>OZ012739.1:585042901-585683254 GCA_963859935.3 Lathyrus sativus
ATCACCATTCATGTTAAAATCTCTTATGCCATTGATGCTTTGATATGTTGTTGCAGGTTTAAAATTAAAACAAAAACGGAAAAGAAGAAGGAGAAGCGAAAGATTGTATGAATCGAAGAGGAAAGAAGGAATCGAAGATTGGGAGACGAGAGCGAGCGATTTGAGGCTCCGAGCGTGGTCGGAGATTGGGGATGAAAGGGATTTGGGGGCTTAGGGTTTCAACACTTTGTTTCTCCCTGTTGATGTTCATTCGTGTATCATGTGAAGTGATCCCACACACACACACACACCTAATCACCATTAATCGCCTTTAATCACGTCTAATCACCCTAATTCACTCATTAATCTTTTTTATTTTTGATTTAACTAACTAATTAATCTTTTTTTCTAAATAGGTTAATAACTCTTTAATTGATCAAATTCGTTTTTTTATCCTTTTAATCATTTAGCTAATTAGGCTTTTATTAATTCATACTATTCAATAATTACTGATTTTATCTTTTAAATCCAATTAAACCAACCTTATAACCTTTTCATCTTAATAGTTTAAAAACTCTTTTTTTTTCATATTAAAACACTTTGATAATTAATTAATTAAACTTTCTTTTCTTTTTAACAACATTTTAATTAAATAGTATTTATTCACTAATAAAAACTTTTTATAAATAAATTACACCTTTTGACAATTTACTTAGTTAATAATGAAACCTATTTAGTATTTAATTGACCTTTTAGAAATAATTAATAAAAACAACCTTTCATTTATTTCACAAATCAATTTAATTTAACTCCTAATAATAGCCATAAAATAAATAAATCATTTCATGTTTAAGTTTTTTTTTTTTTGATAAAATAAAATCACTTGTTACAAACCCCTTATCAAAAAAACTAGTAACTAAATTAACCTCACCAAATTAATCAACATTTTTTTCTCCAAAATCAATCCCTTTAAAAATTAATCGACCAATTAAAATCAACTCACAGCGTAAAACATAACCCAATCGTGCACCCCACTTCACAATTCACTCTCACACACTTCAGCGCTTTCATGCGTATGTGTAAGCTTTACTTATTCGCCCTTTATTATTTCCGCAATTTATTTTACAAGCAAGTTACATTATCAATTTACTTTCCTCGCATCGCATTCCGTCCAAAGGAAAAACCTACACATGAGTCAACACTTGTGTGTAGTGCACATCATTTGCATCATTCTCTCCTACGATCCTTGATCCCATTCAAGTCGATCTTTAAGATAAACCCTACCCCATAGGAAGGACCGTTATCTTTTACAACATAGGAAAACAATACAATTCAACACAATATTCAAACACAATAGAGAAATAAATGTTAATCATCTTAAGCGAGATAGAATCTCCACCCCACATCTATACAAATGATATATAAGGACTTTGCCTTAAGAGAGATAGAGGCGTACATCGTCGATCAATATCGGAGTACTTGAGCCCTTCTCTTAAGACGATGCAAAGATTATTTCCTACAATTTGTAGCGGTTAAATCATTCTTAAAATGATAACTTGCCTTTTCTCCTAAACTCAATCAAATCAACTACCCTAAACCCGTAGGAACTTTGACTATAGTCAAAGAACTCCTCTAACCCTTTAGGGGAACTACATATACTATGATTCCACTCCCGTAAGGATATGTAGGCATACTTAGAAATAAACCCCTAGGTCTTTAACCGTAAGCAGATAAACACTTAGCAATAAAAAACATAAAACAAGAGGTTCCTGTAGAGTACTACAGAAACTTAGTATGCTAGCACCTTCCCTAAGCTTAATCGACCCCCGAACCTAAAACTCTCTAAACCTTGCATTTGCATTTCATTATGGGAATTTCGATCTTTATCCCTTCCTTTGGACAAATCAAAGTTCGGTTGCAAAATGAATTAAAGATTCAAACTAATCAATAGTTTGGTATCTGATTTTCACCGCGACAGAAATGGCGACTTCATTGGGGACGCCTTAGTGGGTTTCCCTAACATGCTTTTATGTTTGTTTCATATTTGCTTATATTTGCTTCATTGTTTACTTGTATACTTGTTTGTTTATTACCTTTGGGTTGATACTCTGGAGTGGTGAGACAAAGTCCTACACCCGGACTTGAGTGAACTTAAGATAGGATAGTGATATGTTCGACGAGACTTATAGGGAGTTGAATCCCGACCAAGTTGACTTGAAAATCACGCTCAGTTGAGACCCTTTCAAAAATAGTTCGGTTGAACGAGTAATTGTGAAGACTTTTACTATTTTCGATTGGAGTCTATGATATTGAGGACCATAGTTACCTTAACCCCACTTTGGCCTTTGTTAGGACGTAGTGCGGGACTATGAAGGAGTACACCCGAAATAGTGCTAGCGATGCTACACTCAAAAGAAGTTCTCTGGAGAATATTATTAATCACCGAGTAATTGGGAAATTGATAATATCTGAAAGATGAGCTAATGACTTTGGGAACCTCATTAGAACCTTGTTCTGCAGGTACAATCAACTTTAGTCCATAACCTTTGGGAATGGGTATACCCTTTGCTCCATGCTCATTACAAACCTAGGGTTCCTCCTTGTTTGTTTATCCTTTGTGTCCTTATGTGCTTACTTGTGTTTGGTGCATTCATATGGCATCATACTACATTAGGTTTCATAGAATTCAGTTTTATTTATAAACATTATAGAAACCAATAGGGATTACAAAATAAAATGTTTTGAAATATTCTTTTAAGAGTCCTAACTTGGGTGACCTAAGGAAGTTAAGAGCACTACTTGAAGAATCAAGAAAACTCAAAAAGGAATATAAGAGACTTCCATAGAAGATCAGGATACTTTTATTAATATTGAAGATCTAAGTGAACAAGAGCTTCCTTCCGTATTTTCCAACAAGAGATAGAGGATTTATTTTCCTCTATCACATTACTCCTTAGAAGACGATTATGGACTACTTATTTTCAAGAATATCCAAGTGGAGGAACAAATCAACAAGCATGATGAAGGACTTCCTTAGGGCTTTATTTAGCTTTTATTTAGCTATTATGTTGGGACTCTTATAAGAATATTCACTTGTAATCCAATATCGAAAAATAATAAATAATTTTACTTGGTGTTCTATAATATTTATAAACATTTGAGTTCCATGAAACCTTTCGTTTTGCATTCTTGCATTACCATTTTGCATTTCGCATCAGCATAGTATCCTTTGCATTTCGTTGAGGTCTCACTCTTGCTTCGTCTCCACAGACCTCAAGCTGAATCACTGATACAACACTCGAGCTAGTCAACGCCAGAAGATGGATCAACTAGAACAGGAAAACAGAGTACTCCGTGATGAAGTTGCAATTCTGAAAGAAAATCTGGAGAGAGTGAATGGGATAGTCGAAGCCTTGTCCAATCAAGCCGCACTCAACAACCAAGATGTTCAAAGGACTGTTATCTCTGAAGTGGTACCCGCACCGATCCCAGTCGTGCCTACCGTCGCTGAAGTAACCTATAGCATGCCTCCAGGTTTCGCGTGGGGGATGCCTCCTAATTTCTTTCCGGCTGGTTATCGTCCACTTATTCCTGAGGTCCCTACTGTGACCACTGTTCAAGCTATTCCTATGAAAACTGCTGTAATGACTACTGCACCTCCGCATGTGAACGCTACACCGTATATCTTAGACAAGCCGATTTTGCATGGGCCGCCAAGCGAAATTGTGGGTCTGGAAGAAAGGATGGATGGATTCCAAGGCCAATTTTCTGAGATGCAAAAAGAATTGAAAGCCCTTCGTGGGAAGGATTTGTTTGGGAAAAGTGCTTCCGACTTATGTTTGGTTCCGAATGTCAAAGTTCCGCCAAAGTTTAAGGTCCCTGATTTTGAGAAGTACAATGGAAATACTTGTCCTCAGAGTCATCTCATCTTGTATGCTAGAAAGATGTCTGCACAAACTAACAATGACCAATTGCTCATTCATTACTTTCAAGACAGTCTAACAGGCGCTATGCTCAGATGGTACATGGGGTATGATAGTGCGAAGATCCGAACTTTCAATGATTTGGGTGGAGCCTTTATCAATCAATATAAGAACAATGTGGACATGGCTCCTGACCGAGATCAGCTGAGGGCCATGGCTCAAAAAGACAAAGAGAATTTCAAGGAATATGCTCAGCGTTGGCGCGAGTTAGCTGCCCAAGTCACACCGCCATTGGAAGAAAAGGAAATGACCAAGATTTTTCTGAAGACTCTAGGACCGTTCTTTTATGACAAAATGGTAGCGAGTGCACCCAGTGACTTCACCGAAATGGTCAGCATGGGAATGCATTTGGAAGAAGGGGTTCGCGAAGGAAGATTAGTCAAGGAAGGAAGTGCTCCCAATAATGCTAAGAAGTATGGGAGTGGTTTTATGAAAAAGAGAGAACACGAAGTAAGTGTTGTGTAGCAGGGACGATTCAAGAGAGGGTATCCGCAACTACAACATCAACAAAATCAACAAAATCAGAGTCGTGTAGACAGAAGACTGGACTTTGATCCCATCCCGATGACATATGTTGACTTGTTCCCAGCTTTGATTCAAAAAGGTCACATCCAGACGAGAGCTCCACCTAAGGTACCCAAGAAACTTCCATACTGGTACAAAGCTGACAAGTTTTGCCTATACCATCAAGGTGCTCCAGGACATGATACTGAGAACTGTTACGGTTTGAAAGCAGACGTTCAAAGGTTGGTTAAGTGCGGAATCTTATCCTTCGAGGGTCCCCATCCCAACATACAGGATAATACTTTACCTTAGCATGGTTTGTCCTCCGTGAGCATGATCCAAGGTTATTTGGGAAGTCCATATCAACGCAATGTCTAAAGATGAATCTAAAGGCTACATATCAGACGCTTCTGCAAGCCTCTCTGTCCCATATGAAGGCTTAATAAAATCCAAGAGAAGGACTTATCTAGCATTTTCACTCTGTTCGCTCTGTGTGTATTTCATAAAAGCATGTTTGGCTTGTAGGGCTTGTTTATTTTGAATAATTAATGCAATAAAATGTTTGTCTTGAAGAAATCCATTCGTTTCACTCAAAAAATGTTTTTCATAATTTATAATGCCAACTTTATCCAATTTTATTTTCACTTTGGTGAATAATTGGAAGGAGGATGATGAAATAAAACGCAGGATCTTGTGGTATGCTTTTAAATAAACATCCTACTGATGATGTAAGGCATTGTTTCAAACCTCCTAAACACAAAATAGTTACCCCTTTTTTTAAGCCTCGAGGAAAGATCTGTTTTTGTCTCTCCCATATCAAAACCTCGTTCTTAACCTGGGGCAGGGTAATTTACAGATAAAGCAATCAAAAAAGAGAATAAACATCTTCCAAAAATTGGGTGGGCACAAATATACTTTGACCTTTATCCCTTTGTTTTACAAGTCATAAACCAAGCCCATATACAACCCAGAAAGTCCTAATTGAAGTAAGGTTTAGTTTGAAAGCGCACTCGATGAGATATCGTTTCCTGACTCCTATGAGCCATGCTCAACTTTGTTGGCTTTAGAAAATTAATCTATATCCTAACTAGTGACTTCGGTCACAAGTTATCGTGATATCTCCTTTTCAAAAAAAAAACTTCAAGACGAACACGTATGTTATATTAAAATTGTTTCAGAATTAACATTTCCGACTTGTTAACTTCGCTTGACATCTTGGAAAATTTACATGTGAACATCGGTGACGAGTTCAGTCTATTGGGATTTGAAGACTCTGTTGAACCGGGGCAAGTTTGTTTCCATTTGGTTTACTCCGTACAAGTTTGACTTCCTAAAGAGCACAATTTGGAAGACTCAGTAATATCGTCAATCAGGGGCAATTACGTCGAGATTCGGTGAATCTCTCCGAGAGTTTGAAAACAGTGGGGCATTTAAACGACATGTTTTCTATAAAATCCTCTCGAGATGACCTTTTCTCATGAACCATGTGACTTGGGGCATTTGAGAGTCGAGAAAAAACCCTAGTTGGTGACCTGAGAACTCCTAGTAGGCCGTTTAGCTTCACCTCTCCAACGAAGCAAATGTTTATTTCATCCCCATGAAGCCTCGACTCCGGCATATTCAACAGCTTTGGTAACCCAGGTTTCCCCATATGAAGTGGATATTTATTTTATCCATGGAAGTTCTCCAAGAAATGTTTGATCTGTGTAAACTTAGTTTGAGTTCCCTCCACTTGGGATGCTTTTTCATCTCCGTTTTGGTTATCATAAGCATAGCATATAGATAGTTAGCATAGCATATGCATTTTTCATCTTTTTGTTTGTTCTGTCGCTTTGGTCGTGTCTATCCCCGAGTGGCTGGGTGTGTCTTCTCCCTCCAAGTAAGTTGTCATCCCTAGGAAGAAAGAGCAAAATATTTCTATTTTTCCACAGAGTTCGATCCTTGTGGAAGACGGTTGTTTTAGTATATTCTATTTGAGTTCATACCTCAATGGTCGAGTCTTACTTGACATTTTCCCTTCGGCTACTTCTCGAATAGAACTTCGGTCCTCGGCAATCACAGTGTGGATAATCTCTTTATTTGAGCAACTCGTTTTGATTAAAATCTTATTCAAAATGACAAATGACAGTCTCTTCAAGACGATCTGTCCATCCCCAACAAATTTATCAACATTATCAACTCGTCGAATGGCATCGCCTCGTCAGTCCATCGGAAAAGTCCGCCAAAGACATTACAAGACACTTCTCTTTATTTGAGAATTCCCACTACAAATATTTCTCTTCAGTTGAGAATCTACAATGATATATACTTCTACAGCTACAACAAAGGTACTCCCCAGGAATATATTCCCCAGTGAGTTCATTACACGAGATTAATCCCGTCAAGTGACATCTCCCCAGAGAAATCGAGGAAGTTTATCACATCAGTCTCTCTTTATTTGAGAAGACATACTTCACAAATCAACTGGCTTACATCTCTTCTGAAGATCCCCGGTGAAGCTTTCCAATCTCCAATACACTACAAATTACAATCTACAAAATTCTACAGTCCACAACACATTATGGCTCACGGCCAAGAAATTCTACAATCTACGATGACATTTTGATCCCCTGTGAAGATGCTCGCACGAGTTTTCGTCATTTCAGGAAGAGACTGAGACCAGCTCATGGTTCCCATATCACGACGCTCGAGGAGGTTCTGCGTCAGGGACTGAGAGCAGCTCATGGTTCCCATATCATGACGCTCGGGGAGGTTCTGCGTCAAGGATTGAGAGCAGCTCATGGTTCCCATATCATGACGCTCGGGGAGGTTCTGCATCAGAGACTGAGACCAGTTCATGGCTCCCATATCATGACGCTCGGGGAGGTTCTACAGCAGAGACTGAGACCAGCTCATGGTTCCCATATCATGACGCTCGGGGAGGTTTGTCGCTTCCGCGAAAATAAGGTGCCGACAAAACAGAAGAGTCGCCACCTTTCGTTATTTATCCCTCAGAACGGGAAAGGAAACGATCAGAAAAACCTGACGAAAAGGTATAAGACAAGGTCATCGCAACCATTGTCTGGGTTCCAGAGTCGGTTACGCAAGGGGAAGGTATTAGCACCCCTCACGTCCATCGTACTCGATGGGATCCACGCTTGTTGTGTTTACTGGACGGGTTGGTTGTATCTATCTACCTATCAAGGCTGGCTTAAAAAGAAAAGAAAATGACTCGGCAAAGCGTCGCGCTTTATGCCTACGTATTCTCATCAGAGAATGAGAAATCAGAGCCAACGTAGTTCGACTAACTACGGGTTACGGGGAAGGTGGCTCGCCAATACGTCAGTATTGTGCCTACGTACTCTCAACAAGTATGAGAGATCAGAGCTTACGTAGTTCGGGATAATACAGATTACGGGAATTAGGATTCATCTGTTTTTTCGAGTAGGGTTAACAAACAATTCCAGCAGTTTGGCGTACGCAGCTCGACCCTTGGAGACTTAGGCGTTACCGTTTGCGGTAGAACTGGGAGTTAACGACACTCTTTTCTTCAGAAAAGCTTCCTTTGAATTATGGGCCCACGGGGCAAAAAGGTTTGAAGTTTGTTTTCTGTCTTTTACGAAAGAACTGTTTTTTATGGATGTTTGCAACCAATATCGCACTAGAGACTATGACCTGAGAGTGAATGCGTCACATGTCACCCAAAGGGTGCCATACTAAACATCCAAGCTGTCGAAAAGAAACTCTCCAACAACCCTTTCTCAAGTAGCTTAAGGCTCGTAACGTACGACGTCAGTTAACCCTTCTTACTGTATTTTAATTTGTTTTTGAGATGAGAAGAGAGAACAGGCTCAACTAATGGGAGACTATCAAGTCCTAATGTTGTCATGCCAAGGATTCATCCTATGGTTGAGGTTTGAAACACGGGACTCCTAGAAGTTATCATGCATAGGTTTCAACCTAAAGTTCTAATCATCACTTCCTTATCAAAGGAAGTGAGATTCCTAGGGGATCATGTCAATGAGATACAGAAACAGATAAAGCATCAGCTTAAACAGTAAACAGTAAATGACGGTATAATGCATGCAATGCAAGTGAGGGAGGAAATGTGTGTGGGGCATCAGCCTCCACAAGCTCATCTCAACCTCAAGCCAGATATTAGTAACTGCAATCATACAGAAATAAAATGCCATCAAGCAAATCACAACCCACATAGGCAAGGGAGCAGGGCTCTACCGAATACCCGTAAGCAAAGCCATACAGTAAAAATACAAGCAGAGGGAGAAGCTCAACCTCTAGTGCAATCATGCTCCTAGCTTAAATCAGTCTAAATATGAACTTATTCTAATGCATCAAGCAAATCAAACAAGTCACATCAATACAGTTGCACAGCAAGCAAACAGACAAGAAAAGAAAGCAAATCAACAGCAAAGCTCCTCTGACACCAGTTCAGTCCTCAGTCTATAACTGTTCTTCAAGGCTTTCAGCTTCAATAGCAAATATCAACTTGCTTCTCCAAGCTTCCAACATATTAAACATAAGTATCAACTCATCCTTCTTCTTCAAGCTTCAGCTCTAAGCATACTCCACTTTCAGGCTTCAACCCCAATAGCAAGTATCAACTTGGCTCCTTCAGGCTCCTAATGTATCAAACATACAAGTATCAACTTGTTCCTCTCAAGCTTCAGCTCTTTCTCCAATCTCAATTTGATCCTTTTCATAAGTATCAACTTGCTCCTCTTGATCTTCAAGCTTCAGCTTCAATGGCAGTCTTCAGACAAAGGGAAATGCAACCTCTAGCATCTTCAAGCTTCAGCTTCAATGGCAGTCTTCAGACAAAGGGAAATGCAACCTCTAGCATCTTCAATCTTCTAACAGGGAATTCCATCCTCTAGCAAGGGAGAAAAAATTCATCTAACAAGAGTAAGGTTTGGACAATAGGCAGCAGAGTGAGGACCAAAGGTCACCACTAAGCACTCCATCATCAGAGAAAGGAACCCTCAAAGGTTCTACCAACTTGTGAAGAGCCACACATCCTACCAAAGGAGAGATGAGGCCTTCACAAGGGTACCTTACATCATAGGGAAGAATGGAAGTGATCAACACCTTCCATATTTATGAAAAGAAGAAAATCTATCTAGAAGCTCTGCCTACAAACCCTAATCTTATCACCTAAACAAAGCTACACCAAAAGAAGGGAAATCTTCACATCCAAGCTTCTTCAAGCACTCCATAGCAGCCCCAAGCTTGTCTTCAGCATCATCCAAGAGCAAGAGAGGCAACACCCTAATCTAAGGGAACTAAAGAAATCATTCTAGTTGAAATAACAAGCTAGGATCATCTAAAACCTAGTACTAAAGTTAGTCCTAACTAAAATACTAAAATCAATTGTAAAATCCTACAAAAACAACTATGGGAACCTAATTCAATCATGAATCTACCATACAAAATCCAGAGGTTGAATCATCCACCAAGTCCTAGAAATAAATCCTAAATCACAAGGTACTAAGCTTAAACCCTAAAACTAGAGCATCTAAAGTTTCAACTTAAAACTAACCCTAAACTTCTTCACAAAAATGTGACAAAATTACTAGGGGAACATGCATATCTATGCTAGCTACACACAAAGAAAATCAAGGCAAGAATCATCACCAAATGCTCAAACAAAATTCAGCAAGACAAGGTATCAACCATGGTCATTTTAATATCAATTAATATTCAAAAAATGCAAATAAAATAAAAAATGCATGAATTCCTAATATTTTTAATCTACAAAATTCTAGATTCAATCATGAAATAGGGGGGAAAAGTTTGGAATTAATTGAGTTAATTTCCTATTTTTCATTAATTAATTTCTAAGTCATATGAAATAATGAAAAATGAAAGAAAATAAAAGAAATTAATAAGCAAGCGTGTCAAATAGCAATCCAATACAATTTATTTCAAGAATTGGGCCCAGGGGGGGTGTGGATATCAACCCAGTCATTAAGCCCAGAACAACTCAATTAATGAAACGGTGCGTTTCATTGGGAAATCTCTCTTCAGAGTTTGAGGTGCAATCGTGGCCATCCAATGCTCGTCTGAGTCCAAGGTCAAACCCTAATCTGAGGGCTCATGTTCATCGTCCCCATTTGAACTCAGTTTGGGGGGAAAACACAGACGGTGGCCTGAACAGTGGCGCCACCGTCTTCTCCGGTGAGACAACCTCCATAGTTCATCAAAACTCATAAAACAAATCATCATTTCTCTCCAAATTTGATGCTGATCAAGAATCCAACCTTAGAATTATCTAAATCCTTCTCTAACTCAAAACACGATAACATTTTCAGAATTCATCCAAATCTTGAATCTCACCATTCTTCAAATTAAAGGTCTCAGTTCAATCCTCACTCTTCACTGATCAATTTCCATTATTCCATCTTGATTATCCCTTCAAGAATCTTGAGATATCAGCCTCAACAAAAAATGATCACACACCTATTTTGTCTCTAATTCACCAATTTCTGATCCTAAATCCAACTACATGTTTCAAGGATCCTAACCACATATAGAATGCTAACTATCTCCTCCTAAATCATGCATAAGAGTGAAATGTACCAACCTGAGTTCAGAGAGGTAACAGAGATGGTTTTTGATCACTTCAACTTCCAAGATGATGCAGACACACTCCAAATTCACTCCCAAAGCCTTTGCACACCTTGATTTTGCTTGATTCTCCCTTGAACTCAAAACCTGATTCTCACTTGAACCTCCAAAAATTCAATGGCTCTTTCTGCAACCAGCTTCAATTCCTTCCAAAAAAATGGCTGAGTTCACTCAATGACTTATATAGAAATGATTGGGACTGTCTAGAACTTTCTGGAATCATCCAAATGAGATTTTTGATTTTCAAAATCTCTTCAAAATCTCATCCATGGCAATCACCATTCTGACTCCCTTTGGGCATGGCTATGCTTGTAATCAAATTCTCATGAGATTTTGAGTGAATTTGATAAGTTATCTTCCTTGTTTGCAAGCCAAAGGTATGAATTGGATATGTTGCTTCATCATGAAGAAATGAAATGGAATGTTATGCAAATGACCTCAAATCAAAATTCTAACATTGCCATTGTTTCTAAAATCATTTTTCCAATCAATTTGACCTATAATTTTGTTTCATTTGGTCACAAAATGAATTATTTGAATTTTTTGGCCATTAAATCCTTTTAATTCTTCCTTTTTTCAAAATTTCTTGAACCACATCCTTCTTTGAGCCATTTAAATGCCTCCTTGATGCATGGTCAAGGTTAAAAACCCACTTTGAGCAACTTTCTATTTGAACAAAATTTCATTTGAGGCCTCTAAGTTGGTGAAAATGGCCTATGATCACAAATGACCTATAATCACCAAATGTCCAAAATACCCTTGACTTGTCAAAGCCATAACTTGAGTTCTACAAATCCTATCAAGGACTTCTAGTACTCTATAGAAATCTAAGAGGATAAGGAACAACATTCATGTTGGCCAAGAGTTCATAGGAATCATCCTTCTAGGGCAAAAGTTTCATGCAAGTTGGGTAACTTTCAAGCTCCAAATTTACATTCCTCAGATGACTTGTAACTTGTCAAAGCCATAACTTGAGTTCTACAAATCCTATCAAGGACTTATAGCACTCAAATTAAAGCTAAGATCATGCTCTACAACACTCATGTTGGGGGAAAGATGAGATGACAATCACATCTTGAGCTACATTGCCTTGAAGATAGGGGTCAAACTAGGGGATTTTACATTGTCAAGTCTTAGAAACCCTAGCCTGAAACTTCTCAAACTCTTCAATCATGATGAGTTAACCTTGGAATCATCCTTATAACATCTCAATGTATCAATACATGATCACATGGCTCTTGAATTAGGTCTCAACCTTCTTCAAATCATTAGTTGACTTAGGGTTGACCCAGTCAAACCCTAGCTGCACCAATCATGGTTGAGGCTTCTTATTCTTGCACAATGACCTGTCTAGGCCTCAAAATGATATTCAACACTTCACATGAGCTCTCTAACAACCTCAAGTCCATCTCCATGGCTTCAGAATCATCTGATGGCTTTCCACAACTCTCAAGTTAGGAGACCTACCCACTTGGCTTCAATCACTCACTCTGAGGATCTTTTAACTTCTCTGACAAGGATATCAACCCTTGAACACTTGAATAAACTTATTAGCTAGCTTCCCAGTCTTGTGTATCTCTTGATTGGTAATCATACCTCTTGATCTCCTGCACACATGTCAATGAAATGAAAATGATAATGCTAATGAGAATGAAATGAAACATAAGCTAGGTGAAGAAATGTTGGGCAAATTTTGGGGTGCAACAGCTTCCCCTATTCAAACGGCTTGAACCTGACTGGGTGAGAAGCAAACGACTCTCAAACAATCAAGGTAAAAGACGGTTGAATACCAACAAACCCGGAAATTTGCCAACTGCACAAGTACACGGTACTCTGATGGGGACAAATCTTCGAAAACTGAAATAATAGCTGCACGACAACTAGCTAGAGAAATATTGATCTGAATCTCCGTCAGGATGATTCTCTGATTTATCTGATGTCATCGCATCCTCAAATCATCAAGGGATCACCGATTTCACGGTAACTGGTGATTTGCCAACCGCACAGGTAAACGATACTTTGATTGCTAGGCACATCTTCAAAAACTGAGCATGCCAGTTGCACGGCAACTCTGCTGGGGAATTGGTCATACGGTAATTGGTGAAGGGTCTAATCTTCGTCGGGATGATTATCAAATTTCGCTGCAGCTGCTTCCTCAAGTCATTAAGGGATCACTGGTCACTCGGTAACCGGTGATACATAGCTGGTATTACCGTTAGGCATTCTGCGACATTGCAGCCGAAGAATTCCTAGGGACTCATCAGGTCATTAGGAACTTTTTAACACTCAAGTTAATTATGCCGTCGGGCATTCAAAGACATTTTTAGGCGTCAGCCGGACTTCGTCAACAAGTCTGAAATAGAATCGTCGGTCAATCATGAACCAAATAGGGATGTACAATATTTTACCGTCAGGCACTCCGCATCAGCTGAGAGAACTGCTTTGTCAATACAGTTGGACTTCATCAGCAAGTCTGGGGTTTCGGCACCGCTGCCGGACTCCAATCATCAAGTTTTCAAGGAAATTTCAACTTCTCTTTTTAAAACCTGCTGGGGATGACACATCTCCGCTGGGGATTCTAGAGAACTGTCAAGTAACTCTGCTTCGGGGGTCCAGGATTCATTCTGGGTGAATCAACTCTGTTGAGGACTTCAAGAATCATCTTGGTCAAATAACTCCGCCGGGGACTTCAAGACTCATCCTGAACCAATAACTCTGCTGGATATTTCAGGAATCATCCTGAGCAAACACTCTGTCGGGGCCTCTAAGCATCAACCTGAGCAACCAACTTCGGCGACCTCACTGGGGATTTTAAGATTCATCTTAGGCAACCAACTTCGCTAGAGAATTCAAGAATCATCTTGGGCAAGCGACTTTTGCTGGGGAATACCTGCAAAACAAGAACGGTAACAACCTAGCTCATGTTTCATATTCATATGCTTTGACCATGGCGTAATGCTCCACACGGTGGAAATGCTACGCGTTTTTAGGGTAAATGCTATGCAATCATGCAAAGTACTATGGCCGCATCAGCAAAATAAATGCTGAAGGGAAGATCCTCCTGTCAAGGAGAAAGAACCACTTTGGTGGAGGAAGGAACCATCCTGCCGAGGAGAAGAAGTCACACCAATCTCAATTAGATTCCTCCTGGGGAAACGAACTTCAGTCGACTGCTGCAGGGGAACAAAGTTCTACGAGAACTTGACCTGCTCAGCTGGGTATACGAACCACAATCTGCTGAGGAAAATGATGTCAATCGCAGAAATAAACTACACGACCTTCGCGACAAACTTTCCTGAAGATAACGACTCCGATGGGGAAATACAACATCAGCTATTCAACACTCTACTGGGGAGCACCAATCATGGCCTGAACGCTTTCCAAGGACTCGACTCTCTTGGGAAACTGCAAATTCGGCTGAGGATAGGCAACCAGACGCTGGAATAAATCCTACCTGCCGGGGAAAATACAACTCTGTGGGGGACTTTCAATTATGCTGGAGACTTCAGTCTGAACTATCGAGAGCTGCACACTTCAGTATATGACTCAGCTGGGGAGACGACGATCCTTCAGGATACATCTGCTTGGGGAGAGATTCTTCTCTGCTTGGGGAAACATATGGCGTACTGCCTGGGATATGCTATACCTGCAACAACACAAACGAGCAGACACGATACCCTTCCCAAAGGGACCTATCAAGGTTATCATCTTGTGACAATATTCAAGTAATTCATTGTTTCAACAATCAATGGCCTAGGCGAGTAAGTTTATGTATGCGCATTTTATCAAAAACATCAGCGTTCTCTTTCGCAAACAAAACAGATAAATGCTAAACAAACAAAAAGAATTGCTGAATAACACACCTTTTATTGATAACGAACCCCTGAATGGGCAAAAATGTTTTACAACAGATGCAAGCTCCTGGAATGAGGAAGCTGCGCGAATATAAAAACATAAATATACATCAGTATATACACAAATGTCGGCAATGAGGCGTAGACGAGCACCATGAGTTGATCCTTCTATGACCCACTCGACTTCGATACTTCTTCGACGCTTCAACTTCAGAAGAGATTGATTCAGATAAACGGCCCTCAGGTCTTCCAAACCACTAAACAATGAAAGTCCACACGCGGAACACAGCCATTTGCTTTTTCAAATCCCTAACTTTTGCCTGAATCGCCCTTTTGGGTTTTTGATTCACCGGGATACCCTTTTTTGCCAAAGTCGCCATTCCAGGTTTTCGACTTTGCGGGTGTACATTCTTTTCTTTTATATCCCTAATTTTTGCCCGAACCCTTTTTCCCTGTTTTACGGTTTGCCGGGATGCCCCCCTTTTGCCTAGATATTCTTTTTTCTTTCCAGCGGGTCATTCTTTAACCAAAGTATTTTTTAACTGCGTCCGCGTTCACCGGGGATGCAAAATCTTCGCCATCCATCATGGATAACAACAAGGCTCCTCCCGAGAAGACCTTGCTGACAACGTACGGACCTTCGTAATTGGGAGTCCACTTACCCCGGTGATCAGAGTGTGGAGGAAGAATCTTCTTCAGGACGAGATCACCCGTCTGAAAGCTTCTAGGACGCACCTTCTTGTCATAAGCTTTCTTCATTCGGCTTTGGTATAGACGACCATATGCAATCGATGTTAACCTCTTCTCGTCCATCAGGCTGAGTTGGTTAAGTCGGTTCTTAATCCATTCTGCCTCATCGAGTTTCACGTCAACCAAAACTCGTAAAGAAGGAATCTCAACTTCTAACGGTAGGACAACTTCCAAACTGTACACCAGTGAGAAAGGAGTTGCCCCGGTTGATGTACGTACCGTTGTACGATAACCGTGTAGTGCAAATGGCAACATCTCGTGCCAATCCTTATAGGTCACAACCATCTTCTGTACAATCTTCTTAATGTTCTTATTGGCCGCTTCAACGGCGCCATTCATCTTCGGCCGGTAAGGAGATGAGTTGTGGTGTTCAATCTTGAAACTCTGGCACAGCTCCTTCATCATCTTGTTATTCAGATTCGAACCATTATCAGTAATGATCCGCTCGGGAATTCCGTATCGACAGATGATGTCCCTCTTTATGAATTTAGCCACCACCTGCTTGGTCACATTAGCATATTGTTGCACCCCAAAATTTGACCAACCGGGTCTCGCATCTGGCTCGATGTTTCGACGCATAACCGCATTCGCATCTGCATATCGCATACATTGCATTTTTCATTTGTTTTGATTTTATCAGGGATCACAGCTCTCGCCTCGTGTTTCGGGTGTTTTTAATCAGTTTTAATAGGTAGAATCGATTTTTGGGATATTTCGGTGCCCGTTTATTTTTACCGATTATTTTTGTGTCGTTCGGTGCTCTTTTTGTTCCTCTGGGAATTATGGTGGTTTTTCTGGATTTTATTAGCATTTTTTAGGGTTTAAATAGCTTTTAAATCATTTTTTAGGGTTAATAGGATTTTTTAATAGTTTTTAATAGTTTTCTTAATCATTTTAGATATTTTTTAATAGCATTTTCTCATTTTTAGAATATTAATAGTTTAAATAGATTTTTAAATCATTTTAGGGTTTAATAGATTTTAGATAAACAATATAGATTTTTAGAATATTAATTGATTTTTTTGAAAAGTTTCTTTTAAATAATGTAGAATTTAATAGATTTTAAATAGTGATTTAATTCATTTTTTAGAAATAATATAGAATAGATTTTATCTTTTTTAATAGGATAATATAGATTTTCTTTTTAAATAGAATTTAAATAAATAATATAGAGTTATTAGGATTTTATTAGTGTTAGGTTTAATTAGATTAATTAGTGTTAATTCTTTTTTTTCATTAATCATTTGCAGTTTTTTTTAGGGGGTTTATTATACATTTTCGTGTGGGCTTTTCGCAGGCCCAATGCATGATTTTTTGTCCATTTGTCCAGAAAAGGTCCAGCCTCTTCCAGCCAATTCCAGCAAACTCCAGATTCTTCTAGAAGCTCCCAGAAGATCTCAGCCTTTATAAGCAACCAGACGACACGTGTTAACGAGGAGATGGCCCCACCTTGCTTCATCACACACTGCCACGCCATCCCTCCGCCTTCTCTCACCAGGCCACGCGTGGGACACGCGTCTCACATGCGTGAGCCCTATCCACTATCTCCCCACGTGGCGACCACCCAACACTTCACCGTCAAACTTCGCCGGCCGGCCTGCATGGCCGGCGGCCACCACCAACCCCACCGGAAACCTCAAACTCTCCAGAATCCGGCCACATTCATCCCTTGATCTTCATCATTCTCAACCCCAAAACGCCCCAGAAGAAACCCAGATCGTCTTCATCTTCTACCTCCCGTCTTCATCTTCATGACCTCCACCAACCTCCATCATCAACCCTAAAAACCCAGAAAAACCCAGAACGATGAAGATTCATCATCGTCAACGAATTGTTCATCAATCTTCATGATCTTCCCCAGAAATTTCCAGGATGAACCTTCAACCGTTCATCAAGAAACCCTCGATCCTCCTCCGATCCTCATCTGTTTCCAGAAAATCTTCAATCATTATCCTCCAAACATCATCGAATCGTACATGCAGATCTTCATCTCCAGAAAATCACCAATCACGCGTGTATCAAGAGTCATTCCCAGAAAACTTCCAACATCATCTTCAATCACCAGGAGCTTAGTTCGTCAAGATCTTCAACTCAGGTCCAGATCACATTAACCTTCATCGGTGTTCTTGCGAGATTCCTCACATGTTCATCAGCAACCGCCTTCAGATCATCATCTCCAGAACAAATCTCAGCAGAAGATCTTCATTCCTTCAGATCTCCCCAGATCTTCATGCAAGAGGACCGCAACCTCCAAACACATCCTCAGATCTTCAATGTGTTCATCCACTGGATCTTGCATTTTTCCAGATCCTTCGAAGATCTTCGAACAAGCCTTCAAGAGCCAGGTTCTCCAGAAAAGAGGCTTCCAAGACGAGCATCATCAAAGGTTGAGTGTTTGATGTTGAGTATGAGAGAAAGGCTGAGAGAATGGAGGAGAAAGACGGAGACGAGGAGAGGAAGGTTCAGAAACGAAGGGGACGGCGGTGGCGCTGAAGGAGAAGAGAGAAAAAGGATTCTAGGGTTCAGACCCTGAGAGTGAAGAGAGGGAGGAGAAGTTTGGGGATTGGGCCAGGCCCAATTACAAATTTTTTTTGACACCACACTCCCTCACGTTTTTGGCTGAGAGTGGGCTCAGGCCCAACGAAATCATTGTTTCCCAGCCACACACCCCGCTTCCACACCTCACACCCCCCTTCTGCGTTTTTTTGGAGAGACACATTGGGCTGGGCCCAATTCGGTTACAGTTGTTCATTTTATTTTTCTTACTTGTTTACTCCCCCTGTGTAACAGTATACCCCCCCTTCCCATCTTTGTGTTGTTTTTTCCATTTTTTGCTTTGTTCAAAGTTTGTTAGGGAAAAACAATGAAGAAAAATATATTGTGAAAAGAAAAAGAAAAGGAAATAGAGAAGAAAAGAATAAAGAAATGAAAAGAAATATTATAAAAAAAATAGAAAAAAGAATTGAATTGAAAAAGAAAAATATGGAGGAAATATTCAAAAAGAAGTAGAGAAAATATTGTGAGAAAAAAAACATATTGGAAAATATGTGAAAAAATAGAGAAAATATTGTGAGAAAAACATGGAAAAAATATGGAAAAATATGTTGAGAAGAAGAGAAAATATTAGAGTAGGTTTAATATTTTTAAGTGCATTTTCTTTTAGGATACTTTCATAGAGATTATTTTCCGCTTTTTAGGATAGTTTAGAAGCCCATTTGTTAGGGGGCTATTTGCATTCGACTTTTCGGATAGAATAGGATAGTGTTTCTTAGGAGATTTATTTTCAGTGTTCACTCATTGTAATCATTTTTCAGAGATTAATAAAACGAGATTTGAGCTGTGGTCCCGAAGTAGCCGAACTACAGCTGCTCTGATTCTTCGTACCAGACGAAGATATGTAGGCATAGGATGCGATATCCTAGCGAGCACACTAACGACTAACTTTTGTTCTCTCGCGGCTGTGCGATCGAGACTTTCCCGCTGACGATTAATTGAGTACCCTTTTTTCTCTCTTGCCCGAGTGCATTTGAGACCAAGCCGTAGTTTTGCCCACAGGTTCCCGACCCTGTGAAACCAGTTGTTTTTCTCACTGCTGTGTGAGAATGTTTGTTTAAGCCATAGTTAGTCTGAACTACGTAAAGCTCTGATCTTCCGTCCAGTGGAAGTACGTAGGCACAAGACGCGAGGTCTTGGCGAGCCAATTTTCCCCGTAGTCCCGAACTACGTTGACTCTGACTTTCTCTCTTGAGAATACGTAGGCATAGAGTGCGACGCTCTATCGAGTCAATTCCCTTCCGTTTAGATTTAGCAGCCGTAGATAGATTGTTTTGCATCCAGTAGACAACCCAAGCAAGCGTGGATCCCGTCGAGTACGACGGACGTGAGGGGTGCTAATACCTTCCCCTTGCGTAACCGACTCCCGAACCCAGGTTTTGGTTGCGATGACCATACCTTTCCCCGTTTTTTGCGAGGTTTACTTCGAGCGTTTCCTTTCCCGCTCTGAGGGATAAATAACGCACGGTGGCGACTCTTCTGTCAGCCGACGCCGATTTTCGCAGTAGCGACAGCTGGCGACTCTGCTGGGGACTTGATAGTTTCCTAGGGATCCAACGTCCCGAAAGCGAGTCAATTTTGGGATCCAACGTCCCTTAAGAGAGAGTCAATCCTAGCGCTTGTTTGCTTGTCTATTTGAGGCTTATTTATCAATATTATCTGTTGCTGTTGGGGTGTTACGGGTATTCTATGATTGAGATAAGCCGGACCTGGGCTTGAGTATGAGTATGCACCTAGATATAGTTGCGGAGAAGTAGTAGACGAACCTGTCTGCTGAGCAGGCACAGTTCCCTACGAAAATTCGCGCTCAGACGAGGTTCTCGCAGAGGCGCTCCTTTCCGGTCCTGAGGATCTGAGGGGAGTCCAGACGTGAGGATTGTCGACTCTGGGAACCGATCAATTGGAAGTCAGCTAAGTGAGGCCTCTTCATGAGATGACGATGCCACTCCTTCTGGGAATCGTATCATTCCTCATGAAAGTCTGTGACGCTGACGACCGCATAGGATGCCGTACCTTGTCAGATATAGGTCCACACCTGTGAGTGGGGGGTTTTTTTGTGCAGGAAACTTGACTTCCAACCTACCCGTTATTCTGGTCTTCTCTTCAGAGCAACCGTACTCCGTCAGCAGTGCAGCAGTATTTAGATTGTGTGGGGGCTGTGATCCCGTGTTTGTTGCATTGCATTGCATTTGCATAGGCATCTTCGCATCATACTACATACCATTCTCCAGCTAGTCAGAGCTCTTATCCAGCCGTCATTTTGATTCTGAAGGTGAATGTTGAAGACGACCAAGGGGTTGAAGCAGATTTGAAGTAGATTTGAGCAGAATCAAGCATCGAAGTCAGCTGAAGACCATTGGTAGCTATGTCAGAGAGCGGCTTCCAGTTTGTTGATACCTTGTCAGGTTTCACCGTGACGGCCAATCCTCTGTATGGATCTCCGCACGACGAAGACTTTCCGCAAGTGAACAACCTTACTGCAGCCCAGCCTGTGCAGCCATCTATTGAAGACCAAGGTCTGCGTGAGCAGTTTGTTGCCCGAGGTGAACGTTCTCCTTCTGTTGATGTCTCAGACTACCAGGGTTTTGCCTTCCCTGTGCCAAAGCCCCGAAGAGAGGTCCCGACAGCAAAGAATGAAGACCCATTAGCTCCCGTGTATGCTGAAAGGTTTCGTGCATTAGAGGAGAGATTCAAAGCCTTGAAAGGTAAAGACGCTGTTACTCCTAGTGCTGCAGATATGTGTCTGGTTCCTGGCCTAGTGTTACCTCCGAAGTTCAGAATGCCGAGGTTTGAAAGGTACAAAGGAGATAGTTGCCCGAAGCAACATTTGGTGATGTTCTGCCGAAGAATGACTTCATTTGTGCACAACGACAAGCTGATGATTCATTGCTTTCAAGATAGTCTGACTGGGGCACCTCTGAGTTGGTATATGCAGTTAGAGCGTGATCAGATCCGATCATGGATGGACTTAGCCAATGCCTTTCTGAAGCAGTACGACTATAATCTTGATGAAGCTCCTATTCGCATGCAACTGCAAGAATTGTCTCAAGGGAACAATGAATCTTTCAGAAAGTATGTTCAGAGATGGAGAGAATTTGCTGGTAGAGTGCAACCACCGCTCCTAGACCAAGAGCTGAAAGGCATGTTCGTAAACTCCTTGCAGAGCCCGTACTTCGAAAGAATGCTTGGAGTTGCACCAAATTTCTCTGAGTTGGTAAAGATGGGAGAGCACATCGAGTATGGTGTAAAGACTGGAAGAATCCCGTATGTTTCAAAAGGTCAGGCCAGTGAAACTGGATCTCTCTATAGCTCTCAATCTGAAGATGAAGCTATGATCAACGCGGTCCTGACAGATGTTGGGTATCCTCAAGTCGAATTGGTGAAATCTGTTGGTTCTCCGTCTTCTCCGCGGTCAGTATCTTCTGTGTCTCGTTATTCTGAACAGACAGCCGTGCCTGGGGCACCCCATCAGGAATCTTATGTCGCTTCCATTGCAAAGCAGCGAGCTCGGGGCCAAGGTTATCAGAATCAGCGTCAGAATCAGAACCGACCTCGTAACAACTTGGAACGAAGGAATGGTCCTCCTCACCCAGTGCCGATGCCGTATAGCCAGTTGCTACCATCTTTGATCCAGAAGTCTTTGGTGGAGCCGAAAGCTCTTAAGCCAGTTCCAGAACCTTACCCTCCTGGGTACAATCCCCACGTTCAGTGTGGTTATCATGGTGGCTCTCCAGGGCATTCAACGGAAGATTGTAAAGCGTTTCAGGCGAAGGTACAGCAGTTGATTGATCAGGATCGCATTTCCTTTCGAGAAGGATTTCTGTTTGTTCATCCCAACCGTTCAGCTATCTAAGCTCGTTGATTCGGGAAGTATTCTCCAGCAAAAGCCAGTGGTTCAGACGGGCGGGCGCCTCAGCATTGGCAGTCCTCGGACTTTTTACCATTTTTGCATTTGTAGTTTCTTTTTCTGTTAGTTACTACCTGCTTTTAAGCATTGTATGTTTTGAATGGTGATAATAATAAAGTGACTATGCATTTTTCTGAATTAGTTATGTCGTTGTCACTCATTTACTGCATTGCACTGACACTTGCATTTTTTCACTCCACTTTTTCGCTGTGACTAGCAAAGTTAGGAGGGAGGATGATGAAACTGAAACTCATAACCGATGATCGTATGCTTTCAGATAAGACCTTACCGATGACGTACAAGGCATTGTTTCAAATTCCCCAAACACTGGAGATATAAGGAGTTAGTCCCTTGTTAACCACTTCGAGCCAGGAAGTAGAAGTTTTTTCGGACTGTTAAACCCTCACATCTTAACCCGGGGCAGGGTAGTTGTCAATTAGCTTGCCCGAGCATTCAAGTCTTACAGAGGAGTGTTGTCTTTCGAGGGCCAATCAGTTTATACCTTTCAAGAGATCAAATATCACCAATCAGGAGTGAGACAGTTACAATCCTTTCGGAGCAATCAAGACAACCAGTGTCGCACGACTTTGTTCCAAAAGAAAGAAGAAAGAAAGCCCGCTAAGTAAAAAGAAAGAAAAGCTGAGAAAGCTAATACTTAGGCAAAAATTAGGGCATCCCGCTGGACTTCAAAAGAAAACGAAGAATCGAAAAGAACTCAAAATGAGTCAGTCCAGGCAAAAATTAGGGAATCAAAAGGATTAAAAAGAAAATTTTCCCCAGCAAATCACAAAGTCGTGTACACAGACACCGAAGCGAAGAAAGAGTAACTATCACTCTAGGAGAAAAGCATTGTGAATTCCTTAACTGTGGGTCTTACCATTCAACATACCTCTCGAGGAGGCGAGCGCTTGTGCCAGGTTAACTGAACCTTAGGATCGGAGAACATCACGTAGAAAGGGTGGGTACAAATCAAAATTTGAGCCAAATATCCTTTGTTTCACGAACCGTGAACCCGACCACGATACAACCCTCAAAAGACCTAATTGAGGTAGGGTTAGTCTGAAGCGCATTACGATAAGGTTGAGTAACCTGACTCCTTCTTGACTTGCTAGTCACATCCTTGTTGTATTTTTCACTGACCACGTAAGCACTACGTTTGAACTTTGGTTCATTCGTCACTCACAATCATATGCATGTAAATGAGTGACAGCTCAAATTTTTTCAAAATCTGCATAACCATTGCATTAAGATTACCATTCGTAAACAGACGATTCTAATTGCAGGTTAGTAGTTGGCATGAAAGAAATTCCATCAGGGAATCATCGAGCAGGACTGAGTAATTCAGCAGTCTGAACCAGAATGGTGAATGTTGTGAAAGCCCGATGAATCAGGGGCATTATCTCCCAGTAAGTTCAGAATCAGTTAGTCTGAGGACAAGCCCCGAAGCTTCAGTTGAGCAGGGGCAGTGTTGTTTGGGAAGCAGTTGATCAGAAGTGCGTCTTCTTGAGAGCCAATCAGGGGCAGCTATGCAGAGCATTGAGATTTGAAAGCAGATACTTCCAGTGGATAATCAGATCGGGTTAAGTCGCTAGAACGCTCATTCAGGGGCAAGTCATCGCAGAGAATGCTGAAATCAACTGGGTTGTTAGGTGTCTAATGGAGATTGAATTCTGTTGTCATGCAGATGTCGGGGCAAATATTCTCGAAGTCTTCTCATAGCAAGTTGTTCAGAGCAAGTATTCCCAAGAGCTAGATTGGGGCAAGTTGATTGTACTGGGGCAAGTTTTGCAAGCCGGTCTTTTTAGCCTCAGCTAAGTGCATTGGGGGCAAGGTGTTCAAACCAGCCTGTTTATTCCCAGCCAGAGTTGAGTATCGGGGAATCATGTCAATACCCTTATCAAAAACCTAAGCCTTTCAAATAAGAAGGCCTTGCTGTCATTGGATCATTGTCCTGCAGTTTAAACCTGTTACGTGTCAGTAACCAGTTGTTTCCAAAGTCCAGTTCTCGCCTGGCAAATCGGTAACCAGTTCTCGTCTGGCCCACCCTTCCGTAAGCAGCAGTTCCCGTCCTGGTGCAGTTTATTGTAAGCAGCAGTTCCCGTCCTGGTGCAGTTTATTGGTAACCAATCCTCGTTTGGTCACCGTTTCTTCAAGTGTTGTATCAGTTCTCGCCTGGTACATGTTGTTGCATAACCAGTTCTCGTTTGATCATCGTGTGTTTTAACCTGTGTGTTATACCAGTTCTCGCCTGGTATACGTGAGCTTTCAGCCAGTTCTCGCCTGGTTGTCTATGCCTCAGTCTGTTATCAAGTCAGCCCTGTCTGACGTTCCAAAAAACAAAAAAATCAATCTATTTTCCTATCAGTTCTCGTCTGGTAGTCTGTCTTTGAATGCTAGTTCTCGTCTAGTATTTCCATATTTTCCACCGTGTACATAATCCATGTTTATTCTAAACCAGAAAAACGAAAAAACCTAAAGGTATCTGACACAATATTTCCCAATGACCCGCATGTTGTCATGTTCCCCGATACGAAGCTCGACAGATACCAGTGCTCCGAGTAATGTTTGAATTCCTCGCAGATGTTGTCAAATCAGAATTGCTACTCTTCAGCAGATGAAAGTTGCGTATTATCCCCGGAAGAATCGAGATTGTATTTTACCCCGTATCAGAGTAGGATCAGGAGTATCTTCAGCAGATTAAGATTGATATCCTTGATAGTAGAAGCGTTTCCAGCAGTGTGCCTCGCGCAATCAATCCCAGTTTGGGTCGATCCCCGCAGAGTGATCAGTTGCCAATGGTTTGAAGAAAGCACCCCCGAGCAGAGTTGTTTTCTTTCCCCAGTGAAGTCTCCAAGCAGGGTTGCCTTTTCATTTCTCCAGCAGAACGGTTATCCCCAACGGATTTGATTTCCCGTTTCCAGCATTTATTTTGCTGAGATGGTTCTGTGACTTCAGGTCATCCCCAGTAGAGTTGACGTTATCTTCGGCATTTATTTTGCCAAGTGGTTTTCAGACCTGGTGTTCTCTGGCAGCTCGAGCCCGCATTAGCATTTGCATATATAGTCATTGCATCTATCAAAGATAACATATCCATGTCGTCTGGGCATCGCATTTTCAAACAAAACGCATAGCATATTCATGTCATATAGGGCATTGCATCATTATCAAGCATACGCATGTCGAAACATGGACCAGAGTGGTTACCTATTGGATTTCGAACTTGTTCACCTGCAGAGTTGTTTGGTTAAGCTTCTCTTCCCCAGCGGAGTGATTCTTCATATTTGGTTGTTACATCAGCATCGAAAAAAAACAACAACAACGAAGATTGACATATATCAGATTTCTGAAGCTGCGGCCTGTTGACAGAATGGGTGCCAAGCAGTCGATTCAGAATTCCCCAGGAGAATTGTCCTCAAGTTCGCAGTGAACTGTGACTTGACCAGATTTGATCCCATGAGAGAAATGGGAATCAAGTCGTTTGCTTTTCTGAAGCATTATTTCAATACTTGTGGCGTTACACAGGTGTTGAAAAGGAGAAGAAAATTTATCAGAAAATTGACCAGATGTTGCCGTGACAACCAAACTTCAGTTTATTGGAAGCTATTCCTCAAGCAGCTTTGCAGTATATTCTTGCGGTTGGCAAATTTCAGGGTTCCATTTGTATTCAACCGTCATCTACCTTGAATGTTGGAAGGCTGAGCGCTCTTCACCCATTCAGGTCGAAGCCGCTTGAATAGGGGCAGCTGTTGCACCCCAAAATTTGACCAACCGGGTCTCGCATCTGGCTCGATGTTTCGACGCATAACCGCATTCGCATCTGCATATCGCATACATTGCATTTTTCATTTGTTTTGATTTTATCAGGGATCACAGCTCTCGTCTCGTGTTTCGGGTGTTTTTAATCAGTTTTAATAGGTAGAATCGATTTTTGGGATATTTCGGTGCCCGTTTATTTTTACCGATTATTTTTGTGTCATTCGGTGCTCTTTTTGTTCCTCTGGGAATTATGGTGGTTTTTCTGGATTTTATTAGCATTTTTTAGGGTTTAAATAGCTTTTAAATCATTTTTTAGGGTTAATAGGATTTTTTAATAGTTTTTAATAGTTTTCTTAATCATTTTAGATATTTTTTAATAGCATTTTCTCATTTTTAGAATATTAATAGTTTAAATAGATTTTTAAATCATTTTAGGGTTTAATAGATTTTAGATAAACAATATAGATTTTTAGAATATTAATTGACTTTTTTGAAAAGTTTCTTTTAAATAATGTAGAATTTAATAGATTTTAAATAGTGATTTAATTCATTTTTTAGAAATAATATAGAATAGATTTTATCTTTTTTAATAGGATAATATAGATTTTCTTTTTAAATAGAATTTAAATAAATAATATAGAGTTATTAGGATTTTATTAGTGTTAGGTTTAATTAGATTAATTAGTGTTAATTCTTTTTTTTCATTAATCATTTGCAGTTTTTTTAGGGGGTTTATTATACATTTTCGTGTGGGCTTTTCGCAGGCCCAATGCATGATTTTTTGTCCATTTGTCCAGAAAAGGTCCAGCCTCTTCCAGCCAATTCCAGCAAACTCCAGATTCTTCTAGAAGCTCCCAGAAGATCTCAGCCTTTATAAGCAACCAGACGACACGTGTTAACGAGGAGATGGCCCCACCTTGCTTCATCACACACTGCCACGCCATCCCTCCGCCTTCTCTCACCAGGCCACGTGTGGGACACGCGTCTCACATGCGTGAGCCCTATCCACTATCTCCCCACGTGGCGACCACCCAACACTTCACCGTCAAACTTCGCCGGTCGGCCTGCATGGCCGGCGGCCACCACCAACCCCACCGGAAACCTCAAACTCTCCAGAATCCGGCCACATTCATCCCTTGATCTTCATCATTCTCAACCCCAAAACGCCCCAGAAGAAACCCAGATCGTCTTCATCTTCTACCTCCCGTCTTCATCTTCATGACCTCCACCAACCTCCATCATCAACCCTAAAAACCCAGAAAAACCCAGAACGATGAAGATTCATCATCGTCAACGAATTGTTCATCAATCTTCATGATCTTCCCCAGAAATTTCCAGGATGAACCTTCAACCGTTCATCAAGAAACCCTCGATCCTCCTCCGATCCTCATCTGTTTCCAGAAAATCTTCAATCATTATCCTCCAAACATCATCGAATCGTACATGCAGATCTTCATCTCCAGAAAATCACCAATCACGCGTGTATCAAGAGTCATTCCCAAAAAACTTCCAACATCATCTTCAATCACCAGGAGCTTAGTTCGTCAAGATCTTCAACTCAGGTCCAGATCACATTAACCTTCATCGGTGTTCTTGCGAGATTCCTCACATGTTCATCAGCAACCGCCTTCAGATCATCATCTCCAGAACAAATCTCAGCAGAAGATCTTCATTTCTTCAGATTTCCCCAGATCTTCATGCAAGAGGACCGCAACCTCCAAACACATCCTCAGATCTTCAATGTGTTCATCCACTGGATCTTGCATTTTTCCAGATCCTTCGAAGATCTTCGAACAAGCCTTCAAGAGCCAGGTTCTCCAGAAAAGAGGCTTCCAAGACGAGCATCATCAAAGGTTGAGTGTTTGATGTTGAGTATGAGAGAAAGGCTGAGAGAATGGAGGAGAAAGACGGAGACGAGGAGAGGAAGGTTCAGAAACAAAGGGGACGGCGGCGGCGCTGAAGGAGAAGAGAGAAGAAGGATTCTAGGGTTCAGACCCTGAGAGTGAAGAGAGGGAGGAGAAGTTTAGGGATTGGGCCAGGCCCAATTACAAATTTTTTTTGACACCACACTCCCTCACGTTTTTGGCTGAGAGTGGGCTCAGGCCCAACGAAATCATTGTTTCCCAACCACACACCCCGCTTCCACACCTCACACCCCCCTTCTGCGTTTTTTTGGAGAGACACATTGGGCTGGGCCCAATTCGGTTACAGTTGTTCATTTTATTTTTCTTACTTGTTTACTCCCCCTGTGTAACAGTATACCCCCCTTCCCATCTTTGTGTTGTTTTTTCCATTTTTTGCTTTGTTCAAAGTTTGTTAGGGAAAAACAATGAAGAAAAATATATTGTGAAAAGAAAAAGAAAAGGAAATAGAGAAGAAAAGAATAAAGAAATGAAAAGAAATATTATAAAAAAAATAGAAAAAAGAATTGAATTGAAAAAGAAAAATATGGAGGAAATATTCAAAAAGAAGTAGAGAAAATATTGTGAGAAAAAAAACATATTGGAAAATATGTGAAAAAATAGAGAAAATATTGTGAGAAAAACATGGAAAAAATATGGAAAAATATGTTGAGAAGAAGAGAAAATATTAGAGTAGGTTTAATATTTTTAAGTGCATTTTCTTTTAGGATACTTTCATAGAGATTATTTTCCGCTTTTTAGGATAGTTTAGAAGCCCATTTGTTAGGGGGCTATTTGCATTCGACTTTTCGGATAGAATAGGATAGTGTTTCTTAGGAGATTTATTTTCAGTGTTCACTCATTGTAATCATTTTTCAGAGATTAATAAAACGAGATTTGAGCTGTGGTCCCGAAGTAGCCGAACTACAGCTGCTCTGATTCTTCGTACCAGACGAAGATATGTAGGCATAGGATGCGATATCCTAGCGAGCACACTAACGACTAACTTTTGTTCTCTCGCGGCTGTGCGATCGAGACTTTCCCGCTGACGATTAATTGAGTACCCTTTTTTCTCTCTTGCCCGAGTGCATTTGAGACCAAGCCGTAGTTTTGCCCACAGGTTCCCGACCCTGTGAAACCAGTTGTTTTTCTCACTGCTGTGTGAGAATGTTTGTTTAAGCCATAGTTAGTCTGAACTACGTAAAGCTCTGATCTTCCGTCCAGTGGAAGTACGTAGGCACAAGACGCGAGGTCTTGGCGAGCCAATTTTCCCCGTAGTCCCGAACTACGTTGACTCTGACTTTCTCTCTTGAGAATACGTAGGCATAGAGTGCGACGCTCTATCGAGTCAATTCCCTTCCGTTTAGATTTAGCAGCCGTAGATAGATTGTTTTGCATCCAGTAGACAACCCAAGCAAGCGTGGATCCCGTCGAGTACGACGGACGTGAGGGGGCTAATACCTTCCCCTTGCGTAACCGACTCCCGAACCCAGGTTTTGGTTGCGATGACCATACCTTTCCCCATTTTTTGCGAGGTTTACTTCGAGCGTTTCCTTTCCCGCTCTGAGGGATAAATAACGCACGGTGGCGACTCTTCTGTCAGCCGGCCCGATTTTCGCAGTAGCGACACATATGAGGCTGCCTCCACCCACTTGGTGAAGTAGTCGATAACTACCAGAATGAAGCGATGACCGTTAGATACGGTGGGCTCGATCTTGCCTATCATGTCGATTCCCCACATGGAGAACGGCCACGGGGAGGACATGACATTTAACGGGCACGGCGGTACATGAATCTTATCAGCACAAATCTGGCATTTGTGACATCTCTTCGCGAATTTGAAGCAATCTGATTCCATCGTCAGCCAGTAGTATCCTGCTCTCAGGATCTTTCTTGTCATAGCATGCCCGCCGGCGTGCGTACCAAATGTGCCTTCATGGACTTCTTCCATGAGCATACTCGCCTCTTTCTCATCTACACATCTGAGTAGCACGAGATCGTGGTTTCTTTTATACAAAACTCCATCAGGATTGAGATAAAAATTTCTAGACAGCCTCCTCAGAGTCTTCTTATCCTGGGTTGACGCTCCCGCAGGATATTCCTTAGTCACAAGGAAGATCTGGATATCATGGAACCATGGCTTGCCGTCGGAGGCTTCCTCGGTCGCAAAGATAAATGCAGGTCTATCAAGATGAGAAAGGACAATTCTTGGAGCTTCATTCCAAAAATTGACTTTATACATCGAAGCCAACGTGGCTAAGGCATCAGCCATTTGATTCTCGGCCCTGGGCACATGATGGAGTTCCACTCGATCAAAGAACGGAAGCAGCCTTCTGGCATAATTCATGTACGGCACCAAATTCGATTGACGAGTCTCCCACTCCCCTTTAATTTGGTTGATCACAAGTGCCGAGTCACCATATACATCTAGGTTCTTGATTCTAAAATCAATCGCCTCTTCTAGACCCATGATGCATGCTTCGTACTCCGCTTCATTATTGGTGACCGGAAACGTCAGTCTTGCCGTGAAGGGGATGTGGGATCCATGGGGAGTTGTGATGATCGCCCCAATGCCACTTCCATAAGAATTAACCGCCCCTTCAAATATCAATTTCCATTGGGATTTCCTGTCTGGACCCTCGTCGGGCAACAGTTCCTCGCAATCTTTCACTTTGAGAAACATAATATCCTCATCAGGGAATTCAAATTTCATCGGCTGATAATCCTCGATCGGCTGTTCGGCAAGGTATTCAGACAATACGCTGCCCTTAATGGCCTTTTGGGAAACATACTGAATGTCATATTCCGTCAACACCATTTGCCATCTGGCAATCCTGCCCGAAAGCGCTTGCTTCTCGAAGACGTACTTGATCGGACCCATCTTCGAAATTAGCATGGTTGTGTGATTGAGCATGTACTGTCGTAACGTTTGGAAGCCCAGGCTAATGCACAACACGTCTTCTCCAGCATCGAGTAACGAGATTCACATTCTGTGAACTTTTTACTCAAATAGTAAATGGCATGTTCCTTTCTGCCCGTCTCGTCGTGCTGACCGAGAACACACCCCATACTATTCTCAAGAACTGTCAAGTACATGATTAAGGGTCTTCCGGCCACTGGGGGTATCAAGATCGGAGGTTCCTGTAAATACTGTTTTATCTTATCAAATGCCTTCTGGCAATCCTCGTTCCAGATAATCGCCTAATTTTTCTTTAGTAGTTTGAACATCGGTTCACACATGGCCGTGAGCTGAGAAATAAACCTTGCAATGTAGTTTATTCTGCCTAGGAAACCACAAACTTCTTTTTCTGTTCTTGGCGCTGACATTTCTTATATTGCTTTTATCTTTGCAGGATCAACCTCAATGCCTCTTTCGCTCACGATAAACCCCAGTAGTTTTCCGGACCGTACTCCGAAAGTACACTTGTTAGGATTCAGCCTCAACCTGAACTTCCTAAGCCTCTCAAAAAGCTTCAGCAAATTGACCAGATGTCCGTCCTCCGTTTGGGACTTTGCAATCATGTCATCAACATAGACTTCAATCTCATGATGAATCATGTCATGAAACAAAGTAACCATTGCTCGTTGGTAAGTGGCCCTTGCGTTCTTCAGACCGAAAGGCATTACCTTGTAGCAAACGTTCCCCAAGGTGTAATAAACGTAGTTTTCTCCATGTCCTCCGGCGCCATCTTGATCTGATTGTAACTGGAGAAGCCATCCATGAACAAAAATACGGAGAACTGAGCTGTATTGTCGACCAACACATCAATATGAGGCAGTGAGAAATCATCTTTAGGGCTCGCCTTATTCAAATCTCGATAATCGACGCACATTCGCACCTTACCGTCTTTCTTCGGTACAGGTACTATGTTGGCGACCCACAGAGGATAAGTAGTGACCGCTAAGAAGCCATCATCAAGCTGCTTTTGCACTTGTTCTTTGATCTTAACAGCCATATCTGGTCGTGTCCTCCTAAGCTTCTGCTTAACGGGAGGGCAATCTTCTCGCAGCGGCAAGTGGTGGACCACGATGTCAGTATCAAGTTCGGGCATATCTTCGTATGACCAAGCAAAGATGTCACTATACTCTCTTAGCATCTCGACCAATCTCTGCTTGACATCACTCTGCAATGCAGCCCCTATCCTGATGTTCCTGACAAGTTCTTCGGAACCCAGATTCACAATCTCAATCTCTTCCTCGTGAGGCAGAATAACTTTCTCTTCTTGTTTCAACAAGCGGGCAAACTCTTCGAGAAGGTCTTCGTCTTCATCAATCTCTTCTTCGGCTTGATAGATCGGGAAATCGAAGTCGAAGTGAGTCGTAGAAGGTCCAGAGTTGATGTCATCTGCTATGTGGATCCTGCAATAATAAGGGTTAAGCTTAAAACAAGGATATGCAGGTTAGCACAAACCCCATTGCCATTTTATTGTTTTTCAAAACAAATATAAAACAGGAATAACAGAGATCACAACATTTGAATGTGAAGAAAAACGCCTTTTGATTTATTGGTAAAATGCACGTACATAATCAAATAAGGCCCTGACAATAAAACCACTATGCCCCGGGTAGGACATAGGGTTGTACAACAATTGGAGAAAGTAAATCATTACTCTTTGCTTGTCACTTAGATGGTATACCTGATGGACCAGTTGATGAGGCTCTAGCCTGGTTTGCTTTGCTGGATCCAAGAGTCTAGGTCGCAATCGCTGTCTTCGCCGTCTTCAGACACTGCACTGACACTTTCGAATATCACCCCACCGCTGGTAAACTGGATCAGCCCTTTACCTCGCGACGCACTGTGAGAAGAGGAGGCTTCAGTCGTAGGAGAGTACCCTAACCCAAACTTGTCCTGCTTGTTAGGTATCTCTAGAATCTGCCCCCAGCCTGGGGTAGATCCGGCTTGAACAACGGCCCGGGCTCCCTTAAAGGAGGAGAGAGTCATCTCTGGTTTTCCAGTCGTTACAGGAGCCACGTTCTTGACTTTAACAGCTTCGAACGCCTGACATAGGGTTTCGTGGATTTCCCCATCCATCTCAACATACTTGAAGGATGACAAATGGCTCACCATTATGTCTTCATCGCCACAAACAATCACGATGCTGCCTCCGACTGCATACTTGAGTTTCTGGTGCAATGTGGAGGTCATGGCGCCAGCAGAATGGATCCATGGCCGGCCTAGGAGACAGCTGTAGGCAGGCGTGATGTCCATAATGTAAAATACCGCGTCGAAAGTTTCTGGCCCGACTTGGATTGGCAACGTTACCTCTCCAAAAACATGACGTTTGGTTCCATCGAAAGCCTTCACAACCAGATCACTGGGTGTGCAAATCAATCCACGAGTATCTAACTTCATCAATGCTTTCTTCGGAAGAACATTGAGCGATGACCCTGTGTCCACCAACACATGAGACATAATCGTTCCCCTACACTCTATCGAGATGTGCATGACGCTGTTGTGGTTTCTTCCCTTCGGCGTCAGCTCCAGGTCAGTGAACCCTAACCCGTTTCCAGCATTCACGTGGGCTACGATCCCTTCCAACCGGTTGACCGATATTTCCTGCGGTACATACGTGGCATTCAAGACCTTTAACATCGCGTTGCAATGTGACTCCGAACACAACAACAAATTCAGGATGGAGATTTTCGAGGGTGTTTGATGGAGGTGATCCACGATCTTGTAATCACTCTTCTTGATCAACCTCATGAACTCTTCAGCGTCCTTTACAAGTAAGTCCTTCTCTACCCCACGAGGGGTTTCCTCAACGACTTTACTTTTTCCCCTATCGGTCTCATCAGCTTTGCCCGTGTTGTCTGTCACAATCTCAGGCGAAGCAAATATTCTTCGGCTGCGCGTGATTCCGCCAATTCCCACTAGGTTATCCACAGATGGCCCAGATGGTTCCAGGTCCAAATTTTGTCCGTTGCAGTAGACGTCTGCCCCATAATGCCACGGGACAACATTGGTGCTTTCAAAAGGTATCGGCCCAACCTTGGTGATGGTAATTGTGGGCGGCCTGGGTGCAGAAATGGTGATCGTCCAGCGAGGGATGGTGATGGTGGCAACCTCATCATCTTGCCTCAGCATTACCTCTCCAGATCCACATTCGGCCCTCCGGCAAAACTGCAAGATTTCTTCGGTCATCAGACTCCGAATCCCTTCTATCAACTGCTCACATCCATCAGGACGAGTCGCACAGCCCATATACAGTTCTCCACATCCTGGAAAGAATCCTCTCTTCATCAGCTTGGCTTTAACGAAGCTAAGCGGTGTCTTCAGATCCCTGATGTTAGTCAACACATCCAAATTCTCGTTTTCCATAATGGCATTCACCCCACCTCCCCTATGATTCGGCATAAGGTTCTTCGTGACATTTGGCACATTATCTGAGAAATTGATGATCTTAGCATCCACCATATCCTGCACCTTGTGCTTGAAGGCTTTGCAATTTTCTATCGTGTGGTCGGGTACCCCTGAGTGAAACTCACAAGTTGCATTCGCATCGTAACCAGGCGGAGGTGCCCCTGTCAAGGGAGCCAGGGTTCTCTTCTGGACTAGCTGTAACTGAAGCAAAGTTTGCAATAACTGGGCATACAACATGGGTGGTGCCTCAAGGTGACGACTTGACAAAGGTGCCCTGTTCTGATACTTTCTGTATCCTTGCTGATTCGGCTGCTGCTGTGACTGGGGTTGTTGGACAGCAGGGATGGTTATGCTAGCCACCTGCTGGCGAGGGCCTTTACCTTTCCTTCGAGCGTTATACACGACGCTCGTCTCTCCTTCCCGCATTTTGCCACCATACGATTTCTTTCCTCCTCCAGCTGAGGCTAGATCGACACCTTGAATCTTCCCCAGTTTGATCCCATTTTCAACGTGCTCGCCGGTGATGATGAGATCTGAGAAACTTCCAGACATACCGCTGACCAACTTCTCGTAATAAACCCCTGGGAGGGTGGCTACAAACATTTTAACAAGCTCTCGTTCAACCATCGGCGGCTGGACTCTAGCTGCCAATTCACGCCACCGCTGGGCGTACTCTTTGAACCCTTCGTTGTTCCTCTGTGACAAGTTTTGCAGTTGGACTCGGTTCGGGGCCAAGTCACTGTTATATTGGTAATGGTGCACGAATGCCTCAACAAGTTCCTTCCACGTGCGTACACTGGTAGGCTCCAAACTCATGTACCATTCCAAAGATGGCCCGGACAAGCTATCCTGAAAGAAGTGTATCAGCAACTTCTCGTCTTCAGAGTGAGCGGACATCTTCCGGTAGTATGACCTTAGGTGGACGCGAGGGCAGGTGGTGCCCTTGTATTTCTCAAAGTCGGGTACCTTGAATTTAGGAGGCACCTTGAAATCAGCAATCAATCCCAATTTGGACATGTCGACACCCATAATGTTCAGGTTCTCGGAATTCCTCATCTTGTCCTCGAGTGCCTTAAACCTCAGACGTGCTTCAGCAGTCAGCTCTCCTTCAACACCCTTCTGGGAGAACAAATCTTCTTGACGGTCTTCTAACCATGGCTGAGGCCCATACGGGTTTCCGACACCCGTGTGGCCGTTGCCCAGTCCAACATTGACATTAGCTTCAAAATTCCCATTACCGACGCCAGTCGTATTACCATTGAGCCCCATGTTAGCGATCACATTGCTGTTACCACTGTCGTTCCCCCCGGTCACGGGGATGCCATTCTGAGGAGTTTCAACAGGTGGAGGGGTTGGAACATTCCCACCATGGAGTACACCATTGCTGTCAACCCTTGAGATCAGAGGCTGGACCAATGTTCTGAGCTGGTCTTGGCCATTGGCAACCACTTGCATGAGCTCCATGAAGCGGTCCATCCTCTCTCGAAGTTCTTGAACGTCAGTCTGTACTTGCTCCATTGCTCTAGCTTGATTCGCTCTGGTCAGATAGCGGTGGATTGGTCTTTGATCAATCCTGGAACAACCTGAAACAACCTGCATACACAAAAGGGTTAGAAAAACGACAGAGTGCTCGCTATGCAAATGCTTCATGCAAATGCAAACGTGTGTCTGTGCGTTAGGGAGATTTCCCCCTGATCCTAGTGCCTGAGCGCCAGTGATGATAATAAGAAGTCCGAGTCCAGTCATGGAAATAACATCTCATATATATAAAGAAAGCCCATCAAGGCAGTACACAACACCACTGGGTACAAGCAGAATCAATAGCATGACCTCGACCAACAAGCCTGGTGATGGTCAGCATACAACAATGATCAAAACAAAAGGATTACAAATATAGTCAGGCACGGCCACGGGCGCGGAACTCTTCTAACAGATCCCTCCTTTCTGGATGATCAGACTGAGTGAGCAACCCTTCTACGAGTAACTCCCTCTGCATAATAGTGTATTGAAGACCTTCAACTGGGTCTTCCCATGCTCCTTCGCCGAAACAATCTTCTAGCTTCCGCTTCTTGGATTCAAACGTCAGTTTGCGCTCCTTCAGGTTAGCAAGAGCCTTGTTTAGCAGGCCTTCAGCGGCATATCTGCGAGCAATTTCTTCATCAAACCTCTTCTCACTAGCCTTCACCTGGGCTTTCAGTTTGGAGATCTGCTGCTTCAGTTTATCTTCCCGTTCCTTCCCGTTGGCTAGGGTGGCCTTCCAATGCTGATTAAACTTGGATATCCTCCGGTACGCTTCATCCAAGTGCTGCTTCTTAGTGGCCAGTACGTCATTGACAGCTTTGAAGTCCCGACCCAAACGCTCGTGCTCAGCCATCTGCTTAGTCAAATCCGTCCCTAATTGGTTCGCCAGCTCTGTTTGCCTCTTGAAGGAATGGACGGCTTCGCTTCTCTCGCTTCTGAGCTGAGCCAATTCTTTCTCCAGTTCCTTATTTGCCTTCTTCAGCTCATCTCTCTCAGCTAATACCTGATTATGCTGCTGAATAGGCACGGTGGTAGGCTCTTCAATCACTGGAGGGCTTTCTGGCTGGGCATGTGAAAACGGCATCCCTATGATATCTGCTCTGGCTCTGATTCAGGTCACATACGGAGCGTAGGCTTGGCTATTATTCTTTTCCAACAATAGTTTTCCCCGCTTACTGATACCATTCCAAGCATGCTGAAGCTTAGATAACATATCCCCCTCTAGGAGTCCAGTGAGGTACAGAGATTCCTGCACCTCTTCATCCTTCGGCGGAGCTCTCAAAGCATAAGCAAACTGTCGGACCAGCAGAGATGGATTATAGTTGATACAGCCCTTCCTGCCTATCAAAGGCACATTCGGAAACCCGCTGCAACTGAAGATAATCTCAGTACCCAACCAATCTCTATCAAACCAGGCAATATCCTCCGCTGATAGACTCATCATACGCTTAGACCACTCAGCTGTGGCTGCAGACGAAGCAAAGGGACCCTTCTTGGGTAGGTGACTATCAAGTCATCTATAGAGTAGGGGCACACAGCACGAGACGTTCTTACCCCTTCTGTTCTCGTTTTTGTAGTGGACGGAATGATAGACATCTCCCATCAAGGTAGGGACTGGATTCCCTGATGCAAAGATATGAAAGGCGTCGAAGTCTACAAAGTCAGGCATATTGGGGAACAGAATGATGCCATATATGCACAGAGCAAGAATAGCGTTGAACACGATCCAACAACCGTCCTTGGCACACTGCTGGGCCTTTCCCACTAAGAACTGCAAGGAGAAACCGGGAACCCTGTTCCAACTAGACAAGACTAACTCGGAGGCATCCAGATGAAGTGAAGGGGCTAGCCTAGCCAGATTAGGCGCAGCATCCATGTGAACAAAGGGCATCTGACTCTTGATAGGCACACCTAACAAATCAGCATACTCTTCTAGCGTGGGTGCGAGAATAAAGTCCGGGAAAGTAAAGCATCTCAAAGGAGGATCGTAGAACTGCAGCAGGGCGTGCAACCCATTCAACTCGAGCACAGAGGGTTTACGAACCAGGCTGAGCAATTTCCCATAAGACTTTCTGAATTCACCTCTTACAGAATCATCTGCTAAAGAAATCAAACTAGATAGCTGAACAACATCAGGAGTGGGGAGCTTGTAAGCCACGATCTTCCTTAGAGAACCCATGATAGCACAATAGAAAGCAAAAAACCTGAATCGGGGGAAACGGTACCTGCAACACAGACACACGTTAATGAAATGCGAATGAGTATGCAAAACAATGCAAAATGTAATCATGCAGCGGGAGATCAAGACGACTGCGCTGTTGAGGAGATGAAGGTGAATATTCTGTATCAACAAACTCACAATACTGCTCCGTCAAGAACAACCACTATCTCTGATAAGAAGAAAACCCTGATATCAGACCATAAATCTGCTCTGTCAAGAACACACACATATCTGATAATAAGAGCCTCTGATACAGGACCATAAATCTGCTCTATCAAGAACAAATACACATCTGATGATGAGAAGCCCTGATGTCGGGCTATAACTCTGCTCTGTCAAGAACACACATACATCTGATGACGAGAACCTCTGATGCCAACAAAACTGATTCACTGTCAAGAAAACCAGGTAGTCTGAAGGTTAAGGTTTCCTGCAATAAACCCGACCCTGCTCACAGGTATGGACCTAAACTGGCACAAGTTCGGCATCCTATGCGGTCATCAGTGTCACAGACATTCAAGAGGGATGATACGATACCTGGAAGGTGTGGCATCACTATCTCCTGAAGCGGCCTCACTCAGCTGAATTCTAAATGATCGGTCCCCAGAGTCGACAATCCTCCAAACCAACAACCCCTCAGGCCCAAAGGGCCGGAAAAGAAGTCAACCGGGAAAACCTCGTCTGAGCGTGGATTTCATGAGACACTAGTGCCTGCAAAGCAAGCACGCGCCCACTAATTTCCACAACTAATGCTAAGTACACTCAAGCCTGGGTCTAGCTTCTCACTCATCAAAATGCCCCCCCCCCCCCCCACAACAGCACAGATAATCATATCATACTGAAAATAAAGTGCGGGAAATAAAATGCGATAAATAAACACAACCCAACAAGTAATTATACAAGCACTAGGAATGACTCTCGCAGAGGACGTTGGATCCCCAAACTAACTCGCATAAGGGACGTTGGATCCCTAGGAAACTATCATTTTTCCCAGTAGAGTCGCCAGTTGTCGCTTCCGCGAAAATAAGGTGCCGGCAAAACAGAAGAGTCGCCACCTTTCGTTATTTATCCCTCAGAACAGGAAAGGAAACGATCGGAAAAACCTGATGAAAAGGTATAAGACAAGGTCATCGCAACCATTGTCTGGGTTCGGGAGTCAATTACGCAAGGGGAAGGTATTAGCACCCCTCACGTCCATCGTACTCGATGGGATCCATGCTTGTTGTGTTTACTGGACGGGTTGGTTGTATCTATCTACCTATCAAGGCTGGCTTAAAAAGAAAAGAAAATGACTCGGCAAAGCGTCGCGCTTTATGCCTACGTATTCTCATCAGAGAATGAGAAATCAGAGTCAACGTAGTTCGACTAACTACGGGTTACGGGGAAGGTGGCTCGCCAATATGTCAGTATTGTGCCTACGTACTCTCAACAGGTATGAGAGATCAGAGCTTACGTAGTTCGGGATAATACGGATAACGGGAATTCAGATTCATCTGTTTTTTCGAGTAGGGTTAACAAACAATTCCAGCAGTTTGGCGTACGCAACTCGACCCTTGGAGACTTAGGCGTTACCGTTTGCGGTAGAACTGGGAGTTAACGACACTCTTTTCTTTAGAAAAGCTTCCTTTGAATTATGGGCCCACGGGGCAAAAAGGTTTGAAGTTTTTTTTCTGTCTTTTACGGAAGAACTGTTTTTTATGGATGTTTGCAACCAATATCGCACTAGAGACTATGACCTGAGAGTGAATGCGTCGCATGTCACCCAAAGGGTGCCATACTAAACATCCAAGATGTCGAAAAGAAACTCTCCGATAACCCTTTCTCAAGTAGCTTAAGGCTCGTAACATACGACATCAGTTAACCCTTATTACTGTATTTTAATTTGTTTTTGAGATGAGAAGAGAGAACAGGCTCAACTAAGGGGAGACTATCAAGTCCTAATGTTGTCATGCCAAGAATTCATCCTATGGTTGAGGTTTGAAACAGGGAACTCCTAGAAGTTATCATGCATAGGTTTCAACCTAAAGTTCTAATCATCACTTCCTTATCAAAGGAAGTGAGATTCCTAGGGGATCATGTCAATGAGATACAGAAACAGATAAAGCATCAGCTTAAACTGTAAACAGTAAATGACGGTATAATGCATGCAATGCAAGTGAGGGAGGAAATATGTGTGGGGCATCAGCCTCCACAAGCTCATCTCAACCTCAAGCCAGATATGAATAACTGCAATCATACAGAAATAAAATGCCATCAAGCAAATCACAACCCACATAGGCAAGGGAGCAGGGCTCTACCGAATACCCACAAGCAAAGCCATACAATAAAAATACAAGCAGAGGGAGCAGCTCAACCTCTAGTGCAATCATGCTCCTAGCTTAAATCAGTCTAAATATGAACTTATTCTAATGCATCAAGCAAATCAAACAAGTCACATCAATACAATTGCACAACAAGCAAACAAACAAGAAAAGAAAGCAAATCAACAGCAAAGCTCCTCTGACACCAGTTCAGTCCTCAGTCTATAACTGTTCTTCAAGGCTTTCAGCTTCAATAGCAAATATCAACTTGCTTCTCCAAGCTTCCAACATATTAAACATAAGTATCAACTCATCCTTCTTCTTCAAGCTTCACCTCTAAGCATACTCCACTTTCAGGTTTCAACCCCAATAGCAAGTATCAACTTGGCTCCTTCAGGCTCCTAATGTATCAAACATACAAGTATCAACTTGTTCCTCTCAAGCTTCAGCTCTTTCTCCAATCTCAATTTTGATCCTTTTCACAAGTATCAACTTGCTCCTCTTGATCTTCAAGCTTCAGCTTCAATGGCAGTCTTCAGACAAAGGGAAATGCAACCTCTAGCATCTTCAAGCTTCAGCTTCAATGGCAGTCTTCAGACAAAGGGAAATGCAACCTCTAGCATCTTCAATCTTCTAACAGGGAATTCCATCCTCTAGCAAGGGATAAAAACTTCATCTAACAAGAGTAAGGTTTGGACAATAGGCAGCAGAGTGAGGACCAAAGGTCACCACTAAGCACTCCATCATCAGAGAAAGGAACCCTCAAAGGTTCTACCAACTTGTGAAGAGCCACACATCCTACCAAAGGAGGGATGAGGCCTTCACAAGGGGACCTTACATCATAGGGAAGAATGGAAGTGATCAACACCTTCCATATTTATGAAAATAAGAGAATCTATCTAGAAGCTCTGCCTACAAACCCTAATCTTATCACCTAAACAAAGCTGCACCAAAAGAAGGGAAATCTTCACATCCAAGCTTCTTCAAGCACTCCATAGCAGCCCCAAGCTTGTCTTCAGCATCATCCAAGAGCAAGAGAGGCAACACCCTAATCTAAGGGAACTAAAGAAATCATTCTAGTTGAAATAACAAGCTAGGATCATCTAAAACCTAGTACTAAAGTTAGTCCTAACTAAAATACTAAAATCAATTGTAAAATCCTACAAAAATAACTATGGGAACCTAATTCAATCATGAATCTACCATACAAAATCCAGAGGTTGAATCATCCACCATGTCCTAGAAATAAATCCTAAATCACAAGGTACTAAGCTTAAACCCTAAATCTAGAGCATCTAAAGTTTCAACTTAAAACTAACCCTAAACTTCTTCACAAAAATGTGAGAAAAAATTACTAGGGGAACATGCAAATCTATGCTATCTACACACAAAAAAGATCAAGGCAAGAATCATCACCAAATGCTCAAACAAAATTCAGCAAGACAAGGTATCAACCATGGTCATTTTAATATCAATTAATATTCAAAATATGCAAATAAAATCAAAAATGCATGAATTCCTAATATTTTTAATCTACAAAATTCTAGATTCAATCATGAATCAGGGGAAAAAAGTTTGGAATTAATTGAGTTAATTTCCTATTTTTCATGAATTAATTTCTAAGTCATATGAAATAATGAAAAATGAAAGAAAATAAAAGAAATTAATAAGCAAGCGTGCCAAATAGCAATCCAATACAGTTTATTTCAAGAATTGGGCCCAGGGGGGTGTGGATATCAACCCAGTCATTAAGCCCAGAACAACTCAATTAATGAAAAGGTGCGTTTCATTGGGAAATCTCTCTTCAGAGTTTGAGGTGCAATCGTGGCCATCCAATGCTCGCCTGAGTCCAAGGTCAAACCCTAATCTGAGGGCTCATGTTCATCGTCCCCATTTGAACTCAGTTTGGGGGGAAAACACAGACGGTGGCCTGAACAGTGGCGCCACCGTCTTCTCCGGTGAGACAACCTCCACAGTTCATCAAAACTCATAAAACAAATCATCATTTCTCTCCAAATTTGATGCTGATCAAGAATCCAACCTTAGAATTATTTAAATCCTTCTCTAACTCAAAACACGATAACATTTTCAGAATTCATCCAAATCTTGAATCTCACCATTCTTCAAATTAAAGGTCTCAATTCAATCCTCACTCTTCACTGATCAATTTCCACTATTTCATCTTGATTATCCCTTCAAGAATCTTGAGATATCAGCCTCAACAGAAAATGATCACAGACCTATTTTGTCTCTAATTCACCAATTTCTGATCCTAAATCCAACTACATGTTGCAAGGATCCTAACCACATATAGAATGCTAACTATCTCCTCCTAAATCATGCATAAGAGTGAAATGTACCAACCTGAGTTCAGAGAGGTAACAAAGATGGTTTTTGATCACTTCAACTTCCAAGATGATGCAAACACACTCCAAATTCATTCCCAAAGCCTTTGCACACCTTGATTTGGCTTGATTCTCCCTTGAACTCAAAACCCGATTCTCACTTGAACCTCCAAAAATTCAATGGCTCTTTCTGCAACCAGCTTCAATTCCTTCCAAAAAAATGGTTGAGTTCACTCAATGACTTATATAGAAATGATTGGGACTGTCTAGAACTTTCGGGAATCATCCAAATGAGATTTTGGATTTTCAAAATCTCTTCAAAATCTCATCCATGGCAATCACCATTCTGACTCCCTTTGGGCATGACTATGCTTGTAATCAAATTCTCATGAGATTTTGAGTGAGTTTGATAAGTTATCTTCCTTGTTTGCAAGCCAAAGGTATGAATTGGATATGTTGCTTCATCATGAAGAAATGAAATGGAATGTTATGCAAATGACCTCAAATCAAAATTCTAACATTTCCATTGTTTCTAAAGTCATTATTCCAATCAATTTGACCTATAATTTTGTTTCATTTGGTCACAAAATGAATTATTTGAATTTTTGGCGATTAAATCCTTTTAATTCTTCCGTTTTTCAAAATTTCTTGAACCACATCCTTCTTTGTGCCATTTCAATGCCTCCTTGATGCATGGTCAAGGTTAAAACCCAATTTTGAGAAACTTTCTAGTTGAACAAAATTTCATTTTAGGCCTCTAAGTTGGTGAAAATGGCCTATGATCACAAATGACCTATAATCACCAAATGTCCAAAATACCCTTGACTTGTCAAAGCCATAACTTGAGTTATACAAATCCTATCAAGGACTTCTAGTACTCTCTAGAAATCTAAGAGGATAAGGAACAACATTAATGTTGGCCAAGAGTTCATAGGAATCATCCTTCTAGGGCAAACGTTTCATGCAAGTTGGGAAACTTTCAACCTCCAAATTCACATTCCTCAGATGACTTGTAACTTGTCAAAGCCATAACTTGAGTTCTACAAATCCTATCAAGGACTTCTAGCACTCAAATTAAAGCTAAGATCATGCTCTACAACACTCATGTTTGAGGAAAGATGATATGACAATCACATCTTGAGCTACATTGCCTTGAAGATAGGGGTCAAACTAGGGGATTTTACACTGTCAAGTCTTAGAAACCCTAGCCTGAAACTTCTCAAACTCTTCAATCATGATGAGTTAACCTTGGAATCATCCTTATAACATCTCAATGTATCAATCCATGATCACATGGCTCTTGAATTAGGTCTCAACCTTCTTCAAATCATCAGTTGACTAAGGGTTGACCCAGTCAAACCCTAGCTGCACCAATCATGGCTGAGGCTTCTTATTCTTGCACAATGACCTGTCTAGGCCTCAAAGTGATATTCAACACTTCACATGAGCTATCTCAAGACCTCAAGTCCATCTCCATGGCTTCAGAATCATCTGATGGCTTTCCACAACTCTCAAGTTAGGAGACCTACCCACTTGGCTTCAACCACTCTCTCTGAGGATCTTTTAACTTCTCTGACAAGGATATCAACCCTTTAACACTTGAATAAACTTATTAGCTAGCTTCCCAGTCTTGTGTAGCTCTTGATTGGTAATCATACCTCTTGATCTCCTGCACACATGTCAATGAAATGCAAATGATAATGCTAATGAGAATGAAATGAAACACAAGGTAGGTGAAGAAATGTTAGGCAAATTTTGGGGTGCAACAAGGTTCTACATCAGAGAGTGAGACCAGCTCATGGTTCCCATATCATGACGCTCGGGGAGGTTCTACATCAGAGACTGAGACCACCTCATGGTTCCCATACCATGACGCTCGGGGAGGTTCTACATCAGAGACTGAGACCACCTTATAGTTCCCATACCATGACGCTCGGGGAGGTTCTACATCAGAGACTGAGACCAGCTCATGGTTATCGTACCATGACGTTCGGGGAGGTTCTACATTTTACTATTCCCAGTTGAACGAAAAAAAGAAAAGAAAAAGAAAAGAATACAAACAAACCGAACTATTGACTCAATCAGAAAAGTCATTATGGCTATTACCGTTGTCTGGATTGCCCCATGCTAATAATAATCTATCCTTTGATCACAAGTTTCTCTCCTATTGTCTAAATCGTCATATCCTTGGTGTATAAGTTATTGTTACACTTCTGGATATTTCCCATTGTTGGTTGTTTCCTGTCCCCGTGGAGTCTCCTTTTGTCGAGCCTGTTTTTTTCCCGCGTGTCGTATCTAGTTGTTCCCCTGTGATGTATTTTCCTCACAGGATCCGTGTCTTGCATTCCCATCTCACTGCATACCATCTGCATTCGGTGGCATCTTAAGGCCAAAAATCCGTGCAATGTTTATATTTAAGTCCCTCCTATCTCATCGAGACAGAGAATAATTATCTCCTTATTTACGGATAGAAGCTACTTAAATAGGGGCATCTGTCACACCCTAATTTTGACCTTAAGGTTCCACCTCCTGGTGCATATTGTCGTTTATTTTATTCTACTATTTATGTGTACGTTGTAGCTAACCGTTTAAGTGCAGGCATGCTTTATAATAAATGAACGGTACTTATTCCCATCGTCAAGCATTCCAAGGCCTAATCAGTGGATCCTAACTAGAAATATCTCAATTGAATCCTTGCCTATGTCTCTTTAAGGTTGAGGGATGCCTTTGTTTATTAAGAGTACTTCAAGAACAGGATACCATGGCGTTTGGTTTAAATGAATTAAGTGCAAGAAACCAATTATGATACAAAGGGGGCAGAGTCGTGATCAAAGTTCATACATTTACTCTCAAATAAATTATCAAGATTTCGAAGGTCAGATAGTTAGAAGTTTGGATCCATAATGCAGGGGATGCGGATTCCTAATTTGGGTAATAGACAAAGTCTTAATCGTGTGAGTATGAAGGATCAAGGGGAGAATTCATTTGCTTTGTTTGCTCAAGGCTTTGATTCAAACAACAAGTTATTTGCTACATGGATACATTTTGGAGATATTACAATAATAGTTCAAGGCAAATAACTCAACACAAGCCATACGGAACTGTTATAATAATTCATGGATTACAATTGAAAGTAGCCTTTTAACACAAGCATCCAGGTTTTGTTCAACCAAAGATTATAATTAGAGATAATAGCAGGAAACGTCCCTAATCCAAGTGGAAACAATGTTGTTATAATTCTACTGAATCGTGACTCCTCTGATGGCCTCAACTCTCGATATCCCAATTCTTGCAATGATTATGTAACTTTAGCTAAAAAAGGCGATCATGCTGGAATTTCGGTGGAGGCAGGTCGTAACTACACCGTTACCACTGACCGGAATGAATGCTGGCAAGACATTGAGTAAATATCACAGACAGAACTTCACTTGATTCCGCCTACACTGTTTCGACTTTTGTTGGAATGTCTGTCTCCAGCTTTTCGCAGGGACCTGCTGATTTGAAACTACAATGGAATTAGAACATCATGGTTCATCCACAATATTTGAAAGTATTTCTGTTATAAAGGGAAGCTAGGGAAAGAATACTCTCACTGTCTGCTAAGCCCGACGGAAACCAGTAGAGAGTATTTGTCCATTCCAAGTTGCATTGGTTTAAGCCAGGAAGTTCGTCTCCCTGCGCACCTGCAGGTAACAGCCAATGATCACCCAATGCTTACAACAGGCGCGAGATAACACCGTTCCCGAGTTCATATGCATGAAGTTATTGATAATTCAGAAGATTACCTTATAGATCATTTTTCCCTATCTTTGGAGAACTCCAAGTGACAACTTTGAAATAACTGCGAATCACGAAACTCTTGGAAAAAAGCACCAATACTTTAATCCATGGGAATACCAGCCAATACCTGTCACAAAGAATATTAGTGTCAGCAGTTAGCATGTCAGCCACAACGCTTAACCAAACATACTCATTTGTAACCTTATGTACATCAATATTGTTCATCCCCCTGTCCTTCAGCAACAACCTCTCCTCCAGTTTCTGCTGTCCTTGATCCTCGAAATATGGTACAAAGTGAAACAGCATCAGTTTGAGAATTAACAAGGGTAATTTGATGTTGAATGAGCAAAATATTGCAAAATACGCATCAGAAAGGTGATGACAAAATCACCCAGGTAGACATTGCATCTAATGCGTGTTGGAAAACACATGTATCCAGAAATCTCAATGCCAAAACAAATAAGCAACCAAAGAAACAACCAAGAGTGTACTGATGGCGCCCAAAACAAGAAAGTTAGGGAGACAAACCATCCAACTAGAAGCAATGTGGTGATAGCCAATGGACCGTCAATACACAAGATAAATACCAAGATGTCGTCTAAATTGCCTGGTTTTGTTGCTACTGGTTTGAGGCGTAACTTAGATGTGCCAGCTGTTGCATCTTCAAATGCAACCATTAAATCCTGCAAAACGAATTCAGGAGATACTTGCTTCTAACATCAGCAGTTACCAATGATAAAATATACACCCAAAACAAACCTGCAATCAACAGATAAAAGTGCAACCTTAATTAGAAATCACAGGTCATGCACATCGGCATTACTTCGAAACATCATAACAACAAGCAGTGTTAGTGTGTGTCAAGAACTGGTCATCAGTATTTTGGTAAGTAAATTGACAAGGTGGAGGCATTGGATAATACCTTTGACATCGTTCGACGAACACACCAATTACTGTGGTTCAAATCGCGAATCCAACATATTTTGGGGATAACAATTAGGCCTCCTCTAATGTTACACCTATGATAAGAGCATCTCAAGGCCTTTGACACGGCCAGCTCCAGCTGCGAGCAGCTTTACAATCTCCCTGGCTAGTGTTGCTTCATTAACACCTTTGGGATTGACAACCTCACCACCTTTCGATGATACAGGCCAGCGGCATAGTTCGCAGCATCAGCAATCGCAACCTTTGTTCACATCCACTATTGATCAGCCTACTACTCAAACAATCTACCCCCACCTGCAAATGCAGCTTTCAGTTATCGGTGGCATTCAAGTACCTCAGTGCCACATACGGAAAAGTTTGTCAATGACAGAAAGATACTGTTGCTCCACAAACCTTTACTGCGGATATAAAACCAAGTGGAAATTGAACTTCCTGAGGATCTATTCACTGTAAATGCTCACCTTTTCCTACTCCAGTCCCACCTGGCATGTGTGTCTCAGTTAATACAACAATGTGATGTCCATACCGAGTTTCTCGCAACCATCAAAATCTGCAAATTCATTTGACACGGTCAGTCAACCAACTCTGGTTCAGGTCCCCCAACATTCACTTCTATGTCATCTTTGCAAAGAGCTTTTCCTAGTATAATACCTTCAACTATAATTCCAATGACTTCAAACCTGGCTAATCAATCTCTCGCCTGGAATCCACCATCGTTGCCCAGAATTTGTTTCAATCCATTAAGCCGTGCGTCAGACGCAACAGGATCATCCCTGTGTCACAAACAAGAGAACCACAAACTAATTAACTGAAATTGAAAAAGAGACTTAGTTATTAACAACTCATTAGATTTGAAAGGATACCAAGATATTTAATGAATAGATCAAATTGGAAGCCTCAGATAAATCCTGAGCTAAGAACCTTGCCATTCCAAAGCACCCTCGCTCCAATTCCCCAACACCGTCACCGAAGCATTTGAAAACGAAAAAGATTCAGACACATATCAGTTCAAAGAAAACAAAACCAGAGGAACAGAGATGGAATTTGAAAAACATACCATGCGAACACTTGAGACTGCTGCTCTTCGTCACCGGTTTTTTCGTAAAGGCCTCACCAAACGCATCAAGCACGAACTCTCCTTCTGGGCTTCTAACCCGCCTCCTAGCCCAAAACCTTCGCCACCTGTTCCTTCCAGGTCACAGGAAATAACAATTAGAGAATATTCCTGGAAGACAGAATATCCTATTCAGAAACCAAATCGAATCCAATCTCATTTGAATCACAGAAATCAGAGATTGAAGTATCAATTAAATGGCTCATTACTGCAATTCTCGAAAAGGGAAGGTTTTCAATTGGATTTGTCCCAAATAGGAAACCCTAAATCAAATTCAATCAGCATTCAAGATTATTTTTCAATACTCATCCAAGATGTTTTCCTATATAAAGAGAAGAATGAAAACGAAAACAGAGAGAAGAAAAAGCTATCGCGGAAATCAAAGTCACCACAGAGCCATTTCAAAAAAACACAGATCGAAAGGGGAGGGAACTTATCTCTCTTCCATCGGTGGAACCATTTTCGACGCCGCTGTAAACACTAATCGATGGAGCTTCATCACCATCCGCCACTCCCAAATCTCGGTAAAATCACCATTCATGTTAAAATATCTTATGCCATTGATGCTTTGATATGTTGTTGCAGGTTTAAAACTAAAACGGAAACGGAAAAGAAGAAGGAGAAGCGAAAGATTGTGTGAATCGAAGAGGAAAGAAGGAATCAAAGATTGGGAGACAAGAGCGAGCGATTTGAGGCTCCGAGCGTGGTCGGAGATTGGGGATGAAAGGGATTTGGGGGCTTAGGGTTCCGACACTTTGTTTCTCCCTGTTGATGTTCGTTCGTGTATCATGTGAAGTGATCCCCCACACACACACCCACCTAATCACCATTAATCGCCTTTAACCACGTCTAATCACCCTAATTCACTCATTAATCTTTTTTATTTTTTATTTAACTAACTAATTAATCTTTTTTTCTAAATAGGTTAATAACTCTTTAATTGATCAAATCAGTTTTTTTATCCTTTTAATCATTTAGCTAATTAGGCTTTTATTAATTCATACTATTCAATAATTACTGATTTTATCTTTTAAATCCAATTAAACCAACCTTATAACCTTTTCATCTTAATAATTTAAAAACTCTTTTTTTTCATATTAAAACACTTTGATAATTAATTAATTAAACTTTCTTTTCTTTTTAACAACATTTTAATTAAATAGTATTTATTCACTAATAAAAACTTTTTATAAATAAATTACACCTTTTGACAATTTACTTAGTTAATAATGAAACCTATTTAGTATTTAATTGACCTTTTAGAAATAATTAATAAAAACAACCTTTCATTTATTTCACAAATCAATTTAATTTAACTCCTAATAATAGCCATAAAATAAATAAATAATTTCATGTTTAAGTTTTTTTTTTTGATAAAATAAAATCACTTGTTACAAACCCCTTATCAAAAAAACTAGTAACTAAATTAACCTCACCAAATTAATCAACCTTTTTTTCTCCAAAATCAATCCCTTTAAAAATTAATTGACCAATTAAAATCAACTCACAGTGTAAAACATAACCCAATCGTGCACCGCACAGCACAATTCACTCTCACACACTTCAGCGCTTTAATGCGTATGTGTATGCTTTACTTATTCGCCCTTTATTATTTCCGCAATTTATTTTACAAGCAAGTTACATTATCAATTTACTTTCCTCGCATCGCATTCCGTCCAAAGAAAAAACCTACACATGAGTCAACACTTGTGTGTAGTGCACATCATTTGCATCATTCTCCCCTACGATCCTTGATCCCATTCAAGTCGATCTTTAAGATAGACCCTACCCCATATGAATGACCGTTATCTTTTACAACATAGAAAAATAATACAATTCAACACAATATTCAAACACAATAGAGAAATAGATGTTAATCATCTTAAGCGAGATAGAATCTCCACCCCACATCTATACAAACGATATGTAGGGACTTTGCCTTAAGAGAGATAGAGGCGTACATCGTCAATCAATATCGGAGTACTTGAGCCCTTCTCTTAAGACGATGCAAAGACTATTTCCTACAATTTGTGGCGGTTAAATCTCTCTTAAAATGATAACTCACCTTTTCTCCTAAACTCAATCAAATCAACTACCCTAAACCCATAGGAACTTTGACCATAGTCAAAGAACTCCTCTAACCCTTTAGGGGAACTACAGATACTCTGATTCCATTCCCGTAAGGATATGTAGGCATAAGATGCGACATCTTATCGAGTATACTTAGAAATAAACCCTTAGGCCTTTAACCGTAAGCAGATAAACACTTAGCAATAAACAACATAAAACAAGAGGTTCCTGTAGAGTACTACAGAAACTTAGGATGCTAGCACCTTCCATAAGTTTAACCGACCCCCAAACCTAAAACTCTCTAAACCTTGCATTTGCATTGCATTGTGGGAATTTCGATCTTTATCCCTTCGTTTGGACAAATTAAAGTTCGATTGCAAAATGAATTAAAGATTCAAAATAATCAATAGTTTGGTATCCGATTTTCACCACGACAAATATGCCTTAATTTTTGGACTTAAACTTATTCCTTATCATATTTATGATGTGTGTATGTTATTATTTTTGCTTAAAACTTCACAATTTGAAAAAACACCACATGCTGCCACATCATTTATGCCAAGACAGTTTTTTCCACATTTCCCATCACTATACCAATTTTCATTCCAATTGTTCTATGCTTATTCTTGGAGGTGAAACACTTTCCTTATCATATTTTTGATGTGTGCACATTGTTAATTTGATCTGTTCTTGCCTGCTTTCTCAATTCCACTCACAATTGCATTTCATACTAGAATATGCCATGAACATTGCCAAATTGATATTCTGTTTGCACATGCCTAATCTTTGAGTTGTAACTCATCTATATGCTTGACTCTAATGTGTGTTGATGATTGGTTTGATCAATGTTTACCTGCTTTTGCATTTCACCCTTAAACTGCTCTTTTTAAGCTAAAACACACCATGAATATGCCAAATTCTTGATTGCTTGCAATATGTTTAGTTTTTGAGTTGTAACTCATTCTTCCCTGCATTTATGATGTGTGTGTGTGTGTGATGTTTGTCAATATGAGACCATTGATTCATAGCTAGACCAGTTTGCACCATCTGCTGCCAAACTGTTTTGAAAATCAATTGCACACACTTCACTTCTTTTGTTTGATTGTCTTAGGGTTGCTCATCTAGCATTGAATCTTTGGTAGTGTTTTAAATTGATGTGTGCATATATTAATCAATTTTGTGTGTATTACACTTCTGTCATGACAACCTGCCTCTATGCTTGATGTAATTTGAGGCTTGATATCCATATCCTTGTTGTATGCATTTCATGACAGCCTTAGATGTTAGGCTCATTTGCAATCATAATTGGAAATTGTTGTATACATTTTTCTGACCTCAAGCTGTTCCAATCTTGTTGTTTTCAAATATTGCATTGCATTGCGTTAAGTGAGCAATTAATGGTTGACTTTCATTTCCATGATGTTTGTGAACATTTTTGAGGTATAGACACACTTCATATGATGTTTTGAGTATGTTTGAAGGGTCTGCTCATTTCAATTTTGCCTGTTTCTTGATTTGCCCCTCAACTTGCATTTTTCTCCAATGTTCACTTGGCATGCTTAGCAGTTGTATTTTCGTGTTGGTGTTTAACATTGTGATGTTTATATGTGTGTTACCCATTACATTTCAAGTATGCCTCATGATTTTCCTGTTTTAATTGATCAATTTTTAATTGTGTATATCCATGTGGGCCTGCTGTTCTAATTTTTATTCAAAATGTTGTCATGATGCATCCTTGCTTATCCCTTTTGCCAGAATACTTGTTTTTTGTTGGTTTGTAAACTATGAGCACATCATCATTAACTTGATCAGAATAAGGCCATATATGCATGATCATACCTTCCATCTGTTGTAACAGTTTGCTTGCATTTTCTTGATGTCTTTGCAATTTCATGTACCCTTTTTTGATTTAACATTGCTTTGATTGTCATCACTGCATGAACTTATTTTTGATCATGATTGTGTTTTGCTCACACCTAATTGTACCAAGTTACATCTCAAGTACCAATGTGTTTGTCACCACAGCTTGCCTGGTCCACATACCACAGTTGCAATTCATTGAATCACTTTTCATTCTTTTCATGTATGTTTGAGCCATAAGTGCTAACACTTCTGTTATGATTTAGGTAACTGGTGTGCATTACTTTACATGTGTTTGAACTCATAGTGAATGTTGGTTTCCCAAATGCATCTCATGTGCAAACTCATATCTTCCATCTGTAGGACAATTTTGCTGCATTTTCTTGTTGTCTTTACAATGCATATGCCATATTCCATTTTACTATTTTTTGCTTGAGCCTTAAGTATGAAACACCTTTGTTATGACATATGAAACTTGTATGCATTGCCTTTTACATGAATTTGAGCTCACAGCTATTTGTAGTTTTCATAATGCACCTCAAAAAGCCAATTTGCAAGTTCTATCGTATTTTTATTTCAAGGCCTTATTTCAAAATTCCAATTGCACCATCTTAATGCTCATGAAAAAACAGTCAAGTTTGACTAAGATTTCATCAAAAATGATTGAGAATTGATAGAGTTTGATCCTTCACGTTTTTGCTTGTTTAGCTTGTTCTATTTTGCCCAGAAATTCATGAATACTTGCCATATATATTTATGGGGGTGGCTAAATCAACGGATGTATAGCCACCCCAGTGGTAGAAACCTTACTCTCTCATGCGCCATTCACTTGCCAAACCAGGGTTCGATCCTTGGATCAACCCTTTTTATTGTTTTTATTTTCCATTTGTGTTGAATTGATCTTCTTTCTCTCCTTCCATTCACTACCAGCATGTGCGTGTGTGCCTTAGTGGTTGAGTGTGATGTTTGTGAACTGAAGGGCCTAGGTTCAACTCCCAGCTTGGCCCTTTCCCCTTCTTTTTATTCATTTGTGTGGTTTTATTTTCATAAATCATTTCAACTTCAAAAATTCGTAACTTGTGCATCGCTCATTATTTTCAACCCATTCTTTTTGCAATTTTCTCATTGTGATGTATAGTTTTATTTAATGGATTGTAATCTCATAATTGCTTATTTTTACAATGCTTTTGCCTACTCGTTAGTAGATCTGTTTTTAGGTCGTTACTGTATGTTTCGATTAAATTTCCTTCGTACCATGTTTATTCTATCTTGTGAGATTTATTGGTATTTGACTCCTTTATGTTTGTTAACATGTTGAGATCTCATTTTCTTGTTGGTTTTTACCATGAGTTATTGTTTCTTTCCTAAAGCCTCGTATTGAACTGTTGTGATCAATCCTTGCGTGCGTGATTGTTATCAATGCCTAATTGTTGTTACATTTAAACTTATAACATGATCATTTTTTAAGTGGTAACTTATTTATATGGTTGATGTGTTTCATATTTGATAATATGGCCTTGGGGTTGTTACCTTCATCATGTTTCAATCTTTTTTAAGATATGCTTTCAATCTTTGTCAAGACATACCTTCATCTTTGTCAAGATATTTGATTCTCGGTTGTAACCATTGGTATTATTCAATCCTTGCTTATTGTAATATGCATGCCTACTTAATTGTAATCTTGTTCATCTTTCTTAATTGTTTATATTGCTTTGTTAAGTATTTATTTCCCAAGTGATGGAACTTTGTAGTTCTCATCCAAGTTGTCTCCCTCTCTCTCCTTCCAAAGGAAAAGTCTCTCCCTTGACCCTTGTGTCATTGGATAGTTCATTACCCGTTCCCTTGACTTTGTAAAGTCATCTTAAACCCTAGCTTAGTCAAGTTAGAACATACAAGCCATTAAACTTTGCTTTAAGTCTAGAAAACCCACCTTCACTAGGAGTGTTCTCCAACTAGAACCCTAGGATAGAGTTTGTAAACTCTATGTAAGAATCATAGTAATGATTACTTACTCCCCTCTTGAGTGTTATAACATAGATCTAGAGAGTTTTGTGAAACTCTACACAAGCATGGATATGTTTGTTCCCCTTTGAACCTTGATCACAATCAAGTATTCTTCATCCCTTGTGAGGTGAACTACGATTGCTCTGATTCTATCCTAGTAAGGACACGTAGGCATAGGACGCGATGTCTTTGCGAGCAAACTTAGAAATTATCTTTAGGTTTTTACCTATCATCCTATACCTCTACCCAATCCCAATCCTTAGCAAATATTTACCAACTTAGCATGCAAACAAACAAAAGGTTCCTGTAGAGTACGACAGGTGTTTAGGATGTGAAATACCTACCCTATGCATAACCAACCCCCGATCCCCGAATCTCTTAGCGTTGTTGTTACATCGCGCAAAAGGTTGTTTCTTTCTTTAGACTTTTCCTTTGGATAAATTAAAATCCGGTTGTGAATTTAAGAATTTAAGATTCAAGTTAATCAATAGCTTGGTATCATGATTCTCACCGCAACAGAAATGGCGACTTCACTGGGGAAGACTACTTAACTTGAGGGTTTAACCTACTTTGTTTAATTGCATGCTATATTTGTAAATATTTGCTTAACATGTATATTTGTCAATATATTTTGTTTGATTGTTGGGTATTGGGTGCTTTAAGTGGTGAGACGGTCCTATACCCGGACTCGAGTGCACTTTTGATAGGATGGTGATATATTCAAGAAGGCTTATATGGAGTTGATTCTCGACCAAGCTAACTTGAGAAACCACCGCTCAGTGTAGGCCCTCTTGAAAGTTTAGTATTGTTTATCGAGTATTCGTGAAAATAATGCTACTTTCGACGAAGGAGCCCATGACACTGTGGACTTTTAGAATACATTTTACCCCACTTTGGCCTTTTTAGGACGTAGTGCGATGACTATAAGGAAGTATTTCCGAAATAGTTGATTCGCGATACTACACTCAGACGAGATTCTCTTGAGAATATTATCGATTACCAAGTGATTTGGAAAATTGATAATATCCGAAAGATGGGTTGATGACTCTGGGAACTTTGTAGAACCCGTTCTGCAGGTACAAATCAATCCATAGTACAATCCTTGGGGATGGGTAGACCTTGGACCCATGCTCGTCCTTAAACCTAAGCTTGTGTTATGTGCATATGTGTGCATCTTTGCATTTGCCTGTGTTTGTGCATTTTGCATTCATAACATCATATCATCATATGGTTTCATGGAACTCAGACTTTGTTGTTTGTAAACATCAGAGGTCGTTATGAATGGTGAAAGAAAGAAAACTTTGAAGTACACTTACAAGGGTTTTAACCTAGATGACTTGAAAAGGTTGAGCACCTTAGTAACATATCCAGAGGGATTTCAAAGTCGGTATGGGAAGCTGTTGTTACTCTTGAAGATAAAGATGGATGGTGGACTCCTTTCTACTCTTCTCCAGTTTTATGATCCACTCTACCACTGTTTCATGTTCCCTGATTATCAGCTAGTGCCACACTAGAAGAATATTCTCAGTTGGTTGGATTGCCCATTCTTGAAGAATCTCCTTTTCCGATCATGGAGAAGGACCCTAAAGAGCAAGACATTGCCAAGGCTACACGTTTTGGATTGGTTGATATTAAGAAGAATCTGATTACAAAAGGGGGAGTTTTTGGGCAAAAAGCAGAGTTCTTGGTTGAGAAAGCTCAGTATTATGCGGATCATTTAAGCATGGATGCATTCGAGGCTATCCTTGCCTTGCTCATCTATGGTATCTTCTTCTTCCCTAGCTTTGAGAATTTTGTGGACCTTAATGCCATTAAAATTTTCTTGAAGAAGAATCCCGTACCTACCTTGTTAGTAGATACATACCATTCTGTTCATCTGAGGAACTTTCACAATGGAGGAATGATTACTTGTTGCGCTCCTCTGTTATACAAATGGTTCACTTCACACTTGCCCAAAGCCAACGCTTTCTGGGATCCAAAGAAAGGATGGTGGTCACAAAAGATCATGGCTCTCACCCACTCCGATATTGATTGGTATAGTCGTGACTATGATGGGACAATGATCATTGACAATTGTAGGGATTTTAGCAATATACGTCTTCTCAGTGCTAATGGAGGAATCAGTTACAATCCAGTACCCTCCCGCCGACAGTTGGGATACCCTTTGAAGGACAAACCCAATGGTGTTCAAGTGGAAAACATTTTCTTCAAAGAAGGAGAAGATGATCAAGAACTAAAAGGAAAGATTCTAGAGGCTTGGAAGCATCTACATAAGAAAAGGAAAAAGGAATTTGGAAGACTCAACTGTGTCTCTTTGGAACCTTACCTCCAATGGGTTCGAAAGAGAGCCATCACGCTAAGGATGCCTTATCCTAAGCAAGAGCCTATGGCTTTAAAGGAAGAACGCCCATCGGTCTTCATGTCTGAAGAAGAAAAGTTGAAGTTGCTTTAGTCAAAGCACAACAAACTGAAGAAGCTTGGAAGCACAAGTATCAAGTAGTCATCGAAGAAAATGCGGAGCTCCATAGACAACTCTAGTTGAAAGAAGAATAAGTACTCTCTTGTAAGAAGAAGAAAGCACAAGAAGAACCTTATGAGCCCCAATCTACTCCATGGAAGATAATTGTGCACAAACTCATTTTTGAGAAGGCTCAGATGGAAAGAAAAATCGAGAAGCTCAACTTGAGGCTGCTAGGGGAACCTTGTTAGGATTCATTTAGTTGTTGTTTATGTTTAAAACTCTTGTAAGAGGAAACAATATTTTGTAAACCTATTTTATTGATCAATGAAATGGCGACTTCTGATGTTCGTAAATGTCTGAGTTCTATGACACCATTTGCATTTGCATTTCTTCTAACCATTCAAGGAAATTCAAATTTTTCTTTTTTGCAGACAACAACATGGTGAGAAGAAACATGCTCCCGTTTCCGGATTTAAGATTGGGCCGTCTCAGGATGTTGGCGAGACTTGTCAGAAACCCCGCTGCTTTCATTGCCAAATATGGAGACCTCCTATCACTAATAAGTGCTCCGGTCAACGAGCCCATGCTGCAAGCTTTGGTTGAATTCTATGATACAACCTACCACTGCTTCGTATTTCCTGACTTTCAGCTACTCCCAACCATAGAGGAGTATGCTGACTATTTGAAGATTCCTTGGACTTTCACACTTCCTTACGGAAAACCGAAGAAAAGGGATTTGGCTAAAGCCCTACATATCAAGCTAGAGGATTTACCACCAATGAGAGCGAAAGGAGGATGATACAGAATGGAGGCAGGACCTCTAATGGAGATGGCCGAATATCATTATGAAAATAGAAATCTAGGCATCTTTGAAGCAATTCTGGCATTTCTAATATATGGGTTGTATCTCTTCCTAAGCAGTTATGACTTCATCAGTGAGGAGGCGATCCTCCTCTTTATCATTAAAAATCCAGTAAACGAGATACTAGTTGATACTTATATAGTCATCCACCGCTTTATCTTGTACAATCGCGGGCAGTTCTCGTGCTGCCTTGCACTACTTGACCGATGGTTTACCTCTCATCTACCCAGGACTCATATCCTTTGGAGGCTTCCCACCAAAAGCGCATGGATTTCTAAACTCGTCACTCTCAGACCCTATGACATCACATGGTATGACATTAGCCTTGGTGATCTCGTCATGATCTCCAGTTATGGAGAGTTCCCCAATATGCCTCTCATTGGGACGGAAGGGGTTATCACCTACAATCCTGTTCTTGCCCGACGCCAATATGGGTATCCTACCGGATCAGAGCCCGAACCGGAACTGTTGAGACCCTACTTCTGCGAAACTGGTCGCAACCCTGAACTAGAAGCCCGCGCTCAATACGCTCAAAGAGATCCTCACCTCTTGGGCCTAACTCCAATGGAGAATGCAAGATATTTAACATCCAGAGGGTACTTGCTTTGGTCAAAAGAGATTGCCCTGACCATGTTCTATACTTATGATTATGAGATAACTATGGAACCTGAGGTCCCCACGACTAGGGAAGAGCTAAAATACGCTTTGATCAAAGCGCAACGAGAGAACGAAGACCTGTGGGAAATCATCCGACAGGACCAAGCACATGTTGAAGTCCAAGAAGGAGAAGGATCATCTTGTTAGAATGATCTTTGTTTCACCATTTCCATGCTTTCCCTAAAAGGATTGAAATCCTAATGTTGCATTTTACTTTCACTTCTTGTAAGAAAGGTCTTGCTTTTTAGCAAGAGCCTCCTATTGTAATAGATTTCCAGCTATGAATGAAAAAAACGCTTTGTAAGCATGTCGTTACATGTTGTTCTAACTTTTTTGTTTGTAAACAAAAATTGTTTTTCCTTGAATGTTTTGTGCATTAGCATTTGCATTCCATCCTGCATTGGTCTTGCATTTGGGTTCCGCAGCTCATCCTTTGTTCTTGTTCAGAGAAAGAGAGAAGGAGTCACGCTGAATACTCACAGATACAACACTCGGTCCAGAGCTCAAAAGAAGATGGCAGATAATGAACAGAGGTTCGATCAGATGGACAACGACATTGAAGGAATCAAGGGTGATGTCAACCAGATTATGGAAGTTCTCAATATAATCAAGGCAAAAATGGACACACAGTCTACGGTAATTTCCGAAGTCGCCACAAAAGTGGCCAATGTCACAGTAGCTCCAGTTACCACTGCAGAGTTTCCCTATGGCATGTCTCGGGATTTTGTGCCACCCTTCAACAATATGCAATCTTCAAGTCTTAATCCACTGTTTGATTCAACAATCAGGAATCCTATTTTCACTCAGGCGGGTGGACCCACTACAGTGCGACCTGTCTTCAACAATCAACAACCGGTCTTTGACATACCCGACGGTTCTGAAGCCGAGGATGAAAAGCATAAAAATTGAGGGTAGAAATGGACATTATGGCCAAGAGGATGAGGGCCATCGAAGGAAGCCATGTCTTTGGGTCTGATGCCAAGGACCTATGTCTGGTGTCTGGTTTGGTATTTCCTCAAAAATTCAAAATGCCAGTGTTCGATAAATATGATGGGACTACTTGCCCCAAAGTGCACCTAATCATGTACTGCAGGCGGATGGCTCCGCATATTGAAAATGATAAGTTGTTGGTACACTATTTCCAAGACAGCCTCAAAGGAGCCTCGGCTAAATGGTATCTCATCTTGGATCAAGCAAAGATCCACGGTTTCCAAGACCTTTCAGATGCCTTTATTCAGCAATACAAGTACAACATGGACTTAGCTCCCGAAAGTCATCAGCTTCTTAGCATGACGTAGAAGAATACTGAAACCTTTAAAGAGTATGCGCAAAGATGGCACGAAACTGCAGCTCAAGTAGAACCTCCCCTTACTGAAAAGGAGTTGGCATACTGGTTTGTGGATACAGTCAGGCCGGAATTCTACGAACGACTAATCAGCAGTGTCACAAACAATTTCTCTGATATTGTGGCAGTAGGGGTCAAAGTTGAGGCTGGTCTAAAGAGTGGAAAAGTGGCTACACCAAATATTAACTCAAGTGCCAGTACAGCAAAGAAACTGGTCAGTAATTTTCACAAAAAGAAAGAGGGAGATGTAAGTGCGATCACATATAGGAAAAAGGCGCAAATTCCCAGAAGCCATCGCTAGCAGTACCATCCATCATCATCTATAGCAGCGGTGACTCCCGTTTTTCAACCGTCATCACAGCAAGGTCCCCAGCCTGGGGCATCCAGTAATCAGCACCAGTATCATCCTGGCAATCAGCATCAATATCACTCCAACAATCAACAACAATACCATCAGCCGCAAGGTCAACAACCTCAGAACAGGGCCCCAAGGGCGAATTACCAGGCAAATAGGCCAAAAATACAGCCAATTCCCATGAGTTACACGGATCTGTTCCCCATGTTAATAGAAAGAAGGTTGGTCAAAACAAGAAAATTGGGTGCTCCACCTAATCCACTCCCGTTCTATTACAATGCCAACGCTCGCTGCTTGTTTCATGAGAATGCTCCAGGCCACGATCTTGAAGGTTGCTTCGCACTTCAGCACCTCGTTCGAGAATTGATTGAAAAAAGAATTTTGTCCTTTGAAGATAATCATCCAAATGTAAAAAGCAACCCTCTGCCAAATCATGGTGGAATCAATGCCATTACTGAAGAAGGTGAGGGGTCAGAAGACAAGAAAGTTACTACTATTGGTGAAATCAAAGTGCCATTGGCAGACCTACACAAACTTCTCGCTCAAACATGGGCGCTTAAGACATCTCACGAAAACTGCAAAGAATACATGCTGAACCCAGAGGGTTGTGACATTATGAAAAAAGACATTCGAGCAATGATTGAACAAGGGATGATAGAAATCACTCGTAGGAAAAAGGGGGAGGATGTGGCAGTCATCAAACTTGTGTTTAACATGCCAGAAGAGCCCAACAAAAGAGCTGTGTTCAACAATAACAACAACTACAAGAACGTCCGGCCGGTATTCCGCGACGATGCACCCCCGAAATTCGGGAGGGGGCAGACCAGATTTGAACCAAGGGGAGGATCCAAACCTCACTCGAGGGCTGTGACACCAAAGCAGGACTACTCATGGTGCGATGGAATCTTCAAAGAAAAGAATCCATCAAATGTGGCTAACATTGCCGGTGGAAGCAAGATGACCCGGAGTGGTCGCATATATCAACCTCAGACATACAATGTGGCTCCTCCACCAGCAATTTCTATTCCAAAAGCTGCTGTTCCCCAGAAGACCATTCCAGAGGCAGTCGTCACTAAAGAACCTTTGGTTAAAGGAAAAGAAAGTCTCAAGAACGATGAAGAAGAGTTCCTGAGAATCATCAGAAGAAGTGATTACAGGGTGGTGGACCAACTAAATCAAACACCATCTAAGATCTCGGTCATGGCTTTACTCTTAAGCTCTCTGGCGCATCGCCAGGCTTTGCTCAAAATCATGACACAAGCCCATGTCACCAAAGATATTACGGTGGGGAAATTTGACTCCATTGTAGCAAATATCACTGCCTGCAACACATTGAGCTTTGACGACAATGATCTGACAGCTGAGAAACGTAAGCACAATCGTGCTCTATATGTGTCGATCAAATGTGAAGAGGATACAATGTCCAGAGTTCTTGTTGACACAGAATCAGCGCTCAACGTAATGCCAAAAAGGACACTAGCCAAGTTGGCTTATCAAGGTGCTACCATGAGGCCAACTTGTCTCATAGTAAAGGTATTTGATGGATCTAGGAGAACTGTGATAGGGGAGGTTGATCTTCCTATCCTGATCGGACCACAAACCTTTGAAGTCACCTTCCAGGTGATGGACATTAATCCGGTCTACAATTGTTTACTGGGAAGGCCATAGATCCACGCAGCTGGCGCTGTTACTTCTACTCTCCACCAGAAAATGAAGTTTGTTGTGGATGACCAGTAGGTCATTGTTCATGGAGAAGAAGATTTAATGGTGAGCAACTTGTCATCATTCCGGTATATTGAGGCTGACGAAGATTCCCTTGAGACAGCCTTCCAAGCACTAGAAATAGCTCACGCTGCTCTAGTTGACGAATCAGACATAACCCGTGGGTCATCATTCACCTCTGTTCAAAGCATCAAGGCGGCACTTAAAGCTGGAATCCCATTGGGATGGGGGGAGGTCATCGAAGTCTATGCTCGGGCCAAAAATGATCGACAAGGGTTGGGTTACAAACCAACTCTAGAAGGCGAGCCAGAAGAAAGCACCATGAAGAAGAAGTCTTTGAAGGAGATATTCACCAGTGGAGGAATGCAAGTCAACGCCATCATTGCTGAAGATGAAGATGGTAATCTAGGTCATCTAATAACTAGGGGAGGAGCAGCTTTGCGCAACTGGGAGGCTGTGGAAATTCCCATCTTTTTACCTTTAGAGTAATTCACTCTGCTCGTTAGCTTTGTGTTTTCTTTAAAAATTCATGGTCTTGCCCAAGGCCTGCGAATTATTTTGTATTGGGCCACTTTGCAAATTTGAAAATCATTAATGAAAAAGTGTTTTTGTTAAAACTCTTTTTTATTATTTCGCGCATCATTTTCACTCTTTTTGTTAAAAGGAAAAATGGCAATCTTTTGAAAAATAAAAAAGCAACCCTTCATCTGCATATCTGTGTGTGTGTGTCTAATTGTTCCCAAAAAACAAAACATGCAGAATACCTCCATCCACCACAGAATCCTATGATCCTTCGACTCCTTCTACTAGTGGTTCAACTGTCGTTTAAGCTGAAGAAGAGAATGATGAAGAGTTAGAAGTCCCAAAAGAGTTGAAGAGAATGGCTGAGTATGAAGATGTGTATCTCCAGCCATACAAAGAACAGACTGAGGTCGTCAATTTGGGGTCATAAGAAGAAAAAAGAGAAGTCAAGATTGGGACATCATTGAGGCCAGAGATAAAAAACAAGCTGATAGCACTCCTCAAAGATTATGTCGACATATTTGCTTGGTCTTACCAAGACATGCCAGGGTTGGATACCGACATTGTTATGCACAAGCTCCCCTTAAATCCAGAGTGTCCTCCGGTGAAACAAAAGCTTCGCAGGTCAAGACCAGACATGGCTCTTAAAATCCGAGACAAAGTCAAGAAACAAATTGATGCAGGCTTTTTAGCGGTATCCAAATATCCAGAATGGGTGGCAAACATTGTACCAGTCCCAAAGAAGGATGGCAAGCTCAGGATGTGCGTCGATTACAGGGATTTAAACAGAGCAAGTCCGAAGGACGACTTCCCTCTACCACATATTGACACTTTGGTGGATAATACAGCTAGCTTCGCAGTATTCTCATTCATGGACGGATTTTCTGGTTATAATCAGATAAAAATGGATCCAGCTGACATGGAGAAGACAACCTTCATCACACCCTGGGGCACCTATTGTTATAAGGCCATGCCTTTTAGTTTGAAGAACGTAGGGGCAACGTATCAGAGAGCCATGGTCACACTTTTCCACGATATGATGCACAAAGAAATTGAAGTATACGTGGATGATATGATCGCAAAATCCCAAAGTGAAGAAGACCACTTGGATCATCTGTTGAAGCTATTTGAGAGACTCTGAAAGTATCAACTGAGGTTAAATCCATCAAAATACACCTTTGGAGTTCACTTAGGCAAGTTACTTGGTTTCATCGTTAGTCAATGAGGAATTAAAGTAGACCCCGACAAAGTCAAAGCAATCCAGGAGATGCCTGCTCCCAAAACAGAGAAACAAGTCAAAGGCTTCCTTGGACGACTAAATTACATCTCTAGATTCATCTCTAATCTAACTCCTACTTGCACGCCGATCTTCAAGTTGTTACGAAAGGATCAGACAGTGGTATGGAATGAAAACTGCCAGGCCGCATTTGAGAAAATCAAGCAGTATTTACAAGAACCTCCGGTGTTGATTCCTCTTGTAACTGGAAGACCTTTGTTCATGTATATGACAGTATTGAAAGATTCAATGGGCTGTGTCTTAGGTCAGACTGATAAGTCAGGAAAGAAAGAACACGCAATCTACTATCTGAGCAAGAAGTTCATTGATTGCGAGAGTCGTTACTCTCCCCTAGAAAAAGCCTATTGTGCCTTAGCTTGGGCCGCCAAGCGTCTGAGACAGTACATGATCTATCATACCACAATGCTGATTTCTAAGATGGACCCCATAAAGTACATCTTTGAAAATCCAGCTCAACCAGGAAGATTCGCCAGATGGCATATGCTCTTATCAGAATACGACATTCAGTATGTTGCCAAAAATCTATCAAGGGAAGTGTTTTGTCAGAGCACCTCGCAGAGCATCCTATGGAAGATTATCAACCACTCAAGTTTGATTTTCCTGATGAAGATGTGATGTATATTCAACGCACAAAACCAGAGCCTGGTCCGGAAGAAGATCCCGAGCATGGATCGCGCTGGGAAATGATGTTTGATGGAGCGTCAAACAAAAACGGACATGGTGTTGGAGCTGTTCTGAAAAATCCAACTGGAGGGTATACTGCTGTCACAACCCGACTTTGCTTCTCATGTACAAACAACATAGCCGAGTATGAAGCCTGCATCTTAGGGTTGGAAGCTGCTATCGATCTTCGCATCAAAATCTTGGAAGTGATCGGTGATTCTGCTTTGGTGATCTACCAACTCAAAGGAGAATGGGAAACCAGGGATGAAAAATTGATCCCTTACAAAACTCATATCTTGGAGATGGCTGAATATTTTGATGAAATTATCTTCAAACATGTACCAAGAGTGGAAAATCACATTGCTGATGCATTAGCCATGATGGCATCGATGTGGAAGGTCCAGTTTGTTAACGAGGCGCCTCTGATTCATATTGAAAGAAGGACAGTACCTGCATATGTCATGACAATAGATGAAGAAACTGATGAGAAACCGTGGTTCCACGACATCAAGAATTTTCTTCAAAATCAAGACTATCCCGCTGACACGTCCAGAATTGACAAAAGAGCAATACGAAGATTGTCATCTAAATTCTTCATCAGCAATGGTACCTTGTACAAAAGAAACCATGACATGGTTCTGCTCTGGTGTGTCGATGAAAAAGAGGCGAATCTCATAATGACTGAAGTGCATGAGGGAACATTTGGCACCCATGCCAACAGCCACGCTATGGCTAAGAAAATCTTAAGGGCAGGCTATTTCTGGTTAACTTTGGAAACGGACTGCATACTCTTCGCTCAAAAGTGTCATAAATGCCAAGTCTATGCCGACAAAGTGCACGTCCCTCCGCATCCTCTCAATGTGATGACATCACCATGGCCTTTTGCAATGTGGGGTATAGATATGATTGGGGCAATAGAGCCAAAAGCTTCCAACGACCATCGCTTCATCCTGGTTGCAATTGATTATTTCACCAAATGGGTGGAAGCAGCGTCGTATGCGAACATGACAAAACAAGTGGTTGCTCGCTTCATCAAAAAGGAAATTATCAGTCGATACGGTATTCCTAACCAGATCATTACTGACAATGTGTCGAATCTAAACAACAAAACGATGAAGGAACTCTGTGACGATTTCAAGATCAAACATCACAATTCGTCTCCTTACAGACCCAAGATGAATAGCGCAGTTGAGGCTGCAAACAAAAATATCAAGAAAATAGTACAAAATATGGTCATAACCTACAAGGATTGGTACGATATGTTACCATTTGCCCTACATGGATACCGAACATCAGTGCGAACTTCGACAGGGGAAACTCCTTTTTCCTTAGTATATGGGATGGACGTTGTGCTGCCCATTAAAGTCAAAATACCTTCTTTAAAGATCTTGACAGAAGCAAAGCTCGATGAAGATGTATGGATAAAAGAAAGGTTCGACTCATTGAACCTGATTGATGAGAAAAGAATGACGGCCATGTGTCATAGTCAAATCTATCAACAAAGAATGATAAGAGCGTTCAACAAGAAGGTTCGTCCCAAAGAGTATAGGGAAGGAGAGCTGGTGCTTAGAAAAATCCTACCAACTCAAAAGGATATGCACGACAAGTGGATGCCTAACTACGATGGCCCTTTCGTTGTAAAAACTGTCTTCTTCGGAGGATCTCTAATTCTTGAAACAATGGATGGCGAACAACTCAAGTATCCCATCAACTCAGATGCAGTGAGAAAGTACTATTCCTAAAGCAGGGGACCTAGAACGGAGATTCCAATGCTTCAACAAGAGGGAAGCCCAATGATTGAAAGTTGGTGGACGTCGGGGTAGAGTCTTGTACAAGGTATCAGAAGAAAGAGCAACGTTTTTCATTCTCGTCAGAAGCAGCGAAGCAAGTGAACTGACAGTTAAAAGGACCGGATTATTATGGGATTCTGTAACCTTTTCTGTTTGCCATTTTTCAAAATATATAAAGTTCCCGAGGCTTTTCCCTTTGTAAAGTTCTTATCTATCAATAAAAATCATATTTTGGCCAGTCATTGTTATGATCTTCTGTTTTTGTTATGCAATTTCACTTATTCGTTAATAAGGATTTTCTTGAAAGCAAAGTGTTTTGAAAAACTTAAGTCTTGTTTCAAAAGAAAATGCAATTTGAACGAAACGATTGAAGAGTTCTAGAGGTAATCTGATAACACTACGCAGTTATCAAAGTTGTGAAAGTTTGCTGTCACCCTTGACCAAACTAGATGCGTCCAACAACAATTCCGACTCTTAAGCCAATACTTCTCCACTATAGGATTACAAGGATATTATTGGAAAAGATCGTTATCTACGCCAAAAAAAAGGAAGTGTTGCCTGACTTGAAGCATTGAGACTCAGCGTTACGAGTCCTCTCTGTGTTTTCCTTGTTTTGCTTTCCTTTGTTCCTGCGGGTCGGTCTGCATTTTACATACAACATCATACCAGCATACGCATTTGTTTGCATTTTGGTTTTGGTCTTTGTGTGTCTGGCTGTTGCCTTTGAGATCCTTTGGTCGTTACCTTTATCTTTGATCTGTTGCAACAAGTTCGCTTCAAAGTTGACATCCTGGGGTTTACTTACCTTCTCTGGGAAGCTAGTGGTGACTAGCAATATCCAATTTTACACAAATGGGCGGTTGTTACCAATATTCATCTTTGATTTGGTCGTCACCAATAATCTTTGAAAGACTAGTAGTCACTAGCACCTGTTCAGAACCATTTATGTTCGGTATCTTGATTTGGTCGTCACCAACAATTTTCCAAACCCAGTCGTCACTGATTCTGTTATAAAGCCAACCAATCGTTATTGGAGTCCTTTTGATTCGGTTTTCACCAATCTTTGCTAAAAATCTAGGGGTTACTAGTATTGCTTTCTAAAACCAATGGCCATTGGTACTTGGTTTGGTCGTCACCAAAATCCCCTAAAAAGTCCAATAATTATTGGCATCGCCTAGAATCCATTTGTTATTTGGTACCTGTTTGACTTGGTTATTACCAGTCTTTCTAAATCTAGTAGTTACTAGCATTACCTTCAGATCCAATTGTTATTGGTACCTTTTGATTCGGTTATTACCAATCTATCTAAGTCTAGTGGTCACTAGCATTGTTTGGCAAATCTAGTTTTCACTAGCAGTATCCTGAACCAATTGTTATTGGTATACCCCTGGATTTAGTCGTCACCAATTAGTCTAAGTCCAATGGTTATTCGCATCGCTTAAATCAGATTGTTATCACCACTTTGGTCTAGTTTTTACCAAACTATTTGAAAATCCAATGGTCATTGGTCTCCTTGGACTCGGTTGTTACCAAGCTCTCCAATTAAGTCTAGTGGTTACTAGCATTATCCATTATCAATTGTTATTGGTACATCCTGATTTGGTCATCACCAGTCCCCTCTAAGTCCAGTAGTTACTGGCATTGCTTGAAAACTAATCGTTATTAGTGTCGAAGTTGATTGCTACCAACTTCCCCAGTTGAAGTCCTTTGTTTTATCGATATTGTTTGGAATCCCCAATTGTAATTGGAACTTCGACTTGGTCGCCACCATCATCTCCAGGAAGTCTAGTGGTATTTAGTACTTCCGGGAAGCCGTTGTTGACGTGGTTGTCACCATATCCCCAGGAAGTCTAGTGGTATTTAGCACTTCTTGGAAACCGTTATTGATTTGGTCGTCACCATCATCCCCAGTAAGTCTAGTGGAAACTAGCATTGTTTGAAGCTATTTGTAGTTCTGGTCACCACCAGTCTCCCCAGTTGAAGTTTTTGCTTTTCCAGTCGAGTCTCGGAGAACTAGTGGATACTAGTTTCCCCAGCGCGCCCGGTCTTGTTTCTAACCTTTTCCTGAAGATCCCATTTGAACTCTTCGTTGTAGGAAATTTTCTCATCTGGTTATCCCCAGTGAGATTCGTGTCTTCGTTCCGTCCTTTCCCCGGTGAAGTGTTGCTTCCCCAGTGGAATTGTTCCCCAGCGAAGTTTTCCCCAGTGGGTTTCTTCCCCAGTGAGGTTTCCGTTTCTTTTCTTTCGTTTCTCCACTGAAGAATTGTCATCTTCCCCGGTGGGCTTCCTCATCTGGTTATCCCCAGCGAGGTTCATATCTCCTTTCCCCAATGAAGATGTGTCTTCCCTGGTGGAATTTGTGTCCCTTGCGTGAAAGATTTCCTTGAGCAAGCATCTTTAGTCATGTCTGAACTATCTTGCTTACCCGGCCTTGAATCTTTCCCCAGTGTGTTGGGTCCCTCGTGAGTGGTTACTCGTTGTATTGCCATTCTTTTATCTTTGCTCGTGTGTCTGCATCTGTCTTGCATTCAAGCATCATAACATCATTTAGATTCATGGCATGTTTGCATTTGTCCTTTTGCATACCATCGGATCTAAGGGACAAAATTTCTGGTTTGCTATATTTAAATACCTTCCACTACGATTCCATGAGGATTGTTATCTCTCATTTCCATCTAGTGAAGATATTTAAATAGGGGCATCTGTTGCACCCCAAATTTTTACCCCTTAGATCCTTATCATCATTGTAGGATCATGTTTATTTGATTAACTAACCTTAACCCATTTCTAGTTTATCTTTGTCAAGATGCAGATGAATTAGGGTTCCGTACCGTCAAAATCGGGATTTCAGTGGTCTGATCAATCAGTGTTTTGGATTGATTCAACCTTCAAATAAGTCTCTACATCATCAAATATATTCCATTGGATCAAGTATGAATTCAATTTGAGGTGGTCACCCAGGAATTGAGAACAATGCAGTTCAAGACGCCGGATTAGGGTTTTCGATTAGGAAAAGTCAACTGTAGTTTGACTTTTGATTTGAAAAGTGTTTCAATGGTGGGATCAAGGTCCATTAAGCTCCCATGGGTTATTAAAGTCCACCCAAAGAGTTTCAAGTCCTCAGAATGTCCGGAGCATGAACAGTTGACTCGGTAGTCACCGATTGATCGAACGGTTGACCGAAAAGTCAACTCTTCAACAATAAGGAATTTGACTTTAAGATTTGAATAAAAAATGTTCCTTATGTCATATTACACATCCCCATAAAGTTTCATGACCATTGGATCAAGGGTTAAGAAGTAATTGCAAAAATCGAGAATTGGGGTTTTGAAAGGGGCAAGACCATAACTCCTCAACCACACATCCAAATGAAGTGGTTCAAAGCTCATTGGAAAGCTATTGACAACTCCTACAAAAGCCTCAGATTGGTCCCTGATCAAAAAATGTATAGATTTGGAGTTATGACAAGATTCATTTTAAGAAGGGAAATAACTTAGAAAAATTCTGTTATTTATCCTTTTTAAGTGGTTTTTCCAGCAACTTGGAAGGGTTTTTCAACCTAGTTCCATATAGAATTTAGAAATCTCCAAAACATGAAAGTTATAGAGCTACTTAAGGGCTTTCCAAATTATGGTAGAACACCTCAATAGCATGTGTGAGCAGGAAGTTATGAGCCATGGAAGTTAGGGCTGTCAACACTTGAAATCACAATCCAACACTTCTCAAAATTCAGATTTCACAACTTGAGATATCCTCAACCCATGGATCATGATTCAATATGATATTCAGATGCATGGAGGAAGGAAAATGCAGAAAAATGAGTTGTTTGAAGAGAGAGGCAAGTGGCAAGCAACTTGTGTAATAAAATATTCAAATGTGTAAGAAGGAGAGAGAAACTTTTCACTCAAGGGCTGTGCAACTGCTCACCCTACACTCTAAGCTCACCTCAGTCACTTCATGTCCATCTCCACTTGATTTTTCTGATCTTCTTTGAACCATGGAGCTGATAGGAGAAGATCGTGGCAAGATTTTTCAAAGAAACCTCATAAACTCCCTCCAAAAGTGGCAAAGTACCAAGCTGCCCTCACTCTTGTTTTCACTATAAATAGAGGCCTCTTCATTGATGTTAGATACACCAGAGCAATCTCCAAAACCAAGAGATACAATAGCTCTCAATCCTCTTTCATTTCCTCAAGAATCCTATTTTTCAAAACTTCCATTTTTCACGAAAAAGTTGTCTTGAGCAAAACTCTGCTCAAGATCAGTTCTACCATCTCCAAGTCCCTAAAAACCATCTACACAATCCATAAACATCGTGTAGAAGGTGTCCATACGTTCAAACCACTCAAAAATCTCATTTTCACAAAAGTCAACCTTCACACCTTAATAGTTTGACTTTCTTGCATTTTGAAAGCCAAATTCTCAATTGAACCATTTCCTACCATTCTAACACTCCCAACACCTCCTATACATCATATCTCAAGTGTCCAAGCTCTAAAAAACCTGCTGGAAATCACACAACTCCAATTGTCTTGAAAAGTGGTTTGTTGCTTCAAGAGGAAGCAAGCTTCAATTATTTGCTAAGGAAGGATCTCTGGGTTTCTAAGCTTCTTAGCTTGCTCAAGACTTGTCTATAAGAGGTATGTGACATTTCAAACCCTTTATTGATCATACATTATCATGTTTTGTCATTTTGAGGTGATTTTGTGAAAATGAAGTCTTGCTGCCCCATTTTAGTTCTTTGTCAAGAACTCATGGCTTATGATTATAATACTTGTTTTTTGTTAATGTATTTTCATTTGTAAATGATATGTGGATAATGTGTTACAAGATTGTGCTTAGATATCATGCTTTACTTGTTTTTGAAGTTTTGGTCTATATGGTAGTTTTTGAGAATCCAATATTGAAATGTGGTGTGTTTAGCCCTAGAACTGTCAAACCTATTTCATTAGTGAGATTTGGATAACTTGTAAGTTATTCATAGGATCCCCCTGCCCTAGATCATGTTTGGATCTATTGTGGCTTTTGTTTCACCCTTTATGCTATTTTTGTGTCATTCTAGCATTATCACTATTGAATGGTGTAGTGGACTGTTGTGCCTACCATGATTGTATCTCATTTGTTCTAAGTCATTTGTTTAATGCTTACTTGATCTTGCTCATGATGTTTGTTTTGGTTGAAATATGTGAGAAACATGAGGTTTGCCATTAGGGCCTGTTGTGAGTCTTGTGTTTTTGCTGTCAAACTTGGTTTTACATACCATTTCTAGTTTGGATCAGTTGTTGTTTGATTTTTAAATTGGAAACTCATTTGTTTACCTATTTTGAGGATGTGTGTGGTGCTTGTATGCTCAAATCTCCATTATATGTTCAAACTGCCTTGTCATCCTTCCAACTGTATTTTCAAATGTCATGATGCCAAACACATATCACATTCTGTTTCAATCAATTCCTACTTGATCTATGTGCATAATATCATTGCCTTACTCATTTGAAACTTGTATGTGCTATTAATTCTCCCCAACTGCTATGAAATTGCCTGCTGCATCATTAATATGCCAAGCAACTTTTGTGCATCTCATACAAATACCATTTTCTGTTCTAAGTGGAATATGCCTTAATTTTTGGACTTAAACTCATTCCTTATCATATTTATGATGTGTGTATGTTATTATTTTGGCTTAAAACTTCATAATTTGAAAAAACACCACCTGCTGCCACATCATTTATGCCAAGACAGTTTTTTCCACATTTCCCATCACTGTACCAATTTTCATTCCAATTGTCCTATGCTCATTCTTGGAGTTGAAACTATTTCCTTATCATATTTTTGATGTGTGAACATTGTTAATTTGATCTGTTATTGCCTGCTTTCTCAATTCTACTCACAATTGCATTTCATACTAGAATATGCCATGAACATTGCCAAATTGTTGTTCTGTTTGCACATGCCTAATCTTTGAGTTGTAACTCATCTATATGCTTGACTCTAATGTGTGTTGATGATTGGTTTGATCAATGTTTACTTGCTTTTGCATTTCACCCTCAAACTGCTCTTTTTAAGCTAAAACACACCATGAATATGCCAAATTCTTGATTGCTTGCAATATGTTTAGTTTTTGAGTTGTAACTCATTCTTCCCTGCATTTATGATGTGTGTGTGTGTGATGTTTGTCAATATGAGACCATTGATTCATAGCTGGACCAGTTTGCACCATCTGCTACCAAACTGTTTTGAAAATCAATTGCACACACTTCACTTCTTTTGTTTGATTGTCTTAGGGCTGCTCATCTAGCATTGAATCTTTGGTAGTGTTTTAAATTGATGTGTGCATATATCAATCAATTTTGTGTGTATTACACTTCTGTCATGACAACCTGCCTCTATGCTTGATGTAATTTGAGGCGTGATATCCATATCCTTGTTGTATGCATTTCATGACAGCCTTAGATGTTAGGCTCATTTGCAATCATAATTGGAAATTGTTGTATACATTTTTCTGACCTCAAGCTGTTCCAATCTTGTTGTTTTCAAATATTGCATTGCATTGTGTTAAGTGAGCAATTAATGGTTGACTTTCATTTCCATGATGTTTGTGAACATTTTTGAGGTATAGACACACTTCATATGATATTTTGAGTATGTTTGGAGGGTCTGCTCATTTCAATTTTGCCTGTTTCTTGATTTGCCCCTCAACTTGCATTTTTCTCCAATGTTCACTTGGCATGCTTAGCAGTTGTATTTTCGTGTTGGTGTTTAACATTGTGATGTTTATATGTGTGTTACTCATTACATTTCAAGTATGCCTTATGATTTTCATATTTTAATTGATCAGTTTTTAATTGTGTACATCCATGTGGGCCTGCTGTTCCAATTTTTATTCAAAATGCTGTCATGATGCATCCTTGCTTATCCCTTCTGCCAGAATACTTGTTTTTTTTGGTTTGTAAACTATGAGCACATCATCATTAACCTGATCAGAATGAGGCCATATATGCAAGATCATACCTTCCATCTGTTGTAACAGTTTGCTTGCATTTTCTTGATGTCTTTGCAATTTCATGTACCCTTTTTTGATTTAACATTGCTTTGATTGTCATCACTGCATGAACTTATTTTATATCATGATTGTGTTTTGCTCACACCTAATTGTACCAAGTTACATCTCAAGTACCAATGTGTTTGTCACCACAGCTTGCCTGGTCCACACACTATAGCTGCAATTCATTGAATCACTTTTCATTCTTTTCATGTATGTTTGAGCCATAAGTGTTAACACTTCTGTTATGATTTAGCTAAATGGTGTGCATTACTTTACATGTGTTTGAACTCATAGTGAATGTTGGTTTCACAAATGCATCTCATGTGCAAACTCATATCTTCCATCTGTAGGACATTTTTGCTTCATTTTCTTATTGTCTTTGCAATGCATTTTCCATATTCCATTTTACTATTTTTTGCTTGAGCCTTAAGTATGCAACACCTTTGTTATGACATATGAAACTTGTATGCATTGCCTTTTACATGAATTTGAGCTCACAGCCGTTTGTAGTTTTCATAATTCACCTCAAAAAGCCAATTTGCAAGTTCTATCGTGTTTTTATTTCAATGCCTTATTTCAAAATTCCAATTGCACCATCTTAATGCCCATGAAAAAATAGTCAAGTTTGACTAAGATTTCATCAAAAATTATTGAGAATTGATAGAGTTTGATCCTTCACGTTTTGGCTTGTTTAGATTGTTCTATTTTGCCCAGAAATTCATGAATACTTGCCATATATATTTATGGGGGTGGCTAAATCAACAGATGTATAGCCACCCCAGTGGTAGAAACCTTACCCTCTCATGCGCCTTTCACTTGCCAAACCAGGGTTCGATCCTTGGATCAACCCTTTTTATTGTTTTTATTTTCCATTTGTGTTGAATTGATCTTCTTTCTCTCCTTTCATTCAATACCAGCGTGCGCGTGTGTGCCTTAGTGGTTGAGTGTGATGTTTGTGAACTGAAGGGCCTAGGTTCAACTCCAAGCTTGGCCCTTTTCCCTTCTTTTTATTCATTTGTGTGGTTTTATTTTCATAAATCATTTCAACTTCAAAAATTCGTAACTTGTGCATCGCTCATTATTTTCAACCCATTCTTTTTGCAATTTTCTCATTGTGATGTATAGTTTCATTTAATGGATTGTAATCTCATAATTGCTTGTTTTTACAATGCTTTTTCCTACTCGTTAGTAGATCCATTTTTAGGTCGTTACCGTATGTTTCGATTAAATTTCTTCGTACCATGTTTATTCTATCTTGTGAGATTTATTGGTATTTTAATCCTTTATGTTTGTTAACATGTTGAGATCTCATTTTCTTGTTGGTTGTTACCATGATTTATTGTTTCTTTCCTAAAGCCTTGTATTGAACTGTTGTGATCAATCCTTGCGTACGTGATTGTTATCAATGCCTAATTGTTGTTATATTTGAACTTATAACATGATCATTTTTTAAGTGGTAACTTATTTATATGGTTGATGTGTTTCATATTTGATAATATGGCCTTGGGGTTGTTACCTTCATCATGTTTCAATCTTTATTAAGATATGCTTTCAATCTTTGTCAAGACATACCTTCATCTTTGTCAAGATATTTGATTCTCGGTTGTAACCATTGGTATTATTCAATCCATGCTTATTGTAATATGCATGCCTACTTGATTGTAATCTTATTCATCTTACTTAATTGTTTATTTTGCTTTGTTAAGTATTTATTCCCCAAGTGATGGAACTTTGTAGTTCTCATCCAAGTTGTCTCCCTCTCTCTCCTTCCAAAGGAAAAGTCTCTCCCTTGACCCTTGTGTCATTGGATAGGTCATTACCCGTTCCCTTGACTTTGTAAAGTCATCTTAAACCCTAGCTTAGTTAAGTTAGAACATACAAGCCATTAAACTTTGCTTTAAGTCTAGAAAACCCACCTTCACTAGGAGTGTTCTCCAACTAGAACCCTAGGATAGAGTTTGTAAACTCTATGTAAGAATCATAGTAATGATTACTTACTTCCCTCTTGAGTGTTATAACATAGATCTAGAGAGTTTTGTGAAACTCTACACAAGCATGGATATGTTTGTTCCCCTTTGAACCATGATCATAATCAAGTGTTCTTCATCCCTTGTAAGGTGAACTGCGATTGCTCTGATTCTATCCTAGTAAGGATGTAACACCCCAATTTTTAGTAATTATTTATTAATTAAATTAATTGATTAATTATGTGATTTTAGGCCTAATTGAATTAACTAATTTATGTGATTTATTTGATATAATTGAATTAGTTGATTTATTGAATTTATATAAATTATTTAATTTATTTGAGTTGTTTGGATTAATTGAATATTGGACATATTCGAAATAATTGATTTAATTTTATTATTTAACTTATATGATATATTCTAATTTGTAGAATAATATAGAATTGTTAGATTAATTGATTGGGCCTATTTGGGGGTGTGAATAGACATGAGTTATTAAGCCCATTGGAATTACTAGGTTAATTAAAATTGTGAGAATTATATAAAATAAGAGAATGAGATAAAAGAGAATAGAAAGAAAGAAAAGATAGAAAGGAGAAAAGAGGCAAAGAGAGGAGTGGAGAAGAAGAGGAGGAAACTCAAGAGAAAGAGCAAAAGTTCAACAAATTCAAGGTAAGGGTGAATTTTTACATATTTATTAAAATTATTTGATAGTGTTAATGGGTAGAAATATGTTTAGAATAAAACCCCTAAGTTTTTATGATTTAGTAATGGTTAGATTTTGATGAATGTCCTTAATATGTGATGATTAATTTGTTTGAAATTAATGTGTGTTAGTAGCAAATAAATAGGAATAGATAAATTCCTATATATAGTCATTAACTGTAGCAGGTGATTGGAAAGAAAAAAAATAGCAGGTGAAACCCTTTTTCCTTCCCTTGCCCTGTAGCGACCAGAAAGTGTTAATATAGAGATATTGTTACTACTTACTGTAGCATAAGAACATGGAGTAGGATAATTTAAAAATGATTCTATTAATTGGCTATTACTTCAAGTGAATTTAGTGATGGTATATTACTGTAGCAAGAAAAATAATGAGGAATTATTTTAGTGATCACATATTACATTTCATTTATCATTGGATTTATTTTAATAAAAGTATCATAATGGAGAGTAGTTTCTACTTCATTATTGTAACACATAATTTAATGGGTAGTAAATATATATCAGATTTAATATATTAGAATGTTACTGTAGTGACATGTATATATATATTAATAGGCAATGAAATGTCTCTCCTTCAATAATGTTGTAGTGGCATAATAAATGAGGCAATGTATTTCATTCATTTCAATTATATGTAGCGACACCAAAAGCCAAATTATGGAAGTGGCTTGTTCATAATTGTAACGAAGCAAAACAAAAATAATAGGAATGTAATATTGTGATTCCTCGCCACTACTTACCCTGTAGCGATGACCAGAAGATGTGATACTATATTATTTAACTGTAGTGATAAACATGAATTGAGAGAATGAATATGACCCTTTTCATTCTCATGTGATGTAGCAATAAATTAAGGAAAACAAGTAGCCCCTCCTTTTAACATCCTGTAACAATAGAACCAATTGGGGGATAAAAGTGATACTATATATTTAAGTATAATTCAGCAGTAAATTGACAAGCCAGCTAATGACAGTTGAAAGTTGTAACATATCTTCCAGCATTCTTATCAATATCTATATTTATATAGTTATGAAATTGAACTCTATTAACTTTGGACTTCAACGAATATTGAAACTTTATTTAAATAATAATTTGATATAAGAAGTAATCTAAATTAATATAAAATTATCTAACTTACATGCTTTAGATATTTTAACTTACAAAACAATTATAAAGTTATATTAAGATATTGATTACTTGTTTATTTAATATTGATTATTTATTGAATATTAAATTATTTATTGAATATTGATTGTTTATGAATATTGATTTTTAATTATTGATGATGAATTAAATATTTTATATTTAATTAGTGATGTGTGTTTTGTGAATTGAGGTTGGATTGTAGTGATGCTTGTGTATGTGCAAATGTGTGGTAATTCATGTGTGATGAATTATCAAAGATATGCATGAATATTAAGATTTGAGTATGGTCTTAATTGCATATGATTGTTGAATTTGCATATACATCATTTGTGTCAAGAGACAATGCTTGTTAGTTCCGCGGGAGCTAGTGACTTGTCCCAAACCTAGAGCGGGGTTTGAAAGCTTAGGGAATGGGCTTTTGTGTGTTATTGGTCTAGGGAACGGACCCGGTTTAAATGTAAAAACCGAAAAATAATAACAAGTGTTGGTACCACATGACATGAGTTGCATTGAGTTTTGCATTGAGTCTCATTGTGTATATGTTTGTGATATGAGATTATGTGTAACTATGTGAATTGTTGAATTGGTGAAATTGTGGATTGTGTGTATATCCTTGTGAACGATATGGTTACTTGAGTAATACTTTTTTTGATGAAACTTTGAAGTGTGAGAATAATAGTGATTATGTTTGTATGCCTTAAATTATATATTATCTTATAATTTCAATAATTATGTGAATTCTCACCCTTTCTGTTGGAATGATGTTTTATACGACATCGCTCAGGTACTGAGGAGTAGAGTTGCTTCTAGCACGAGGTAGCCGTTGGAGTAGCTTGAGTTGTGTCTTTATTTATTTTGGGTCGAGTCATGCTCTGATTATGTAACACTGGGGAATGTTTCGATTTCATATTTTGAGAGATACTTTATGTACTCTACTTTATTCTGTTGTTGTTATTTTGAATTATATGAAGAATTGGTTTTTAAGCCTAAGTATAAAAAATGAGATGAGCATGAGACTTTTATTATGTCTATCATGATTAAAGCAAATCTGCTGCTACATGTTAATGTGAAGGTGTATGAAAAGCAGAAAGTTATTTTTATATTATTGAGCATGACAGGTGTTGTGTAATGTTTTGAAAATTTATGTGACACCCTTTTGTGAAATGCATGATAATTACTCTGATCTATTTATATTTATTCTGCGGGGTTAGAAGGGTGTTACAAAGGACACGTAGGCAGAGGACGCGATGTCTTTGCGAGCAAACTTAGAAATTATCTTTAGGTTTTTACCTATCATCTTATACCTCTACCCAATCCCAATCCTTAGCAAATATTTACCAACTTAGCATGCAAACAAACAAAAGGTTCCTATAGAGTACTACAGATGTTTAGGATGTGAAATACCTACCCTATGCATAACCAACCCTGATCCCCGAATCTCTTAGCGTTGTTGTTACATCGTGCAAAAGGTTCTTTCTTTCTTTAGACCTTTCCTTTGGATAAATTAAAGTCCGGTTGTGAATTTAAGAATTTAAGATTCAAGTTAATCAATAGCTTGGTATCATGATTCTCACCGCAACACTATACCCATCATATATAAAGTGCAAATCATTTTTGAGCATTCATTGAAGCAATTTCGTGAAGAATTGGGAATAGCACAGTTTGAGCAAGCAAGCAAAAATTCTAAATCGTGAATCATAATTGAGGCATTTTCAAGGCAATTCAACTTCAAATTCATCTTCCCCAAGCTCTAGGGAGTGGATCTGCAGAGTTTCATCAAGCTTCATCAAGTGTAGAAGCTCCAACGGAGAGATTCCGTTAGGTAAGCTTCAAATCCAAATTTCTCACTCATTATGCCTCTACCTTGCGCCATTATTGGTTTATTCTGAATTCCTATATATATAGGCAAAATCTGGTTTATATTTGTTTGTGTTCATGATCTTTTCAGTTTTGAGCATAATTCTTGTTTGCTTCGATTTGCTTGATTTATGCATGATATGTGAAAATTATTGGTGGATTCATGATTTATGTTTCATAAGGATGAGTTTAGACCTAAATTGCGCATGATTTGATGAAGTTTTATTTGCTGTGTGCCGGAATGTTGGTCGGGGAAGATGATCGGAACAGTGGTTCCGGCATCTGGTTTGTTGCTCCGTTTTGCTTATGTGGATGCTTGCGTGGCTGTTTGACATTTTGACTGAGAGAGATCAACGCTCCAGATTGAGTGAACTCTCCAGCGTGTTTTGTTTGACTGCTGGCGTGTTTAATGAAACGCAGTGTTTCATTGCTGGATCAGTCTTGGGCTCATTTCGCTGAAACCCCCTCCCAGCGCAACCCATCTTGTTTTGCCTGATCCATTTACTATTTGCACCTTTTGTTTTTTTTTATTTTGTTTTTTTATTTTGTTTTATATCTATTTAGATATAATTCAAAATAAAATACTTCTAAAATTGATAAAATCCTACAAAAATATGTTTAAGACATTTTAGGATGCCCTTAATTTTTAGGAAATTTTTATTTTATTTTTTGGTTTATTTTTCAATTAAAAAAAGATTAATCATTTGGAAGTGTTTTGTTTGAACTATTTCTTGACATTGTCTTGTTCTTGATTTGTTTTTAATTCTTCCTTTTGATCCAATGACTGAAAATCAATCCTCATATCAATGACGAGTTGAGTGATTTTTGAGGTCTATTTTGCACCTATTTTATTGAGTTTTGGTTTGACTTTGATAGCATTTCATTTGACCCTCGACAATCCTTCTTCACAATGGGGCACCCTTGTGAATCAAATTCTTTGGTGATGTTGTGAAGTGACTTTGATTGTAATTTCTTGGCCTCTGGTTTCCAACATGTTAATGTACTTCTTGCATTTTATTTGGTTATTTTTGAGTCTTTTTCCTAATTTTGAGGTAACTTGCAAGTCAAGTTACCCCTAAGGGAGGTTCCTACATACACATTGACCTAGTTTGTCTTGGAAATGACCTTGGTGGATCCTTTGAGTTTTCAATCCTTTTTTATTCATATTGTTAACATGTTAAGGTTGCTGCTTGCTCATTTTTAGGTCATGAGATTGTGCTTTGCTTGTTGAACTTTGCACTTCCTTTGTAGGCTTTCCACTTGATCTTCAAATATAGAATGTGTTTAAGACTTAGGTCTTTCTCCATGCCTCTTCTTGCTTTCTCTTATGTGCTTTTCCATCTTTGGTTTATGTATATTTTTCTTCATCTATACCTCTGTCCCATGATCTTTAGATCCCATTTATGATGGTTTAGTCCCTCCTTAGGAGGTACTTGAAGCATATCATGGATGGTGCATCTTAGAGGACTTCTTTGTGCTTTCATTTGCACTTTTCTTGTGATGCTTATGGTTGAGTGCATATTATGAGTTCCTTGCTGTCCTCATATAGCCTCCCATCCTCACTTTGTTTTAAGCTTTCTTTTCCTTTCATTTGATTTGGCTTTTGGCATTATGGTTGATGTTTGTTTTGTTTAGGCCATTTCATACCACTTTTGGTGCATTTGTTTGATTTCCATTTGTGCGCTCCTTCTCTTTTCTTCTTTTCATTTGTCATATGCATGCTTGAGGTTGAGATGAGCTTGTGGAGGCTACTGCCCCACACTATTTTCCTCCCTCACTTTCATCCTACTTGTGTATAACATGGTTGCATACTTTCATTTTCATGCTCTTTCTTCTTCTTCTTTTGTCTTTCTTCCCCTAGGATCTCTAATCTCTCTTGTTCAAGAGAAGTTATGATAGACATTAGGTTCTACACCATGCATGATAACATTAGGTAGCATTCCCTTACCTCAATCTTAGGATCATTTTTGCATGACAACTTTTAGGTTTGAGTTTAGTCTCCCTTTAGTGTGTCCTTTCTCCTCTCATATTCAAACATTCCTAAAACACTTAATAAAGGTTAATGAATGTTGTGTGTTACGAGCCTTAAGTACTTGGGAAACAATGATTGAGTGGCTTCCTCTCAATTTCTTAGAGTGTTTAGTGTACACCCTTAGGGTGATATGCGATGCATTCGCTCCTAAGTCATAGTCTTTAGTGCAACATGAGTTACAAACAAAACTCAAAAGACTTCTTCTATAAAAGACTTCAAAAACATTTTAAACCATTTTGTCCTTTGGAACCCTTAAGTTTGGAAAACCATTTTCATAAGGAGAGTTTTGTTAACTCTTGGTTCTACCTCAAACAGGTAACGCCTAAGTCTCCAATGGTCGAGCTGCATACACCTAACTGCTAGAACTAGGTTTTAACCCTACTCGGGTAAAACATTTTGAACCAACTAGTGTTCTTGTTAGCCCGAACTACGTTTGCTCTTATTTCTCATACCAGATGAGAATACGTAGGCACAAGACGCGATGTCTTGGCGAGCAACCTTCCCCACCTTTCACCCCTAGTTTTCCGAAATACGTTGACTCTGATTTCTCGTACCAGACGGGAATACGTAGGCACGGAGCGACGGCGCTTTGTCGAGTCATCTTTTCTTTTCTTTTGTCCCTGAGACCTTTAGCTAGATAGTTTTAACCCACTTTTTAGATAGGTAACAAGCGTGGATCCCGTCGAGTACGACGGACGTGAGGGGTGCTCATACCTTCCCCTTGCGTAACCGACTCCCAAACCCGAGATTTGGTTACGATGACCGATCTTATCCCTTTTTCATAGGTTTTCTTTGATCGTTTCTGTCACACCCTTGTTTTCACCCTAACTCCTCACTCATACATTCATCATATCATACATGGTGCATACCAAGCATGTGGGTTCGCAAGGGAATTTTCACTTTGAAACAAGTGTTTGAAGTTGATTCAGTGGCTAAGGAAAGCTATATCTCCACCCCGGTTTCTTTATGGTTCTTGGCACTTGTAATTGAGAATCTTTGGTTTTTTTAAAAATTTTGGGTTAGATTTTTATTACTCATCAAAAAAAAATATACATTATCATTAATAAAATTCGGCATTATCATTATAAAAATTTAGCATCCACATCCAATAAAATTCAGCATTTGTTATTATAAAAAATTCAGCATTTTGTTATTATAAAAAAAAGTTCTGCATTGTTATTTAAAAAAAAAAAATATACATTATCATTAATAAAATCCTGCATTGTCATTACAAAAATTCTACATTATTCAAAATCATTACAAGGTTCCTAAAGCCTAACTTAACATTGAAAAAAAATCCAACTTGTTCTTCAACTTAATCCAAACTCCATATCAAGCCGAAATTTAAGTTACAATTCAATGATAATTTTCAATTTCAAATTACAAGTCCAATATAAACAACAAGTTCCTACTGCTACTTTCTTTAACATGGAGATTAAATGTGTCATCCTTTGTTTAGAGAATAGAAGTCAACAAGTCCATTCTTCCTGTAGACAAATTTCATAGCTGGTTGTTTCTTCCCGCATGGCAATTAATCTTGGTTGCTTCAATAGTACACACCCTAGCAACAACACACATAATGAGACACAATATCAAAAAAACCAAAAGAGAATCAAGGGACTACTAAGAAAATACAAGCATAAACCAACAAAAGTCAGAAACGCATAAAAGCACCACAGAAGTCCAGTTTCATAGTTTAGGGAAAAATATTGTGGCATTAAGAAAGTTGTTTACAAGCATAATTAAACAAGTCAGTTCTGAGAGAACAGGAAAGTTCAGAAGAAAGTACATCAGAGAAAATTTCACAGATTAACAGGAACATTTTTTAGCATCCCCAAAAGCAAATACAGACTTGCCAAAACGAAAAAGTTACTTCTGCTAATATTCAAAATAATAAGCCCTAATGTGTTGCTATAAAAAACAGGGGAAACTCATCACAGAAGGGGGTGACAAAAAAAAAAGAGAGAAATGTTTTGAGCAATCCATCAAAGAAACTAGAAAACCAAGGCAACAAAGTCTGAAATCAAATCAAGAACTCAATCTAAAAAAGAAAAAAAAACATAACCATTTCATACTCTCACCACTGTATCAACAACGCTCATAAAAAAGGAAGAAGAAGGATCGTTTGAGTTCGAAAAACATAACAGCAACAAAAAAAAGGCATTTGAGGTAATTTCCTTTTCACCTTCGTTATTATGAAATTAAAAAAAAAACTTTACCCTGCAATTTGCGAACCCAATCACCAAGTTGTTGCATTCGCGAAAAACTCGGTAGTTTCCTATGAACTCCGATTTGGGTTATGCCGCAAACGATGCGGAAGTCACTAGAGATAAAAAAAGATAGAGATAGCTTGAGAGTAATGTGATGAGGGGAGAGATAAGAATTCAGTAGAAATTTACGTTGTTTTTGTTATTTATTATTCCTGCCTATTTTAATTGTTTTATTTTATTTTCTTTTAATTTGAGTTAATGAGTCATCATGATAGCCTGCCATTCATACGGTCAAATGTCTCTTCCTGTATTCTCTCATCAATTTAGGGCCATGTGTAGATTTAATGCTCAACTTTTTTCAAGGTTGGTTGACCGAGAAATAATAGTGGGTAACGGCTAGTGTTTTTTTTATTTTTTTGTTGTTGTCCAACTCTGTCCAGTTTGTAAATAAGATAAAACATGTAACACTTTTACTGAAATAGTAGTTAATTAAATAAAATAGTATATTAGGTTTAGTTAATATTTTAGGATTAATTTTAGGAATAATTTTTAGGATTAGTTTTTTTTTAAGAAATATTTTAGGATTTAAATCATTTTTAGTTAGCTTAAACGTGGCAAATTTTTAGGATGATAGTTAACATTTTAGGATTTCAATTAGTTTTTTAGGATTTTAATTATTATTTTAGTATTAGTCATTATTTTAAATTTAAGTATTAGTTATAATTAAGAATTAGAATTGTTTTAGGATTTTAGTTAATATTTTATATTTAGATTTAATATTCTAGTCAATATTTTAGGATTAAAAATAGTTTGGAACAAAATATATAAAAAAAGTTTATTATATATATTAAACATATTTATTTAATATTAACTAATTAGAAAATTAGTTTTATTAAATATTCATGTTTAGTTTAATTAATAACTTGAATGTACAAATTTAACTCGTGTCCTCGAACCGACTAACTTGACTCTCACGAGTATTGTGTGCTTGTGTTAATAATGTCATTCTAACTTTTGTTTCTAAAATCATTTTGAAAATAAACTCTCGATTTTATCGAGCCTTTTTTAACCTTGTAAGTCGGTTTCCTTGTGCACCGCCATCGACCTTGATCGCATCACTTCAAATATCTTTACAAATAATAAAACCCTTGATCCAACGTCAAGTGGTAATTTTTCTCAATAAAATCCAAAATACAATAAATATACGATTATGGTTATACGCCATGGGCTTTAAGGTGGTGGAGAAGGAATGAGAATGGAATCCTCCTACACTCGTTCCGAATATTTTGAATACAAGGCGCTCGACTTGGTTATTCGAAACATTCATCTCTATCCAAAGTCTCTAGTGTGATCCTAATTAAAAACCATTACTTTTCAAAAACTAAAAAATAAACATCAACTCATCAAACTTCTCTTTGCCTTAGGGCGTCAATTCGAAAACCCTTTTTCAAGGTGTAAAATCAACCAACAAACAACTGTTTCACAAGCCTCCGAACTACGGAGCTCTGATTCTTCACTTCTTTTAAGTGAGGATACGTAGGCACAAGGGCCACAATCCTTGGCGAGTACTCTAATAAAAAAACCAACCCCTCTTTCCTTAAGCAAGCAAACTTTTAAGTATAAAACACTCATTCATGCCTAATAACCTAGAAGGTTCCCATCGAATACGATGGATGTAAGGGGTGCTAACACCTTCCCCTCACATAACCGACTCCCGAACCCTAAGACTTGGTTGCGACGACCATGCTCTTTTCCCAAAGGTTTTATCGTTATTTCCCTTTCCCTCCTTGGGATAAATAAAATCTGGTGGAGACTCTGTGTCATTTTTCGCATAGCGACAATTTCCTTTCCCTCTTTTGGGATAAATAAAGAATGGTGGCGACTCTTTTGTATTTGCCGACCTTCTTTTTTCGCAGTAGCAACATGAGGGTTATGCAGGAAACCTTGGCCTTCAACCTACCCGGTTTTCTCGTCAGTGTGAACTTTTGATCTTGATACAGTGGTTCCTAATATCAGTGTTGTGTTATGTTCTCGTCAGAGCAAAGCGTTGGTTCTTCTCAATCAACGACACAACAATCTTGATCCCATGTTGCATTTGCATTTGCACTTTCATATTGCATTTTCATTGACATGTATTTATGTTGCAGGTGTATATTTCCTCTCGATTATAGTGATATTATTTCTTCTTTGACATGGAGCCTAGCTTGAAAAAGACATTGGCGTACAAGTTTCCTATTCCTGACATTGGATCTTTGTTGAGTTTGATTCCTGTGGCTGACAGGAAGGTGATGGAAGATTTCAAGCAATCCTATGGGAAGCTTCTTAGTGTTGTCTGCAAGCCATCAGTATATGAGTTGGGTGGTCTCCATACTCTGCTTCAGTTTTATGACCCACAACTGAGGTGCTTCACGTTTCCAGGTTATGTTCTAGCGCCTACCTTGGAGGAGTTCTTTGTGCTTCTAGGAGTTCCTATACTGGATCAAATGCCATTTTATCACACTGAAGCTGAGTCTGATCTGGCTAAGCTTGTTGTTGCTCTACATCTGGAGGTTTCTGAGCTAAAAGGGAAGTTGGCCAAGAGAAATGGAATGTCTGGATTTCCACTACCTTTTCTGGTTGCTAGAGCTCAACACTTTGCAAAGGAGGGTTGTTGGGTTGTGTTTAATGCTATCTTAGCACTGTGTGTCTATGGTATCATGCTATTTCCTAATATTCCAGATTTTGTAGATTTGGACGTATTCCATATCTTTGCTTCAGGGAATCCTGTACCTACGCTTCTAGACGACGTTTATCATTTTGTGCATTACAAGAATGAGAATCGGAGAGGGAAGAACATATCTTGTTGTGTGCCTTTGTTCTATAGGTGGTTTGTTAGTCATCTTCCCAAATTTGGTCCTGTTATTGCTACTGCAGGTACTTCAGAATGGTTAGAGAGATTGATGGGATTGACTTCAGAGAACATCATCTGGTTTGATAGAGACATGTTGGGTACGAAGATTATCTATAGTTGTGGTGGTTTTCCTAACGTCCCATTGGTCGGAAGGAAAGGTTGCATTAACTATAACCCATCCCTTGCAGTAAGGTAGTTTGGGTATGCTTTGAGAGGACCTCCAAAGGAAGAGGAGATACAGGAATCTATGTATCTCACTGGATTTCTGGAGAATGATACTTTGGCTAGAGTTGAGCAGGCCTGAAGTAAAGTTCATCGGAAAGGAAAAGCATCATTGGGGAAGAGTAACAGTAGAGCCTACGACCCTTATCTGACCTGGATTCAGGATAGAGCTGCGAGGGTTCTGATCCCTTTTCCATCTGTTGAGCCTTTATATCCTCTCATGATTGAGGAGCCTACCACTGTTGAGATTTAGAAGTATAATCATTTGTGTTCCGAGAAAGAGGAGTTGCGAAAGGCAAACAAAGAGTTGGAGAAAGAGATCATTCAGCTCCGGAGTGAGAAGATTGAAGATATTTACTTTTCCAAGAGGCAAACTGAGTTGGTGAACAGGCTAGGTACAAATTTTACCAAAGAGACTCATGCCCCTGGAAGTTTGGGTTTAAATCTGAAGGTTGTCAGTGATGTTCTTGCTTCTAAGAATAAGGATTTGGATAGAGCTTACCTAGAGATTTCCAAGTACAATGATCAGTGGAATGCTACTCTCACCAACAACAAGAAGCGTGAGGATGGGCTGAAGCAATAGATTGCCAAATTGAGGACCCAGCTCAAGGAAAAGGATGAGAAGATTGCAGCAGAAGTCTCACTCCGACGTGATAATGATTGTAGACTGAACGAAGCTCTTGCAACCTTGGAGGATTACAAGTTCAGAGCTGATACGAAGAGGTGCAAGCTTGAGGAGGTCTTTGATGAGGGAGCCTAGGAAGACTATGCTCAGGGTCTACAGAGTAAGGAGTTGTTAGAGGATTTCCGTGCTCATTGTCGCACCTGATGTTATTAGAGGATTTCCGTGCTCGTTGTCGCACCTGATGTCTTTCATTCTCTTTGTAGCTTGTTGTTTATGATGTATATTGACCATCACCAAACCTGTTGGCTAAGATCATTCTTGTATCTAGTGTTATGCTTGTACACTGCCTGTTGGGATTTTTCATTTTATGTATGAGGAGTTTTACTCTATGTTTGGCTGTTGGTCTCCCAATATTTCGTTGTTCTTGCGGAGCTAGAATCGAGGGGAAACGTTCCTAATGCATATATACATGTCTGCATTTTGCATCATTTGGGATTTTTGCATAGCAGGCGCAGCGGAACCATTAACCTTATTTCCCGTGGTTCGTTAGCTTGTTTCAAGATTGACAATCAAACAACTCACCGTTACACCATAAGAGGGAATCAACGCAAGGTCATGGAATAGATGCAAGCTGAGATGCAGGAACTCCGGGACAGAATGAATCAGTTCATGGACATGATGCAGGGAGTTGCAAATGGCCAGGAACAACTACGAACTTTGGTGTAGCCACTGATTGCTCGGGTTGATAGCAATGGCGTGCTTCACGGAGGAATCGTTTCTAACCCTCCTTGCAATGATACTGAGACTCCTCGTGCTAATAATTTTGTGCCTACTTTGGTTATCCCTATGGGAGGAGGCAATGGTAATGTAGGTGCTGGAAATGGTAATGTTCACGGTCCTGAGGCAACCTGTGTTATACATGGTAATATGGATCAGCAATGGGATCAAGACGAGCAAGAAGATGTGTTCTCCATGAGAGGTCTGAATGCAAGTCTGTAGCCTGAGGCAGACAGGTGGTTCAAAATGCTGGAGGACAAGATGAAGAGTTACGAGAATCAAAATTCCATGGGCTTAGACATGGCAAATTTAGGGTTGATCCCAGATTTGAAGGTTCCGCTGAAGTTCAAAATCCTGGACTTTGATAAGTACAAAGGCACCATTTTCCCGAGAGTTCATCTACGCTTCTATTACCGCAAGATGTCTGCTTACTCAGACGATGAAAAATTTCTTATGCATTTTTTTTAAGACAGCCTCTCTGGTCCTTCGCTGGAGTGGTACATGAGTTTATAGCCGGTTAATATCCGTAGTTAGAGGGATTTAGCCAAGGTATTTGTTAAGCACTATCAGTACAATATCGATCTTGCGCCGAATAGGGTTCAGCTACAAAATCTGTCTCAGAAGACTGGTGAATGCTTTAAATAGTACGCTCAGAGGTGGCGCTAACTAGCAGCTAGAGTGCAGCCCCCCATGGTGGAACGAGAACTGATTGATATGTTTGTTGCCACATTACCAGGGGTATACTATGAGAAGCTTATTAGTAACATGTCATGTAGCTTTTCTGATCTGATTATTATTGGCGAGAGTGTAGAGAATGGCATTAAGTTGGGAAAGATTCAAGCTGGTGAAGGGTCCTCAGCAGGAGGAGGAGGTAGAAAAGTGTTTGGTAACAAAAAGCGGGAAGGTGAAACCAACGCAGTGTCTAGTGGAAGAAATAGAAATCAGCGTCCAGCTTAGTATCGTCAGCAGCAGCCTCAGGTTGTAAGTATCACAATTCTTGCAGTACCTCAACGTCAACAACAATAACAACCATAACAACAGCTGAATCAACAGAATTATGCTCCACGAAGATTTTAGGATCGGGGTCGGGCAGTAAATAGGCAGTTTGACGCGCCTCCGATGCCATATTCTCAATTGCTTCAAACCTTTCTTTAGTTACAGTTAATACAGAAGAGGACTCTGGCTCTCTTGACAGGTGCGCCACCACCCGGATATTATGCTAATGCTCGACGTGAGTTTCATTCTGGGGCACCAAGTCACAATATTGACAACTGTAAGGCATTTAAGCATAAAGTTCAGGATTTGGTGGATAGTAAGGCTATAAACTTTTCTTACGACGCGCCCAATGTCGTGCAGAACCCCATGCCCAACCATGGGGGTGCTGGAGTCAGTGTTATCATTGAAGATGACAGTTTGGATCTGATAACCAATGTCAATGAGTTGAAGACACCGCTGGGCTTTGTAAAAGACAAGTTGTTGAAGGGAGGGATATTCCCGGGCTGTGATGAGTTTTGTGCTGAATGTTTGAGCCATCCCGAGGGATGCGAGAGGCTGAAGAGCTGTATTCAGAGGATGATCAATGACGGTGTGTTGCAATTTAATAGGGTTACTAAAAAGAAGACTGAGGAAATAGTGGTTAAAGAGAAGAATGAGGTTGCAACAATCTCAATTCCGTATATGACTATTACTATTTCTACACCTCCAAGGCCGCCAACCATTATTATTACCAAAGCTGGTCCTATGCCATATGAGAGTACTAAGGCGATTCCGTGGAACTACGAAGCTGAAGTATATTGTAACGGGCAGAAACAGAAGTTGAAAATTTTACCGGTAGATTCTATGGATAATCTGGTTGGAGCTGGCGGAATTACCCGTAGTGGAAGAGTGTTTTCGTCGCCCGAAGTGGTGGCTGAAGGATCAGATAAGGGGAAGGTTAAAGCAGTCTTTGCGGAAACTTCTCAGGCTGGTGAGAAGGAATCCTTGTTAAAATACGCGAAGGAGTTCATGAGATTGATAAGAAAAAGTGATTACAAGATTGTGGATCACTTGCAGCAGACTCTGTCCAAGATATCAATTTTGTCGTTATTATTGTGTTCGGAAGCGCACAGGAATGCTTTGTTAAGGATCCTGAATACCGCTTATGTGCTGCAAGAAATATCGGTGAATCAACTCGAGGGAGTTGTGGTGCATGTAAATGCATGAAATGGGTTGGGCTTCACTGATTTGGATCTGACACCAAAGGGGAGGAATCATAACTGTGCGCTGCATATATCTATCGAATTCTAAGGAGTCGTTCTATCACATGTGCTTGTTGATACAGGGTCATCCCTGAATGTGCTTCCAAAGAAGGCGCTGATGAAGTTGGATACCCGTGGTATATTGTGTACGCCAAGTGACTTGGAAGTACGTGCTTTTGACGGAACCAAAAGATCTGTATTTGGGGAGTTGACACTACCGATACAAGTTGGTCCTGAGGTATTTGATGTTGTATTCTATATCATGGGCATTCATCCAACTTATAGCTGTCTACTTGGACGTCCATGGATTCATTCGGCAGGCGCCGTAACGTCCATGCTACACCAAAAGCTGAAGTATATGGTGGGTGGAAGCGTTATCACTGTGTGCGGAGAGGAAGATATAATGGTTAGTCACTTATCTTCATTCAAGTACGTTGAGTTGGATGGCGAAATTCATGAGACGTTATGTCAAGCCTTCAAGACGGTACAAATCAAGGATAAAGCACCGGCTGTGAGCAAAGCGCCCAAAGTGGTCATGTCGTCCTTTAAGGAGGCCCAAGCAGTAGTGAAGGCTAGGGAATCCCAAGGTTGGGGTCAAGTGCTGGATATTCCCAACAAACAGGACAAATTCAGATTGGGATACAACCCATCTTCATCATCCTCCTCACAGAGCACGCCACGCTATAAAGGGCCAGTCCATTTTACCAAAGGTAGGGTAATCTTCGAGCAGATCAATGCTGTTTCAGATGAAGAAGGGGATAGCGACTGTGATATGGATGTGTGGATCCGGCCATGTACTCAAGGGCAAAATCTAAACAACTGGTCTATCGAGGAAATCATCCAAGTGACAACGGAAGAGTAATGCTTTGTTTTTTCTGATTATTGTACAACTCTATGTTCTACCCGGAGCATAGCAGTATCTGTCTTCAGAGCCTAATTGTTTATGTTTGAACAATCTTTCATAAATTAATCAAAGGGCATTTTTCTGCATTAAAATATTGTGATCCTTGTTTTTCTTGTTTTATTTTTAACAATAAAATGGCAATGTGGTTTGTGCTTGTTTTCATATCATTTTAAGCATTTAATCATCATCATTGCAGGTTTCACTTTGCAGATGACACCGCTCCAGAACCGTCTATGACTCGCTTTGACTTTGATAATCCGATATTTCAATCCGAAGAAGAGATTGATGAAGATGAAGACTTACTAGAAGAGCTAGCCAAACTTTTGAAACAAGAAGAGAAAGTCATTCTGCCTCATCAGGAGGAAATCGAGGTTATCAACTTGGGTTCCGAGGAAGCTAAGAAAGAAGTCAGGATAGGGGCTGCATTGCAGAGTAACGTCAAGCAAAGGTTGGTTGAAATGCTCCGGGAGTATAAGGATTTCTTTGCTTGGTCATACAAATACATGCCCGGGATTGACACAGACATTGTGGTTCATCGCTTGCCTTTGCATGAAGAGTGTCCGCCAGTCAAGCAGAAGCTGAGGAGAACTAGACCAGATATGGCGGTGAAAATCAAAGAAGAAGTCTAGAAGTAATTGGACGCAGGATTTTTAGCCGTAACAAATTACCCTCAGTGGGTCGCTAACATCGTACATGTACCTAAGAAAGATGGTAAGGTACAGATGTGTGTTGATTACAAAGATTTGAATAAAGCAAGCCCGAAAGATGATTACCCGCTCCCTCACATTGACGTTTTGGTTGATAATACTGCTCAGTATTCCGTGTTTTCCTTCATGGATGGTTTTTCCGGTTATAATCAGATTAAGATGGCGCCAGAGGATATGGAGAAAACGACGTTTATCACGCCGTGGGGGACTTTCTGTTATAAGGTAATGCCTTTTGGGTTGAAAAACACAGAGGCAACCTATTAGCGGGCTATGGTGACTCTCTTTCATGATATGATTCATCATGAGATCAAGGCCCATGTTGATGATATAATTGCGAAGTCACAAACGGAGGAGGAACATCTGGTTAACTTGTTGAAGTTGTTTGAGAGGCTAAGGAAATTCAGATTGAGGTTGAACCCGAATAAGTGCACTTTTGGTGTACGGTCAGGAAAGCTGCTAGGTTTATTGTCAGTGAAAAAGGAATCGAGGTCGATCCTGCAAAGATAAAAGTTATACAAGATATGCCAGCGCCGAAAACAGAGAAAGAGGTTTGTGGTTTCTTCGGTAGATTGAACTACATTGCTCGGTTCATATCTCATCTCACAGCCACGTGTGGACCCATGTTCAAATTGCTAAAGAAAGATCAGGCGATTGTTTGGAATGAAAATTGCCAAAGGGAATTTGATAAAATAAAAGAATATTTGCAGGAACCTCTGATACTGATACCTCCAGTAGCTGGAAGACCTTTAATAATGTACTTAACGGTTCTTGAGAACATCATGGGTTGTGTTCTCGGTCAACATGACGAGACTAGAAGAAAAGAGCATGCAATATACTATTTGAGTAAAAAGTTCACAGATTGTGAGTCCAGGTACTCAATGTTGGAGAAAACATGTTGCACACTCGCTTGGGTTTCCAAACGTCTAAGACAGTATATGCTAAATTATACAACCATGCTGATTTCGAAGATGGATCCGATTAAATACGTCTTTGAAAAAGCAAGCACTTTCGGGGAGAATTGCCAGGTGGCAGATGGTACTGATAGAATATGATATTCAATATGTTTCCCAGAAAGCTATCAAGGGAAGTGTTCTGTCATAATATCTTGATGAATAACCAATTGATGATTATCAACCGATGAAATTTGAATTTCCCGATGAAGACATCATGTTTCTGAAGATGAAAGATTGTGATGAACCATTGCCTGACGAAGGTCCTAAGCTTGGCTCCCAATGGAAGATGATATTTGACGGTGCTATTAACTCCTACGGTAGTGGAATTGGGGCAATCATCACGACTCCCCATAGGTCTCATATACCGTTAACTGCCAGGTTGAAATTTCCCTACACCAACAATGAAGCGGAATATGAAGCATGTATCATGTGTATTGAAGAAGCAATTGATTTGAGAATCAAGAACCTTGATATCTATGGTGATTCGACTTTAGTTGTAAATCAAATTAAAGGAGAGTGGGAGACCAGAAAACCCAATCTGATTCCTTACATGAACTACGGAAGGAGGTTGTTGCCATTCTTTGATCGTGTAGAGTTTCATCACGTGCCAAGGGCGGAGAACCAGATGGCAGATGCTCTGGCAACGTTATCCTCAATGTACAAGGAGAACTATTGGAATGATGCTCCGAGAATAGTCATCTCGTGCCTAGATAGGCCGGCGTTTGTATTTTCCATTGAGGAAGACATGGTATTACGATATCTAGAATTTTCTCAAGAACAAAGAGTATCCGCCAGGGGCATCAACCCAGGATAAGAAGACTTTGAGAAGGTTGTGTGGCAACTTTTATCTGAACCAAGATGGTGTACTCTACAAGAGGAATTATGACTTGGTGCTACTGAGGTGTGGGGACAAAAAAGAAGCTAGTCTGCTTATGGAAGAGGTTCACAAAGGTGCCTTTGGTACACATGCCGGCGGGCATGCCATGTCTTGAAAGCTGTTGTGAGTAGGGTATTATTGGTTGACTATGGAGTCTGATTGCTTCAAATACGCGAAGGAATGCCATAAATGCCAGATTTATGCTAAATAAGATTCATGTGCCACCAAGCCCTTTGAACGTCATGGCATCTCCTTGGCCCTTTTCCATGTGGGGCATTGACATGATCAACAAGATTAAGCGAACCGCATCCAATGGACATCGTTTCGTCCTGGTAGCCATTGATTACTTCACTAAGTGGGTCGAAGCAGCTTCCTATGCGAATGTCACCAAGAAGGTTGTAGCCCGGTTTATCAAGAAGGACATCATCTGTCGCTATGGAATACCTGAACGAATCATTATTAATAATGGTTCGAACTTGAATAATAAGATGACGAAGGAATTGTGCTAGAGTTTCAAAATTGAGCATCACAACTCATCTCCCTATCGGCCGAAGATGAACGGCACTGTTGAAGCGACCAAAAAGAATATCAAGAAGATAGTGCAAAAGATGGTTGTAACCTATAAGGATTGGCATAAGATGTTTCCCTTTGCTTTGCATGGTTATCGTACCACGGTACGAACGTCAACTGGGGCAACGCCTTTCTCGCTAGTATATGGTATAGAAGTTGTCTTACCATTGGAAGTCGAGATTCCTTCTTTGAGAGTTCTGGTCGACGTCAAGCTCGATGAGGCAAAATTGGTGAAGAACAGATTGAATCAGCTCAACCTAATGGATGAGAAAAGGCTAGTGTAGATTTCATATGGCCGTTTGTATCAGAGCAGGATGAAGAAAGCTTTCGATAAGAAGGTGTGCCTTCGAAGCTTTCAGACTGGCGATCTAGTGTTGAAGAAGATTCTCCCTCCACAAAAAAATCATAGGGGAAAATGGACTCCCAACTATGAAGGTCCATACATTGTGCGAAAGGTTTTCTCTGGAGGAGCCTTACTGTTGTCAACCATGGATGGTGAGGATTTCACATACCTTGTGAATGTAGACGCAGTTAAAAAATATTTTTCTTAAAGAGACCCGCTGGAAAGAAAAAGAATATCCAGACAAAAATGGGGCATCCTGGCGAACCATAAAAAGAATGGGTTCCTGAAAAAATTAGGGATAAAAAAACAAAAGATGTAAACCCGCAAAGTTGAAAACCCGAGAAGGAGAATTTGGCAAGAATGGGTATCCCGGTGAATTGAAAACCCGAAAGGGCGATTCAAGCAAAAGTTAGGGATTTGAAAAGCAAATGACTGTGGCCTACATTTGATCTTCAGTGCTTAATGGATTGAGGGAGGACCTGTGGGCCGTTCATCCGAATCAATCTCTTCAGAGGACAAAGTATCGAAGTCATGTGACACATTGCTTAATGGATTGGTGTTTGTCTGTGCCACATTGCTGACATTCTGTATATTTCCATGCATTTCTATAAATGTTTGCGCAACTTCCTCTTTTAAGGGGTTGCATCTGTTGTAAAATATGCCTATTTACTGGCCTTTTGTCAATAAAGCATATACTATTCAATAATTGTTTGTTTTGCTTTAGCCTTTACTGTTTTGTTTGCGAAAAAACGTCTGATGTTTTGATAAAACTTTGCATACATAAACTTGCAGGCTCTGCCAACAATCTTTAAAACTTTGATTTATTTGAACAATGTCGCGGATGATGACCAAGATAGTTCCCTTTGTGCAGGATATCTTGTTTGTTTTTTCATTTTGCAGGGTCTTCACCCATGGGGCAATTTGTCAGAGGTGTATCTCCGGTATGATCACCGTTCCCCTCAGCCAGTGGAGTTAGTGCATCTCTATCCCCAGTAGAGTTGTATGCAGGTTGAGTGAGTGGTTGAGTGTGCGCACTTATCCCCAGCAGTAGGTCTGTAGGCACTCATCCCTCGGCAAATCAAGGTTGACTTATTCGGTAGAATAAGATTATCCCCAGAGGGTTGGGATTGATATCCCCCATGCAGGTTGAATGTGTACACTTATCTCCAGCAGTTGGTCGGTACACTTTTAGCTCCAGTAGATTCCAAGTACGCACTTACTCCCCAGCGAGTCAAGATTGAATTTCTTTCCACCAGGTAGGTGTGAAACCTTTCCCAGCAGCGGGGAAAATTCAGGATTTCGTTTCCCCACAGGGTCTGAATATGAGACTTTGTGTCCCTTTAGAGTTTAAATTGTTGACTTAATCCCCAAGGATAGGTTGTTTCCCTTTTTGTTTTTCCCCTAGCAGGTTGGTAGAGTTTTCTCTATCCTCAACAAAGTCAGCATGAAGTGGTTTCCCACTGAACGAGTGGTGTAATCTATAGCAGAGGTAGATTCTTCCCCAGTTGACCCATCCCAAGTAGGGTAGATTTTGACTTTCAGGAGAGTGGATTTATTCCCAGACGTATGATTTGTACCCTAGAAGGACTTCGGTATTCTAGGAGGCCATTCAGGGCTAATATCCCCGGCAGAGTGTGATTAATCTCAGTGGTCGATTGCATTTCCCCTGCAGATTTGTTGATCCCCTGTTAGGGTGGATTTGATTTCAACGTTTGGTTGTCTTTCCTCAGTCGAGTCATTTATTCCCCAAAGAGTTGTATTCTGGAAGGCCGTTCAGGGCGTTTTCCTCAACGGGTTTTGATTTGAATCCCCAGCCGAGTGGATTCTCATTCTCGTAAGAACATTGTTATCCAGGAATTTTCTTTTCCAGAAAGCCATCCAGGGTTTGTTTTCCCAGCTTAATTCCAATTGTGATTGGCACGTTCTGGTTTTCCCCAGCAAGGTTGCTGTTTTTCTTCAGCATTTATTTTGCTGATTCGGTTCCGTTGCATTTTGCATTCGTGCATAGTGTCGCTACTGCGAAAATAAGGTGCCGGCAAAATAGAGAGTCACCACCTTTCGTTATTTATCCCTCAGAACAGGAAAGGAAACGATCAGAAAAACCTGATGAAATGGTATAAGACAAGGTCATCGCAACCATTGTCTGGATTCGGGAGTCGGTTACGCAAGGGGAAGGTATTAGCATCCCTCACGTCCATCGTACTCGATGGGATCCATGCTTGTTGTGTTTATCTGATGGGTTTATTAAATCTATCTACGCTAAGGTCTGGTCTAAAAAGAAAAGAAAATGACTCGGCAAAGTATCGCACTTTATGCCTACGTATTCCCGTCTGGAACGAGAAATCAGAGTCAACGTAGTTCGCCTAACTACGGGTTATGGGGGAAGGTTGCTCGTCAAGATATCGCATCTTGTGCCTACGTACTTTCATACAGCATGAAAGATCAGAGCAAACGTAGTTCGGGCTATGGAGAACACAGGTTTGTTCAGCTGTTTTTTATCCAAGTAAAGTTAACAGACAGTTCCAGCAGTTGGTGTTTGCAGCTCGATCCTTGGAGACTTAGGCATTACCGTTTGCAGTAGAACTGAAAGTTAACAGAACTCTCTTTATGCAAAGAGTTTTCCTGATTAAGGGTCCAAGAGGACAAAAAGGATTTGAGTGTTTGTTTTCTGTTTTTTCCGGAAAAGAAGTGTTTTTTAGTTGTCTGTAGTTTGTACAGCACTAGAGACTATGACTTAGGAGCGAATGCATCGCATATCGTCCAAAGGACATATACTAACACTCTAGACGATTGAGAGGAGACTTCTCAAACATCACTTCCCAAGTAGCTTAAGGCTCGTAACACACTTGTACTAACTTGCCTTTATTATGTCTTTTACTGTTGTTTGAGATGTGAAGAGAAACAGACTCTCTACAGGGGAACTGACTCGGCCCTACAGTTATCATGCAATATTCGTCCTACGGTTGAGGTTAAAGGGGAAACTAACTACTGTTATCATGCATGGTTAGAATCCTAATGTCTGTCATAACTTCTCTTGAAGAAGAGAAGTCAGAGTTCCTATGGGAACATGGTAATGGAAATCAAACAGTAAACAGGAAAATTATAAAGAAATTACTGTAAAGATGCATGCAATGCAAGTGAGGGAGGAAATATGTGTGGGGCATAAGCCTCCACAAGCTCATCTCAACCTCAAGCCAGATATGAATAACTGCAAAGACAGTAAAAGAAAGTAAATGCAATCAAACAGACCACAAACCACACAGGCAAGGGAGCGGAGCTCTACCGAATACCAGCAAGCAAAGCCATACAGTAAAAATACAAGCAGAGGGATAAACTCAACCTCTAATGCAATACAAGCAAGGGGAGAAACTCAACCCTTCAGATTCTCTTAGGCCTATTCATCTACATTACCTAATCTAAATGCATCACCAATAAAGTCATATCAATACACATCAATACAGTTAAACAGACAGGGAAAACAAGCCAGCAATCTCCACAGCAGAGCAATCTTCTGGAAGCAATCCAATCCAAAGTCTGTAACTGTTCTTCAAGTCCACCATCTTCAAGAGAAAGAAATCATGACAAGCAATCAAACCAGCTTCTACCCTAAGGAAGGAAATTGGGTGTTGGGAAGCTAAGGTAAACTCCACAGGAGCTTATCACAAGCACTCAACCAACAGAAAGATCTTTGGGGTAACCTAAGGGTTTGGCTCCTTCAAGAGGTGTGCCATATTCCTCCCACTGGAGGGACTGTGCTACCTCAAGAAGGTTCCTAAAGAGGAAAGAATGAGATAATTTTAGGAGAATGGAAATGAGAAGCAAGGTAAATTCCACAGGAACCTGCCACAGACACTCAACCAAATCCATTTCCTTTAGAAAGCTTTCTTAGTCTCAACTCCAATGTGAAAGGTAGGGAATTCCTCCACAGGAGGAATTATATCCATAATGAAGGATCCTAATTAAGCAAAGGAATGTTGAAAGGGAACTAATCCTAAGGAAATATCATCACCTACTTGAATTGCTAAAGAAACCACAAGTGTTATCTCCTAATAACTACCTATTCTAAGGTCAACTTGTAAAATAGGAAACTAAGGGAAAATCAAACCTAAAAAATCCAAGGAAAATCCTATATCATCTAATATGTGTCAACATTCTATGGTAGAAAAATCATAAGTTAAATCTAAACCAAAACGCCCAATTCAAATCCAAAACTCAAGGGTGTACTAAAGGAATCACTAAAGAAATACTCATAAACAATTACCCTAAAGTACTAATTAAAATGATCTAAAAAAATAAAACAAAAATCATATAGCAACATCATCATGTATACAAACAGCACAAAAAAATCCAAGATCAAACTCAAAAAAAATGAGAGAGAAATAAAATGCACAAATTCATAACATCATTATTTCATTATTAAAAGTGCACTAAAAAGAAAATATGGAATAAAAATGGAAAATGTATGAAAAATTAAAATGCAAAGCATGATGAAATCCTAGACATTTAAATCTACAAGCACAATGTTTTTCAGAATTTACTTACAACTTTTACTATTTTTGATGATTTAATTTCTAACAAACATTAAACTAAACAAATGAAGAAAAGAAATAAAAGAAATAACAGGGGAGGGGTGTAGCTAGTAGGAAAAGCAAGCACAAAGGTGCCTGGGCCCAAGAAATGGGGGTGTAAACAGTCCCTGGGCGCAAGGCCCACCTGACTTATTAAACCAGCAAAATTATCTTATAATAACGTCCAGGGGGGGTTCGTTTGGCAAGTAAATCATGTGAAATTCACGCTAGGCCTGAAAGGGGGAGGTGGTGATAGCCTAGAAACTAAGGCCCAACATCAAAATAATTCCTTCAGTTCACTCAGAATAAAAGAAAAAGATAGCACACGCGGGGATCGAACCGTGCGCCTTATGTCAACACAGCGCTGACTTGAATTTGGATTTACACTAACCAAAACGTCGTCGTTTAAGGGGACGTGTACGTGGCGCATCTTGAACGCTCAGATGTGTGGAATAAGTCTCTTCCTCCTCGCGAACAGAGGGCCAAGATTGTATCTTCAACCTTTTGAAATTTCTGCAAACAGAAGCAACTCGCGCGCGAACAACCATGGCGGACGGTGACGAAATTTTTTCGGCCAACTTCAAATCCTCCTATCTCTCTCAATAATCCACAAATCGCAATGATTTTTGAACGAAAGTTGCACGAAATTTCGAGAGGAATCCAAATATACCACTTAAACAGTCTAAAACTCCAAGAATCAAAAATTATACATCTGAACCGAAAACGTAACTCATCCTAACTTGTCACTAATCATTCAATTCTTTGTCCAGAAATCATCTACAACATAAGGTGAACCTAACCACATGATTCTAATGCATTGAAAACACAAGAATTGGGTGCAATTTCAAGAAGTAAGAACCTGAGTTCAAGCTCCAATTTGAGGCGTTTCTGGTTGATTCTTTCTCCAAAACCTTCCAGATTCAATCGGTGATGGTGTTAGAAGAAGATTGAAGCTCCAATTGTGCTTGAAACGGCCTCAAACAGAAATTCACTCTTTCACTTTTCTTCTTCAAGCTTCAATGGTGATCTTTGCTCTCAGCCCCAATCAATCACCAACCTTGTTTCTGATGAGTTCCTAGACCTTTATAAGATTGTTTAGAACCTTCTAGAGCTCAGGCCCAAGCCCAAAATCAAAAATCCAAATCCAACTTTCCTTCAAAAACTTAATTATGGCAATACATGACATTGACTTCATAGCTTGCATTAGAAGATTTGGATGACTTGCATATCTCATTTAGAATGATCAGCCCAAAAGGAGTCTCCAAATTGCCTTTGTGAAGGAATTGTGTAATGTAACTTATATGTGAAGAAATCTTATGAAAGGCCATGAATTATGCTTCAAATGAAAAATCCATAATTTCCAATGTTCCTAAAACATGGTTTCTGATTAAAATGAGTGGTTATTTGACTTATTTTGGACCCATAATCATTTATTTCAATTTCCCACCAAAAATGCCTTTAAATTTCTTCTTTATTCAAACCACTTCACACCAATCTTTGATATGAGCCAAATCGATTCACCATGAGACCTTGGTTAGCCTAAAAACCACATTTTGAACAAGTTCCATGTTGAGCTAAAATCCATTTGACAAGTGCAAGTTGGAGATTTTGACCTATGATTGAAAATGGCCTATAATCTCACTTTCCCAAAATACCCCTAACTTGTAAACGTCATAACTTGAGTTATACAAATCAGATGGAAGACTTATAATACAATTTGGAAATCTAAGATCATGAGGAACAACTTTCATGTTGGCCAAAAGTTCAGGTGAAATATCCTTCTAGGTCAAAAATAGCTTGGAAGTCAGATGATTTTCACAGACAAATTTCAGAGGCATCTGAGGACCTGTAACTTGTCTGGACCATAACTTAAGTTCTATGAACCCAATGGAGGACTTCTAGTACTAAAATTAAACCTAAGAGCATCCTCTACAAGTTTCATGTTGGCCAAAAATGGAGATGAAGCTTTCATCTTGACTTACATGGCTTGGAAGTTTGGCATTAAATAGGGGATTTTACCCTAGGAACCCTGACTTAGCAACTCCAACCATTCTTGATTCTTCTCAACTTGATCTTGAAACAATCTCTCATATGCCTCAACATATCATTTCATGATTTAAATGACCTAAAAGTAGGATTTGATCTTCTTCAATTGCTCATTTTGGCCTAGGATTAACCAGATGAAACCCTAGTGACATCCACTTCAACTGTGGCTCTTGCACTTGATAAAATGACTTGATTGAGCTCTAACATGACCTTCAAGGCACTTCAATGAGCTCTACCAACACATTATCTCCTTGATCAAGGCCTTAAAATCCATTGCTGACCTTCAACTGGCTCCAAGTGAGGAGATGAGCCCCATACAAGCATTCAAACTTCTCCAGAACTCAACCCTCTGTCTGATGACCCTGATAACTTCTTAAGCTTGAATAATACCTCTGGTTAGGCTTCTCTTGACATGTAGACACACTTGGTCCCCTGTTAAATGAAGGATGCTATGCTATGCAAATGATAGAACTATGTTATGCTAATGCAATGAAACATAAACTAAGTGAGAATAAAGGTTGGGCAACTTTTGGGGTGCAACAGCTGCTCCTATTCAAGCGGCTTGGACCCGAGTGGATGAAAAGCGAACGACTTTCAAACAATCGAGGTAGAAGACGGTTGAATACCAGAGAACCCAGAAATTTGCCAACCGCAGAAATAAACTGTGCAAAAGCTGCTCGGAAAGCAATATCCAGAAAACTGAATCTGGTTGTCACGGCGACAATTGATCAATCATCTGATAAAAACATGATTTCAAAATCAAACACTTGTGTGACGCCACAGGTGTCGAGTCAACAAGCTGGATTACCACTATAAATCCTCCCGAACTATGTCACAATAAGCGGGCATCGTCAAAAGACCGTATCTAAAGATCGTCCTCGACCTTCTTTTTCCGAAGAAGTAGGATAAAAGCACTGAATCAAAGTGCTAGCTGTAGAACCATCACGTTAATCAAAGCACGAAATCAAAGTGCGAACTGTCGAACCATCACGTCGACGTCGAACCATCACGTCGAATGTTAGACCATCACGTCAACCTTCCATTTCCGAGGAAACGAGCATACGCTAAATAAAAGCGAGTGCTGTCGAACTATCACGTCGACTGTTGAACCATCACGTCAACCTTCCATTTCCGAGGAAACGAGCATACGCTAAATAAAAGCGAGTGTTGTTGAACCATCACATCGACTGTTGAACCATCACGTCAACCTTCCATTTCCGAGGAAACGAGTACACGCTAAATAAAAGCGAGAGCTGTCGAACCATCACGTCGACTGTTGAACCATCACGTCAACCTTCCATTTCTTAGGAAACGAGCATACGCTAAATAAAAGCGAGAGCTGTCAAACCATCACGTCGACTGTTGAACCATCACGTCAACCTTCTATTTCCGAGGAAACGAGTACACGCTAAATAAAAGTGAGTGTGGTCGAACCATCACGTCGACTGTTGAACCATCACGTCAACCTTCCATTTCCGAGGAAACGAGTACACGCTAAATAAAAGCGAGTATTGTCGAACCATCACATCGACTGTTGAACCATCACGTCAACCTTCCATTTCCGAGGAAACGAGTACACGCTAAATAAAAGCGAGTGTTGTCAAACCATCACGTCAACCTTCCATTTCCGAGGAAACGAGCATATGCTAAATAAAAGCGAGAGCTGTCGAACCGTCACGTCGACTGTTGAACCATCACGTCAACCTTCCATTTCCGAGGAAACGAGCATACGCTAAATAAAAGCGAGTGTTGTCGAACCATCACATCGACTGTTGAACCATCACGTCAACCTTCCATTTCCGAGGAAACGAGTACATGCTAAATAAAAGCGAGTGTTGTCGAACCATCACGTCGACTATTGAACTATCACGTCAACCTTCTATTTCCGAGGAAACGAGCATATGCTAAATAAAAGCGAGAGCTGTCGAACCATCACGTCAACTGTTGAACCATCACGTCAACCTTCTATTTTCGAGGAAACGAGCATACACTAAATAAAAGCGAGTTTTGTTGAACCATCACATCGACTTTTAAACCATCACGTCAACCTTCCATTTCTGAAGAAACGAGTACACGCTAAATAAAAGCGAGTGTTGTCGAACCATCACGTCGACTGTTGAACCATCACGTCAACCCTCTATTTCCGAGGAAACGAGTACACGCTAAATAAAAGCGAGTGTTGTCGAACCATCACGTCGACTATTGAACCATCACGTCAACCTTCCATTTCCGAGGAAACGAGAAAAGCACTAAATAAAAGTGCAAACCCGGAGACTTGAACCATCAACTCTGCGGGGAAATTCTGATGACAACCGCCAAACACCTATTTCAACAACAGGTACCAACTTCAAGATTTTCAGAACTGATGTACGGCAGTCTGAAGAATACTTCGCTGGGGAGTAAGAGATCTTAACCAAGTAACTTTGATGGGGAAAAAACTCTACTGGGGAAATCACGAGTGACAACTCCGAAAGTCTAAACCACGAAATCTTTTAATGCTAACATAACAGAAATCCGAGAAGACCTCCGCTGGGAGGAGAGAAGAGGAACTTAACCAAGTAACTCTGCTAGGGGAGCATATGACAGGGCGAACACTATCATCGCATATCTCGCGCCACAAATTTGAATATCTGGACACTTTCCTGAACAATAATCTCAATTATCTGCAGGAAAAACACCTGAAAACAAAGAGGTAATCAACCTGACTTATGTTTCAAAATGCATGTGTTTGATAATGGCGTAATGCTCCATACAGCATGGAAATGCTACGCATTTGAGTAGATGCAAATATGATGATATATGCAAATGCAAGGAGGTGTTCCAGCCAAATAAATGCTGAAGACAAAGCCAAATCCACTGGGGATAACCAGATATCACAGACATATCCCAGCAAAATAAATGCTGGAAAGGTGAAACCAACTCTGCCGGGGATAACCATCCTACTGGGGAATAGCTCGCAAGCCCTGAGTTGCGAACTCTGTTGAGGATGATCATCCTGTCGGAGGAAAAACAACCTGCTATAGAAAAGAAAAGATGGTCCTGCGTGGGGATGATCCTTTCAAACCACTGATCACCTGATCATGCTCTGTGGGGATTAACCATCCTGCTGGAGATACTCAACTGGGAATCGATTTGCATACCCTGATTGTACTCTGTGAGGACTCTCTCTGGGGAGTAAATGCGCTCATAACCAACCACCAGGAATGCACACTCCTCTGCTGGGTATATTTATCTCGCCTCACTGGGGATGACTTTATCCTACCGAATAAGTCAATCTTGAATTGCTGAGGATAATCTGATCCTGCTCTGATTCAATCCCAAGTCTCTGGGGATAAAAATTCTGATTTCCATCTGCCGGGGAGGAAAAGCAAATTCCACCTGCTGGGGAAGAATAAGTTTCACATAAAGCCTGCTCTGGCTGGGGAATCATGATCCCTTTGGATATCTGCTGCAAAGGTGACAGCGATGCCCCAGTTCGAACATTTCAACTTGAAAAGGCAAACTTGCCACAAACCGACTTCGAGATGGCTTGCCCCTGATCCTGCGTCAATTTCTGGTAAACCCCGATAAAACAGAGAGGAACATTTCCTTCGCTTCCACTTTCGCTCCCAGCTCATGGGATCTTCGTAAAATCTTCCCCTAAGGGAATTGCAATCTCCGTACCCTGAGGGTTAGATATGGACTGCTTCTGCATTTCGAACCTCGAAGAGGTGTTTCAGATTAATCGCCTTCTGATCAACAATAGCCTTCGTGCTCTCAGGGTGGCCTGCCCCAGTCTTGCAACGACTTTTCCCCTAATTAGTTGATTCGTGGAGCAGTACTTCTAGCTGCGAGAGAGATTTGCTGAATCTCGACTTGATTGCCCCAGATTAACCATTCTTGGACGGCTGTTATTAATGGGGGTCATTTGATATAGCTGGCCACAACTTGACAGAGTATTCAGGCATTCTACATTCTATCCCGATCAAACTTTCCACTGCGGAAACCTTCCCGCTGTCAAGCGCTTACTCGCAAGTAAAACAAACTGTTCTGCATAAAAGATATATTAAATGCAATGCATATGGCAGTTTTGAAAATCCAATCCTGTTCACTAGAGAAAATTTTTATGACATATAATAAACGAATCAACTATCAAAATGTCAAAATTAATACAACGCTGCAAGAGGAATCCTTTTAGGAGTCAGTTTCGATGCGGTCTTTACCAAAGTATGCTCTCGAAATAAACCTGCTTCAATTAGCACTTTTTCAGGTTGTAATGTGGTCGGGTTCCCGGTTAACAAGGAAAGGATAAAGGCTCAAAATTCATTTTAACCCACCCATTCTCCCTGATGTTCTCCGCTCCTATGTTCAGCTAATTCGACCTTAGCACTCACCTTTCAAAGGTTGTATAGGAGTGATAGTTCGAGAAACTATGAGTTTCTTGAGTGACAGCCATTCATTTTTCGTCTTTTGGGACCTAGAGTCACACGACTTGTATTTTCGAGGATCTTTCTTTTGCAATCCGGTTCTTTTTTCATTCTTCCCTTACTTTTGCCTGGACTAATTCTTTTGGATTTTCGATTTTGAAGTCCAGCGGGATACCCTCATTTTTGCCTATGTCGTTTTCAAGATTCGACTTAGTGGGCTTTTCCTTTTGATTCTTTTTCTTTCTTTCGAACAAGTCGTGTGACACTGGTTGTCTGACTCTTTGAGGAATAACGTGACTGTCTCACTCTTGACGTTTAACCATTGTGGTTTTTTAGGCACGGCCTCTAGAGGTGTGATTGATCCTCGAACGGATACTCCTTTCTGCAATTTGGATGCTCGGTCAAATTAGCTAACACCTACCCTGACCCAGGTTAAGATTGAGGGTTTTTCGTTTTTAGAAAGAACTCCTACTACTAGGCTCAAAGGGGTTGACAAGGGATTATCTTCCTTATATCTCCGGTGTTTAGGGAATCGAAACAATGCATGTACATCATCAGCAGGTCTTATCCAAAAGCATACAATCAGAAGCTCTGCATCTTTCGATTTTCGTCATCCTCCCCGGATTCCACTTAAACAAGCGCTAGAAATAAATGAAAGCAATAGAGTGAACACGACCTGATTAATTCAAAACATGCATATTTATTTCATTATCAATATCGATTGACAAAACAACAAATTTTACAAGCGAAAATTTGCAATTCTAGCAGGAAAGAAACTACAAATGTAAAGCAATGACATGATAAAATGCATATTGCCAGCTTTCAGGCCCTGGGCTTTCACATCTGTCTTGCTGCTGAACCAGCCATCTTCCAAGTTTCTTATTGAAACCACTCTGCTTAAAACGGCAACTGGGTGAACTGTCTCTTTGACTTCATTGGGTTTTGCCTATCACGCCAGCTTGACCGATAATGATAAGGCTGCTGACCCTGGAGAGGAGCTGAAGTCTGTTGCAAAGACTGGACAGACTGCTGACTTTGAACAGATTGCTGATTCTGAACAGTTGAACCACATGGAGGTTGAGTCTGAATTATCAAGGACTCCTTTTGTTCATGCGCTTTCATCCTCAAGCTTGATCTAGGCACAGGCAACAACTGAGGACAAGGGGATTCTGACACCATTGAGTCCAGGATATACTCTTGACCCACTGCAGCTTCGGGAACATCCATCACCCTGACAACAGCTGGAATAGAACCATTAGGGACAGTTATGTCGCTTGGCATGAATTCAATAGCTCTTGAGTCAATCAGGTCTTTAACTTTATGCTTAAAAGCATGACAGTTCTCAATGTTATGCCCCGGTGCCCCAGAGTGGAAGTTGCAACGGGCATTCACATCATATTCTGGTGGAGGGATACCAGGAAGCGGAACCAGAGTCCGAAGTTTGACCAATTGAAGCTGAAGCAAAACTTGCAGTACCTGAGTGTATGTCATATGAATCGGGTTGTAAACTCTGCCCCTTTTAGGCACATGATTTTCCCGAGCAGCAATGCGTTGGAGAGAAAAATTCACAGCTCTTTGTCGACTATTAGACATATGAGGCTTATAAACCCTAGGCACAGGTTGCACATGCACCGGTTCCACAGACCCGAACGGATTAAGCATATTTACTGCGGTTCCAAGTAGCTGATCATCTTTTTTCCTTAGCACATACTTTAACACCTCCATGATCAAGCCCACTTGGGTCTTTAGCTGATTGTTTTCATCTTTGAGTGCCTCATGCTCCAGACGCAACTCTTGCATGTCTCTCATCATATGCCCTAGCTGGCTTCAGACCTCAATCAATTCAGCTTGTACCTGTTCCATAGCCTTGTGGGGACTTATGTAATCTTCCCGATCGGATCCTGAGATAACCTGCATCAACAGAGGGTTATGAAACACAGTACGAGGCACCTGTTATGCAAATGCAAACACGTATCCATGCGTTAGGAGGAAGTCCCCCTCGATTCTAGCTCCAAGACAAATAAAGTCTATTGTCCAATCATGGAAAAGAAATCCTCATATATTTATGAAAAGCCCGCTTGGGTAGCGTACAACAAAAGCAAAGTACAACTGACGCAGCAACATGACCCCAACCAACAAGCCTGGTGGTGATCAGCATATTAATGCATAAAATACAAAGAAATACAAAGAAGATCAAGTGCGGCCGCGGGAACGGAAATCCTCTAGTAACTTCTTTGTATCAGAATGGTCAGGCTGGGTGAGCAGGCCCTGGATCAACGGATCCCTTTACCTGATGGCATTCGGGAGGTTCTCGGCGATGCTCCCATACACACCTTCCTCAGAATGGTTCTCCACCCTACTCCTTTTAGCGTCAGCCCGGAGTTGATAATCCAGTAAGTTGGCTTTGAGCTCAACTACCTTATATTAGGCATCTTATCGGAGCAAGGCTTCAGCCTCTATCTTCTTGTTCTTGGCCTCAACTTGTGATTCCAACTGGACTATCTGCTGCTTCAGCTTTTCTTCCATTTCTTTGTGGCTAGTCAAGGTACTATTCCACAGCCTCTCGGACTGGGTCAACTTCCGGTATACCCTATCTAGGTCTTGCTTCTTGGTAGTCAATACCATGTGCACTGCCTTTAGGTCCAACCCAAGATGCTCTCTAGCATCAGTTTCTTTGGTCAAGTTGGCACCCAGGTGGTTGATCATCTCTGTCTGCCTCTTGCAGGTGTAGACGGCTTCACTCTTTTCTCTTCGGAGCTGAGCGATCTCATTTTCCAATTCTTCATTGGCTTTGACTAGCTCTGCATTCTTGGCTTGAAGCTGCTCGTACTTCTGGATATCGATCATGGTAGGCTCAGAAGGTTCATCCTGTTTGATAGGAGGAAAAGGCATTAACACTTTCGCCGCTCTGTTATGAATCCAGTCCACATAAGGAGGATAAGCCTGATTATTGCTTTTTCCTAATGAGGTCTTTCCCTTCCGATGAACATTGTTCCAAGCGTGTTCAAACCTAACCAGATCATCTCCTTCTAATACGCCAGTGAGGTACATAGATCCCTGTACCTCTTCGTCTTTAGGAGGTCCTCTCAAAGCGTATCCGAATTGTTTGATAGCAACGGATGGATTATAGTTGATATAGCCCTTCCTACCCACAAGAGGGACATTAGGAAAGCTACCACAACTGTAGATAATTTCGCTCCCCAGACGTTCTCTATCAAACCAATCGATGTCTTCGGCAGACAAGCTCATCAGTCGCTCTAACCATTCCTTCGTCTCTGCCGTCTTTATAAAAGGACCATCCTTCGGTAGATGAGTGACAAACCACCTGTAGAACAATGAAGCACAACAAGAGACACCTTTGCCTCTTCTATTTTCGTTCTTGTAGTGCACCGAATGGTACACGTCTCCGAGCAAGGTTGGGATTGGATTCTTTGAGACGAAGATGCGAAGAGCATCCACATCCACGAAATTTGGAATATTGGGGAACAACATGATACCGTATATGCACAGGGCCAATATAGCTTTGAATGCCACCCAACATTCCTTCTTGGCGTAGTGTCGGGCTCTCTCAGCTAGAAAAGATAGTGGGAATCCCCAGGCTCCATTTCTCTTGACAGCCTTTCCCTCTAACTCAGAAACATCAACATGCAGAGCTGGAGCAATCTTAGCCAGATCTGGCTCCTGATCGATAGGCCAAAAGGGTACCTGCGCAAGGATATGTATTTCTAATAGGACAGAGAACTCTTCTAGAGTGGGGGCTAGCACATAGCTTGGAAATGTGAAGCAACGCAGCGGGGGATCATTGAACTGAAGTAGCGTCTGGAGTCCGTTCAATTCATACACCGACGGTTTGCACACAACACTGAGTAGCTTCCCATAGGTTCTTCTGAAATCTCCCATCACTTCTTTACCAGGAAAGGAAATCAAACCCCTCAGAGTAGTAATATCCGGAGTAGGAAATTTGTAGGCCAAAGTTCTTCTCACACTGGGCTCCCTAATGAACACAGAAAGGACAAGATTGCTAGAATCGAGAGGGAATTGCACATCTGCAACACAGATACGTGTTAGATGCAATGCAATATAAAAATGTAAATGCAGATGCAAAGTGCAGCAGGGGATCAAGTGCTGTGCTATGCTGTGAAGTGGCGTGGCAGATCATAATTTAGCTTCAGCAAGAAAATACCACACTCTAATAATACAGGACTACTGAAACCCACAAAACTGATTCACTGACAAGAAAACCAAGTCATCTGAAGGTTACAGTTTCCTGCAATAAACTCGACCCCACTCGCTGGTATGGACCTAATCACTGATAAAGGTACGGCATCCTATACGTTCATCAGCGTCACAGACTTTCAAGAAACAATGATACAGTATCCAGAAGGTGTGGCATCATCATCTCTTGAAGTGGCCTCACTTAGCTGAATCACAAATGATCGGTCCCCAAAGTCGACAATCCTAAGATCTGAAATCCTTTCAACGGCCCACTGGGCTGGAAATGGAAATCATCTCAAAGAACCTCGTCTGAGTGCAGATTTCGTGGGAACTAGTGCATGCCTAACATACAGGTTCACCACAAATCTGCGTCTAAATCTATGTAGCTCTCAAGCCTGGGTCTGACTTATCACTCATCACAGTCCCTTCCCACAACAGCACAATAATAATAATATCATACTGAAAAATAAATGCGGAAAGTAAAAAAGCGATAAACAAACATAACCCAACAGGTAAACACACAAACGCTAGGAATGACTTGCACAGGGAACCGTTGGAGTCCCCAGCAGAGTCGCCAGCTGTCGCTACTGTGAAAATAAGGTGCCGGCAAAACAGAGAGTCGCCACCTTTTGTTATTTATCCCTCAGAACAGGAAAGGAAACGATCGGAAAAACCTGACGAAATGGTATAAGACAAGGTCATCGCAACCATTGTTTGGATTCGGGAGTCGGTTACGCAAGGGGAAGGTATTAGCACCCCTCACGTCCATCGTACTCGATGGGATCCACGCTTGTTGTGTTTATCTGACGGGTTTGTTAAATCTATCTACGCTAAGGTCTGGTCTAAAAAGAAAAGAAAATGACTCGGCAAAGTATCGCACTTTATGCCTACGTATTCCCGTCTGGAACAAGAAATCAGAGTCAACGTAGTTCGCCTAACTACGGGTTATGGGGGAAGGTTGCTCGTCAAGATATCACATCTTGTGCCTACGTACTTTCATACGGCATGAAAGATTAGAGCTAACGTAGTTCGGGCTACAGAGAACACAGGTTTGTTCAGCTGTTTTTTATCCAAGTAAAGTTAACAGACAGTTCCAGCAGTTGGTGTTTGCAGCTCGATCCTTGGAGACTTAGGCATTACCGTTTGCAGTAGAACTGAAAGTTAACAGAACTCTCTTTATGCAAAGAGTTTTCCTGATTAAGGGTCCAAGAGGACAAAAAGGATTTGAGTGTTTGTTTTCTGTTTTTTTTTTGGAAAAGAAGTATTTTTTAGTTGTCTGTAGTTTGTACAGCACTAGAGACTATGACTTAGGAGCGAATGCGTCGCATATCGTCCAAAGGACATATACTAACACTCTAGACGATGAAGAGGAGACCGTTCAAACATCATTTCCCAAGTAGCTTAAGGATCGTAACGCACTTGTACTAACTTGCCTTTATTATGTTTTTTACTATTGTTTGAGATGAGAAGAGAAATAGACACTCTACAGGGGAACTGACTCGGTCCTACAGTTATCATGCAATATTCGTCCTACGGTTGAGGTTAAAGGGGAAACTAACTACTGTTATCATGCATGGTTAGAATCCTAATGTCTGTCATAACTTCTCTTGAAAAAGAGAAGTTAGAGTTCCTAGGGGAACATGGTAATGGAAATCAAACAGTAAACAGGAAAACTGTAAAGAAATTACTGTAAAGATGCATGCAATGCAAGTGAGGGAGGAAATATGTGTGGGGAATAAGCCTCCACAAGCTCATCTTAACCTCAAGCCAGATATGAATAACTGCAAAGACAGTAAAAGAAAGTAAATGAAAATAAATGCAATCAAACAGACCATAAACCACACAGGCAAGGGAGCGGAACTCTACCGAATACCAGCAAGCAAAGCCATACAGTAAAAATACAAGCAGAGGGAGAAACTCAACCTCTAATGCAATACAAGCAAGGAGAGAAACTCAAACCTTCGGATGCTCTTAGGCCTATTCATCTACATTACCTAATCTAAATGCATCACCAATCAAGTCATATCAATACACATCAATACAGTTAAACAGACAGGGAAAACAAGCCAACAATCTCCACAGCAGAGCAATCTTCTGGAAGCAATCCAATCCAAAGTCTGTAACTGTTCTTCAAGTCCACCATCTTCAAGAGAAAGAAATCATGACAAGCAATCAAACCAGCTTCTACCCTAAGGAAGGAAATTGGGTGTTGGGAAGCTAAGGTAAACTGCACAGGAGCTTATCCCAAGCACTCAACCAACAGAAAGATCTTTGGGGTAACCTAAGAGTTTGGCTCCTTCAAGAGGTGTGCCATATTCCCCCCACATGAGGGACTGTGCTACCTCAAGAAGGTTCCTGAAGAGGAAAGAATGAGAGAATTTTAGGAGAATGGAAATTAGAAGCAAGGTAAATTCCACAGGAACCTGCCACAGACACTCAACCAAATCCATTTCCTTTAGAAAGCTTGCTTAGTCTCAACTCCAATGTGAAAGGCAGGGAATTCCTCCACAGGAGGAATTATACCCACAATGAAGGAACCTAATTAAGCAAAGGAATGTTTAAAGGGAACTAATCCTAAGGAAAGATCATCACCTACTTGAATTGCTAAAGAAACCACAAGTGTTATCTCCTAATAACTACCTATTCTAAGGTCAACTTGTAAAATAGGAAACTAAGGGAAAATAAAACCTAAAAAATCCAAGGAAAATCCTACATCATCTAATATGTTGTCAATATTCTATGGTAGAAAAATCAGAAGTTAAATCTAAACAAAAATACCCAAATCAAATCCAAAACTCAAGGGTGTACTAAAGGAATCACTAAAGAAATACTCCTAAACAATTACCCTAAAGTACTAATTAAAATGATCTAAAAAAATCAAACAAAAATCATATAGCAGCATTATCATGTATACATATAGCACAAAAAAATACAAGATCAAACTCAAAAAAATGAGAGAGAAATAAAATGCACAAATTCATAACATCATTATTTCATTATTAAAAGTGCACTAAAAAGAAAATATGGAATAGAAATGGAAAATGTATGAAAAATTAAAATGCAAAGCATGATAAAATCCTAGACATTTAAATCTACAAGCACAATTTTTTTCAGAATTTATTTACAACTTTTACTATTTTTGATGATTTAATTTCTAACAAGCATTAAACTAAACAAATGAAGAAAAGAACTAAAAGAAATAACAGGGGAGGGTGTAACTAGTAGGAAAAGCAAGCACAAAGGCGCCTGGGCCCAAGAAATGGGGGTGTAAACAGTCCCTGGGTGCAAGGCCCACCTGACTTATTAAACCAGCAAAATTATCTTATAATAACGTCCATGGGGGTTCGTTTGGCAAGTAAATCATGTGAAATTCACGCTGGGCCTGAAAAGGGGAGGTGGTGATAGCATAGAAACTAAGGCCCAACATCAAAATAATTCCTTCAGTTCACTCAGAATAAAAGAAAAAGATAGCACACGCGGGGATCGAACCTGTGCGCCTTATGTCAACACAGCGCTGAACTTGAATTTGGATTTACACCAACCCAAACGTCGTCGTTTAAGGGGACGTGTACCTGGCGCGTCTTGAACGCTCAGATGCATGGAATAAGTCTCTTCCTCCTCGTGAACGGAGGGCCAGGATTGTATCTTCAACCTTTTGAAATTTCTGCAAACAGAAGCAACTCGCGCGCGAACAACCATGGCGGACGGTGCAGAATTTTTCCGGCCAACTTCGAATCCTCCTATCTCTCTCAATAATCCACCAATTGCAATGATTTTTGAACCAAAGTTGCACGAAATTTCGAGAGGAATCCAAATATACCACTTAAACAGTCTAAAACTCCAAGAATAAAAAATTATACATCTCAACCGAAAACGTAACTCATCCTAACTTGTCACTAATCATTCAATTCTTTGCCCAAAAATCATCTACAACCTAAGGTGAACCTAACCACATGATTCTAATGCATTGAAAACACAAGAATTGGGTGCAATTTCAAGAAGTAAGAACCTGAGTTCAAGCTTCAATTTGAGGCGTTTCTGGCTTGATTCTTTCTCCAAAACTTTCCAGATTCAATCGGTGATGGTGTTAGAAGAAGATTGAAGCTCCAAATGTGCTTGAAACGGCCTCAAACAGAAATTCACTCTTTCACTTCTCTTCTTCAAGCTTCAATGGTGATCTTTGCTCTCAGCCCCAATCAATCACCAACCTTGTTTCTGATGAGTTCCTAGACCTTTATAGGATTGTTTAGAACCTTCTAGAGCTCAGGCCCAAGCCCAAAACCAAAAATCCAAATCCAACTTTCCTTCAAAAATTTGATTATGGCAATACATGACATTGGCTTCATAGCTTGCATTGGAAGCTTTGGATGACTTGCATATCTCATTTAGAATGAATTCAGCCCAAAAGGAGTCTCCAAATTGCCTTTGTGAAGGAATTGTGTAATGTAACTTATATGTGAAGAAATCTTATGAAAGGCCATGAATTGTGCTTCAAATGAAAAATCCATAATTGCCAATGTTCCTAAAACATGATTTCTGATTAAAATGAGTGGTTATTTGACTTGTTTTGGACCCATAATCATTTATTTCAATTTCCCACCAAAAATGCCTTTGAATTTCTTCTTTATTCAAACCACTTCACACCAATCTTTGATATGAGCCAAATCAATTCACCATGAGCTCTAGGTTAGCCTAAAAACCACATTTTGAACAAGTTACATGTTGAATAAAAATCCATTTGACAAGTGCAAGTTGGAGATTTTGACCTATGATTGAAAATGGCCTATAATCTCACTTTCCCAAAAGACCCCTAACTTGTAAACCTCATAACTTGAGTTCTACAAATTAGATGGAAGACTTATAATACAATTTGTAAATCTAAGATCATGAGGAACACCTTTCATGTTGGCCAAAAGTTCAGGTGAAACCTCCTTCTAGGTCAAAAATAGCTTGGAAGTCAGATGATTTTCACAGACAAATTTCAGAGGCATCTGAGGACCTGTAACTTGTCTGGACCATAACTTGAGTTCTATGAATCCAATGGTGGACTTCTAGTACTCAAATTAAATCTAAGAGAATCCTATACAAGTTTCATGTTGGCCAAAAATGGAGATGAAACTTGCATCTTGACTTACATGGCTTAGAAGTTTGGCACTAAATAGGGGATTTTACCCTAGGAGCCCTGACTTAGCAACTCCAACCATTCTTGATGCTTCTCAACTTGATCTTGAAAAAATATCTCATATGCCTCAACATATCATTTCATGATTTCAATGACCTAGAAGTAGGCTTTGATCTTCTTCAATTGCTCATTTTGGCCTAGGATTAACTAGATGAAACCCTAGTGACATCCACTTCAACTGTGGCTCTTGCACTTGATAAAATGACTTGATTGAGCTCTAACATGACCTTCAAGGCACTTCAATGAGCTCTACCCAAACATTCTCTCCTTGATCAAGGCCTTACAATCCATTGCTGACCTTCAACTGGCTCCAAGTGAGGAGATGAGCCCCATACAAGCATTCAAACTTCTCCAGAACTCAACCCTCTGTCTGATGACCCTGATAACTTCTTAAGCTTGAATAATACCTCTGGTTAGGCTTCTCTTGACATGTAGACACACTTGGTCCCCTGTTAAATGAAGGATGTTATGCTATGCAAATGCTAGAACTATACTATGCTAATGCAATGAAACATAAACCAAGTGAGAATAAAGGTTGGGCAAATTTTGGGGTGCAACACATAACATCCTTCAAACGCGTAGCATTTCCATTTCGTATGGAGCATTATGCCATTTTCAAACATATGCATGTGAAACATAAGCCAGGTGGTTACCTCTTTGTTTTCATATGTATCTCCAACAGATGATTGCTATATTTGCCCGTGTGATATCTAGACCATGGTGATTCGTGATGTGTTTCTTTAGCCCGTGTGGTATCCAGACCCCAACAAGTTTCATTAATTCACTTTGTCCGTGTAGTATCCAGACTCCAGAAATTTGAGGTGGTATTCTTAAGCTCATATGGTATTCAGACCATCATACTTGATGGACGTGTTCATCTCATGTATTCCCCAACAGAGTTACTTGGTTAAGTTTCTCTATTCCTCAGCGGAGGTTTTCTCATGATTTATCATTAGATGTTTATCAACTTCGTGTTGATCCGGGCTTCAGGTTTGATGCTCGCTTTTATTTAGCGAATGCCTGCTGGTTAGCAGAAGTTTATCAACTGCGTGTTGATCCGGCCCTCGGGTTCGATGCTTGCTTTTATTTAGCGAATGCCTGCTAGTTAGAAGATGTTATCAACTGCGTGTTGACCCAAACCTCGGGTTCAATGCTCGCTTTTATTTAGCGAATGCTTGCTGGTTAGCATATGTTATCAATTTCGTGTTGATCCGGCCTTCGGGTTCGATGCTTGTTTTTATTTAGCGAATGCATGCTTGTTAGCAGAAGTTTATCAACTTCGTGTTGATTCGGCCTTCGTGTTGTTGCCTGCGAGTTAGCAAATGTTTCTTTTGACTGCGCGTCGAGATTTGGTATTCATTTATTTCTGGAGAGTTTGTTTGCAGTTCTATTTCTTCGGTTGGTAAATTTCTGGTTTCTCGGGTATTCAACTGTCTTTTACCTTGATTGTTTGAAAGCCGTTTGCTTTTCACTCATTCAGGTCCAAGTCGCTTGAATAGGGGCAGCTGTTGTACCCCAAAATTTGCCCAACCTTTTCTTTACTTGGCTTATGTTTCATTTCTTTCTTTAGCATTTGCATTTGCATAGCATTGTCCTTTTCAGGGGATCAAGAGAGGTGTGCCATTTCAAGAGAAGCTTGTCAAAAGAAGGTTTCCAAGAGGTTTCAAGTTCAAGCATGAGTGTTTGTTCAAGTTACCAAGTGCATATCATCATCAGGAGGTGATCAGAGTGCTTTGAGATAGAAGATTGATGTATGTGGCTTATTTCCTATCTTGAAGGCCAATTGAGGATCATCAGAGGTTCACAAGTTCATGGTTATAGATAGGGGAGGTTTGGGAAGCTCATTGAGTGCTTTGGAAGCCATTGTGGAGCTTATCTAAGTTGTCATATCATTTGCAAGAGGTTGCAGTCATGGATTGTACACCTAGGGTTTCATCTGGGTAAGGCAAGGTCCACTATAGATTTGAAGGAGCTTGAGACTTAGTTCTAAGTCATTGGAGTCATGGTAAGTAATGTTGAGACAGCTAGGATGTTATTTCAAGTTCAAATCAAGAAGAATCAAGAGTGTGAGAAGTTACTAAATTAGGGTTTCTAAGGTTGTCAGTGTAAAATCCCCTGTTTAGTGCCCAACTTCAAGACCACATATCTCAAGATACAAGCTCAATCTCACTTTGATGCAAACATGAAACTTATAGAGCATGTTCTAAGATTTAGTTTTAATACTATAACTCATTCATTGGGTTTTCGGAACTCAAGATATGATGCTACCAAGTTAGAGGTCTCAGATGAACATATTTTTGGTCAATAAAAGTCAACTAACTTCCAAGACACTTTTGAACTAGAATCAAGTTTCTCCTAAACTTGGAGTGAACATGAGAGTTGTTCCTTATGATCTTATCTTTCTAAAAAGTCCTAGACGTCCGTCATATTATTTGTAGAACCCAAGTTATAGAGCTTGCAAGGCAGGGGTATTTTGGGAAAGTGTGATTATAGATCATTTTCATTATAGGTCATTCTCATGCCTTTAAGTACTTCAAATGGAACTTCAGCCAACATGAAAGTTGTCCCAAATGACTCCAATTTCATCATAAAACTCAAGATTGGTGTGAATTATGCATGGTTATGGACATTGGTGAAGAAATTTCAAGTGAAAATGGGCTTTTTAAAGGTGATCTCAATTGAAGTGATTATAGGTCTTTTTCATGATTCCTTTTGATCCAATTTTGTTCACAATATTCCAACAAGTGAAATGAAAAAATTCACTTTGGTTTATGAGAGGAAAAGCACGTGGAATTCAAAGTAACTTCACAAGTAAGTTTCACATCCAAACTTGATAATTGGATCAATTCCAAGGCCCAATTTAATCCTAATGTAAGATTCAAGTGGTCAGCTGAAGAATGAAGCAAATTCCATGTGTGTATGCAGCCATAATCACGTGTGCATGAGCAAATCAAAGTTTTGGGAATTTTTCAAATTCAGCTAAACCAAGCCTCATGGGCCTTCCATTTCAATCTCAATCCATCATTTAAAAGCTCCAAGTTCATTTTGAGAGCTCAGAAGTTCAATTTCGTGGAAGGAAGAGCAAAATCAGTTTTGAAATTTGAGAGAAGAATTCAAAATCGTGAATCCAGATCTAAGGCAATTCAATCCAAATTGAAGCAAGCTTCTTCTTCCTTGAGCTTAGTGGAGTGGATCTGCACATTTTTGAGCAAGCTTGACATCAATTAAAGCACCAATGGAGTGTCTCCATTAGGTAAACTTCCAATCCATTTTTCTCTCATGTTAAGCACTGAATTAGGAGCATGTTGGTTGCATCTGAAGCCCTACCTCGTGTAGGAAATATTTGATAGCTTAATGGTGATGTTTGATGAATATTCAGTTGTGCATCCAATACTTTCACCGTTCGATTCTCTTTGTACATGCTTGTTTAAGGAAAATGAACCATGGATTTATGATCTACATCACTTCAACTTTAATTTGGTATAAAGTTTGCTAAGTTTGGTGGTGATTTTTAGATCTGAACTCTGGCCATGTCGCCGGAGAAGACGACCGGAGCTAGGGCTCCGGCGTCTGGTTCATCAAACTCAGATCTGATGTGGACTCCCTCTTACCCTTTGACCTGGTTGCGTGTCCCACTCTCATTTGCTTGACCAAGCCTGCGTGGAAATTGACTTCTACGTCAATTAATGAAACACAGCGCTTTGTGTTTTCTGAAGTGGTTTGGGCCTCTGATTCTAATTGCACCCCACTCTTGTTTGAGCCCAATGGATTCAACGTATATGGTTGCTATTCACACTGTTTTGGTTTATTTGTTTTATTTTATTTTAATTTCTTTTCTATTTTCATTTTAAATTGTTAAAAATATCTCCAAGTGCCATAAAATTCTATAAAACATATTTTCTAATACCTTAGGGTGTTAATTAATTTTCTAAATTTTTTATTTTCATTTTCCTTTATTTTTTCAATTAAACTGGAATTTTACAAGTGGAGGTATTTTTAATGGTTTCTTTTGTTGTTCATATTTGTTCTTGCTTGAGATTTGGGCCAATTTTAACCACCTATGAATGAGGTTCTCTCCTCATTTTTATGATGAGTTGAGATGCCTTTGAGTCTGGTTTTTGGACTTTGTTTGACTCTTTTGGTTGGTTTTCATGAGCTTCGTTTTGACCCTCGATAACCCTCCTTCAAAGTGGAGCACCCTAGTATATCAATTCCTTTGGTGATGCTTTGAATGGACTATTGTTTTGTGCTTTTGGCCTTTGGTTGCCAACAGCTTTATGAGCTTTGGGTATTTTATTTGGATTTATTTGAATCATTTTCCTATTTTTGGATTACCTTGCAAGTCAAGCTACCCCTAAGGATGGTTCACACACACACTTGACCTAGTTTTGGGGGGAAATGACCCTTGTGGATCCCATATGCTTCCAACTCTTTTTGATTCACATTTCTAACATGTTGAAGTGGCTGGTTGCAAACTTTTAGGGTACACTTTCTTGGTTCATGTTACAAGTTGCATTTGTTTAGGGCATTCCATTTGGTGTTGAATGTTGAAAGTGTTTAGAACCTAGGTTCTTTACCATGCCCTATTGTGCAACTTGTCTTGCTTCCTTTCCTTCTTTGCTTTGTGCACTCTTTTCTCTTGTTTTCACCTCTGTCCTAGGACCTTTGAGTCCCATTTAAGATGGTTTGGTCCCTCCTTTGGAGGTACTTTGAATATGTCTTGTTGAGATATTTTTAACAAAATTGGATTGAAAAATGGCATGAAAAAGACCTCTAACTTGTTCAATTGAATTCACCTTTTAAAGCTTATTTTCACTTGAAATTTCTTCACCAATGTCCCTAACCATGCATAATTCACACCAATATTGAATTTTATGATGAAATTGAAGTCATTTGGAACAACTTTCATGTTGGTTGAAGTTCCATTTGAAGTACTTAAGGGCATGAAAATGACCTATAATGAAAATGACCTATAACCAAAGTTTCCCAAAATACCCTTACCTTGAAAGCTTTATAATTTGAGTTACAGAAATGATATCAAGGACTTATAGGAATTTTTGGAAAGATAAAATAATAAAGAACAAATCTCATGTTCACTTCAAGTTGAGGCGAAACTTGATTCTAGGTCAAAAATGTCTTGGAAGTTGGTTGACTTTTGTTGACCAAAAATATGTTCATCTGAGACCTATAACTTGGTGGCATCATATCTTGAGTTCCACAAACCCAATGTATGAGTTCTATTACTCAAAATAAATCTTATAACATGCTCTACAAGTCTCATGTTTGCATCAAAATGAGATTGCACTTGTATCTTGAGGTATATGGTCTTGAAGTTGGACACTAAATAAGGGATTTTACACTGACAACCCTTGAAACCCTAATTTAGTAACTTCTCACACTCTTGATTCTTCTTGATTTGAACTTGAAATTACATGATAGATGTATCAACACAACTTTCCATGACTCCAATGACTTAGAACTAAGTCGCAAGCTCCTTCAAATCCACAGTGGACCTTGCACTAGACAAATGAAACCTAGGTGCACAACCCCTTGCTGTGACCTCTTGCAAATGATATGAAAACTTAAATAAGCTCCACAATGGCTTCCAAAGCACTCAATGAGTTTCTCCAACAATCCAATTCATAACCATGAACTTGTGAACCCCTGATGATCCTCAGTTGACCTCCAAGATAAGAGATAAGCAACATACATCAATCTTCCCACTCAGAGAGCTTTGACCTTCTCCTGATGATGATAGGCACTTGATAATTTGAATAAACACTCATGCTTGAGCTTGCAACTCTTAATAAGCTCTCTTGATTGACACACCTCTCTTGATCCCCTGCAAAAGATAATGTTATGCAAAATGCAAATGCTAGAAAATGAAATGAAACATAAGCCAAGTAAAGAAAAAGGTTGGGCAAATTTTGGAGTACAACACATACGTGTGAGTGGGAGGGTTATGTAGGAAACTTGACCTTAAACCAACCCGATTTTCTAGTTTTATCGTCAGTGCGGATCTTTGATCCTTGATGTTATGGGTTCCTATTATCTCAGTGATGTGGTATTTTGATGTTCTGGTAATTTCTCGCCGAAGCGGAATTTTGGTTCAACTCAGTCAGTAGCACAACAGTCTTGATCCCTTATTTGCATATGCATTTTCATCTGAATTTTAACATTTGCATGTATTTATGATTTTAGGTGTTCATTTTCCCTTTGATTCTAGTGACCTGGACCTGCTGTTATTATGGAGCCTGGTTTGAGGAAGACTTTCGTTTACAAGTTCCCAACGCCTGAGTTAGGACCTCTGCTTGGTCTCATTTATGTGGCTAATCAAAGTGTTATGGAAGACTTCAGGAAGGATTATGGGAAGATTTTGAGCTTTGTTTGTAAGATCTCAAGATATGAATTAGGAGGAATCCACATTCTGCTGCAAGTCTATGATCCTCAATTGTGTTGCTTCACTTTCCCTAGTTATGTCTTGGTTCCAACCTTTGAGGAGTTTTCTTTGTTGGTGGGAGTTCCAGTTTTGGAGGAGGTTCCTTTCTTGCACTCTGAAGAAGAACCTGTGTCGCTTGCACGAAAATAAGGTGTCGGCACAACAGAAGAGTCGCCATCTTTCGTTATTTATCCCTCAGAGCGGGAAAGGAAACGATCGGAAAAAACCTAATGAAAAAGGGTAAGACAAGGTCGTCGCAACCATGGTCTGGATTCGGGAGTCGGTTACGCAAGGGGAAGGTATTAGCACCCCTCACGTCCGTCGTACTCGACGGGATCCACGCTTGTTGTGTTTACTGGACGAGTTGGTTTATCTATCTACCTATCAAGGCTGGCTTAAACAGAAAAGAAAATGACTCGGCAAAGCGTCGCGCATTATGCCTACGTATTCCCATCAGAGAACGAGAAATCAGAGTCAACGTAGTTCGACCTACAACGGGTTATGGGGGAAGGTAGCTCGCCAATACATCAGTATTGTGCCTACGTACTCTCAACAGGTATGAGAGATCAGAGCTCACGTAGTTCGGGACACTACGGTTTATTTCCTGTCTGTTACGAAAGAAGTGTTTTTTTATTGTGTTTGCAATTTCAATCACACTAGAGACTATGACCTGAGAGTGAATGCGTCGCATGTCACCCAAAGGGTACCATACTAAACATCCAGACTGTGGAAAAGAAACTCTCCCACAATCCTTTCTCAGATAGCTTAAGGCTCGTAACGTACGAAAGAAGTCATTCATGATTACTGTATCTTAAACTGTTTAGAGATGAGGAGAGAACAGGCCCAACTAGGAGGGAGACTATCAAGTCCTACTGTTGTCATGCCATGGATTCATCCTATGGTTGAGGTTTGAACAGGGAACTCCTAGAAGTTGTCATGCATAGGTTTCAACCTAAAATTCTATCATCAATCCCTTATCAAAGAAAATGAGAGTCCTAAGAGATCATGTCAATGATACACCAAAACAGACAAAGCATCAGCTTAACGGTAAAATGCATGCAATGCAAGTGAGGGAGGAAATGTGTGTGGGGCTTCAGCCTCCACAAGCTCATCTCAACCTCAAGCCAGAATGGATAACAGTAATCATACTGAATAGTAAAACATGCTATCAAGCAAAAACAGTAAACTGCAATCATACAGAAGAAATGAAATAAAATGCCATCAGGCAAACAAACCACATGGGCAAGGGAGCAGGGCTCTACCGAATACCCGCAAGCAAAGCCACACAGTAACAGTACAAGCAGAGGGAGCAACTCAACCTCTAGTGCAATCATGCTCCTAGATTCTACTTATTCTAGATATGGACTTATTCTAATGCATCAAACAAGTCAAACAAAACATGTCAATACACTAAAAGAAAAAGAAGGAAGCAGATCAACTCCTCTCTCCACTTCAAGCTTCAGTTCTTCCAACAGCAACTTAGTCTTCAGACTTCCAATTACTCTTGACAAATATCAATTTGCTTTTCCAGGTTTCAACCCTTCAACATAAGTTCAACTTATCTTCTCCTTTAAGCTTCAACTTTTTGATCAGTTCCACCTTCAGGCTTCACCTAATCTTCAGGGGTCTTCAAGTATCAACTTGCCCTTGTTGCTCTTCAAGCTTCAGCTGGAATGGCAATACTCAAGGATTCATCCTCTTCCACACTCCTCTTCAATGAAGTCTTCATCTTCACACTCAAGCTCAACATCTCTCAAGATAATCAAACCAGAGGAAATCACTTACTGGATAAGCTGGGGATATTGAACTGCTTATTGACCACCAAAGGTGACCTATAAGGGTTCAACATCAAAGGAATGGTTCCCTCAAAAGTTCTACTTCCTAGGTACAATCACTTATCCCTCCAAAGGAGAGAGGTGTATACCCTGGAAGGACTTTGAATCATAGGGAGGAATGGAGGTGAAAGATACCATCCATGTTTTAAGAAAGAAGTTACCTAAGTCTAAACTCTTCCTAATCCCTAACCCTAAAACAATCAACAAAACAAATAAGATCAAGCTCTCAAGCTCCTCAATGCTCTTACTATGCTCCTCAGTACTCCTCCAAGCAATACCAAGCTCTCCAAACCCACAAAGCAAAGCAAGCAAAAATGCAAGCCCATAAGGGCAACACAAGCAATCATCAACTACAAAAATCATCTAAAAATAGTATACTACTATATTAAAACCTAATATAATTTCTAAGGGATCCTACATACCTACCCTTAATACCCTTATATTCCCCAATACCTTTCTTGACCTAGAAACCCAAATTTCTAATCTTATTGTGGACCTATGTTAAGGATTAACCTAATTCTATACAACCTAATGTCATCTAATCAAAACTAACCTAAAATTCATCAAACAATTATGGAATAAATCCAGGGGGAAGCTAAAGCTGATATCTAACTACCCTAAAAAGAATGGCCTAAAAATACTAAGGGAACTACCTAAACAAAATTCTACAAATTCATGTATCAACATAAAAGAAATAAAAATCTATTAAAATGGAAAATACACAAAAAATACTAAAAATGCATGAAGTGCAAATATTTTTATTTTATAATTTTCTAGACATTAAAATGAAATAGGAGCAAAAATTCCCATGCAAAAATCATTATTTTTACATTTATTATGATTTTTTCAAAGTTTGAAATAAAATGGAGAAAATAAAATGAAAATATGACACTGGGGTGCAGATAGTAACTAGATGCAGTTCAAATTAACAATGGGCTGAAAATGGGGGGTTCAGATAGTAACGCGCTAAGCCCAGTTCAATCAGAAAATCAATTAGAAAAATGAAAAGAAAATAGAGAATGTAACGGTGTGGATAGCAACCAAATATAGTGTGTTTTTGCAATGGGCCAGGATTGGGGGTGTGGATAGTGTTCAGCAAACTTAAGCCCATGAAACCACCGTTTAATGAAACGGTGCGTTTCACTCGTTTTCTGAATTCCCTCTCAAACTAAAATTAAACACGAGCCGTTGGATCAAACGAGGGTCAAGGGGTCAATCTGGATCTGATGGCTGGGAGGTTGTCTTCAACCTTCAGCTAGGGTTTGAAGCCATTCTCCATGGAAACAGAGCTCCACCTGCAAACTTCCCTCCATTCGCGCTCCCTCATTCCTTGCTCAAAATTAACAATACAAAGCACTAACATACTCTATTTTTCATGCTGAACACAATCATAACCCTAGATTACACTGAAACCTCCTCCAACATGAAACACGATTCAAGATTGAAATTATGGTCAATCCTCAACTTCAACAATTCTTGGATTTTCTTGCATCAGAATACTCACCAACTCACACTGATTGATTCTTGATACCTAGTATGAATTATATCTCACTATGCCACGAGTTCTTGATCATCAAAGAAATGGTGTCCAATATTCAACCTTCACCAATTGCTCTCTAACTCTCCAAAATCCATCACATATGTGTCTCTAACCTTTCTACACTAACAAACTAACCTAATTATGCATAAAACATGGTGTAATGAAGAATTTGAAAACCTGGTTATTCTTGATCAACAGATGGTGAAATCCTTCACTTCAAGCCTTGAAACTCTTCAGAAAGTTTCCTTGGATGCTAATCTTGCTACTGTTTGTAACAAATTTGATGGAGGAAGCTTCAATCTCAGAATTCGATTCTGACTTGCTACCTTGAAATTTCAATCACCAAATCTTCAATTCACCATAGATTGGCTCTCAAATTGATCTGCACAGTTTCACTATGATCTATGGAATGTGCATGAATGGAAAGAATGAATGGAAATTGTTCAGAATAGGGAATTCACTTTCAACTTGCAATGGAAGGAATTGAAACAACCAACTCTCTCTTCTCTCAAATCTTACACCAACCTTGCATCTGAGAAAGTTATACATGTTATATAGAGTGGTTTAGAATCATCTAGAACCATCTAGGACCTTCCCATGAGAAAATGGAAATCTCATGTCATGACATTATGGATTCACTTCTCCTCATGTGCTATCTCATGCCAAGCCTCTTGTAACCTTTGTAACTGACTTGAAATTCTCCCCATATGAGATTTATGATGTGTTGAAATGCATAACTAACTTGTTTATTGAGTTTCTTTGAGTTTTGCTTTGGTGCCTTAAGATGCAAGTAAGCCATTTACAAAGCGGCCCTATGATCTAGGCCTCAAATCAAAATTGTGTCTGAACCATTGTTCTTAGAATGTCCTTTGGAGTCAAAATGACCTATTATATGACATGGTTTGGATGTATAACTTGGGATTTCCAATTTTCAATTTCAACTTATTTAACTTATGCCTCCATTTTAGGCCATTTTCATCACTTTTTGATACAAGCCTTTTCAACATCTCATGACCTCCCTACTAGCCTTAAAACATCATTCTAAGCAAGTTTGATGTTTAATATTTTTCCATTTGAAGCTTGGAAATAGGAGATATGGCCTTATGCTTGGAATAACCTATAACCTCCAAATGACCAAAATGCCCTTGACTTGTCAAAGCCATAACTTGAGTTATACAAATCCTATCAAGGACTTCTAGTACTCTATAGAAAGATAAGAAGATGAGGAACAACATTCATGTTGACCAAGAATTCATAGGAATCATCCTACTAGGGAAAAGGTTGGATGCAAGTTGGGTGACTTTCAAGGACCCAGATTCACATATCTCAAATGACCTGTAATTTGTCAAAGTCATAACTTGAGCTATACAAATCCTATCAAGGACTTCTAGTACTCAAATTAAAGCTAAGAACAAGCTCTATAACATTCATGTTATGGGGAAGATGAGATGACAATCACATCTTGAGCTAAACTGCCTTGAAGATAGGGATCAAACTAGGGGATTTTACACTGTCAAGCCTTAGAAACCCTAGCTTGAAACTTCTCAAACTCCTCAATCATGATTAGTTGGTCTAGGAATCATCCTTATAGCATCTCAATGCATCATTCCATGATCACATGGCTCTTTGGATTAGGTCTCAAACCTCTCCAAATCATCAGTTGACCTAGGGTTGACCCAGTCAAACCCTAATTCCACCACTCATGGCTGTATCTTCTGAAATCTTGTACAATGACCTCTCTAGGCTTCATGATGGCTTTCAAGACATCTCATAGGCTCTCTCAAAGCTTAAAGTCCATCCTCATAGTCTCAGAATCATCTGAGGGGCTCCCACAATTCTCAAGTCATGAGACACACAACCTTGGTTTCAGCCAATCTCTCTGAGGATCTTTATCAACCTTTGCACACTTGAATACCCTTCTTGGCTAGCTTCAAAGTCTCATATGACTCTTGCTGGGTGATCATACCTCTTGATCTACTGCACGCATATCAATGAGATGAACCACAAACTTGGTAAATAAGTGTTGGTCAAATTTTGGGGTGCAACAGCTGCCCCTATTCAAACGGCTTGAACCTGACTGGGTGAGGAGTGAACGACTCTCAGCCAATCAAGGTGCGAGACGGTTGAATACCGATAAACCCGGAAATTTGCCAACTGCACAAGTAAACGGTACACTGGTGGGAACAAATCTTCGAATACTGAAATAATAGCTGCACGACAACTAGCTGGAGAACTGGTCACACGGTAACTGGTAATACATAGTCGATCATGCCATCAGGCATCACGATTCCTCGGGACTCTTCAGGTCAACCATCAGGTTGATCATGCCATCAGGCATTCAAAGACTGTCGGGCATCAGCCGGACTTCAACCATCAGGTTGATCATGCCATCAGGCATTCAAAGACATCTGTCGGGCATCAGTCGGACTTCAACCATCAGGTTGATCGTGCCATCAGGAATCCAAAGAACTTGTCGGGCATCAGCCGGACTTCAACCATCAGGTTGATCATGCCATCAGGCATTCAAAGAACTTGTCGGGCATCAGTCGGACTTCAACCATCAGGTTGATCATGCCATCAGGCATTCAAAGAACTTGTCGGGCATCAGCCGGACTTCAACCATCAGGTTGATCATGCCATCAGGCATTCCGCATTACCGTCGGGCATCAGCCGGACTTCGTCAGCAAGTCGGGAATAGAATTCTTGGTCAATCATGAGCCAACTGGGAACATCTAAACCTCTGCCATCAGGCACTCCGCATCAGTTGAGAGAACTGCTTCATTAACACGGTCAGACTTCAATCATGGAGTCTTCAAGGGAGGTTTCAACTTTGCCGTTAGAAACCTGCTGGGGATGACGCTTCGCCGTTGGGGAATCTGGAGAACTATCAAGTAACTCCGCTCAGGGGGTCCAGAAATCATTCTGGATGAATCAACTCTGCTGAGGACTTCAAGAATCATCTTGGACAAATAACTCCACCGGGGACCTTCAAGAATCATCTTGCACCGGTAACCATGCTGGAGCTTTCAGGAATCATCCTGAGCGAGCACTCTGTTGGGGATTTCAGGAATCATCCTGGGCAACCTTTACTGGGGACTCTAAGCATCAGCCTGAGCAACCAACTCTGGAGACTGCACTGGGTACTTAAGAATCATCTTAAGCAAACGACCCTGCTGAGGAATTCAAGAATCATCTTGAACCGAAGACTTCGCTGGGGATCTCAAGAATCATCTTGAGCAAGCGACTTCGTTGGGGAGAATGTCAGGAATCATCCTGAGCAATCGATTCGGCGGCGGAACACCTGCAAAACAAGAACGGTAACAACCTAGATCATGTTTATTATGTATATGCTTCGGCAATGGCACAATGCTCCACACGGTGGAAATGCTATGCGTTTATGATAAATGTTATGCAATCATGCAAAATGATGCGATCCCGTCAGCAAAATAAATGCTGAAGGGAGAATTCTCCTGTCAGGGAGACAGAACTACTCAGGTAGAGGAATCATCCTGCTGAGGAGAACATGGTCACGCCAATATCAATTGGACCCTGCAGGGGACACAACTTCAGTTGACTGCTGCGTGGGAAACAACTTCAGTTGATTGCTGCAGGGGAACGAAGCTCTACGAGAACTTGGCTCTGCTGGGGGAAAGCGATGTCAATCGCGGGAATGACCTGCGTGGCCTTCATGGCTACTTCTCTGGAGATAACGACTCTGTGGGGAAACAACTTCGGCTGTTCAACCTTCCACCGGGGAAAACCAATCATGGCTTGAGCAGCTTCCAAGGATTCGGCTCTCTTGGGGATCTGCAAGCTCGACTGAGGAAGGAGAAATCATTCTGCTTCGCTGGGGAGAGTACGACTCTGGTGGGGAATCTCAATTCCACTGGGGAAGAAGGAATCATCCGACTTCGGGGGAGAGTATGACTCTGGTGGAATTTCAATTCCGCTGGAGACTTCAGTCTGGACTATCAGTTGCTGCACACTTCAGTGAACGAACACTTCTACGGAACCTGCACTTGTGACCCGGTGCTAGGGGATGAACATACGCTTCGGCGCCTGATTCAGCTGAGGAGATGGCGTTCCTTCAGGATGCATCTGATTGGGGAGAGAATTATCTCTGCCTAGGGAGACATATCAATGCTCACGATCTTGCGCTCAGACTCTGCGGGGAGAGGCTACTGAACTCTGCTGGAGAAGGAGGAATCATCCTGCTTCGGGATGCGCACGACGCACTGTCTGGAATATGTTATACCTGTAACAACACAAACAAACAAACAAGATACCCTTCTCAAAGGGACTTATCAAGGTTATTATCTCGTGGCAAGGTTTAAGCAATTCATTGTTTCAACAATCAATGGCCTGAGCCAGTAAGTTTATGTATGCGCATTTTATCAAAAACATCGGCGTTCTTTTTCGCAAACAAAACAGATAAATGCTAAACAGACAAACAGAATTGCTGAATAGTATGCATTTTATTGATAACGAACCCCTGAATGGGTAAAAATGTTTTACAACAGAGGCAAGCTCCTGGAATGAGGAAGCCGCGCAAAAATAAAACATAAATATACATCAGTATATACAAATGTCGGCAACGAGGCGTAGACGAACACCATGAGTTGATCCCTCTATGACCCACTCGACTTCGATACTTCTCCGACGCTTCAGCTTCGAAAGAGATTGATTCAGATAAACGGCCCTCAGGTCTTCCAAACCACTAAACAAAGAAAGTCCACACGCGGAACGCAGTCATTTGCTTTTTCAAATCCCTAACTTTTGCGTGAACCTCCCTTTGCGGGTTTTCAGTTCACCGGGATACCCTTTTTTGCCGAAGCCGCCCAGTGTAGGTTTTTGACTTTGCGGGTGTACATTTTTTCAATTTATATCCCTAATTTTTGCCCGAACCTTTTTATTCTGTTTTTGGTTCGCCGGGATGCCCCATTTTTGCCTGGACCTCTTTTTTTGGTCCAGCGGGTCGCTTTCAAGCAAAGTATTTTTTAACTGCATCCGCGTTCATCGGGGATGCAAAATCTTCACCATCCATTGTGGATAACAACAAAGCTCCTCCCGAGAAGACCTTGCTGACGACGTACAGACCTTCGTAATTCGGAGTCCACTTGCCCCGGTGATCGGAGTGTGGAGGAAGAATCTTCTTCAGGACGAGATCACCCGTCTAAAAGCTTCTAGGACGCATCTTCTTATCATAAGCTTTCTTCATTCGGCTTTGGTACAGACGACCAAATGCGATCGATGCTAACCTCTTCTCGTCCATCAGGCTGAGTTGGTTCAGTCGGTTCATAATCCATTCTGCCTCGTCGAGTTTCACATCAACCAAAACTCGCAAGGACGGGATCTCCACTTCTAACGGTAGGACAGCTTCCATACCGTACACTAAGGAGAAATGAGTTGCCCCGGTCGACGTACGTACCGTCGTACGATAACCGTGCAGTGCAAATGACAGCATCTCGTGCCAATCTTTGTAGGTCACAACCATCTTCTGAACAATCTTCTTTATGTTCTTGTTGGCCGCTTCAACGGCGCCATTCATCTTCGGCCGGTAAGGAGATGAGTTGTGGTGTTCAATCTTGAAACTCTGGCACAACTCCTTCATCATCTTGTTATTCAGATTCGAACCATTATCAGTAATGATCCGCTCGGGAATTCCGTAACGACAGATGATGTCCCTCTTTATGAATTTAGCCACCACCTGCTTGGTCACATTAGCATACGAGGCTGCCTCCACCCACTTGGTGAAGTAGTCGATAGCTACTAGAATGAAGCGATGACCGTTAGATGCAGTGGGCTCGATCTTGCCTATCATGTCGATGCCCCGCATGGAGAATGGCCACGGGGAGGACATGACATTCAACGGGCACGGCGGCACATGAACTTTATCAGCATAAATCTGGCACTTATGACATCTCTTCGTGAATCTGAAGCAATCTGACTCCATCGTCAGCCAGTAGTATCCTGCTCTCAGGATCTTTCTCGTCATAGCATGCCCACCGGCGTGCGTACCAAATGTGCCTTCATGGACTTCTTCCATGAGCATACTCGCCTCTTTCTCATCTACACATCTGAGTAGCACGAGATCGTGGTTTCTTTTGTACAACACTCCATCAGGATTGAGATAAAAGTTTCCAGATAGCCTCCTCAGAGTCTTCTTATCCTGGGTTGACGCACCCGCAGGATATTCCTTAGTCATAAGGAAAGTCCGGATGTCATGGAACCATGGCTTGCCGTCGGCGGCTTCCTCGATTACAAAGACAAATGCAGGTCTATCAAGACGCGAAAGCACAATTCTTGGAGCTTCATTCCAAAAATTGACTTTATACATTGAAGCTAACGTGGCTAAGGCATCAGTCATTTGATTCTCCGCTCTGGGCACATGATGGAGTTCCACTCGATCAAAGAACGGAAGTAGCCTTCTGGCATAATTCATGTACGGCACCAAATTCGATTGACGAGTCTCCCACTCCCCTTTAATTTGGTTGATCACAAGCGCTGAGTCACCATATACGTCTAGATTCTTGATTCTCAAATCAATTGCCTCTTCTAGACCCATGATGCATGCTTCGTACTCCGCCTCATTATTGGTGATTGGAAATGTCAGTCTCGCAGTAAATGGGATATGGGATCTGTGGGGAGTCGTGATGATAGCCCTGATGCCACTTCCATAGGAATTAACCGCCCCGTCGAATATCAATTTCCACTGGGATTTCCTATCTGGCCCCTCGTCGGGCAACGGCTCATCGCAATCCTTCGCTTTGAGAAACATAATATCCTCATCAGGGAATTCAAATTTCATCGGCTGGTAGTCCTCGATCGGCTGTTTGGCAAGGTGATCAGACAATATGCTTCCCTTGATGGCCTTCTGGGACACATACTGAATATCGTATTCTGTCAACACCATTTTCCATCTGGCAATCCTGCCCGAAAGCGCTTGCTTCTCGAAGACGTACTTGATCGGATCCATCTTCGAAATTAGCATGGTGGTGTGATTGAGCATGTACTGTCGTAGACGTTTGGCAGCCCAGGTTAGTGCACAACACGTCTTCTCCAGCATCGAGTAGCGAGATTCACAGTTCGTGAACTTTTTACTCAAGTAGTAAATGGCATGCTCCTTTCTGCCCGTCTCGTCGCGCTGACCGAGAACACACCCCATACTATTCTCAAGAACTGTCAAGTACATGATTAAAGGCCGTCCAGCCACTGGGGGTATCAAGATTGGAGGTTCTTGAAGATACTGCTTTATCTTGTCAAATGCCTTCTGGCAATCCTCATTCCAGATAATTGCCTGATCTTTCTTTAAAAGCTTGAACATCGGTTCACACGTGGCCGTGAGCTGAGAGATAAACCTTGCAATGTAGTTTATTCTGCCCAAGAAACCACGAACTTCTTTTTCTGTTCTTGGCGCTGGCATTTCTTGAATTGCTTTTATTTTCGCAGGATCTACCTCGATGCCTCTCTCACTCACAATAAACCCCAGTAACTTTCCGGACCGTACTCCGAAAGTACATTTGTTAGGATTCAGCCTCAACCTGAACTTCCTAAGCCTCTCAAAAAGCTTCAGCAAATTGACCAGATGTCCCTCCTCCATTTGGGACTTCGCGATCATGTCATCAACATAGACTTCAATCTCATGATGAATCATGTCATGAAACAAAGTTACCATTGCTCTTTGGTAAGTGGCCCCTGCGTTCTTCAGACCGAAGGGCATTACCTTATAGCAAAATGTTCCCCAGGGAGTGATAAACGTCATTTTCTCCATGTCCTCCGGCGCCATCTTGATCTGATTGTAGTCGGAGAAGCCATCCATGAACGAAAACACGGAGAACTGGGTTGTGTTGTCGACCAACACATCGATATGAGGCAACGAGAAATCATCTTTAGGGCTCGCCCTATTCAAATCCCGATAATCGACGCACATTCGTACCTTACCGTCCTTCTTCGGTACAGGCACTATGTTGGCGACCCACGGAGGGTAAGTGGTGACCGCTAAGAAGCCAGCATCAAGCTGTTTCTGCACTTCTTCTTTGATCTTAACGGCCATGTCTGGTCTCGTCCTCCTAAGCTTCTGCTTGACGGGAGGGCAATCTTCTTGTAGCGGCAAGTGGTGGACCACGATATCCGTGTCAAGTCCGGGCATATCTTCGTACGACCAAGCAAAGACGTCACTATACTCTCTTAGCATCTCGACCAATCTCTGCTTGACATTACTCTGCAATGCGGCCCCTATCCTGACGTTTCTAACGAGGTCTTCAGAACCCAGGTTTACGATCTCAATCTCCTCCTCATGAGGCAGAATAACCTTCTCCTCTTGTTTCAATAAGAGGGCCAACTCTTCAGGAAGGTCTTCGTCTTCATCAATCTCTTTTTCGGCCTGATAGATCGGGAAATCGAAGTCGAAGTGAGCCGTAGAAGGTCCAGAGTCGATGTCATCTGTTATGTGGATCCTGCAATAACAAGGGTTAAGTTTAAAACAAGGATGTGGAGGTTAGCACAAACCCCATTGCCATTTTACTGTTTTTCAAAAAAAAATATAAAACAGGAATAACAGAGATCACAAAATTTGAATACGAAGAAAACGCCTTTGATTTATTAACAAAATGCATGTACATAATCCAACAAGGCCCTGACAATAAAACCGCTATGCCCCGGGTAGGACATAGGGTTGTACAATGATTGGAAAAAGTAAATCATTACTCTTCACTCGTCATCTGGATGATATCCTTGATGGTCCAATTGTGGAGGCCCTCGCCTGGCTTGCTTGGCTGTATCCAAGAGTCGAGATCACAATCGCTATCCCCGCTGTCTTCAGACGTCGCGTTGATGCTTTCGAAGATCACTCCGCCACTGGTAAATTAGATCGGCCCTTTACCTCGAGACGCACTGCTAGAAGAAGAGGAAGAAGCTTCAGCTCCAGGGGAATACCCCAACCCATACTTATCCTGCTTATTGGGTATCTCCAAAATTCGCCCCCAGCCTGGGGTAGATCCGGCTTGGACAACGACCCGAGCTTCTTTGAACGAGGAGAGATTCATCTCTGGCTTTTCTGTGACTACAGGAGCTACTTCTTTCACCTTGACAGCTTCGAACGCTTGACAACGAGTCTCATGGATTTCTCCATCCATTTCCACGTACTTGAAGGACGACAAATGGCTCACCATTATGTCCTCCTCGCCGCACACGGTTACTATGCTTCCCCCGACAGCATATTTGAGCTTTTGGTGCAACGTGGAGGTCATGGCGCAAGCAGCATGGATCCATGGCCGGCCTAAGAGACAACTGTAGGTAGGCATGTTGTCCATAATATAAAAGACCGTGTCGAACGTTTCCGGACCGACTTGGATCGGCAGGGTCACCTCCCCGAAAACGTGACGTTTAGTTCCGTCGAACGCCTTCACAACCAGATCACTGGGTGTGCAGAGCAATCCGCGAGTGTCCAACTTCATTAATGCCTTCTTCGGAAGAACATTAAGTGACAAACCCGTGTCCACCAGCACGTGCGACATGATTGTGCCCCTACACTCTATCGAGATGTGCAGGGCGCTATTGTGATTCCTCCCTTTTGGCGTCAGCTCTAAGTCTGTGAAACCTAGCCCATTGCCAGCGTTTACGTGTGCTACAACCTCTTCTAGCTGATTCACCGATATTTCTTACGGTACGTAGGCGGCGTTCAACACCTTCAGCAGCGCGTTGCGGTGTGCTTCAGAACACAGCAACAGGTTCAAGATGGAAATCTTCGAGGGCGTCTGATGGAGATGGTCTACAATCTTGTAGTCACTCTTTTTGATCAACCGCATAAACTCCTCGGCATCTTTGACAAGCAAATCTTTTTCTACCCCACACGGGACTTCTTCGACGACTTTGCTTTTACCTTTATCGGCCGCATCAGCTCTGACCGCTTTATCCGCCACAACCTCTGGCGGTGCAAACACTCTTCTGCTGCGAGTAATACCACTGATTCCTGCGAGATTCTCCACAGTCGACCCATACGGTTCCAGCTCCAACCTCTGTCCGTTGCAATAGACTTCAGCCCCATAATGCCACGGAACGGCGTTAGTGCTCTCGAAGGGTATCGGCCCAGCTTTGGTAATAGTAATTGTAGGTGGTCTGGGCGCAGAAATGGTTATTGGCCGGCGAGGGATGGTGATGGTGGCGACTTCATCGGCCTGCTTCAGCACTACCTCTCCTGATCCACCTTCAGCCCTCCGGCTAAACTGCAGAATCCCCTCAGTCATCAGACTTTGAATTCCTTCTACCAATTGCTCACATCCATCAGAATGTGTGGCACAGTCTATACATAATTCTCCGCATCCTGGAAAGAACCCTCTTTTTAGCAACTTAGCTTTAACGAAGCTAAGCGGCGTCTTTAGATCTTTGACATCAGTCAACAGATCTGCACTCTCTTCTTCGATAATGGTGTTCACTCCGCCTCCCCTATGATTTGGCATAGGATTCTTCGTGACATTGGGCACATTATCGGAGAAGTTGATGATCTTGGCATCTACCAGGTCCTGCACCTTGTGCTTGAAGGCTTTGCAGTTCTCAATTGTGTGGCCTGGTGCCCCTGAGTGGAAATCGCAAGTGGCATTTGCGTCGTACCCTGGTGGAGGTGCCCCTGTCAAGGGAGCCATCGTCCGCTTCTGGACTAACTGTAGCTGAAGCAAAGTCTGCAAGAGTTGCGTGTACGACATGGGTGGCGCTTCGAAGTGACGGTTTGCCAAAGATGCCTGATTCTGGTACTTTATATACCCCTGTTGATTCGGTTGCTGTTGCTGCTGCTGCTGCGGAGCTTCCGGGATGTTTATACTGGCTACCTGCTGTTGAGGGCCTTTGCCCTTCCTTCGAGCGTTGGTGAGAACGCTCGCATCTCCTTCTCGTCTCTTGCCAGCATAAGGTTTCTTTCCACCTCCTCCAGCTGAGGATGACTCAACTTGAATTTTCCCGATCTTGATTCCATTCTCGACGTGCTCGCCCATGATAATGAGGGCTGAGAACGTCCCAGACATACCGCTGACTAACTTCTCATAGTAGACCCCTGGGAGGGTAGCTACAAACATCTGCACGAGCTCACGTTCAACCATCGGCGGCTGAACCCGGGCTGCCAACTCACGCCACCGCTGGGCGTACTCCTTAAATCCTTCATTATTCCTCTGCGACAGGTTCTGCAGCTGGACTCGGTTCGGGGCCAAGTCGCTATTGTACTGGTAATGGTGCATAAACGCTTCAGTGAGATCCTTCCATGTGCGCACACTAGTGGGCTCCAGACCCATGTACCACTCGAGGGATGGCCCGGAAAGGCTGTCTTGGAAGAAGTGCATCAGCAACTTCTCGTCTTCGGAATGAGCAGACATCTTCCTGTAGTACGTTCTCAGGTGGACACGAGGGCAAGTGGTGCCCTTATATTTTTCAAATTCAGGTACCCTGAACATAGGAGGTACCTTGAAATCAGCAATTAATCCCAGCTTGGACATATCAACGCCCAAAGTATTCTGATTCTCGATATCTCTCATTTTATCTTCAAGTGCTTTGAATCTGAGCCGCGCTTCAACATTCAGCTCCCCTTCAGCACCTCTTTGAGAGAACACATCATCTTGATGATCCTCAAGCCATGGCTGAGGCACCAACAGATTCCCGACGCCTGCATTGCCGTTGCTCGGCCCGATATTGACATTAGCTCCCAGACTCCCATTACCGACGCCCGTCGTATTGAGTCCGATGTTGGCCATCACATTGCCATTAGCACTGCCGTTGCCCCCGGCCACGGGGACACCATTCTGTGGAGTATCAACTGGTGGAGGAGTAGGCGCGGTCCCACCGTGGAGTATGCCGTTGCTATCAACCCTGGAGATCAAAGGCTGAACCAAAGTCCTGAGCTGGTCCTGGCCATTGGCGACCACTTGCATGAGCTCCATGAAGCGATCCATCCTCTCGCGGAGCTCCTGAACATCTGTTTGCACTTGATCCATGATCCTGGTCTGATTTGCTCTGGTCGGATAGCGGTGGATTGGTCTCTGATCAATCCTGGAACCACCGGAAACAACCTGGGACACCCTGTAAACCTGAAAAACCTGTTGAACACAGAAGGGTTAGGAAAAACAACAAAATGCTCATCATGCAAATGCATGCGCGTGTCTGTGTGTTAGGGAGATTTCCCCCGATCCTAGTGCCTGAGTGCCAGTGCTGATAATAATAAGAAGAAGAAGTCTGGGTCCAATCATGGAAACAACAATCTCATATATAAAGAAAGCCTATCAAGGCAGTACATAACATTAGCGAGTACGAGATGAATCCACAGCATGACCTCAACCAACAAGCCTGGTGATGGTCAGTATACAACAATGATCAAAACAAAAGGAATACAAATAGTCAAGTACGGCCACGGGCGCGATACTCTTCTAACAACTCCTTCGTCTCTGGATGATCTGGCAGAGTGAGCAACCCCTCGACGAGCAATTCCCTCTGCACAATGGTATACTGAAGACCTTCGACCGACTCTTCCCATGCTCCTTCGCCGAAGCAATCTTCTAATTTCCGCTTCTTGGACTCAAACGTCAGCTTGCGCTCCTTCAGGTTAGCGAGAGCTTTGTTGAGTTGGCCTTCGGCGGCGTATCTGCGGGCGGTTTCTTCATCAAACCTCTGCTTACTGTCCTTCACCTGGGCTTCCAGCTTGGAGATCTGTAGCATCAGCTTATCCTCCCGCTCTTTCCTGGTGGCCAGGGAAGCCTTCCAGTGTTGGTTGAACTTGGATATCCTCTGATATGCCTCGTCCAAGTGCTGCTTCTTCGTAGCCAGTACGTCGTTGACAGCTTTGAAGTCTCGACCCATGCGTTCCCGCTCGGCTATTTGCTTAGTCAGGTCTGTACCTAGCTGGTTCACCAACTCTGTCTGCCTTTTGAAAGAATGAACGGCTTTGTTCCTCTCGCTTCGGAGCTGAGCTAATTCCTTCTCCAATTCTTCATTCGCCCGCTTCAATTCATCCCGCTCAGCTAACACCTGGTTATGCTGCTGAATGGGCACAGTAGTAGGCTCTTCAATCATTGGAGGGCTTTCTGGCTTGGCATGAGGAAACGGCATCCCTATAGCACCGGCCCTGGCTCTGATCCAAGTCAAATACGGAGGGTAGGCTTGACTGTTGCTTTTTCCTAGCAATGGATTTCCTCGCTTACTTATATCATTCCACGCGCGCTGAAGCTTGGACAACAGATCCCCCTCTAGAAGACCAGTGAAGTACAGAGATTCCTGTACCTCTTCATCCTTCGGCGGAGTTCTCAAAGCATACGCGAACTGTCGAACCAGCAACGACGAATTGTAGTTTATACAGCCCTTCCTGCCTATCAAAGGCACATTTGGAAACCCGCTGCAACTAAAGATCACCTCAGTACCCAACCTGTCTCTGTCGAACCAGTCAATATCCTTTGCAGATAAACCCATTAGATGCTCAGGCCACTCAGCTGTGGCTGCAGACAAGACAAAAGGACCCCTCTTGGGCAGATGGCTATCAAGCCATTTGTAGAGCAAGGGTACACATCACGAGACATTCTTCCCCCTCCTGTTCTCGTTTTTGTAGTGGACTGAGTGATAGACATCTCCTATCAAGGTAGGGACTGGATTCCCTGAAGCAAAGATGTGAAACGCATCAAAGTCTACAAAATCGGGCATATTGGGGAACATAATGATGCCATATATACACAGAGCAAGGATGGCATTGAACGCGACCCAACATCCGTCCTTGGCACACTGTTGAGCCTTACCCACTAGAAACTGCAAGGAGAACCCAGGAACCTTATTCCAACTAGTCAATACTAATTCGGAGGCGTCCAGATGAAGTGAAGGAGCTAAACCAGCCAGATCAGGCTCAACATCCATATGAACAAAAGGCATCTACCTCTTGATAGGCACACCTAGCAAATCAGCATACTCTTCCAGCGTAGGTGCGAGAATGAAGTCCTGAAAAGTGAAACATCTCAGCGGAGGGTCGTAGAACTGCAGCAGAGCGTGCAACCCATTCACCTCGAACACAGAAGGCTTATGAACCAAACTGAGCAACCTGCCGTAAGATTTTCTGAACTCATCCCTCACAGAATCATCTGCTAGAGCTATCAAACCAGTCAGCTTAGCCACATCAGGGGCCGGGAACTTGTAAGCCACGGTCTTCCTCAGAGGACCCATAACAATACAATAGGAGGCAAGAAATCCTGGATCGGGGAAAACGGTACCTGCAACACAGACACACGTTAATGAAATGCAAATGAATATGCAAACTAATGCAAAATGCAATCATGCAATAAGAGGTCCGAGTAGCTGGTGTTGTGGAGATTCTGTATCAACAAAACCATAATCTTGCTCTATCAAGAACAACCACTGCATCTGATAATAAGAGAACCCCGGTGTAGGACCACAAATCTGATCTGCCAAGAACCACCATCTGATATGGCCATATACATAGGATCATAATTCTGCTCTGTCAGGAACAAATGTCTGATAATAAGGACCTCGGATGTATGATCCAGAAATATCTGCTGATGAGGTCTTCAGACCCCAATCAAAAATCTTCTCTATCAAGAACAAACAACATCTGCTGATGAGATCTTCAGACCCCAATCAAAAATCTGCTCTATCAAGAACAAACAATATCTGTTGATGAGATCTTCAGACCCCAATCAAAAATCTGCTCTATCAAGAACAAACAACTGATGATGAAAACTCTGCTCTATCTAGAACAAATACACATCTGATGATAAGATCCTCTGATCAAAACCTGCTCTATCAAGAACAGACAAATCTGCAACTGAGAACCCTGGTACCAACAAAACTGATTCACTGTCAAGAAAACCAGGTATTCGGAAGGTCAAGGTTTTCTGCAATAAACCCAACCCCGCTCACAGGTATGGACCTAAACTGACTCAAGTTCGGCATCCTATGCGTTCATCAGCGTCACAGACATTCAAGAGGGGTGATACGATACTCAGAAGGTGTGGCATCACCAGCTCATGAAGCGGCCTCACTCGGCTGAATCACAAATGATCGGTCCCCAGAGTCGACAATCCACCAAACCAGCAACCGTCTCAACCCAAAGGGTTGAAAGAGAAGCCAACCGGATGAACCTCGTCTGAGCGTGGATTTCATGAGACACTAGTGCCTGCAAAGCAAGTACGCGCCCACTAATTTCCACAACTAACTCTATGGTGCACTCAAGCCTGGGTCTGGCTTCTCACTCATCAGAACTCCCATCCCACAACAGCACAGATAATCATATTATACTGAATATAAAATGCAGGAAATAAAGTGCGAGAAGTAAAATGCGATAAATAAACACAACCCAACAAGTAATCATACAAGCGCTAGGATTGACTCTCGCAGGGAACCGTTGGAGTCCCCAGCAGAGTCGCCAGCTGTCGCTTGCGCGAAAATAAGGTGCCGGCACAACAGAAGAGTCGCCACCTTTTGTTATTTATCCCTCAGAGCGGGAAAGGAAACGATCGGAAAAAACCTAACGAAAAAGGGTAAGACAAGGTCGTCGCAACCATGGTCTGGATTCGGGAGTCGGTTACGCAAGGGGAAGGTATTAGCACCCCTCACGTCCGTCGTACTCGACGGGATCCACGCTTGTTGTGTTTACTGGACGGGTTGGTTTATCTATCTACCTATCAAGGCTGGCTTAAACAGAAAAGAAAATGACTCGGCAAAGCATCGCGCTTTATGCCTACGTATTCCCATCAGAGAACGAGAAATCAGAGTCAACGTAGTTCGACCTACAACGGGTTATGGGGGAAGGTAGCTTGCCAATACATCAGTATTGTGCCTACGTACTCTCAACAGGTATGAGAGATCAGAGCTCACGTAGTTCAGGACACTACAGTTTATTTCCTGTCTGTTATGAAAGAAGTGTTTTTTTTATTGTGTTTGCAATTTCAATCGCACTAGAGACTATGACCTGAGAGTGAATGCGTCGCATGTCACCCAAAGGGTACCATACTAAACATCCAGACTGTGGAAAAGAAACTCTCCCACAATCCTTTCTCAGATAGCTTAAGGCTCGTAACGTACGAAAGAAGTCATTCATGATTATTGTATCTTAAACTGTTTAGAGATGAAGAGAGAACAGGCCCAACTAGGAGGGAGACTATCAAGTCCTACTGTTGTCATGCCATGGATTCATCCTATGGTTGAGGTTTGAACAGGGAACTCCTAGAAGTTGTCATGCATAGGTTTCAACCTAAAATTCTATCATCAATCCCTTATCAAAGGAAATGAGAGTCCTAAGGGATCATGTCAATGATACACCAAAACAGACAAAGCATCAGCTTAACGGTAAAATGCATGCAATGCAAGTGAGGGAGGAAATGTGTGTGGGGCTTCAGCCTCCACAAGCTCATCTCAACCTCAAGCCAGAATGGATAACAGTAATCATACTGAATAGTAAAACATGCTATCAAGCAAAAACAGTAAACTGCAATCATACAGAAGAAATGAAATAAAATGCCATCAGGCAAACAAACCACATGGGCAAGGGAGCAGGGCTCTACCGAATACCCGCAAGCAAAGCCACACAGTAACAGTACAAGCAGAGGGAGCAACTCAACCTCTAGTGCAATCATGTTCCTAGATTCTACTTATTCTAGATATGGACTTATTCTAATGCATCAAACAAGTCAAACAAAACATGTCAATACAGTAAAAGAAAAAGAAGGAAGCAGATCAACTCCTCTCTCCACTTCAAGCTTCAGTTCTTCCAACAGCAACTCAGTCTTCAGACTTCCAATTACTCTTGACAAATATCAATTTTATTTTCCAGGTTTCAACCCTTGAACATAAGTTCAACTTATCTTCTCCTTTAAGCTTCAGCTTTTTGATCAGTTCCACCTTCAGGCTTCACCTAATCTTCAGGGGTCTTCAAGTATCAACTTGCCCTTGTTGCTCTTCAAGCTTCAGCTGGAATGGCAATACTCAAGGATTCATCCTCTTCCACACTCCTCTTCAATAAAGTCTTCATCTTCACACTCAAGCTCAACATCTCTCAAGATAATCAAACCAAAGGAAATCACTTACTGGATAAGCTGGGGATATTGAACTGCTTATTGACCACCAAAGGTGACCTATAAGGGTTCAACATCAAAGGAATGGCTCCCTCAAAAGTTCTACTTCCTAGGTAAAATCACTTATCCCTCCAAAGGAGAGAGGTGTATACCCTGGAAGGACTTTGAATCATAGGGAGGAATGGAGGTGAAAGATACCATCCATGTTTTAAGAAAGAAGTTAACTAAGTCTAAACTCTTCCTAATCCCTAACCCTAAAATAATCAACAAAACAAATAAGATCAAGCTCTCAAGCTCCTCAATGCTCCTACTATGCTCCTCAGTACTCCTCCAAGCAATACCAAGCTCTCCAAACCCACAAAGCAAAGCAAGCAAAAATGCAAGCCCATAAGGGCAACACAAGCAATCATCAACTACAAAAATCATCTAAAAATAGTATACTACTATATTAAAACCTAATATAATTTCTAAGGGATCCTACATACCTACCCTTAATACCCTTATATGCCCCAATACCTATCTTGACCTAGAAACCCAAAGTTCTAATGTTATTGTGGACCTATGTTAAGGATTAACCTAATTCTATACAACCTAATGTCATCTAATCAAAACTAACCTAAAATTCATCAAACAATTATGGAATAAATCCAGGGGGAAGCTAAAGCTTATATCTAACTATCCTAAAAAGAATGGCCTAAAAATACTAAGGGAACTACCTAAACAAAATTCTACAAATTCATGTATCAACATAAAAGAAATAAAAAGCTATTAAAATGGAAAATACACAAAAAATATTAAAAATGCATGAAATGCAAATATTTTTATTTGATAATTTTCTAGAAATTAAAATGAAATAGGAGCGAAAATTCCCATGCAAAAATCATTATTTTTCCTTTTATTATGATTTTTTCAAAGTTTGAAATAAAATGGAGAAAATAAAATGAAAATATGACACTAGGGTGCAAATAGTAACTAGATGCAGTTCAAATTAACAATGGGCTGAAAATGGGGGGTTCAGATAGTAACGCGCTAAGCCCAGTTCAATCAGAAAATCATTTAGAAAAATAAAAAGAAAATAGAGAATGTAACGGTGTGGATAGCAACCAAATATAGTGTGTTTTTGCAATGGGCCAGGATTGGAGGTGTGGATAGTGTTCAGCAAACTTAAGCCCATGAAGCCACCGTTTAATGAAACGGTGCGTTTCACTCGTTTTCTGAATTCCCTCTCAAACTGAAATTAAACACGAGCCGTTGGATCAAACGAGGGTCAAGGGGTCAATCTGGATCTGATGGCTGGGAGGTTGTCTTCAACCTTCAGCTAGGGTTTGAAGCCATTCTCCATGGAAACAGAGCTCCACCTGCAAACTTCCCTCCATTCGCGCTCCCTCATTCCTTTCTCAAAATTAACAATTTAAAGCACTAACATACTCCATTTTTCATGCTGAACACAATCATAACCCTAGATTACATTGAAACCTCCTCCAACATGAAACACGATTCAAGATTGAAATTATGGTCAATCCTCAACTTCAACAATTCTTGGATTTTCTTGCATCAGAATACTCACCAACTCACACTGATTGATTCTTGATACCTAGTATGAATTATATCTCACTATGCCACGAGTTCTTGATCATCAAAGAAATGGTGTCCAATATTCAACCTTCACCAATTGCTCTCTAACTCTCCAAAATCCATCACCTATGTGTCTCTAACCTTTCTACACTAACAAACTAACCTAATTATGCATAAAACATGGTGTAATGAAGAATTTGCAAACCTGGTTATTCTTGATCAACAAATGGTGAAATCCTTCACTTCAAGCCTTGAAACTCTTCAGAAAGTTTCCTTGGATGCTAATCTTGCTACTGTTTGCAACAAATTTGATGGAGGAAGCATCAATCTCAGAATTCGATTCTGACTTGCTACCTTGAAATTTCAATCACCAACTCTTCAATTCACCATGGATTGGCTCTCAAATTGATTTGCACAGCTTCACTATGATCTATGGAATGTGCATGAATGGAAAGAATGAATGGAAATGGTTCAGAATAAGGAATCCACTTTCAAATTGCAATGGAAGCAATTGAAACAACCAACTCTCTCTTCTCTCAAATCTTACACCAACCTTGCATCTGAGCAAGTTATACATGTTATATAGAGTGGTTTAGAATCATCTAGAACCATCTAGGACCTTCCCATGAGAAAATGGAAATCTCATGTCATGACATTATGGATTCACTTCTCCTCATGTGCTATCTCATGCTAAGCCTCTTGTAACCTTTGTAACTGACTTGAAATTCTCCCCATATGAGATTTATGATGTGTTGAAATGCATAACTAACTTGTTTATTGAGTTTCTTTGAGTTTTGCTTTGGTGCCTTAAGATGCAAGTAAACCATTTCCAAAGCGGCCCTATGATCTAGGCCTCAAATCAAAATTGTGGCTGAACCATTGTTCTTATAATGTCCTTTGGAGTCAAAATGACCTATTATATGACATGGTTTGGATGTATAACTTGGGATTTCCAATTTTCAATTTCAACTTATTTAACTTATGCCTCCATTTTAGGCCATTTTAATCACTTTTTGATACAAGCCTTTTCAACATCTCATGACCTCCCTACTAGCCTTAAAACATCATTCTAAGCAAGTTTGATGTTGAATAGTTTTCCATTTGAAGCTTGGAAATAGGAGATATTGCCTTATGCTTGGAATGACCTATAACATCCAAATGACCAAAATGCCCTTGACTTGTCAAAGCCATAACTTGAGTTCTACAAATCCTATCAAGGACTTATAGTACTCTCTAGAAAGCTAAGAAGATGAGGAACAACATTAATGTTGACCAATAATTCATAGGAATCATCCTACTAGGGCAAAAGTTGGATACAAGTTGGGTGACTTTCAAGGACCCAGATTCACATATCTCAGATGACCTGTAATTTGTCAAAGTCATAACTTGAGCTCTACAAATCCTATCAAGGACTTATAGTACTCAAATTAAATCTAAGAACAAGCTCTACAACATTCATGTTATGGGGAAGATTAGATGACAATCACATCTTGAGCTAAACTGCCTTGAAGATAGGGATCAAACTAGGGGATTTTACACTGTCAAGCCTTAGAAACCCTAGCTTGAAACTTCTCAAACTCCTCAATCATGATGATTTGGTCTAGGAATCATCCTTATAGCATCTCAATGCATCATTCCATGATCACATGGTTCTTTGGATTAGGTCTCAAACCTCTCCAAATCATCAGTTGACCTAGGGTTGACCTAGTCAAACCCTAATTCCACCACTCATGGCTGTATCTTCTGAAATCTTGTACAATGACCTCACTAGGCTTCATGATGGCTTTCAAGACATCTCATAGGCTCTCTCAAAGCTTCAAGTCCATCCTCATAGTCTCAGAATCATCTGAGGGGCTCCCACAACTCTTAAGTCATGAGACACACAACCTTGGTTTCACCCAATCTCTCTGAGGATCTCTATCAACCTTTGCACACTTGAATACCCTTCTTGGCTAGCTTCAAAGTCTCATATGAATCTTGCTGGGTGATCATACCTCTTGATCTACTGCACCCATATCAATGAGAAGCTGATGATGAATGAGATGAACCACAAACTTGGTAAATAAGTGTTGGTCAAATTTTGGGGTGCAACAACCTGCCTTGACCAAATTGGCCAAGGCTCTTCATCTGGGTATCTCTGAGTTAGATGGTAAGGTGGTGTGGAGAAATGAAGTTTTTGGCTTTCTACTTCCGTTCTTAGTGGACAAGGCTTAACACTTTTGTAAGGAGGGTTGTTGGGTGGTATTCAACGCTATTTTAGCCTTATGCATCTATGGCATAATCCTGTTCCCTAATATACCAGACTTCGTGGATATGGATGCCTTTCATATTTTCGCTTCCAGGAATCCGGTGCCTACTCTCTTAGGGGATGTGTACCATTCAATACACTATAAGAATGAGAATAGTAGAGGAAAGAATGTCTCTTATTGTGCGCCACTTCTCTACAGATGGTTTATGGAACATCTTCCTAAGGCTGGACCCTTTGTTGATATTGCAGACACAGTTGATTGGTCAGAGAGACTCGTGGGTTTGGCGTTGGAGAATATTGCTTGGTTCAACAGAAATCTGCTTGGTAAAGATATTATCTTCAGTTGTAGAAACTTTCCCAATGTTCCTTTGATAGGAAGGAAGGGTGGCATCAACTACATTCCTGCTCTGGTTGTCAGGCAATTTAGTTACACTTTGAAAGGACCTCCAAAGGAAGAAGAGATACAGGAATCTCTGTATTTTACAGGAGGGGATGACAGTGACACTTTAACCATATTGAAAAAGGCTTGGGGGAAGGATTCATTAGAGAGGAAAGCCTTCCTTGGGTAAGGGTGACTGTAAAGCTTATGGACCATATGTTGAGTGGATCCAGGAGAGGGTTGAGAGAATGTTGTTACCGTTCCCGGTCAGAGAGCCTTTATACCCTTTGGTAACTGAAGAACCAATAACAGTTGATATACAGAAGTATAATAAGTTGTGGGTTGAGAAAGAAGAGTTATGCAAAGCGAATGAAGAGCTGGAAAATGAGGTTATTCAGCTAAGGAGCGAAAAGAATGAACCAGCCTACTTGTCCAAGATGAAGATAAAAACTCTGAACAAGATGGGGGAAGAGTTGACTGAAGAGAATCGTGTCCGAGAACGACTTGGTCAGGACTTAAGGAGCATGGGTAGTGTCCTCAAAGGCAAGAAGAAAGAGCTGGAAAAAGAGCGCCTGGAGATGTCCAAATTCAACGGTTAGTGGAATGCAGCTTTGACCGCCAACAAGGGAAGAGAGGATGAGCTCCATCAGCAGATTGATAGGCTGAAGGTGCAGCTCCGGATTAAAGATGAAAAAGCTTTAGAGGAATCATCTCGTTAGTACGAAAGTGACCGTAAGCTACGAGAAGCTCTGGCAACGTTTGAAGAATACAAGATGAAAGCAGAACTGAAGAAACCAAGACTCAAAGACGCTTTCAGAGAAGGAACTTGGGAGGAGTATGCTCAAGATCCTAAGGATGTTATCAGCAGGAGAGAATTTCTTATTCAGGCGTTGGTTTCAAGGCTTGAACACCCAGATACGAAGGAGTTGTTGGAGGAGTTCCAGACTCGCTACCGTGGCTGAAGGGAGAGTTACTTGATGCAGTTTCCCTTTACTCTTCTGCTCTTTTGTTATTGTTATTATCTTGTATTCATACCATCACCAGGCTTGTTGGATGAGGTCGTGTTGATCATTCTGTTGTATTCTTTGGTGAAATGTTGTGTACGCTGACTCTCGCTCTCATTTTATTTATGAGAAGGAATTTGTGGTTATATTTGTGGTTCTCTTGTCTTCTATTTGTTTGTGGAACTAGGATCAAGGGGAGAATTTCCCTGAATCATATTTACATACTTGCATTTTGCATCATCATCATCATTTTTGCATTGCAGGAGTTCTTGGTGTCGTTAACCTTATCTTTGTGTGGTTTTTCTCTCAACTTTTTTCAGGATAGCAGATCGGAAGTTGCATAGATACTCGACCAAAGGGAATCAGCAAAGGGCTATGAATCAGATACAACTAAAGTTGCAAGAGTTCAGGGACCGTATGGCTCAGTTCATGGATCTAATGCAAGGGGTTGCCAATGGGCAAGAGCAGCTCAGAACACTAGTCCAACCTCTAATTGCTAGGGTGGATGGTGTCGCTACCGCGAAAATAAGGTGCCGGCAAAATAGAAGAGTCACCACCTTTCGTTATTTATCCCATAGGAAGGGAAAGGGAACGATTGGAAAAACCTGACGAAAAGGTATAAGACAAGGTCATCGCAACCATGTCTGGATTCAGGAGTCGGTTATGCAAGGGAAAGGTATTAGCACCCCTCACGTACATCGTACTCGATGGGATCCATGCTTGTTGTGTTTATCTGACGGGTTGGTTTTATCTATCTACGCTAAAAGTCTGGTCTGAAAAGAAAAGAAAATGACTTGGCAGAACACAACAGTTCTATGCCTACGTATTCCCGTCTAGAACGAGAAATCAGAGTCAACGTAGTTCGCCTAACTACGGGTTACGGGGGAAGGTTGCTTGCCGAGATATCGTATCTCGTGCCTACGTACTTTCAGACGGCGCGAAAGATCAGAGCAAATGTAGTTCTGGCTAACTACAGGTAACCGGGGTGTTCTCGATCACGCAGGGGTGAGAGAAAGGGTTGACGATACTAGCGTGCACATTCTAGCAGTTAGGTGTATGCTGCTCGACCATTGGAGACTTAGGCATTACCTGTTTGCGGTAGAACGGACGTAGTATGTCGTGGTTTAGAGGTATGGGAACCTACGGGTTCTAGAACTACGGTCTGGCCTTAATTGCACTAGGGCAAGAGAAAGGGATAGATCAGCGGGAAAGTCTCGATCGCACGGCAGTGAGAGAACAGATTAGTTAGTTGTTAGTGTGCTCGCTAGGATATCGCATCCTATGCCTACATATTCTCGTCTGGTACGAGAAATCAGAGCAGCTGTAGTTCAGCTAACTACAGAAAAGGGGAAAAGGGAGCTGGCTAGGATCATCGCAATCCTATGCGTACGTACTCTCGTCTGGTACGAGAGATCAGAGCAAACGTAGTTCGGCGCATTATGGAAAACAAGTCTCAATTGCACAGGGGCAAGAGAAGGGGTCTCAATCGCCTGAATGCGAGAGAAAAAGGTTTCGATCGCGCGGGGGCGAGAACAAAGAGGAAGCAGGCCTAACATGTCTAAACGGGAAGGAACTCGGGTCACACACGCAAGAACCTAAGGCGTAGGAGCGAGTGCGTCGTATCTCACCCAAAGGGTGCTACACTAAACACTCTAAACGATTGAGGGGAGACCACTCAATTTTCATTTCCTACGTATCAAACGCTACAACTCATAACACTCGACGGTTACACGAAGACTTGAATAAGAAAGATGTTATCGAACGAAGCGACTCCGTTGGCCCTCGACATTGTGTGCAAGCTCCATTCCAATCTTCTCCTCTATGGATCCTTGATGATGAGGTTCGAATCAGAACCAATGTAACGCTAAACCGTTATGATTTGACTTATACGATAAATCAAACCCTAAGAGATAGCGTATTGATATCCGTGTCAAAGACAAGATGGAGAAATGATACTGAAATTCATTCTCCAATTGAATCATGTCACACGGCCAACACAGAATAAAATCAACAGTAAAATCAGATAGCAGAAGAGAAAAGAGGAGAGAAATCCAATAACAAATGGAAATAAAATTCTACTCCTAAAATAGGCAATAAATCTCTAATAGAAAACTCTAAAGAAATCACAAGGAAATGCATATGAAAAAATAGAATAAAATCCTATGTAAAGCTCTATAATAAAAGGAAATGCTAATAGAATATAAATTCTAGAATATAAGATCTATACTACAAAATGTAATAATATTCTAAGAAAAATAAACTATAATTCCTAAAAGAAAAATAGCAAAGAAAACTACAATCTATTACAAGGCAATCTCCAATACAAAAGCAAAAATTAAAAGAAAATAAAGGGGAGGGGGTTACAGCAGCGTAACAGGGGTGTAAAGCCTGGAAAAAAAAACCATTGGGCCCAGCCCACAATACAATAACCAGCGAAAAACAAAAAACCAGGGGGATGGGTGATAGAAATGGAGGGTGCAGCCAGTAACAAGGCAATTGGGCCCAGCCCAACAAAAAGGATCCATCGCCAAAAGAACAAGAAAAACAAAGGGGGACGGGGGTGAATTTGCAAACAATGAGTGCAACCAGAAACACAATTGGGCCACAGGCCCAACTAACCCAAAGGAGGGGGCCTCTCCGTCTTCCTCCTCATTCAGTTTCCCAACCCTAAGCTCTTCTCTCATCCTCACCAGCCGCCGCCGCCCTCACCATCTCAACTCGCTCCGTCCATCTCAACCTTCTCCAAAAACTTACAGGACCTCGACCTGCTCGTGCTTCACCAACAACTTCACACCTCTAACATCCTCCATCTCCGATCTCGCGCTCACCTGTTAAAAACAAGATCACAAAAACAGCCAGCAAATAATACTAAAAAATTATTATGTTCAGTGATTGCAGTTCAATGGCGGAAGTTGAAGAGAGAAGGACTTGTTGTTGTTGAGGATGACGAGAGCTGAAAATGGTGATGGATCGTGGTTTCTTGAGCTCGTGATAAAGATTTGAGGCTGAATGTTTAAGATCCGGAGATGATCGTTTGAAGATCCTTGAAGATTCTAGAATGTGCAAGAACAAGTGATGAATATATATGGAGTTTTGATTGACATGGACGAGATCTGGAAACAAGATGAACGGGTGAATTGTTTGAAGAACTTGATGGAGATCTCTGAAGATTCTTGGGAGAACGGATGAAGATCAACACGAACACGTTGGAGATTTCTTGAAGATTCTCGGTGAATATTGTTGATGATTTTCTGATGAAGGTTTTGATGAAGGCTGTTTGGAAACAGATTTGTAATTGAAGATCTTTGAAGTTTTACTGGAAATCTGATGAACATGTTGAAGGTTTTCTTGAGATTCTGATGAACACGAAGAACACCTTTGCAGTTTCCAGAAGATCAATGAATGTATGAAAGATATGGTTGAAGAAACGATGAAGGTGGATGAACGTTCTTGGATTTCTGGAAAAGTTTGTTGAAGCTGATGATGAACATCTGAGAAATCCGAAAAAGTTAGTTGAAGTTGATGATGAACATCATGATGAACCGGATGAAGGTATGAAGGTTCTGGCGATGAGATGAGTTTTCCGGCGGGTAGTTGGACTTCCGGTGACGGTTACGGTGAGGATTTGGCCGTGGTGATTTCTCCAGCGAGGTGTCGCCGGTGTTTGCATGGTCGGCGGTGAGGGAGAAGCTGGGTGGCAGGTGGCGAGCTACATGGGAGAGAGAGGGGATGAGGTGGCAGCCATGCAGTGCGAGTGGGGGTGATGTGGCGCGTTTGTGGAGTCAGTGGAGAGTGAGGTGGCAGAAAGAGAGATAGAGACGTGAGATCATTTATATACTGACAAGTGGCAATGCAATGGACTGGGCCTCCAGAAGTTGGACAAATGGCCCACCGAAAATGGATTAAACATGATTAAAAAAACCCAATTAATTCTGACTCCAATTAATGACTCAATTAACACTAAACAACGATGGATTAAAATCTGAACCTAATTAAAGCTAGTTAATCTAATTAAAATTGATTAATATCCTAATTAACATCTAATTAATATCTATTAAATTCTAAACCAAATTAAATCTAAAAAGAGATTTAAAATCTAGAAAATAACCTATTAATTTTTTAAGCAAATCAATTAATCTAAAAAGAATTAAATCTAGAAAGTAAAACCTATTAATTTCTAAACAACTCAATTAATATCTAAAAAAAGAGTTAAATCTATTAATAAAACCTATTATATCTAACACATTCTAAAAATCTAAAAGAGAAGCTATTAAAACAATATGATATCTAAAAGCCCACCTAATTTCTAAAGAAAATTATTTAAAAGTCTGAAATAATTTCTAAGCTAACCAATTAACAAAATAAACCCTAGAAAAATGCTAATAATTCCATACAGAACAAAAACAATGCAAATTGATTAAATCGGCAAACAAAACTACGAGAACGCAACGAGATAACCGGTAAAACTACGGACATCAAAATATCCTCAAAAACAACAGTAAAAGCTGAAAACATCGGGAAGAGCATAGCTCCCAAAATAAATCCTCGTATTCGAACTGGTTTGAACTGCTTGAAGCGCGAGGAAAAGGCCGTAATCTCGATAAAGTCAATCTGACTGAAAAAATGCAATGTATGCGGTATGCCGATGCAAAAATGCAAAATGAGTCGAAACATAAGCCGAATAACGAGAATTGGTTGGTCAAATTTTGGGGTGCAACAACTGCCCCTATTCAAACGGCTTGGACCTGAAGGGTTGAGAAGTGAACAACTTTCAAACATTCAAAGGTAGAAGACGATTGAATACCAAAGAACCCGGAAATTTGCCAACCTGCAGAAATAAACTGCAAAAACTACTTGGGGAACAAATATCCAGAAAACTAAATCCAGTTGTCACGACAACAAACTGATCAATCATCTTATACAGAAACTGATTTCAACATCAACCACCTGCGTGACACCACAGGCATTGAATCCACACATTAGATCAACAACAAATGTATGCTACAATAAGCGGGCATCGAGCCATAGGACCACATCAAAATACCATCCTTGACTTTCCATTTCCGAAGAAACGAGCGTCGCGCTAAATAAAAGCGCGTCATCCATGTACTATCCTGGATCTTCCATTCCCGAAGAAACGAGCAACGTACTAAATAAAAGCGCGGAATCGCCAATATACTATCCTTGACCTTCCATTTCCGCAGAAATGGGCATGCACTACGTAAAGTGCGAATCGTCAATATACTATCCTTGACCTTCAATTTCTGCAGAAACGGGCATGCACGACGTAAAGCGCGAAGCATCCATGTACTATCCTGGATCTTCCATTTCCAGAGAAACGAGCATCGCACTAAATAAAAGCGCGGAATCGTCAATATAACGGTATTGACATTCCATTTCTGCAGAAATGGGCATGCACTACGTAAAGCGCGAACTTGACATCTTTTTCTGAAGAAACGGGAGAAGCACTAAATAAAAGTGCTAATCTAGAATCCGAAGACTTGAATGAACAACTCCACGGGACCAACTCCGTCAACACGGGTAACAACTCTGTCAACACAGGTAACAACTCCGTCAACACGGGTAACATCTCCGTCAACACGGGTGTAATACCCCAAATTTTACCCTTATATTTAGTCAGTCATTTCGCATAGCATCTCATCTGTGCATCTGCTAACCACTATCAAGTCATGGAGGTGTTTGTTTTGCAGGATTGGTTCCAGGGGTATTTTGGTCATTTTACGTGGATTCCGCTAATTCCTTGAAGACGGGCTGTTACTGAGCTTTGAGACACTTGAGACACTATTTCTGAGGAAGTTATTTATCACCTGGTTCGATTATATCAAGGCGCCAATCCGATGTGTTCGGTATTGAAATTTGTCGGGCACAACTGGATTTAAGATCCATTTCTGCGCTCATGGGTTTATTTCCGGGACATTTCTGTTTCTGTTAACAAGGCACAGTTTAATTGGGTATTGTTGGATTGTTGCTCATAGCATTTGGTCAGTGGAATTCAACTACGGGCAATGTTATCGTTGGCCGGCGGGTCTGAGTCGTTTTCGAAAGTTTCCAACACCTGAAATTCACAAAACAGCATCAGAATTTTCCAAAGTTCCTAACCAAACTCAAAGCCAAAAAAAAAGGATTTACAAGCTGCATGGAATTCATAAGTCACTCAACCAATGGAACAACAGACGCAAGAAAAGAGTTCAGCCAGTTCAATTAAGTTCATAGATGCATCAAAATTGGTTCATAAAATAGGAATTCACGATAGCAACAAGGCAAAAGAGCAAGTTCAGTGCAAGAATAATCAAACAAAGAATCCCAAAATTGGTCAGTTGAAACTCGCCTCGAATAAGATCCCAACAGGCCAAAACTCTGAAAAATCAACAAGTAAGATAACATCAGAAAGAGTTGTCTCAAACTTAAACAGAGCATCATAAAAAAGCATTCGAATTTCAACGCAGCACAACCACGAAATTCACAAATCTGTTCTGAAAGAAGCAAAGGAAAACTGCATCAAACTGCATCAAACACTGTATCAAAGTTCAGAAGCATCAATTAAAGTCAGGTTTCAATTTGATATCACAGCCAAAATACCTCAGAAGGTAGCCCGTTCGCAAGACCAAACCAGTTCGAATTACAAGTCACGAAAAACGTGAATAAACCATAACACCGGAAAAATCCACGATCAAGAGGACTGTTTTCACAATCAGGCAGAGTAAAATAGAATCGATAAGTCATACCTGCGGCTAAATGCGCAAGGCACATGGGAGAGTCAAAGGGCTCAGTTCATGCATCCTAGCCCAGGCTCACGGCGTAAGCTCATATGTAGGATCCACCGATTCAGTTCCAGCATCACAGGGAAATTCGGAGAAGAGTCAGGGGCGTATCAGGTTTGGATAACACATCCGCAACAAGCCCAGAAACCCTGTTCAGAAACCAAATTCGCACAAGCAAAGAACCCAGCAGAGATTATCAAAGGCAACAGCAGTATCATAGGTTCCCTTATCAGGCTCAGAACATCATCATCATCGCCGTATACCCTCCTCGGCAGCGTTTGACTCGACCAAAGCCATAGTACAAATCCTGAAAGAAGAAGAAGAGAAGTTAACGTGTTCGAAACAGTTAATCCAGAAGCACAAGTCGAATTGGATACCCAGATACATGACAAAACAAAATCTGTATCAGAAAGGAACTAAATCGTGTCAGAAACAGATATCCAAATATATGAGTTCCCCAAATGCAATCAAATCCACATCTGCAAATATCCAGAAAAATCCAATCAAACCGAATCAGAATTACCACAAAATAAAATCAAATCAAGTTTAGTAATCTCAGATTGTAAATCAAATCCAATCATCAGCATGTTTTGATTTGAAAATTAAAGCTCAAAGATCCAAGGCCCATTCAAAATCGAGGGAAGAGAGTATATAAGAACAACATCACCTCGAACAAAAGCCCTGGTGGCCGAGAGAAAGAAAGGGGCTAAGGTTCGAAAACCTAAACGGACAAATCGCGAAAGCCCTAGACAAGAAGCGGCGAAGCAAACCTCGTTGAAACCCTAGAGAACAACGGCGGAGAACACGAGGAAACGGCGAACAACAATCGCGCGCAAAGCACCCGTGACCACTGTGACTGCCTTCACCGACGGTGGGTAATCAACGGCGATCACCTTCTAGCCTCAGACAAGGAGTCATCATCGACCATTGAAACCTCAGAAACTCACCGGAAAATCATCATCATTCAAAACGTAAGCGACGAGTGCGTCACCTTTCACATTTGACGGTGTAAATTTGTGTGTTTTTCAGGTTTTTAGGGAACCAGATCGCAGCAAAACGAAGCAAAGAAGATGAATGAGAGAAACGGCGCCGCGAAGATGAGAGGGTTCTGAAACCCTAGTCTTGGTTTTTTGTTACATACACCAACCGGGTTGGGTCCGGGAGTGATGACCGGCCCAACCCTTTTTATTTTTTTCACTTTTTTTTCTTTTTATAATTAGGTAATTAAACTTTATTAACTTTTTTAAAACTAATATAAAAATTGTTTTTTTTAATAAAATGATAATTAAAAAAAAAAAAAGCTTTTTTATAAAATTAAAAAAAACCTGTTTATAATAATAAATAAAAACCATTTTTTAATAAATGTATTAAAATCCTTTTTAAAAAAATATAATAATTAGGTTAAAAATAGTTTTAGGGTTTGAGTTAAATTAATATTAATTTCATTTTAATTTAAATTGAAGATTATATCACAAAATAAAACCACAAAAAGAGGCATAATTTTACTTCGTCACCATCTGACAATTCTATCCATTAACGGTGTTTGCTCGTTTTTGCAGTTTATTACGTTTACCGTCATTTATTTCATTTTTATGTCATTATCATTTTGTAACTGCTCCTCTCATGTAACCTCGCGAACCCTAATAATCGCGTTTTAATTTCTGCCTTTAAATTTCTGCATGTATGGTTTTAATTTCTGTCATTATTCCCTGTCTGCATAATTCAATTATCTCACACATTTACCACTTATCCTGTCACATTACACATCCGAAGGTTAGGTCTAGCTTTTGGTCGCCGTGCCAATAGTCCTCAACTTCAAACCCTTACAACTCTTACAAACCCTAATTTTCACAAATGTCTCGCCGTGGACAAAGTTACCATTTTACCCCTAGCATTAGGTCAAAGAGCCGCCGCGCTCAGTTTAGGGTTTCCCGCCGCGGAATCCCTAACCTAATTTAACCCTAATTACAACTTAACAATTCAACGTAGAGATTTGGAGTTTCTACACTCTACATAAGCGTGTCCTTAAGATGCGTTTATTCCCCTTGAGACCTTGACCACAGTCAAGAAGTCTCTAACCTCCTTTTTGAGGGGAACTACGATTACTCTGATTCCACTCCCGTAAGGATACGTAGGCACAAGGTGCGATGTCTTGCCGAGTAAACTTAGAATTAACCCCTTAGGTCTCCTTTCTCACTTTTAATCCCTTTGTACATATATCTTAAGCAAATAAATAAAGCAAATAGTAAACATTTGAACAAAAGGTTCCTGTAGAGTACTACAGAAGTTTAGGGTGCTAATACCTTCCCTAAATTTAACCAACCCCCGAACCCTAGATCTTTCCCCGCATTGTGTTTACGATGCAAAAATAGGTTTTCCCTCTTTTGACCTTTTCCTTCGGATAAATCAAAGAGCGGTTGTGAATTGAATTGCGATTCAAACTCATTAATAGTTTGTGATCCTATTTCCACCACAACAGAAAATGGCGACTTCACTGGGGAATTCTAAATGATTTTTGAGGGTTATCCCTAATTTGTTCATATTTATTGCTACTTGTTTTGTTATTTTGCATGTATATATTTGCGTACTGGGTTGGGGCTGTTCCTTGTGTTGTGAGATAAGTCCTACGCCCGGACTAGTGACATTATTATAGGATGGGGATATATTCGATGAGGCTTATCGGGAGTTGAATACCGACTAAGTTGATTCGAGAATCACCGCTCAGTTGAGACCTTTTCGAAAATGGTTCGGTTGATCGAGTATAATCGTGAAAACTTTTCCATGGTCGATTGGAGTCTGTGATATTGAGGACCGTAGTACTTTAACACCACCTTGGCCTTATTTAGGACGTAGTGCGGGAGCTATGTGAGAGTAATCCTACAACGGTTGCTACGCGATGCTACACTCAAAAGAGGTTCTCTTGAGAATATTATTAACCCCCGAGTCAATCGGAAGGTCGATAATATCCGAAAGATGGGCTGATGACTTTGGGCACTTTTTAGAACCTTGTTCGGCAGGTACAACTAACCTATAGTACACTCCTTTTGGGGATGGGTAGACCTTAACTCCACTCATGACTTTTAACCTAGGGTTTTGTGTATTCATGTGCATGGCATCCATAAAGCATCCCATTGCATTGTATTTCATGGAATTCAAACATCATTTATATCGCGGGATAAAATAAAAATGGAAAAAACAAGGAAAATTTTTTTGGTACCCCACGACATTCGTAAATGTTTGAATTCCATGAAATCTTCATTTGCATTCGCATCATAGCATCATATACTTTCTTGCATTGCATGTGTCTTCCGTTTTCTCATGTTCGGTTCTCTCGCCTTCCAGTTTCGTCACCCTGAGTCCTCGGCACCAGTACAACACTAGAGCTCAAACTCGGAAGAGAATGGAGGATCAGACTAAAGAGATTGATCGCCTTAGCAATGAACTTGAAGACCTGCGAGGGGGTATGGGGCGTATGATGGAATTGTTACATATCATGAATGCTAAGATGGATACCCAGCCCACTGTTGTTTCCGAGATTACCGGCATCACCGTGGACCCTCCACCAAATGTGACCGTAGCAAGGGACCCACCTTATGGTCTTGCTCCCGGTTTTGTTCCTCCCCAGGCCACTGTTCCGATTAATCAGCCTGTTCAGCAAGCCATTCCTTTATTTTCTGAAGTTTCTAGGGGGGCTCCTATCTTTGCACCACCTGTTGTGCACACCCGTGTACAACCATATTTCAATGAGACGGTCTTTGATAATCTTGATGAGAATGTTGAAGGTTATGAGAAACATGACAGGCTTCGTGAGGAAGTAGACACTATCGCCCAGAGATTGAAAAAGGTAGAGGGCGATCAAATTTTTGGGACTGCTGCAAGGGACGTCTGTTTAGTCTCAGGTTTGGTTATTCCCCCGAAGTTCAAAACTCCGAACTTCGATCGCTATGAAGGTGCCACGTGTCCTAAGAGCCATCTGATCATGTACTATCGCAAAATGGCTGCCCATGTTGAAAATGATAAATTGATGATTCTTTGCTTCCAAGACAGTTTGAAGGGTGCTTCTTCCAAGTGGTACTTAACTTTGGACCAGTCTCGCATTAAGAGTTTCCAAGATTTATCTGACGCTTTCATCAAACATTACAAGTACAATATGGATTTGGCTCCTGACAGAAGACAGTTGTTGAGTATGTCACAAAAGAGTTCTGAGTCATTCAAAGAGTACGCTCAAAGGTGGAGAGAGATTGCTTCGCAAGTAGAACCTCCTTTGACCGAGAAAGAGCTAGCTGATTGGTTTGTCGACACGGTCCGTCCAAAATTTTACGAGAGGATGGTGGGTAGTGTGACTTCAAATTTCTCTGACATCGTTGTTGTGGGTGTCAAGATTGAATTGGGTATGAAAAGCGGTAAGATGACAAATAATCATGGTGTTTCAAAGGATCAGCCGAAGAAACCTTCGTACAGCTCTCAGAAGAAGAAAGAAGGTGAGACTAATGCAATATCCTCTGGTAGACGAAGAGACCAATTTTATCAATATCCGCAAGGTTATGCTCAACCTCAAGGGTATCCGATTCAATATGCTCAACAACCCTATGTGGCAGCTGTTGCGCCTTCTTTCAATCAACATGCCCCTATGTATCAACCTATGCAACAACCTCCTGTTTATCCGCCTCCTATCAGCTATCAACAGGCGCCCAACGCTCCTGCCCATCAACAGCCGAAGAGTCCAGCCCCTCGCCAGAATGTTCCGAACAAGAGACCGTATAAACCTTGTCCGCCGATTCCAATGACTTTCACCGAGTTGTATCCCTCATTAGTCAAGCAAGGTCTAATTACTTCTCGAGCTTTGGGTCCGCCTCCTAATCCTCTACCCGCCAATTACAACACCGCTGCTCATTGTTTATTTCATGAGGGTGCGCCTGGTCACGATCTGGAGAACTGTTATGCTCTCAAAAATCTTGTCAGGGATTTATTAGAAAAGAAGATTTTGTCGTTTGAAGATCCTCAACCGAATGTTAAGAAGAACCCTTTTCCTAACCATGGGAGTGTTAATGCCGTTAGTGCCGATTCTGAGGATGGTTATGTCCGTGATGTTACTCAGATTAAGACTCCTCTTAAGATATTCCATTCGAAGCTGTTTGAAGCCGGCCTGGTAGATACTTCCCATGTTGCATGCGCAAATTGTGAAGCCAGTATTAAGGGTTGTGTGTTGATTCAGAATGATGTTCAGAGGTTGATTAATGAGGGTATTTTACAAGTGACAAGCCAAGCCAAGAAGGATGAAGTCGCCGTGGTTGAGCCTGTCTTCCATCAGCCTGAATCAAAGGGTAAGGTACCAGTGTTTAATCTGTCAGGGGCAAGTTCTGCCAATCCCGTGTTCGATATACCAAAGTCGTCTATCCCTGAGGTGAATCAGCCTAAGCCTATAGTTATTCGAAGACCAAGTCCGTTTCCTTTCAGTGATCCTAAAGCTGTACCTTGGAAATATGACGTGACGATGATTGACAAGGAGTCTGGGAAGGTTATTCCAAATGAAGAGGTTAAGGACACTGTGACTAACATCGCAGAGGCAAGCAGGATGACTCGCAGTGGCCGTGTGTATACTCCCCATTTCAATGAGGTTCCACCTAAGGAGACAACTATTATTCCAGTGCCTGCCAAAGATAAAGGTAAGGGAGCCGTTACGAATGATGAAGATGCTGAGTTTTTGAGGATCATCAAGAAAAGTGACTATAAGGTTATCGATCAACTTCATCAAACTCCTTCCAAGATTTCGATCTTATCTCTGTTGATGAGTTCACCCGCTCATAGGATGGCCTTACAGAAAGTTTTGACTCAAGGACATGTGGATCAAGATATCAGCACCAGTCGGTTTGATAGTGTGATTGCCAATCTGACCGCATGTAACACCCTTAGTTTCAGCAACGAAGAGTTACCAAAGGAGGGTCTGAATCATAATCGTGCTTTACATATATCAGTGAAATGTCAGGAGGACAATTTAGCGAGAGTGCTAGTGGACACCGGCTCTTCTCTGAATGTTCTACCCAAGAGGGTTCTTGATAAGTTGGTTTTCAAAGAGACTGTGTTGAAACCTACTCCTTTGATCGTCAAGGCTTTCGATGGTTCTCGCCGGTCAGTAATGAGGGAGGTTGAACTTCCTATCCTGATTGGTCCGCAAGTTTTTAATATCACGTTTCAAGTCATGGACATTAATCCCAATTACAGTTGTTTACTCGGAAGGCCGTGGATTCATGCCGCTGGGGCAGTAACCTCAACGTTACATCAAAAGATGATGTTTGTGATCGATGAAAAGTTGGTTATTATACACGGTGAAGAGGATCTGATGGTCAGTAACCTGTCTTCTTTCCGTTACATCGAGGCCGATGAGAATGCTTTGGAAATTTCAATTCAAGTACTCGAGATCGCCAATGTTGTTCTACTAGAAGTCGAAGAGACAGTGGGTCAGGGTAATCCATCTTTTGCATCTCTGAAGAGTACCAAATCAACAATTGACAGGGGTATTCCGGAAGGTTGGGGAGAGGTAATTGATGTCAAGACCAAGACTGATCGCTTTGGGTTGGGTTACAAACCAACTCAGAATGAAGCTGCCACAACTGTCGAAGGGCGTCCGAAGGTTATCCAGGAGGTATTTGTCAGCGGAGGTTTCCAAGTCAATGCCGTCAGCGACTGTGAGGAAGATGAAGATCTGAGCAACCTGGTGTTTAAGGGTGATGCAGCTTTGAACAACTGGGAGGCCGTAGAGATCCCTGTTATTTTTCCATTGTCAAAGTAATTTTTAGCATTTTCATTTATGTTTTCAAATAAAAAAAATCTGTAGCTCTGCCCAAGGCTATAGGGTCGTTTTTGGGCCACCTTTCATTTTTAAAAGGATATTAATAAAGGCATTTTGTTCAATTCCACTTTGGTTCATTTGCGTTTTTCGTTTCCATCTTTTAAAAAAATGAAGTTGGCAACCTTTTTCAAAAATAAAACAAAAAATAGCATTTCATTTCTTATCTTACATATCTTCGAGCATTTTAATTAAGTAAGCCTTCCATCATGCAGAGACATCGCAAACCTTGTTGGATCCAATGACTCTATTGACACTCCTAACTGGGATGCACCCATCAATCAAGCTGAAGACGAGGATGAAGAAGATTTTGAAGTACCCGCTGAACTGACAAGATTGATTGAGTACGAGTACACAGAGCTTCAACCGCATAAAGAGCAGGTGGACTTGATTAATCTTAGTACAGATGAAAACAAGAAAGAGGTCAAGATTGGTGCAAGGCTTGGGACAGAGGTTAAGCAGAGGCTGATTGAGTTGTTAAAAGAATATATTGATGTGTTTGCGTGGTCGTATCAAGATATGCCTGGTCTAGACACAGATATTGTTGTTCACAAGTTGCCACTTAAGCCAGATTGTCCACCTATCAAACAAAAGCTCCGAAGAACGAGACCCGACATGGCTTTGAAAATTCGAGATGAGGTTAAAAAAAAGTTAGATGCAGGTTTCTTGGCAGTTTCAATATATCCAGATTGGGTTGCCAACATTGTGCCAGTGCCCAAAAAAGATGGTAAAGTCAGGATGTGTGTGGATTACAGGGATCTGAACAAAGCAAGTCCGAAAGACGACTTCCCTCTGCCACATATTGATACACTTGTAGACAATACAGCCAATTTTGCGTTGTTCTCATTTATGGATGGTTTCTCTGGCTATAATCAGATCAAAATGGATCCCGATGATCGAGAGAAGACTACTTTCATTACTCCTTGGGGGACCTTTTGCTACAAAGTCATGCCCTTCGGTTTGAAGAACGCGGGGGCAACTTACCAGCGCGCTATGACCACTCTCTTTCATGATATGATGCACAAAGAGATCGATGTGTATGTGGATGATATGATAGCTAAATCTCAGAGTGAAGAGGAACATCTAGACCATTTGGTGAAGTTGTTTGAACGACTCAGGAAATATCAGTTGAAGTTGAATCCTGCTAAATGTACCTTCGATGTCAGATCTGGAAAATTGCTTGGTTTTATTGTTAGTCAACGAGGGATTGAGGTAGATCCTGACAAAGTTCGAGCCATTCAAGATATGCCAGCTCCGCAAACCGAGACGCAAGTTAGAGGTTTTCTGGGACGCTTGAATTATATTTCCAGGTTTATCTCTAACATGACCGCTACTTGTGAGCCGATATTCAAGTTGCTTTGTAAGGGGCAGACGGTTGAGTGGAACCCTGATTGTCAGAAAGCATTTGAGAAAATTAAGGATTATCTGCAAGACCCCCCTATTCTGATTCCTCCCGTACCCGGAAGACCATTGTTTATGTACCTTACTGTTCTTGAGAAGTCTATGGGTTGTGTGCTTGGGCAACATGATGAGACTGGAAGAAAGGAACATGCGATTTATTATCTGAGCAAGAAGTTTACCGATTGTGAAAACAGATACTCACCATTGGAGAAAGCTTGTTGTGCGTTGGCATGGGCCGCTAGGCGCCTTCGGCAATATATGGTCTGTCATACCACATTGTTGATTTCTAAAATGGATCCGATCAAGTATATTCTTGAAAAACCTGCTCAAACCGGGAGGCTAGCCCGTTGGCACATGTTGTTATCCGAATATGACATCCAGTATGTACCCTAGAAGGCAATTAAGGGTAGTATTTTATCGAATTATCTTGCAGATCAGCCAGTTGAAGATTATGAACCTCTTAAGTTTGATTTTCCTGATGAGGATATTTTGTTGATTAAGAGAGATTGTGAAGAGCCAGATCCGAGCGAAGGTCCAGAGCCAGGACTTTGGTGGAGGATGATGTTTGATGGTTCATCGAATTTCAATGGGCATGGTATAGGCGCCGTTTTGATGAACCCAAAAGGGGGGTTCACTCCATTTACAGCCAGGTTAGACTTTGAGTGTACTAATAACGTCGCAGAGTATGAAGCATGTATTCTTGGCCTCGAAGCAGCAATTCACCTCCGAATCAAACTTCTCAAAGTAAGTGGTGACTCAGCCTTGGTTATTTACCAAGTACAAGGCAAATGGGAAACGAAGAATGAGAAGTTAATCCCTTATAAAGACTACATTGTCGAGCTGATTAAGTATTTCGACGAGATAGAGTTCGAGCATGTTCCTAGATATGAGAATCATGTTGCTGATGCTTTAGCCATGTTAGCATCCATGTGGAAAGTTAAATTCGTTAATGAAGCACCCCTTATCCATATTGAACGCAAAGTTGAGCCCGCTTACTGTCAAGTAGTCGAAGAGGATGAGGTGGATGACAAGCCTTGGTTTCATGACATCAAGAACTATCTAGTCAAGCAAGAGTATCCCGATGGTGCTACCGGTCTGGACAAGAAAACGTTGAGAAGACTGGCTTCTAAATTCTTCATCAGTAATGGTGTGTTATACAAAAGGAATTACGACATGGTTTTGCTCAGATGTGTTGATAAACGGGAAGCGGACATGTTGCTGCAAGAGATTCACGAGGGGACCTTCGGAACTCACGCCAATGGTTATGCTATGTCTAAGAAGATGTTAAGGGCTGGATATTATTGGTTAACTATGGAAGCTGACTGCATCCAATACGCTAGAAAATGCCATAAGTGCCAAATTTATGCTGATAAAATGCATGTACCTCCCTCGCCGTTGAATGTTTTGTCTTCACCATGGCCGTTCTCAATGTGGGGCATTGACATGATTGGGGCAATCGAGCCGAAGGCTTCTAATGGTCATCGTTTTATCCTTGTTGCTATTGATTATTTCACCAAGTGGGTAGAGGCTGCCTCCTACACCAACGTGACTAAGCAAGTGGTTGCCCGCTTCATCAGGAAAGAAATTATCTGCCGTTATGGAATTCCAAGTCGGATAATAACTGACAATGGCACCAATCTGAATAACAAGACTATGAAGGAGTTGTGTGACAATTTCAAGATCACGCATCACAATTCTTCTCCGTACCGTCCTAAAATGAATGGGGCCGTTGAAGCTGTGAATAAGAATATCAAGAAAATCCTGCAAAAAATGGTCGTGACATACAAAGATTGGCATGAGATGTTACCGTTTTCTTTGCATGGATACAGGACCTCAATGCAAACTTCGACAGGGGCAACACTTTTCTCATTGGTGTATGGAATGGACGTTGTACTCCCCATTGAAGTAGAGATACCTTCTTTAAGGGTGTTGATGGAAGCTGAACTTGAGGAAGCTGAGTGGGTTCAAGACAGACTGGATCAGTTGAATCTCATTGACGAGAAACGCATGACAGCTATGTGCCATGGGCAATTATATTAGAAACGGATGAAAAGAGCATTTGATAAGAAGATTCGTATCCGTGAGTTCCGTCAAGGAGAGCTCGTACTCAAAAAAATCTTGCCAGTGCACAAAGATATGCGTGGAAAGTGGATGCCCAATTATGAAGGCCCATTTGTTGTAAAGACCGTTTCTCCGGAGGGTCTCTGATACTTACAACAATAGATGGAGAAGAGCTAGCACATCCCGTGAATTCTGATGCAGTCCGAAAATATTATGCCTAAAAACCCGCTAAGTCGAAAACCAGCAAAAGGCGACTTAGGCAAAAGTAAGGGTTGAAAAAAAAAAGAAAGAAATAATAATAAAAAGCTCGCTAAGTTGAAAACCCGAAAGGGCGGCTTAGGCAAAAAAGAGCATCCCGGTGGATTGAAAACCCGAAAGGGCGGTCCAGGCAAAAGTTAGGGACAAAGGCATTTCATTGCATTAGAAAACACCGGTCATCGTGAACACGCTTTCCACATGAGAGCCATTTTCCAGTTCGTTCATCCTCGTCCAAAGCCAGATTCTGGATTAGTCATAGTTATTAATGTCAGTAGGTGCCGTTGGATTCAATGTAACCTTTCCCCATGTTGCTAATTTCAAAGCATAATCATCTGTGGAGCTATGCCCTCAGCAAGCTGCCATCCTTTAATAAAAGATACCATTTTGTTACTTACATTCCTTGGTGCATTACTCTTATTTTCTATTGTTATGCAAAATGCATTTATTCTTAAAATTTTGAAAATGAAAGGTGCATTGAAAATTTCTAAAACTGTTCTTCAAAAACGCAATCGAAAATATAAGAAATTACTTTGACTAGTGGAAATTTCGGAAGGATCTCTTCACTCCTCGAAAAATCTCATTGTTGCAGAAACACTTTTAAGTCATTGCTCTGACACAGTCCCCAGCAAGACTATAAGCTGACAACTTTTTCTTGGGTAACTCGAAAGTGTCCCTCAGGTTTTCTTCTCCCCATGTGAAGACGTGATACTGTGCACCCAAGCAGATTACCTTCTCCCCAGAGAATTCAGAACCTTAAAACCAGACTTGGTTCTACCATTGATCCTTCTCACCCATGATTGACGTATTGGTTGCAGAGAATGCAGGGTATCTCCGTCGATATGTTTATTTCATCTCTCGTCCCGTCTCTAGTCTGTTTCGTCAGCATACGCAGGGGCATAAGCATCACATGCCTATTTCATATATTCATTTCACATACTCATTACGTATTCATTCCATTGCATCCTGCATATTTAACTACATACATAGACATTAACATACATTCACATTAACATATGCGTTAGCATTCACAGGTTCATTGCGTCTCGCCATCATTGGTTGTTACCGCCGAGTAACTGGGTTCGTCCATTCTCTCCAAATAGATTGTCAGCCCTAAGCATAAAACACATATGTGCTTCGAGTCTCCCCACAGAGTTCGGTCCTCGTGGATGATGGTTACTTCAGTTATCTTTCCTCACCCGGATAAGATATTCACCCTTCGAGTTCATTCCCTCGATGGAGTCTTGATTGCCATTTTTTCTTTCTAGCTCGATCCTAGATTGAACCTCAGTATTGTCGATCGTCGAACCCAACCGGACGTGCATTTATTTTGCACCATCTAAAGATTTTCACCATACCATGGCAGATATGCGACTGTTCTCGCCTGAGAAGCTTATCACTATACCCGGATGTGCATTTATTTTGCACTATCTTTCAAGAACATCAACCACAATCCTTTTCATGCCTGGAAAATCTATCAGTACAACACTCTACAATCCTACATGTTACAGCATCGGTATGCGACATTTCTCGCCTGAGAAGCCTATCGATATAACAACCTTACACAACAAGATACGCACCAGTTCTCGCCAGAGAAGCTTATCATCATCTGTTATCACCTCTACAAGCAGTTCTTACATGAGAGGCTTATTATCGCTACTCTTGCAAAATAAGCGACATCTCTCGCCTGAGAAGCCAATCCTATCTTCGTTATGACTCGCAGCAAATGGCCATCTCCATTGAGAAGTTGGGCTTCCATTTTTTCCTGTCGTCTTGAAGTATAGGGAGGTTTGAACCAAATCGTATTCAGGAGAGCACGATCTTGAAGTACGGGGAGGTTTGAGCGAAATCATATTCAGGAGAGCACGATCTTGAAGTATGAAGAAGTTCATTTACCCTTTAGTAAAAGAAGGAGCCGAATCATATTCAGGAGAGCACGATCTTGAAGTATGAAGAAGTTCATTTACCCTTTAGTAAAAGAAGGAGCCGAATCATATTCAGGAGAGCATGATCTTGAAGTATGAGGAAGTTCATTTACCCTTTAGTAAAAGAAGGAGCCGAATCATATTCAGGAGAGCACGATCTTGAAGTATGAGGAAGTTCATTTACCCTTTAGTAAAAGAAAGAGCGGAATCATATTCAGGAGAGCACGATCTTGAAGTATGAGGAAGTTCAGTTTACCCTTTAAGAAAAATCAGAATCGTATTCCAGGCGCCGACCTTAAATATGGGAAGATTTATATATCAGATAAGCAGCAACCTCTTTATTTGAGTGCTTATCCATTTTGGCATGTAAGTCCCTTCCAACGATAAGTGACAGTTCTCCCTCGAGAAGCTTATCAGGGCATTTCCCATTAAAGTCCATTTATTTTGGCATACAGCCAGTTTTTACCCTGTATATTTGCTGCGGATTCCTGAAAAGTCCGTTTGATCCTGTCACGAGAGATAGTTTACAGAAGCTTGGATGTTATTCTTTGCTCAATGCTCCAGCGTTCTGTAATCGATCTTGCAACCGTGTAGATCCAGTTATTATTATACGTTCCCAAATGAAGGTCATCTCATAGGTGCCATCCCCATTTAAGGATCTTATTTTTAAAAGTCCATTTATTTTGGCATACAGCCGGTTTTTACCCTGTATATTTGCTACGGATTCCTGAAAAGTCCGTTTGATCCTGTCACGAGAGATAGCTTACAGAAGCTTGGATGTTATTCTTTGCTCAATGCTCCAGCATTCTGTAATCGATCTTGCAGTCGTACATGATCCAGTTTTACTTTCAGATTCCCCAGTGGAGGCCGTCTCATAGGTACCATCTCCATTTGAGAATCTCGTTCCTTTTCTAAAAAAGACAATCGGTCGTGTTCGCACCAGTTGACCATCATTTTTGGAATTCCCAGTGTTGTGCCGTGTCCCAGCGCGTCGTTTTCCCCAGTGTGTTCTTCTCGTAGCGTCTGACCCTGTGTCGTCGTATTCCTCAGCATTTTCGCATTCATCATTCCAGCATACACATCATATCATATTCATGGCATCGTCTGCATTAATCTGTTCTCGCTTTGTCCATAGCATTGCATATCGCCGCATATAAGGGCAAAATTTTCGGTTATCTATATTTAAATCCCTCCACCATGATTCCTCGAGTCTCTGTCACTCAAATCATCTGGTGTAGCTATTTAAATAGGGGCAACTGTAATACCCCAAATTTTACCCTTATATTTAGTCAGTCATTTCGCATAGCATCTCATCTGTGCATCTGCTAACCACTATCAAGTCATGGAGGTGTTTGTTTTGCAGGATTGGTTCCAGGGGTATTTTGGTCATTTTACGTGGATTCCGCTAATTCCTTGAAGACGGGCTGTTACTGAGCTTTGAGACACTTGAGACACTATTTCTGAGGCAGTTATTTATCACCTGGTTCGATTATATCAAGGCGCCAATCCGATGTGTTCGGTATTGAAATTTGTCGGGCACAACTGGATTTAAGATCCATTTCTGCGCTCATGGGTTTATTTCCGGGACATTTCTGTTTCTGTTAACAAGGCACAGTTTAATTGGGTATTGTTGGATTGTTGCTCATAGCATTTGGTCAGTGGAATTCAACTACGGGCAATGTTATCGTTGGTACTGAATCTGTTGTGATTACGGCGCACATCCGTGTTTGGTTATGAAATTGCTGGCTAGAATTTAAGTTGGAATGCAAGTGAATTTAATCAGTGGATGAGATTAGGACTACGGGCGAGACAAGTACACAGACAAGAATATCATTCGTGAATATTTATGGTTTATGACTAAGTTAATAAATTTAAATATTTGTGGATTTATTCGCAAACGTTTATAATTTATAACTAAGAAATAAATATAAATTCAAAGCTGAACAGTCATGGATATATAAATAAAGTTCTGGAATTTTTTATTTCATAAAGGATAATATCATACAAAAAAGGGAAATCGTTTCACATTTTGAATTGCTGTAAAATTATAGATGTTACTTCTATCCTAAAAAGTCCTAAGTCCTAAACATCCATTGGTGTCTTCATGATGTTCATCCATTGGACATTACTCCATGCTCCTCCGATTAACCTGCACAAAGAGAAACAAAACAAAACAGAAGCAGGAAAGGGTTAGAAGTTTGTTTTCGACACTCTCAGAACAGCGTCATCATCGAGTGCCGGGAGTGGCACAACCGAAGCTGCGTCCTACCCCCGTTACCAATCCGCGCCGTTGGCGTCAGATCAAGTAACATCCGTTCTTATCATGCGGGACATCCGAGAGATAGAAGTGATAAAAGAAGCGGGACTGATTCGCTTTTGCCGCAATTGGATTTCCAAACTGATACAAAGGTAAATTTGGACCTATACCCGGATGCCGGCGGGTCTGAGTCGTTTTCGAAAGTTTCCAACACCTGAAATTCACAAAACAGCATCAGAATTTTCCAAAGTTCCTAACCAAACTCAAAGCCAAAAAAAGAGGATTTACAAGCTGCATGGAATTCATAAGTCACTCAACCAATGGAACAACAGACGCAAGAAAAGAGTTCAGCCAGTTCAATTAAGTTCAGAGATGCATCAAAATTGGTTCATAAAACAGGAATTCACGATAGCAACAAGGCAAAAGAGCAAGTTCAGTGCAAGAATAATCAAACAAAGAATCCCAAAATTGGTCAGTTGAAACTCGCCTCGAATAAGATCCCAACAGGCCAAAACTCTGAAAAATCAACAAGTAAGATAACATCAGAAAGAGTTGTCTCAAACTTAAACAGAGAATCATAAAAAAGCATTCGAATTTCAATGCAGCACAACCACGAAATTCACAAATCTGTTCTGAAAGAAGCAAAGGAAAACTGCATCAAACTGCATCAAACACTGTATCAAAGTTCAGAAGCATCAATTAAAGTCAGGTTTCAATTTGATATCACAGCCAAAATACCTCAGAAGGTAGCCCGTTCGCAAGACCAAACCAGTTCGAATTACAAGTCACGAAAAACGTGAATAAACCATAACACCGGAAAAATCCACGATCAAGAGGACTGTTTTCACAATCAGGCAGAGTAAAATAGAATCGATAAGTCATACCTGCGGCTAAATGCGCAAGGCACATGGGAGAGTCAAAGGGCTCAGTTCATGCATCCTAGCCCAGGCTCACGGCGTAAGCTCATATGTAGGATCCACCGATTCAGTTCCAGCATCACAGGGAAATTCGGAGAAGAGTCAGGGGCGTATCAGGTTTGGATAACACATCCGCAACAAGCCCAGAAACCCTGTTCAGAAACCAAATTCGCACAAGCAAAGAACCCAGCAGAGATTATCAAAGGCAACAACAGTATCATAGGTTCCCTCATCAGGCTCAGAACATCATCATCATCGCCGTATACCCTCCTCGGCAGCGTTTGACTCGACCAAAGCCATAGTACAAATCCTGAAAGAAGAAGAAGAGAAGTTAACGTGTTCGAAACATTTAATCCAGAAGCACAAGTCGAATTGGATACCCAGATACATGACAAAACAAAATCTGTATCAGAAAGGAACTAAATCGTGTCAGAAACAGATATCCAAATATATGAGTTCCCCAAATGCAATTAAATCCACATCTGCAAATATCCAGAAAAATCCAATCAAACCGAATCAGAATTACCACAAAATAAAATCAAATCAAGTTTAGTAATCTCAGATTGTAAATCAAATCCAATCATCAGCATGTTTTGATTTGAAAATTAAAGCTCAAAGATCCAAGGCCCATTCAAAATCGAGGGAAGAGAGTATATAAGAACAACATCACCTCGAACAAAAGCCCTGGTGGCCGAGAGAGAGAAAGGGGCTAAGGTTCGAAAACCTAAACGGACAAATCGCGAAAGCCCTAGACAAGAAGCGGCGAAGCAAACCTCGTTGAAACCCTAGAGAACAAATTCGTCTCACACGAGGAAACGGCGAACAACAATCGCGCGCAAAGCACCCGTGACCACCGTGACTGCCTTCACCGACGGTGGGTAATCAACGGCGATCACCTTCTAGCCTCAGACAAGGAGTCATCATCGACCATTGGAACCTCAGAAACTCACCGGAAAATCATCATCATTCAAAACGTAAGCGACGAGTGCGTCACCTTTCACATTTGACGGCGTAAATTTGTGTGTTTTTCAGGTTTTTAGGGAACCAGATCGCAGCAAAACGAAGCAAAGAAGATGAATGAGAGAAACGGCGCCGCGAAGATGAGAGGGTTCTGAAACCCTAGTCTTGGTTTTTTGTTACATACACCAACCGGGTTGGGTCCGGGAGTGATGACCGGCCCAACCCTTTTTATTTTTTTCACTTTTTTTTCTTTTTATAATTAGGTAATTAAACTTTATTAACTTTTTAAAAACTAATATAAAAATTGTTTTTTTAATAAAATGATAATTAAAAAAAATAAAGCTTTTTTATAAAATTAAAAAAAACCTGTTTATAATAATAAATAAAAACCATTTTTTAATAAATGTATTAAAATCCTTTTTTAAAAAATATAATAATTAGGTTAAAAATAGTTTTAGGGTTTGAGTTAAATTAATATTAATTTCATTTTAATTTAAATTGAAGATTATATCACAAAATAAAACCACAAAAAGAGGCATAATTTTACTTCGTCACCATCTGACAATTCTATCCATTAACGGTGTTTGCTCGTTTTTGCAGTTTATTACGTTTACCGTCATTTATTTCATTTTTATGTCATTATCATTTTGTAACTGCTCCTCTCATGTAACCTCGCGAACCCTAATAATCGCGTTTTAATTTCTGCCTTTAAATTTCTGCATGTATGGTTTTAATTTCTGTCATTATTCCCTGTCTGCATAATTCAATTATCTCACACATTTACCACTTATCCTGTCACATTACACATCTGAAGGTTAGGTCTAGCTTTTGGTCGCCGCGCCAATAGTTCTCAACTTCAAACCCTTACAACTCTTACAAACCCTAATTTTCACAAATGTCTCGCCGTGGACAAAGTTACCATTTTACCCCTAGCATTAGGTCAAAGAGCCGCCACGCTCAGTTTAGGGTTTCCCGCTGTGGAATCCCTAACCTAATTTAACCCTAATTACAACTTAACAATTCAACGTAGAGATTTGGAGTTTCTACACTCCACGTAAGCGTGTCCTTAAGATGTGTTTATTCCCCTTGAGACCTTGACCACAGTCAAGAAGTCTCTAACCTCCCTTTTGAGGGGAACTACGATTACTCTGATTCCACTCCCGTAAGGATACGTAGGCACAAGGTGCGATGTCTTGCCGAGTAAACTTAGAATTAACCCCTTAGGTCTCCTTTCTCACTTTTAATCCCTTTGTACATATATCTTAAGCAAATAAATAAAGCAAATAGTAAACATTTGAACAAAAGGTTCCTGTAGAGTACTACAGAAGTTTAGGGTGCTAATACCTTCCCTAAATTTAACCAACCCCCGAACCCTAGATCTTTCCCCGCATTGTGTTTACGATGCAAAAATAGGTTTTCCCTCTTTTGACCTTTTCCTTCGGATAAATCAAAGAGCGGTTGTGAATTGAATTGCGATTCAAACTCATTAATAGTTTGTGATCCTATTTCCACCGCAACAACGGGTAACATCTCCAAAGGTTTAATCCATGAGATCTTCTAACGCTGACGTAACAGCAATCCAAGGAAAACTCTACTGGGGGAAATTCATCGTCTAAAGATATAAAGTAAGAAAAACATACTCACATCGTCTAAAGTCTGACAGAAAGACACCATCCCGAAGGTTCACATTGTCTAATGATAGACATGAAGAAAAACATACTCACATCGTCTAAAGGAAGACGGAAAGACACCATCCCGAAGGTTCACATTGATAGACAGGAAGAAAACCTTGCCCGAAGGCTCACAATATCCATACTCACGTCGTCTAGAGATAGACGGAAAAAAAAATACTCACATCATCTAGAGATAGACGGAAAGACACCATCCCGAAGGTTCACATTGTCTAAAGATAGACAGGAAGAAAAACTTGTCCGAAGAACCACATCGTCAGTGAGAACTAGCGGAAAGAAAACCGTAGATGAACTTCAACACCACCCATCAAATTTCAGAATCCTTTCGTCTATAGGAGTTGATGGAAATAACACTATCCTCAAAGGGGCCACATTATGAATAAGAATTGACAGGAAGAAAACCACCTTCAAAAAGCCATGTCGTCAATAAGAATCAACAACTAGGAAAACCGAACATTCTTCAAAGAGCTTCGACGTCAATAAGAATCAACGGTCAGGAAAACCCCCTCTTGAAATGTCATCTCATCCAATAAATAGAAATAAAACCATATTTGACAGATCGCCTTGAAACCTCACATCGTCTAAAGATAGACGGAGAGAAACACCATACCTGAAACTCACATCGTCTAAAGATAGACGGAGAGAACACCATACCCAAACTCACAACGTCTAAAGATAGACGGAGAAAACTTCTGCTGGGGAAACACATCATCAATAGGAACTGACGGGAAGAAAACCTGCTCGGAGGTACACGTCGTCAATAGGAATTGACGGAAAGCAAAGTATGTCGTCATCAGATGATTAAGGGACAAAGCTTAACCGTCGTATGATCTGAAAATCAAATAAACCAAAGAGTTGTCCGAACAAAGCTACTGGATAAATGCCCTTGAACTGATTGCAGAGTGATTCACGTTGCCACAGAAGGCTGATAGAAAAACTGGCTTATGCTTCGTATGCATATGCGTATGTTTGAATTTTTCTATGGCGTAATGCTCCATATAAGATGGAAATGCTATGCATTTGAGGATGAAATGCAGATATGATGCAAATATGATGATATATGCAAGATGCAAATACAGGCTCGGACTGCTGGAGAAAGCTGGATATAACAGAACCGCTTCAGCAAAATAAATGCTGAAGACGAAGCCAACTCCGCTGGGGATAACCGGGTATCACAGAATTATTCCAGTAAAATAAATGCTGGAAAGTTGAACCGACTCCGCTGGGGATTACCAAATGTACTAAGTATGATAGGACTTCCCTGGGGATAGCTTACCCATGCCAATGACAACTGGACTTCCGCTGGGGAAAACAGACGGAGTCTACCAGCGTATTAATGAAGATTGGATTTTGAGACTGATGCGCCAACACGGATTGGGCCTCATGGTGATTGCCAATATGGATCGGGATTTAGGAATGGCGCACCAATAAGGATTGGGCTTCCTGGCGATTGCCAATAGGAATTGGGCTTTTAGGCTATCCGTGATGGGTCAAGTACGACTGCCGCTGGAAAACATCTTGTCTGAATTCACGGTTTCTGGTTGAAAGGTCAAGGGATAATAGCACGACTTTCTGGTTGAGTAGCTCTGAGTAGCTCTCATGACACGGAGAGGAACAATTCCTTCGCTTCTGATATTGCCCCAGCCTGTGGGACCTCTGTGGGGATACTCCTCAAGAGGAGATCTGAAAATCTGTACCCATATGGTCTTATATGAACTTCCCCAGCACTCTGAACCTCAGAGAGATGCTTCGGATCAAATTGCCTCTTGGATAAGGAATAACTTCTACGCTTTTAGAGTGGTCTGCCCCTGTCTGCAACGACTTTGCCCCTGATTGGCTGATTTGGAGTAAAATTTTTGGCTTCGAGAGATTCACCTAATCTCGACCTGATTGCCCCAGAATAACTGACTTTGGATGGCTGGCATCACTAGGGATTACTTGATATAGCTTGCCCCGAGAAAATGGAGTATACGGGCATTCTACATTCTATCCTGATTAGACTTTCCACTGTAGGAAACTTTCCTGCTGTCAATCGCTTCCTTGCAAGTAAAACAAGTTGTTCTACATAAAAGATATATTAATGCAATGCATATGACAATTTTGACATCCAATCTGTTCACTGGAAAAGGAAAAAATAGTTTATGGCATATAATGAACAAATCATTTATCAGAATATCAACATTAGTACCAACATGGTAAGAAGAACCCTTTTAGAAGTCTGTTTCGACGCGATCTTTACCGAAGTATACCTTCGAAACAAACCTGCTTCAATTAGGACTTTTTTCGGTTGTAACATGGTCAGGTTCACGGTTTTGAAGGAAAGGATAAAGGCTCAAAATTTATTTTAACCCACCCGTTCACCTTGATGTTCTTCAATCCTACGTTTAGCTAATTCGACCTTAGCGCTCACTTCTCAGAGGTTGAAAGATAGGAGTGATAGTTCGAGAAACCATGAGTTTTTGGAGTGACAGCCACTCACTTTTCGTCTTTTCCACTTGGGGTCACACGACTTGTATTTCGTTTGAGGATTTTTCTTTCATAATCCTTTTCATTTTTTTTTAGTTTTTCGCTTTCCCTAATTTTTTCCTGGACTGACTCTTTTTAGCTTCTTTTGATTATTAAGTCCAGCGGGATGCCCTCATTTTTGCCTAAGTCATTTGTTTTCAAGTTTTGACTTAGCGGGCTTTTGATTCTTTTTGCTTTTTTTTTGAACAAGTCGTGTGACACTGGTTGTCTGACTCTTTGGGGAATAATGTGACTGTTTCACTCTTGGCGCTTAACCATTATGGTTTTTTAGGCACGACCTCTAGAGGTGTGATTGATCCTCGAACGGACACTCCTTTCTGCAATTTGGGCGCTCGATCAAATTAGCTAACACCTACCCTGCCCCGGGTTAAGATTGAGGGTTTTTTCGTTTTCCGAAAGAAACTCCTACTACTAGGCTCAAAGGGGTTGATAAGGGATTATCTTCCTTATAACTCCGATGTTTAGGGATTTGAAATAATGCCTGTACCTCATCAGCAAGTTTTATTTTCAAAAGCATACAATCGGGAGCTTGCGCGTCTTTTAAACTTCGTCATCCTCCTCGGATTCCGCTTAACCAAGCGTTGGATGTCAGTTTAACATTGAGTGAACACAAATGGCTTAAATCAAAACATGCATATTCATTTCATTATCAATATCAATTGAAAACAATACAAGTTTTACGAATGCAATTTGCGCTTTAACAGAAAAGAAACTACAAATGCAAAGAAATGACATGATAAAACACAGATTGCCAGTTTCTGGGAACCGGGCTTTTCAAACTTTATTTGATGCTAAGCCAGCCATCTTCAGAATTACTCGTCGAAGTCATCCTGATACTCTTCTGAACATCTGCTCTCAGTGAACTCTCCCATAACAGGAACTGATACACCCACTTGGCTGGATGAAGGGAGGTCGCTAATCTGAACACCCTGAGGCGTGATAGAGATCCTGTTAGAATCTAGCAAAGTTTGAATTTGGCTTCGAAGCACCTTATAGTCATCTGTTGAATGTCCTTGTGCCCCAACATGGTACTCACAGCGGGCGCTGGCATCAAAACCTGGAGGGTAAGGCGGGATCATTGGATTAGTCTCTTTCGGCACTATCAGCCCACCTTTGACCAAATATGGCAACAACTGACTGTACGACACCGGTAGCTGAGTAAACTGCCTTTCAGGTTTCCTTGGTCTTCATCGGGCGTGCTGACGCAGCTGACGACGATATGACTGTTGACTCTGAACACTTGAAGCGTCTGAAAACTAAGCCTGAGATGCTAGAGATTCTGAGACAACATCACTTCCTCCTTCCCATTCCTCCTGGGAACTTGATGCGTCCGCAAGTGTACGGAAATATCGAAGTAATATAAAAGATTGTCGAACCCACAGAGACCAATGTCAATCTACCGTTATCTATTGCTACGGCGTAAAGCTAAGGCTAATGGAATTTGGAAAGTTAAATGCGGATGAAATTAAATGCACAAGAAATAAAGATTTTTTGGTTTAAAGAAATGCGGTAAAGGAATATCGGTATGTAACGCTTTAGCTATCGGGAATTCGGCAGGTTACCGGTGCCTTTTTGTCTATTGCAAACACTTTTCAGGAGAACTTACTCGTTTAAAGACCTTCGTCTCACGATGGTTGTTGACTCGGGTCATAATTCTAAGGGCCGAATGTACGCTTTCGCTGTCCCATTCGGGGTTAAAACTACTTTTTGTAAACAAATAGATTCTAATTTCTTTTAAAGCGCTTTCGCTGTGTCTAAAATCAATGCGTAGTTTTTACTAGATGGTTCTAGCCTCAGCTGTCGCTTATTGGTTCGTACCTTAATATGGTTTCCCACTGTCGTGGCAAAACCACCGTAAATAGCTCCTCACTGTCGTGACAAAGGTTTATTTAGAATTTTGATTAAAAACTACAGCCAGAAAGGTTGTTTGTAAAAAGGGAAGATTCCGGTTACTATCGAATCCTGTCCTACTAATTCGGTTACATACCGATAAAACTAATTTAGCTAGACATGATAATTAATGCAAACGGGAATAAATATAAACAACAGAATAATAAAACATGCATTGTGACAGAAATAAAGTAGTAATTCAATTAATAAGAACCTGTAAAGTAGTAATGATATTGAAGAGTAGTCCTCCACAATGTCGGCAGGATTCTACTTTGGCCAATTGGCCAAATAAAATTGCAGAAAGAAATACAAAGCTCTGAACTAAAGGGAAAACGGAAAGGAAATAAAAACAATAAAAATGGGAAAAATGGCTTTAATGGGAATTTTGGCAGCACTTCGATACGTCGAAGGCCTCCTCTAAAACTGTGAATCTAAGGCCTATTTATAGGAGATAATTCACTCTTCAACTTCCAGAGATCATGGGTGAGTTATGGAGGGAGTGGGAGTAACTTCCAGTAGTGGGCAGTGAGTGGAGAAAGTGTAGGAAGAAATTAAGTTGAGATTGATCGTGGCTGCTTCTGATCTGAACGTACTGATATTTTGTCTGCGTGACGGTCGTCATACGCATGACGGTCGTAATGGACCTATGACGACCGTCATGTCAGCAAAATCCGTATCTGCTGTTTTTCATCTGTTTTCCTTCCATTTCTTCTTCTTTTCTTTCTTTAGTCCAAATTCTCCCCAATCTGCTAAACGATGTAAATTAATCATATAATAGAAGATAAATCAAGATAAATTAATAATAGTCACAAATAAATGCATGTAAATCAAGCCAAATTTACGATATGATTTCGCATTATCAAACACCCCAACACTTAAACCATTGCTTGTCCTCAAGCAACCAACCAACACGGTAAAAAGAAATAAGCATAGTTCGAAACAAAAACATGATGAGACTCTAACCATACGTGGCTGCTAAGCTAATGTTAGACCGATAAGTACTAAATATCAATACCAAGGATACCGTAACGACACAATTTCAAAAACTCCCTACTTATGCAAACCAATCAGAATCATGCCATTATAACTCAACCTATATCTCATGCTCTCTTTCACCATATTTCATTATAGTGAAATCACATTAAGCCCGTTATCCATACACATTCATGGCAAGTAAACCTGTTAGTGACCATTATCTCGATGCTATTTCATTTTTTTCTCTACAAATATGCTTAAGCATCAATTGAACTTAAAGAGTTTGTACCGTTAGGCTAAGTGCTCGGGTGAGGAGCACCTAACTTAGAAGGAACATGTCTTTTTCTTCATAATTTTTTTCTTCTTAATTTCTCATTTTACACTAGAGATCATACACTTATTTGCATCGGTTTCTTACTTAGTGTGTTTAGGATGGTGCTGACTGCTTAAATAAACTACTTAGAGATTACTACAAGAACCTGGAGCTTTAAGGTTTCGGCATAATGGGTACTCAAATTGATTTTGCATATTTAGGGGGTTAAGGGTGTTAGGGCGGTATCAATTTTATCAAAACTTTTCCATGTTTTTCTAACATAGCCTGGACAGCCTATATACTTTCAGAGAACCATGTCATGAATCGAAGCAAAACTTTGTTGGAGATTAGAATTTTGAAATTTTAAAATTTTTGGGGAAATTGAATAACAAGCGAAAACCACGCATAAAAACTCGACAACACATGCAAAGACTTTGACATAATGTTAAAAATAGATAAAAATTACTAGAAGCATGAAATAAAATGTAAAATAATAGATAAAAATTCCTAGAAGCATGAAATAAAATGTAAAACAATAGAGTTCCTCCCCCACACTTAAACCAAACATTGTCCTCAATGTTTTAGTAAAAGGTGGAAAAGGAAAGATAGAACCTGTATGAATGCTACTGCTCTTGCTATCCTTGTCTTAGTTGATCACTTCTACTTCGGAGGCGGGCATTTTGAGATATCTTTGTTTGTGTAATTCTCGAACCAGCTCATCATGTTGCTCGCGTCAAGAGGAAGTACTCATCATCAGTGTTCCCACCAGCAGCGACACTCGTAGGAATGTCCGTGGGCATAGCTCATCTTCTCAGATCGTCATCTAGAGAGTTTTCGCTTAGACATAGCTAAAGAGTAACAAGCGATACATTTCTTTATTTTCTACAAATTTAAACAAACAAATTAAAATAAAGACTTTGTGGGTTGCCTCCCACACAGCGCTTTGTTTAACGTCGATAGCTCGACGGCCAAGGAGTGCAAGTACTCATGGTGGTTCTTTCGAGAATGGTTCCTCGATCAAACTTTGAATGGTCTTCGGTTTCCATGGCCACTTATCAAGCCATCTCTCATATCCCTCACCTTTTCTTTTCTTTCTTCTATAGGGTGGTTCATTGTTTTGAACCTATGGTGGTGGTTCTGGATCTATCCTAAGTATCAGTTTTTCAAATTTGGGCTTAGTTATTTCATCCACCACCTCAAAATTTAATCTTACCCTTTTAACAGTAATGATGACCCTAGTTTCATGGTCCTTGAATTTTCTTTTGTTATGAAAGACCTTAGACAAAGGTGCATTAGTGTGGATATTTTCCAATACCTCTACATATGTTTTGGATTGGGAGTTTACCTTAGCTTCCACAACCAATTGTGAGAAAGAATTAGGTGGGGTATAGGGAGGAGGAGCAACAATGGGTGCTTCTTTATCTATCTCTTCGACAACCTCCCTTTCGGGTGGTGTCGGTGGATTTTTCTCAATAATTATGCTTGTCTCACCAAAACTCTCCTCAGATTCATCACCACTCTCCCTAGGATCTTCTATTTGTTCTTCATTACTAGTGGTTACAACATTCACATGGCTCTCAAGGAAGGGTCCTAGAGATGTTCGTGTAAGCAAAGAGGTTTGAGTCTCCAAAGCCTTGCTGTGAGTCGCGAGGGAATCGACTATAATGCTCATCTGCTTAAGGTCTTCATCAATTTGGAGATGTTGTTTTCTAAAATCTTCATTTTGGAGAGTTTGTGTCTCCACAAAGCGCTCCATCATAGATTCTATCCTAGAGTGAGTAAACGTCTCTTCGAATTCTTCTAGTAATAGTTCAATGTTGGATGTATCGAAATCTTGCGTTTCCTCAAAACATTTGGAGTCGTCATCCTAGAGGGAATTTGGGTGAAAATGCGTCGTATTGAAATCTTCTAATAATATTTCGAGGTCCGATTTAAACGGATTTTGTGGTTCCTCGAAATATTGGGGGTGGTAGTTATAAGGGAAATATGGGTTATACATAATGATTTAGATAAGAGTGCCTTAGTCTATACTATGCAACAACGGAATCACAATATTGACTGTTGGTCCCCGGCAATGGCGCCAAAAACTTGATGCGTCCACAAGTGTACGGAAATATCGAAGTAATATAAAAGATTGTCGAACCCACAGAGACCAATGTCAATCTACCGTTATCTATTGCTACGGCGTAAAGCTAAGGCTAATGGAATTTGGAAAGTTAAATGCGGATGAAATTAAATGCACAAGAAATAAAGATTTTTAGCTTTAAAGAAATGCGGTAAAGGAATATCGGTATGTAATGCTTTAGCTATCGGGAATTCGGCAGGTTACCGGTGCCTTTTTGTCTATTGCAAACACTTTTCAGGAGCACTTACTCGTTTAAAGACCTTCGTCTCACGATGGTTGTTGACTCGGGTCATAATTCTAAGGGCCGAATGTACGCTTTCGCTGTCCCATTCGGGGTTAAAACTACTTTTTGTAAACAAATAGATTCTAATTTTTTTTAAAGCGCTTTCACTGTGTCTAAAATCAATGCCTAGTTTTTACTATATGGTTCTAGCCTCAGCTGTCTCTTGTTGGTTCGTACCTTAATATGGTTTCCCACTATCGTGGCAAAACCACCGTAAATAGCTTCTCACTGTCGTGACAAAGGTTTATTTAGAATTTTGATTAAAAACTACGGCCAGAAAGGTTGTTTGTAAAAAGGGAAGATTCCGGTTACTATCGAATCCTGTCCTACTAATTCGGTTACATACCGATAAAACTAATTTAGCTAGACATGATAATTAATGCAAACGGAAATAAATATAAACAACAGAATAATAAAACATGTATTGTGATAGAAATAAAGTAGTAATTCAATTAATAAGAACCTGTAAAGTAGTACTGATATTGAAGAGTAGTCCTCCACATTGTCGGTAGGATTCTACTTTGGCCAATTGGCCAAATAAAATTGCAGAAAGAAATACAAAGCTCTGAACTAAAAGGAAAACGGAAAGGAAATAAAAACAATAAAAATGGGAAAAATGGCTTTAATGGGAATTTTGGCAGCACTTCGATACGTCGAAGGCCTCCTCTAAAACTGTGAATCTAAGGCCTATTTATAGGAGATAATTCACTCTTCAACTTCCAGAGATCATGGGTGAGTTATGGAGGGAGTGGGAGTAACTTCCAGTAGTGGGCAGTGGGTGGAGAAAGTGTAGGAAGAAATTAAGTTGAGATTGATCGTGGCTGCTTCTGATTTGAACATACTGATATTTTGTCTGCGTGACGGTCGTCATGAAATGTGACGGTCGTCATACGCATGACGGTCGTAATGGACCTATGACGACCGTCATGTCAGCAAAATCCGTATCTGCTGTGTTTCATCTATTTTTCATCTGTTTTCCTTCCATTTCTTCTTCTCTTCTTTCTTTAGTCCAAATTCTCCCCAATCTGCTAAACGAAGTAAATTAATCATATAATAGAAGATAAATCAAGATAAATTAATAATAGTCACAAATAAATGCATGTAAATCAAGCCAAATTTACGATATGATTTCGCGTTATCAGAACTGACAACTAATTCATTCTTATCAACTGGGATATAAGGAGTATCTCGCATCTTTCCATTCTTGAGCCCTCTATCAACAAGCTCTCCTATTCTTATCAAGTCCGCAAAGCTTTCCGTTCCACAACTGAACATTATGTCATAATAACGGCCCTTCAGAGTATCCAAGAAGAGGTCAACCATTTCTCTTTCCAGAAGCGGTGGTTGAACACGAGCAGCCAATTCTCTCCATCTCTGCACATACCCCCTAAAGGATTCACTCTCCTCGTGAGATAATTCTTGCAAATGCACGCGACTAGGAGCCATATCTAGGTTGTAGTTGTACTTCTTCACGAAGGCATTGGCTAAATCCGACCATGATTTGATACTATTACTCTCCAACTGCATGTACCAATCCAAAGATGCTCCGATCAAACTATCTTGGAAACAGTGAATCATAAGCTTGTCATTGGCAACATGTGAAGTCATTCTTCTGCAGAACATAACCAAATGTAGCTTCGGACAACTATCCCCTTTGTATTTCTCAAAATCGGGCAACTTGAACTTTAGAGGCAACACAAGACTTGGCACCAAACACATGCTCGAAGGATTCAGATTAAGAGTATTCTTACTCATCAGGGTAGCCACCTGATCTTCCAACAGCTACAATCTTCTCATATACTCAACAGTCCGCAGGTTCTCAACATTAACCTTCAGAGCAACCCTCTGATGATCTGGCACAGGGAAAGTGAAACGCTGATAGTCTGTGTCGTGAAGAGAAGATGAATCTTTATCTCTGACAGGAACCTGCACATTCTGAGCTACATTGTTCACCGGAGTCCTCTGAACATTGTCCTCTCCTCTAGTCATAGTTGTTATGGCTTTAATGAACTGACTTAACTAGTTCTTCAACAATTCAAACTCTGCTCTAGTAACCACCAAGTTCTGCTCTGCTGAGGTCATGATCCTTCCAGAAACTAACTCAAGTCCGAAGCGAATGCCGGGAAATCAACTGCGAGTTGGACAAAAGACGAGTAAGCTTTCTGTTCCGGTTGAGGATGGACATGCAAGCATGAGATGCACATGAAATGCAATGCAAAATGCTAATTAGAAAACACGGGATCACAGCCCCCACAAAGCTCTGAATACTGTTGCGCTGCTGACAGGATAAGTTCACTCTGACGAGAGAAAACCAAAATACCGGGTTGGCTGGTAGTCAAGTTTCCTGCAAAAACCCTCCCACTCACAGGTATGGACCTAAACTGACAAAGGTTTGGCATCCTATGCGTTCATCAGCGTCACAGACTTTCAAGACAAGATGATACGATACCCAGAAAGGTGTGGCATCATCATCTCTTGAAGCGGCCTCACTTAGCTGAATCCCAAATGATCGGTTCCCAGAGAGTCGACAATCCTCCAAACCAACAATCCCTCAAGCCCAAAGGGCTGGAAAAGAAGTCAACCGGGAGAATCTCGTCTGAGCGTGGATTTTGTGAGACACTAGTACATGCAAAGCATGCACGCGCCCACTACTTTCCATAACTAATGCTAGGTACACTCAAGTCTGGGTCTGGCTTATCACTCATCAGAGCTCCCCTCCCACAACAGCACAGCAAATAATCATATTACTGAAAATAAAATGCGGAAAGTAAAGTGCGATAAATAAACACAACCCAAAAAATAAACACGCAAGCGCTAGGATTGACTCTCGTAGGGGACGTTGGGTCCCCAAATTGTCTCGCATAAGGGACGTTGGATCCCCAGGAAACCATCGCAGAAATTCCCCAGCAGAGTCGCCAGCTGTCGCTACCGCGAAAATAAGGTGCCGGCAAAACAGAAGAGTCGCCACCTTTCGTTATTTATCCCACAGGAAGGGAAAGGGAACAATCGGAAAAACCTGATGAAAAGGTATAAGACAAGGTCATCGCGACCATGTCTGGATTCAGGAGTCGGTTACGCAAGGGGAAGGTATTAGCACCCCTCACATCTATCGTACTCGATGGGATTCACGCTTGTTGTGTTTATCTGACGGGTTGGTTTTATATATCTACGCTAAAAGTCTGGTCTGAAAAGAAAAGAAAATGACTCGGCAGAACACAGCAGTTCTATGCCTACGTATTCCCGTCTGGAACGAGAAATCAGAGTCAATGTAGTTCGCCTAACTATGGGTTACGGGGGAAGGTTGCTCACCGAGATATCACATCTCATGCCTACGTACTTTCACACGGCGCGAAAGATCATAGCAAACATAGTTCGGGCTAACTACAGGTAACCGGGGTGTTCTCGATCACGCAGGGGTGAGAGAAAAGGTTGACGATACTAGCGTGTGCATTCTAGCAGTTAGGTGTATGCTGCTCGACCATTGGAGACTTAGGCATTACCTGTTTGCGGTAGAACGGACGTAGTATGTCGTGGTTTAGAGGTATGGGAACCTACGGGTTCTAGAACTACGGTCTGGCCTCAATTGCGCTAGGACAAGAGAAATGGATAGATCAGCGGGAAAGTCTCGATCGCACGGCAGTGAGAGAACAGAGAAGTTAGTTGTTAGTATGCTCGCTAGGATATCGCATCCTATGCCTACAGATTTTCGTCTGGTTCGAGAAATAAGAGCAGTTGTAGTTCAGCTAACTACAGAAAAGGGGAAAAGGGAGCTCGCTAGGATCATCGCAATCCTATGCCTACGTACTCTCGTCTGGTACGAGAGATCAGAGCAAACGTAGTTGGCGCACTATGGAAAACACGTCTTGATTGCACAGGGGCAAGAGAAGGGGTCTCAATCGCCTGAATGCGAGAGCAAAGGGTTTCGATCGCGCAGGGGAGAGAACAAAGAGGAAGCAGGCCTAACATGCCTAAACGGGAAGGAACTTGGGACACACACGCAAGAACCTAAGGAGTAGGAGCGGGTGCGTCGTATATCACCTAAAGGGTGCTACACTAAACACTCTAAACGATTTAGGGGAGATCGCTCAATTTTCATTTCCTACATATCTAACGCTACAGCTCACAAGACTCGACGGTTGCATGAAGACTTGAATAAGAAAGATGTTATCAAACGAAGCGGCTCCGTTGGCCCTCGACATTGTGCACAAGCTCCATTCCAATCTTCTCCTCTATGGATCCTTGATGATGACGTTCGAATCAGAACCAATGTAATGCTAAACCGTCATGATTTAACTTATACGATAAATCAAACCCTAAGAGATAGCGTATTAATATCCGTGTCAAAGACAAGATGGAGAAATGATACTGAAAATCATTCTCCAATTGAATCATGTCACACGGCCAGCACAGAATAAAATCAACAATAAAATTAGATAGCAGAAGAGAAAAGAGGAGAGAAATCCAATAACAAATGGAAATAGAATTCTACTCCTAAAATAGGCAATAAATCTCTAATAGAAAACTCTAAAGAAATCACAAGGAAATGCATATGAAAAAATAGAATAAAATCCTATGTAAAGCTCTATAATAAAAGGAAATGCTAATAGAATATAAATTCTAGAATATAAGATCTATACTACAAAATGTAATAATATTCTAAGAAAAATAAACTATAATTCCTAAAAGAAAAATAGCAAAGAAAACTACAATCTATTACAAGGCAATCTCCAATACAAAAGCAAAAATTAAAAGAAAATAAAGGGGAGAGGGTTACAGCAGCGGAACAGGGGTATAAAGTCTGAAAAAAACCATTGGGCCCAGCCCACAATATAATAACCAGCGAAAAACAAAAAACCAGGGGGATGGGTGATAGAAATGGAGGGTGCAGCTAGTAACAAGGCAATTGGGCCCAGCCCAACAAAAAGGATCCATCAGCAAAAAAACAAGAAAAACAAAGGGGGGACGGGGGTGAATTTGCAAACGGGGAGTGCAACCAGAAACACAATTGGGCCACAGGCCCAACTAACCTAAAGGAGGGGGCCTCTCTGTCTTCCTCTTCATTCTGTTTCCCAACCCTAAGCTCTTCTCTCATCCTCACCAGCCGCCGCTGCCCTCACCGTCTCAACTCGCTCCGTCCATCTCAACCTTCTCCAAAAACTTACATGACCTCGACTTGCTCGTGCTTCACCAACAACTTCACACCTCCAACATCCTCCATCTCCGATCTCGCGCTCACCTCTTAAAAACAAGATCACAAAAACAGCCAGCAAATAATACTCAAAAATTACTATGTTCAGTGATTGCAGATCAATGGCGGAAGTTGAAGAGAGAAGGACTTGTTGTTGTTGAGGATGACGAGAGCTGAAAATGGTGATGGATCGTGGTTTCTTGAGCTCGTGATGAAGATCTGAGGCTGCATGTTTAAGATCTGGAGATGATCGTTTGAAGATCCTTGAAGATTCTAGAATGTGCAAGAACATGTGATGAATATATGCGGAGTTTTGATTGACATGGGCGAGATCTGGAAACAAGATGAACGGGTGAATTGTTTGAAGATCTTAATAGAGATCTCTGAAGATTCTTGGGAGAACGGATGAAGATCAACACGAACACGTTGGAGATTTCTTGAAGATTCTCGGTGAATATTGTTGATGATTTTCTGATGAAGGTTTTGATAAAGGCTGTCTGGAAACAGATATGTGATTGAAGATCTTTGAAGTTTTGCTGGAAATCTGATGAACATGTTGAAGGTTTTCTTGAGATTCTGATGAACACGAAGAACACCTTTGCAGTTTCCGGAAGATCAATGAATGTATGAAGGATCTGGTTGAAGAAACGATGAAGGTGGATGAACGTTCTTGGATTTCTAGAAAAGTTTTTTGAAGCTGATGATGAACATCTGAGAAATCTGGAAATGTTAGCTGAAGCTGATGATAAACATCATGATGAACTGGATGAAGGTATGACGGTTCTGGCGATGAGATGAGTTTTTCGGCGGGTAGTTGGACTTCCGGTGACGGTTACGGTGAGGATTTGGCCATGGTGATTTCTATGGCGAGGTGTCGCCGGTGTTTGCATGGCCGGCGATGAGGGAGAAGCTGGGTGGCACGTGGCGAGCTGCATGGGAGAGAGAGGGGATAAGGTGGCAGCCATGCAGTGCGAGTGGGGGTGATGTGGCGCGTTTGTGGAGTCAGTGGAGAGTGAGGTGGCGGAAAGAGAGATAGAGACGTGAGATCATTTATATACTAACAAGTCGTAATGAAATGGATTGGGCCTCCAGAAGTTGGACAAATGGCCCACCGAAAATGGATTAAACATGATTAAAAAAACCCAATTAATTCTGACTCCAATTAATGACTCAATTAACACTAAACAACGATGGATTAAAATCTGAACCTAATTAAAGCTAGTTAATCTAATTAAAATTGATTAATATCCTAATTAACATCTAATTAATATCTATTAAATTCTAAACCAAATTAAATCTAAAAAGAGATTTAAAATCTAGAAAATAAGCTATTAATTTTTTAAACAAATCAATTAATCTAAAAAGAATTAAATCTAGAAAGTAAAACCTATTAATTTCTAAACAACTCAATTAATATCTAAAAAAAGAGTTAAATCTATTAATAAAACCTATTATATCTAAACACATTCTAAAAATCTAAAAGAGAAGCTATTAAAACAATATGATATCTAAAAGCCCACCTAATTTCTAAAGAAAATTATTTAAAAGTCTGAAATAATTTTTAAGCTAACCAATTAACAAAATAAACCCTAGGAAAATGCTAATAATTCCATAAGGAACAAAAACAACGCAAATTGATTAAATCGGCGAACAAAACTGCGAGAACGCAACGAGATAACCGGTAAAACTACGAACACCGAAATATCCTCAAAAACAACAGCAAAAGCTGAAAACACCGGGAAGAGCATAGCTCCCAAAATAAATCCTCGTATTCGATCTGGTTTGAACTGCCTGAAGCGCGAGGAAAAGGCCGTAATCCCGATAAAGTCAATCTGACTGAAAAAATGCAATGTATGCGGTATGCCGATGCAAAAATGCAAAATGAGTTGAAACATAAGCCGAATAACGAGAATTGGTTGGTCAAATTTTAGGGTGCAACAGATGGTAGCGGAGTTTTACATGGAGGGACCACTACCATTCCTCTCCCGACTGATGGGAGTACTCCTTAGGCTAATGATATTCCTACTGTTGTTATTCCTCCGGGCGGAGGCCATCAAACAGGAGCTCATGTGGAAGGTGTAGCGGGCGTTGCACATGAAGCTGCAGGACCTCAATGGGGAGAGGATGAACAAAATGATGTTTTCTCGATGGGAGATTTGGGTGTAGTCCTTCAGACTAATGCATATAAGAGGTTTAAAATGATTGAGAAAAATATGAAGAATCTCGAGAACCAGAATTTTTTGGGGCTTAATATGTCTAATTTGGGGTTGATTCCAGGAGTTAAGATCCCACCTAAGAGTTCAAGGTTCCTAATTTTGATAAGTAAAAAGGGACAACTTGTCCCATAGTACATCTCAGATCTTATTATCGGAAGATGTCTTCCTACTCAGACAATGAGAAGTTGCAGATTCATTTTTTTCAGGATAGCCTGTCAGGACCTTCATTAGAGTGGTACATGGGTCTCGAGGGGACTCACATCAGAAGTTGGAGGGATCTGGGAGAAGCTTTCGTCAGTGATTATCAGTATAATAGTGACTTAGCACCAAACCGATTTCAGTTGCAGAATCTGTCTAGAGGAACAATGAGGGGTTTAAAGAGTATGCCCAAAGGTGGCATGAACTAGCAGCAATAGTTCAGCCTCCGATGATGGAGAGGGAGCTTATTGATATGTTCGTGGAAACCTTTCCAGGGATATATTATGAAAAGTTGATTGGAAATATGTCTAGCAGTTTTTCTGATTTGATCATTATTGGTGAAAGGGTAGAAAATGGAATCAAGTTGGGTAAGATTCAGAGCAGGGTAGGGTCCACATCAGGTGGAGGAAGGAAGACTTTTGGAAATTCTAAGAAGAGAGAGGGTGATACAAATGCCGTAACGGGTTTTAGAAACAGGAGTGGGAACAGAGCTCAACGTCAACAACAATATCCGCCTCAGCAACAACCACAGGTTTCTAGCATAACTATCCAGCAGCACCTCAACAACAAAACTATGCACCACGTCAGTTTTAGGACCGAGGAAGAATAGCTAATAGGAAGTTTGACACACCGCCTATACCATAGTCTTAGTTGCTACAACATCTGCTTCAATTACAGCTCATCCAAAAGAGAACCTTGGCACCTCTTACAAGCGCACCACCTCCGGGCTATGACGCGAATGCAAGGTGCGAGTTTCATTCTGGCGCTCTGGGCCACAATATAGGCAATTGCAATGCTTTAAAGCACAAGGTTCAAGACCTTCTTGACACCAAGGCAATTAACTTCACCAATGAAACCCCTAACGTGGTTCAGAACCCAATGCCTAATCATGGGGCATTCGGAGTTAACCCCATTATTGAGTAGGAAAAGCTGAGTCTGATAATTGACGTTGCAAAGTTGAGGATGCCACTGATTTTTAAAAAGAGCAGATTTGTTGAAAGGGAGTGGTTTTCCCAGTTGTATGGAAAGTTGTGAAGGTTGTGTTGCTCATCCCGAAGGTTATGTAGATCTGAGGAACCATATTCAAAGTTTGATGAATGAAGGTGTTTTGCAATTTGACAGGATAGAGGAAAAGGAAGATGTGAAGAAGATTAACAGTGAGCAGGATGAGATCGCCACGATTTCAATCCCTTTCAGAATGATTAATATTTCAGCACCTTCAAGGCCAACTCTAGTGATTATTACCATGCCCGGACCATTTCCTTACGAAAGTACTAAGGCCATCTCATGGAATTATAGGGCAGAGGTATTTTGTAATGGGCGTAAGCAAGAATTGGTAGGAGCATCGTCGTAGGATCATCCGTTGACAATGTGGTTGGAGGCGGTGGTTTGACCAGAAGTGGTAAGGTGTTCTCCCCGCCAGAGGTGAATATGGAAAGAACTTATAAAGGAAATGGGATGGCTATAGCATAAGAGAGTTCGCAGCAGGGAGAGAAAGACTCTCTAGTTAAAGATGTCGAGGAGTTTATGCGTATCATTCGAAAGAGTGACTATAAGATTGTGGATCATTTGCAGCAGACGCCCTCCAAAATCTCAATTTTATCTTTGTTATTATGTACTGAGGCACATAGGAATGCCTTGTTGAGGATCCTGAACACAGCCTACGTACCGCAAGAGATTTCGGTCAATTAGCTTAAAGGGGTTGTAGCCCATGTCAACACCGATAACAGTTTGGGTTTCACAAATCTAGACTTGACTCCCGCGGGAAGAAATCATAGTCATGCCCTGGATATCTCTATTGAATGTAGAGGGGCAGTCTTGTCGCACGTTCTGGTTGATACTGGGTCATCACTCAATGTGTTGCCCAAGAAAGCTTTGATAAAGTTGGACACTCAAGGTGTGATTTGTACTCCCAGTGATCTGGTTGTGAGAGTCTTTGATGAGACGAGAAGATCGGTGTTTGGTGAAGTTACCCTACCAATTCAAGTGGGCCCGAAGATCTTTAATATCGTTTTCTACATCATGGACATTCAGCCCGCTTATAGCTGTCTACTTGGTCGACCATGGATTCATTCTGCGGGAGCAGTTACTTCGACCTTGCATCAGAAGCTGAAATATATGGTTGAAGAAAAGATTGTCACCGTGTGCGGTGAAGAGGATATAATAATTAGTCAGTTGTCATCCTTCAAATATGTATAGGTGGATGGAGAGATCCATGAAATGTTGTGTCAAGCATTCAAAGTTGTTCAAATTAAAGAGAAGCCTCCTGTTGTGGACAAAGCTCTTGAAATTTCAATGTCTTTTTTTAAAGAAGCTCGTGCTGTTGTGGAGTCTGGTTCTTCACAGAGGTGCGGTCAAGTGCTCAGTATCCCCAATAAACAAGACAGATTTGGCTTGGGATACAACCTATCTTCCTCCTCGCAGAGTGCTCCGAGGTACAAAGGACCGGTGCAGTTTACCAGCGGAGAGGGTATCTTTGATAGAATCAATGATGTGGGAGAAGACGAAGGAGACAGTGACTGTGACATGGATGTGCGGATTCAACTGTGTGTTCCTGGTTGGAGATTGTGCAATTGGACCGTCGAGGAAGTCGTTCAAGTTTCTTTTGAAGAGTAACTTATCTGTTTTTGATTATGTGTGGCCCTGCGTTCTGCCCAGGACATAGTGGTTTTCCTTTGTAGGTCCCTGTTTGTTTATGTTTGAACTCTTTTTTATCATTAATGAAAGGCGTCTTTATGCATTCAAATGTTTTGATCCCTATTTTTCTTATTTTATTTTGACAATAAAATGGCAGTGTGGTTTTGTTTGTTTGCGTATCATTTTAAGCATAAAACATCAATCATGCAGGTTTCACATCGCAGATGCCACCGATTCAGACTCGATATGATTTTGATAATCCTATTTTTCAAGCTGAAGAAGAGATCGATGAAGAAGATGACTTTCCTGAAGAGCTCGCCAGACTGTTGAGACAAGAAGAGAAGGTCATTATGCCTCATCAAGAAGAAACTGAAGTTGTCAATCTAGACACAGAAGAGGATAAGAAAGAAGTCAGGATATGGGCCGCATTAGAAGACGATGTCAAGAGAAGACTGGTAGAAATGCTCCATGAGTATAGAGATGTCTTTCCTTGGTCTTATGAGGATATGCCAGGGTTGGATACATATATAGTGGTACACCGTCTACCTCTTCGAGATGAATGTCCACTTGTAAAACAAAAGTTAAGAAGAACCAGTCCTGATATGGCAGTTAAGATTAAGGAAGAGGTCCAGAAACAATTGGACACCGGTTTTCTTGCTATTACAAACTATCCTCTGTGATGGACGGAGATGTTACCCGTGTTAACGGAAATTTTGACCCGTGTTGACGGAGATCCTTACCCGTGTTGACGAAGAATTTACCTATTTTTGACCTCCCATTACCCGTGTTAACGGAGATTTTGACCCATGTTGACGGAGCCCCTACCCGCGTTGACGGAGATTGTTACCTGTGTTGACGGAGCTTTTACCCGAGTTCGCGCTTTACGTAGTGCAAATACCGGTAGTGTCAGAAATGTTCCCTGCAGAGTTGTTCGTTCAAGTCTTCGGATGCCAGATTAGCACTTTTATTTAGTGCTTCGCCCGTTTCCGCGGAAATGGGAGGTCAAGGATAGTACACCGAGCACGCGCGCTTTACGTAGTGCCCGCTTATTGTAGCGTATATTGGAAGATTGTTCATTCGGATTCAATGCCTGCGGCGTCATGCAGGTGGTTGATATGGAAATCAGGTGATCTTTATCAGATGATTGATCAGTTGTTGCCGTGACAACCAGATTCAATTCTCTGGATACTTTTCCCCAAGCAGTTTGTGCAGTTTATTTCTTTGGTTGGCAAATTTCCGGGTTCTCTGATATTCAACCTTCTTTTACCTTGATTGCCTGAAAGTTGTTCGCTTTTCATCCAGTCAGGTCCGAGCCATTTGAATAGGGGCAGCTGTTGCACCCCAAAATTTGCATAACCTCTTTCTCACTTGGTTTATGTTTCTTTGCATTAGCATAGCATTGTTCATTTAGCATGGGATCAAGTGTGTTTTATGTCAAGAGGAGCCTATCTAGAGGTCTTATTCAAGCTTGAGAAGTCACCAAAGTCATCAGGAAGTGGGTTGGGTTCTTGAGAAGTTCAGTTGATGGTATAGGGTTCATCTCCTAACCTGAGGACCAATTGAAGACTATCTGGGGGTTGTGAGGCCTTGATCATGGACAGAGTGTGGATAAAGCTCATGGAGTTCCTTGAGGGTCATGAGAGAGCTCAGTTAAATCATTATGCCAAGTGTGAAGAGCCACAGTTGAGGGTGTTGCAATTAGGGCGTTCATCTGAGTAACCCTAAGTCAATTGTGCAATTGAAGAGGATCAAAACCTATTTCTAAGTCTTTGGGATCATGGAGAGTTGTGTTGAGATACATGAGGTGTTATTCCAAGATCAATCCAAGAAAAGTTCAAAGTGTGAGGAGTTGCTAAACTACGGTTCTCAGGGTAAAATCCCCTATTTGGTGCCTAACTTCAAGACCACTTATCTCAAGATACAAGTTTCATCTCCACTTTTGGCCAACATGAAACTTGTAGAGAATGCGTTTAGCTTTAATTTGAGTACTAGAAGTCCTCCATTGGATTTATAGAACTCAAGTTATGGTCCAGACAAGTTACAGGTCATTAGATGAATGTGAAATTTGTCTGCAAAAGTCAACCAACTTCCAAGGAACTTTTGACCTAGAAAGGTATTTCTCATAAACTTTTGGCCAACATGAAAATTGTAGGGATTGATCTTAGCTTTCCAAATTGTACTATAAGTCTTCCATCTGATTTGTAGAACTCAAGTTATGAGGTTTACAAGTTAGGGGTATTTTGGGAAAGTAAGATTATAGGTCATTTGGCATTATAGGTCATTTTCACTATCTTGAAAGCTTCAAATGAAGTTTTTTCCAACACAAAACTTGCTCAAAATGATGTTTTAAGGCCAATCATGTACTCATGATGAATTCATTTGGCCTAGGGTGAGACTTGGTTTGAAGGAGATTGACAAAGGGGAATTTAAAGGCATTTAAGTGAAAAATTCAAAATTAATTCTATGTGTTCAAACAAGACCAAGTAAGGACATATTTTGAGTGGAAAAATCATTCTAAGAACTTTGACATTATTAGAATTTTCATTTGGGGCTTATTTCATGGTGGTTTGATTTGTTACTTCATGAATAAGCAACACATCAAAGATTGCACATAAGGTGCAAACAAGCTTTCCTTTTGATTCCTACACTCTCACCAGACCATAGGCAAGCTAATTGAAGTTTCTAGAAGGTTGAAACAGCCAGAATTCGTGCATTCCATTGTTGAGTTTTTGGAGGAAAATTGAAATGTGGATATTCTGATTTGGGCCTTTAATGGACCTCCAAAGCCCACAAACATCTTCTATATAAGTTCCATGATAGATTCAGATCCATTTTGGTGATCATTTGGAGCTGGAAACAGAGATTGAAAGTGAAAATCGTGATTTCTAATTCAGAGCAATTCAAGGCAATTCAAAGCTTCAAGCATCTTCAGCATACTTCATTGAGTGTATCTGCACAAGATTGGTGCAAGAGAAGCACCATAACTGCCTCAATTTGAAGCTACAAACTAGGTTTGAACAATTCACGATTGCACTAATTTTAGCATGATCTAAGTAGAATTGACATGTGGTTAGGCTTTATGAAGATGATTAGATGGATTCTGGATCAAAATTTGGGAGTTTAGAGACAATTCTAGGTGTGAGCAATTTTCTGTTGAGACCTACAACTGCTTGATCTTTGAGAATTAACATGATCTAGATAGCTTATGATGATCTGTGAAGTATAAGGAGAAGATCTGTGGTTTCAGTTGAAGGATTGATGAGATTTCAAAACTTGGTGTATTTTAGGATTTCTATCGTGTTTTGAATTCTAGAAGGATTTAGGAGAAATGAACATGATATTTGGATTCAGCATGAAAATTGGAGTAGGATGATGTAAAGTTTGTTGAGGTTTGGCGACCTGTAAATTGTTGCTTGCCGGAGAAGACGGTGGCGCGGCCACCAGACCACCGTCTGGTTCACCTGAGGTCTTTTCCTCCATTTCCAGTTTGAAAGGTAGGAGATGAGTTCCCCACCATTGGATCTGCCTGGAGCGAAGACTTTGTAATCAGATCCAGCGGTCATGACTTGTTTTCAGAGTTAGCCTTTGACTGAATGAAACGCTGCATTTCATTTATTAGGTGGCAGCCTGTGAGCCTTTAGATGAGCATACTTAGTCTCCAGATCCTGCGCTCCTCATTATTTCCAGCATTTTATTGTTTTTTAATTCATTTTTCTTTTATTTTAATTGCTTTATTATTTTAAAATTCATAGTAATTCCAATATTGATCAGAAAAATACCATAAAAATATGAGCATAATCTAGATTTAATTCTTGATTTTCTTATTCTTTTACATTTCATTTTCATGCAATTTTCCATTTAATGTGATTTTTTGCATTTTTATTAATTCTTTAATTTGGCTTATTTCTTCATTGTTTTTGCTGAATTTTGATTGGCTATTTGGTATTGAATTTGGATTAGATTTTTGGCTAGCTGGTAGATTAGAGATGCATGATCCCTTAGGATTTAATTCAGATTTTTTAGACAACATTAGGTTTTGTTTATGCCTAATTCCCTTGACCTCCCATTTGTAGGGTTTCTTTTGACCTCTTTGGGTTTTAGGATTTCTTTAGGTGCCTTCCCTTTAGATTAAGGCTCTAATCCTTTGCCCACAAATCAATAACATGCTTAGGATCCCTTAGAAAATTTGGTAGAATTTTAGAAGGTGTTTTAGGATTTTAAGTAGATTTAACATTTAAGGTGTTGATTAGGTTGCTTCTAGTGTAGCCTTTCCCTTAGTTAAATCTCAAAGGTGGATTTTAGTGCAAATAAGCTTCTAAATCTCTTGTGGCAGTTCATTATACATCTTGAGGTTTCTTTAGATTGAATTGTGGTGCTTGATTTGGTGTTTTAGCCTTCTTTTAGTAGCTTGCTTGTGGCTTATTCAATTAGGGTTTAGGAAGAGCTTAGTTTGCTTTCTTTTTCCTCAAATAAACATGGATTGCTTTGATTGCTTTCCATTCTCATCATATGATTCAAGGTCCCTATGTTAAAGCCTCATCTTTCCTTTGGAAGGATGTGTGGCATTTTACAAGAGGTAGAACCTTTGAGGCTGCCTATCTCAGATGTATGGTTGAGTGCCATGATGGATTCCCTTGGTTTCCATCATGCTTCCCATCATCAATCAATAATCTTGATGTTAACTATCTTCTCTTTTGTTGGAGCTTGGAGATGGAGATTTTCTTCTCTTGAAGATGGCTTGGACTTGAGGCTGGTTGCAGACTGTTGTTTGTTTTGCTGTTTGTCTGCTTTGCTGTTGAGCTGTTTGTCTGCTATTTTTGTCTGCTATTTTCTCTTATTGCTTGACTGTTGCTTGTGTGACTGTGTGGTTTGTTGCATTAGACTAGGCCCCATATATATGATTCTAGGCTTAAGAGCATCTTAAAGGTTGAGTTTCTCCCTTTGCTTGTCTGCATTATAGGTTGAGTTTCTCCCTCTGCTTGTCTGTTATTGATTGGCTTTGCTTGTTGGCTTAAGGTTGAGTTTGTCTCCCTTGCCTGTGCTTTTTGTGTTGCCTCTGGCTTGTTTGCTCTAGAAGTTGAGCTTGGCTCCTTCTGCTTGTTTGTTGCATTGCATGCATTTTATTTACAGTTATTTCTTTATAGTTTATTTCTTTTGCTGTTGTTTTCCTTTGCTATGTTCCCCTAGGAACTCTGACTTCTCTTGTTCAAGAGAAGTTATGACAGACATTAGGGTTCTAACCATGCATGATAACATTAGGTAGTTCCCTCCTAACCTTGACTATAGGATCAATTTTGCATGACAACTTTAGGATTGGATCAGTTCCCCTTTAGTGCGTCCTTTCTCTTCTCATCTTTAAACAAATCAAAATACAGTAATAAAGGTTAATTGATGTCATACGCTACGAGCCTTAAGCTACTTGAGAAAGAGTTGTTGGAGAGTTTCTTTCCAACAGCTTAGATGTTTAGTATGGTACCCTTTGGGTGACATGCGACGCATTCACTCTCAGGTCATAGTCTCTAGTGCGATATTGGTTGCAAACATCCATAAAAGACACTTCTTCTAAAAAACAGAAAACAAAGATCAAATTCTTTTTTGTCCTCTTGGAAACCCTTTTCAGAAGGAGAGTTTTGTTAACTCTCGGTTCTACCGCAAACACTAAACGCCTAAGTCTCAATCGAGCGAGCTGCATACACAAAATTGCTGGAACCGTCTGTTAACCCTACTTGGATAAAAAAGACAAACATGTGTCTCTTGTTGTCCCAAACTACGTTTGCTCTGATATTTCGCGCTGTGTGAAAGTACGTAGGCATGAGATGCGATATCTCGGCGAGCAACCTTCCCCAGTAACCCGTAGTTAGGTGAACTACGTAGACTCTGATTTCTCGTTCCATACGGGAATACGTAGGCATAGAACTGTTGTGTTCTGCCGAGTCATTTTCTTTTCTTTTCAAGCTAGACCTTTAGCGTAGATAGATGTAATCAACCCATCAGATAAACACAACAAGCATGGATCCCATCGAGTACGATGGACGTGAGGGGTGCTAATACCTTCCCCTTGCGTAACCGACTCCCGAACCTAGACATCGTTATGATGACCTTGTCTTATACCTTTTCGTCAGGTTTTTTCTGATCGTTTCCTTTCCCTTTCTGTGGGATAAATAACGAAAGGTGACGACTCTTCTGTTTTGCCGGCACCTTATTCCCGCGGTAGCGACACAAAGTAATTGATTTTTCACACGATGCATCAAATGTTGTGTAAAACCCTATACCAAATCATGGGCCGACTAGGGTTGCTGTTGTTCTAGTGGAGGAAGGTTTAGATCTGGTATTTGACGTGAACGAGCTGAAAACACCATTGGGTTTTGTGAAGGAGAAGCTACTGAAAGGGGGAGTGTTCCCAGGTTGTAATGAAGGTTGTGTCAACTGTTTGAGCCATCCCGAGGGATGTGGTGATCTGAAAAAGTGTATTCAAAGAATGATGGATGACAGAATGTTACAATTTGATCGAACCGTTGAAAGGAAACCCGTGGAAGTAGTGGGGGAGAAGCAAGATGAAGTCGCAAAAATTTCAATCCCATACAAAACTATTACTATTCCAGTGCCTCCAAGGCCACATACCATCATCACCACTAAAGCAGGCCCTGTACCATACGAAAGCACAAACGCTATCCCGTGGAATTATGGAGCCGAGGTGTTTTGTAACGGGCAGAAGGTAGAACTGAAAAGCTTACTCGTTGATTCAGTTGATAATCTTGTTGGAGCTGGAGGAATTACGAGGAGCGGTAGAATCTTTACAGCACCCGAGGTGGTGGCAGAAAAATCTGATAAAGGAAAAGGCAAGTTGGTAGAAGAAACTCCTCAGGTGGTTGGGAAAGAATCTCTGGCAAAAGATATGGAAGAGTTCATGAAGTTGATTAGAAAAAGCGACTATAAGATAGTCGACCATCGGCAACAAACTCCCTCCAAAATTTCTATACTATCATTGATGTTGTGTTCAGAAGCGCATCAAAATGCGTTGTTGAAGGTTTTAAACACTACTTACATACCACAAGAGATATCAATTAATCAACTTGAAAGAGTTGTGGCACATGTAAATGCAGGAAACGGTCTGGGATTTACAGATTTGGATTTGACACCAAAGGGGAGAAAGCACAATTTAGCGCTGCATATTTCGTTGGAATGCCGAGGAACAGTGATGTCACACGTCCTTGTTGACACAGGGTCGTCCTTAAATGTACTGCCAAAGAAATCCTTAATGAAGATAGATCATCAGGGTCTTTATTGTACGCCAAGTGATTTGGTGGTGCGAGCCTTTGATGGAACCCGAATATCTGTTTTTGGGGAGATAACGCTGCCTATCCAAGTGGGCCCAGAAGTGTTGTACGCCAAGCAAAGACATCTTTATACGCCAAGTGCTTACAGCTTTCTGCTAGGTTGTCCATGGATACATTCTGCTGGCGCCGTTACTTCCACACTGCATCAAAAGCTAAAATATATGGTCGGGGGCAGTGTTGTGACAGTTTGTGGGGAGGAGGATATCATGATTAGCCACCTGTCATCTTTCAAGTATGTTGAAGTAGATGGAGAGATTCATGAGACTTTGTGTCAGCCCTTTGAATCTGTTCAAGTAAAGGATAAATCTACAGTTGTGAACAAAGGACCAGTAGTGGCTATGTCATCTTTTAAGGAAGCCCAAGCATCGGTTCAGGCAGGGGCAACCCAAGGTTGGGGTCAAGTTCTGGATATCCCTAATAAGCAAGACAAGTTTGGCTTGGGATATCGTCCGTCTTCTTCGTTCTCGCAGAGCGTGCCAAGGTTCATGGGGCCAGTTGTGTTTACTCCAGGAGGAGTCAATTTTGAGAGGATCAATGTTGTGTTCGACAATGAAGACGGAGATAGTGATTGTGTCATGGACGCATGGGTCAAGCCGAGCACTCAGGGGCAGAAGCTATGCAATTGGTCCATCGAGGAATTTGTCCAAGTGACATGTGAACAGTAATGATTTGTTTTATCAGTTTTTTGTGTAACCCTATGCTCTACCCGGAGCATAAGGGTATTCTATTCAGGGCCTATTTGCTTATGTTTGAACAATATCTTTTATCATTAATCAAAGGGCGTTTTTTCTCATTCGAATTTTTGTGATTCTTGTTTTTCTTCCTTTTTGTTTCTAACAATAAAATGGCAATGTGGTTTGTGTTTGTTTTGTTTGCATATCATTTAAGCATAAAATCATCATCATTGCAGGTTACACATTTCAGATGCCATCGACTCAGGCTCGTCTATGACTCGTTGTGACTTTGATAATCCGATCTTTCAAGCAGAAGGAGAGATTGATGAAGACGAAGACCTGCCCGAGGAGCTTGCTAGATTATTGAGACAAGAAGAGAAGGTCATTCTGCCTCATCAGGAGGAAGTTGAAGTCATCAACCTAAGAATTGAAAAGGATAAGAAGGAAGTCAGAATAGGGGCTACACTACAAAAGGATGTCAAGCAGAGACTGGTTGAGTTACTCCAAGAGTATAAAGATGTCTTTGCTTGGTCATATGAAGATATGTCTGGACTCGACACAGATATTGTAGTTCATCGTCTTCCTCTTCGAGAAGAGTGTCATCCTGTTAAGCACAAACTGAGAAGAACCAGGCTGGATATGGCAGTGAAGATCAAGGAAGAAGTTCAAAAGCAGTTGGATGCCGGATTTCTTGCCGTGACAAACTACCCTCCGTGGGTCGTCAATATCGTACATGTGCCTAAGAAGGACGGCAAAGTCAGAATGTGTGTTGACTATAGGGATCTGAACAGAGCGAGCCCAAAAGATGATTTCCCGCTTCCCCATATTGACGTACTTGTTGACAACACCGCACAATATTCAGTGTTTTCCTTCATGGACGGTTTTTCCGGATATAATCAGATTAAGATGACACCGGAGGATATGGAGAAAACGACTTTTATCACGCCTTAGGGAATGTTTTTCTATAAGGTGATGCCTGTTGGTTTGAAAAACGCAGGGGCAACTTATCAACGAGCAATGGTGACACTCTTTCACGACATGATGCATCATGAGATTGAAGTTTATGTCAATGATATGATTGCAAAGTCCCAGACAGAGGAGGAGCATCTGGTGAAGTTGAGGCTGAATCCAAACAAATGTACTTTCGGCGTACGATCAGAAAAGTTGTTGGGGTTTATTGTCAATGAGAAAGGTATTGAGGTCGATCCCGCAAAGATCAAGGCAATTTAAGAAATGCCAGCACCAAAGACCGAGAAACAAGTTTGTGGTTTCTTAGGTAGATTGAACTACATCGCTCGATTCATATATCACCTCACAGCCACATGTGAACCATTGTTTAAGTTATTAAAGAAATATCAGGCGACCGTTTGGAATGAGAATTGTTAGAACGCTGTTGCACCCCAAAATTTGCCTAACCTTTTATCACTTGGTTTATGTTTCATTGCATTAGCATAACATAGTTCTAGCATTTGCATAGCATAAAATCCTTCATCTAACAGGGGATCAAGTGTGATACATGTCAAGAGAAGCCTAACCAGGGGTATTATTCAAGCTTAAGAAGTTATCAGGGTCATCAGACAGAGGGTTGAGTTCTTGAGAAGTTTGAATGCTTGTATGGGGCTCATCTCCTCACTTGGAGCCAGTTGAAGATCAGCAGTGGATTGTAAGGCCTTGTTCAAGGAGAGAATGTGTGGGTAGAGTTAATTGAAGTGCCTTGAAGGTCATGTTGGAGCTCAATCAAGCCATTTTATCAATTGCAAGAGCCACAGTTGAGGTGGATGTCAATAGGGTTTCATCTGGCTAATCCTAGGCCAAAATGAGCAATTGAAGAAGATCAAAGCCTACTTCTAGGTCATTGAAATCATGAAATGATATGTTGAGGCATATGAGAGGTTATTTCAAGATCAAGTTGAGAAGAATCAAGAGTGGTTGGAGTTGCTAAGTCAGGGTTCCTAGGGTAAAATCCCCTATTTAGTGCCAAACTTCCAAGCCATGTAAGTCAAGATGCAAGTTTCATCTCCACTTTTGGCCAACATGAAACTTGTAGATCATGCTCGTAGATTTAATTTGAGTACTATAAGTCCTCCATTGTATTTATAGAACTCAAGGTATGGTCCAGACAAGTTACAGATCCTCAGATGCATCTGAAATTTGTCTATGAAAATCATCTGACTTCCAAGCTATTTTTGACCTAGAAGGAGGTTTCACCTGAACTTTTGGCCAACATGAAAATTTTTCCTCATGATCTTATCTTTCCAAATTGTATTATAAGTCTTCCATATGATTTGTAGAACTCAAGTTATGAGGTTTACAAGTTAGGGGTATTTTGGGAAAGTGGGATTATAGGCCATTTTCAATCATAGGTCAAAATCTCCAACTTGCACATCTCAAATGCAATTTTGTTCAACATGGAACTTGCTCAAAATGTGGTTTTTAGGTTAACCAAGAACTCATGGTGAATTGTTTTGGCTCATATCAAAGATTGGCTTGAAGTGGTTTTGGAAGAAGAGAAATTCAAAGGCATTTTTGGTGGGAAATTGAAATAATTGATTATGGGTCTAAAACAAGTCAAATGACCACTCATTTTAATCAGAAATTATATTTTAGAAACATTGGAAATTTGGGAATTTTCATTTGAAGAATAATTCATGGCCTTTCATAAGGTTTCTTCACATATAAGTTACATCACACAAATCATTCACCAAGGTAAATTGAAGGCTATTTGTGATCTGAATTCATTCAAGGATTGTTCAGCAAGCTGACCAAAGCTTACCAAGCAAGTTTTAGTGGGAATTTCATGCATTTCCATATCAAACGTTTTGAAGAAAGTTGGAATTGGATTTTTGATTTTGGGCTTAGGCCTTACCTCTAGAAGCTTCCAAATCATTCTATAAGTGTTTAGGAACTCATCAGAAACAAGGTTGGTGATTCATTGGGGCTGAGATCATAGATTGCCATTGGAGTTTGAAGAAGAAAAGTGAAAGATCGAATTTCTGATTAAGGTCATTTCAAGCGCAATTGAAGCTTCAATCTTTCCTGAAACGCCTGGAACGTTTTGGAGCAAGAATCAAGCCTGAAACGCCTCAAATCGAAGCTTGAAACCAGGTTTTTTCTTCTTGAAATTGCACTCAATTCTTGCGTTTTCAATGCATTAGATTCATGTGGTTAGGTTTCCCTTAGGTCATAGATGATTTCTGGGCAGAGAATTTGAGGAATAGTGACAATTTAAGATTGGATCCATTTTCGGTTAGGATGTAGAATTCTTGATTCTTGGAGTTTTAGACCGTTTAGTTAGCATGGTTGTAATCCTCGTGAGATTTCGTACAATTTTCGTTCAAGAATCATTGCATTTGGTGGATTATTGAGAGAGATAGGGTTACGTGAGGGTGGCCGGAGAAGCTACCGTCCGGCCATGGACTTGCGCGCGTCTTTGCTGGTTTGCAGATTTTTGAAATGAGGAAGACGTAATCCCAGCCATCCACGCATGAGGAGAGTGAGACTAAGTAAGTCAATCCAACGCTCAGCAAGCGAGCCACGTACCCCCTCCTCCACACGACGTCGTTTTGTTTAGTGGTTTCCCAAGCTTGCTTCAGCGCATTGTTTGAACCAAGGGGATGCCAGTTCGAATCCTCGCGTGTGTTTTTTGGATTAATTTTGAGAGAGAGCTGAGTGATTTAACTTGTTTTGGCCCTTGGCTGTAGGCGTTTTTCGCACACCCCCTAGCAGGCCCAAACGTGGATTTCACATGGAATTACCCACTCAATACACCTCCCTGGACATTATTGTGAGATATTAATTTTGCTGAATTAATAAATCAATTGGGCCTAGCGCCCTGTGCTCTTTTAGCCCCCGTTGCTTGGGCCCAGGCGCTATATACTTGTTTTTCTTACCAGTTGCACCCCTCCCAGTTATGTGCTTAATTTTCTTTTCTTTATTTTTCTGTTTTATGCTTGTTAGAATTAAATCATAAAAAATAGTGAATGTTGTAAATAAATTCTAGAAAAAATTATGACTATAGATTTGGATGTTTAGGTTTTTATCATGCTTTGTATTTTAATTTTCCATGCATTTTCCATTTTATTCCATATTTTCTTTTTAGTGCATTTTTAATAATGAGATAATTGTGTGATGATTTTGTCCATTTTATTTCTCACTCATATTTTGGAGTTTGATATTGGAATTTGGTGTGCTGGCTGTATACATGTTAATGTTGGTATGTGATTTTTGTTGGATTTTTTAGATGATTTTAAATAGGATTTTAGGATAGTTGTTTAGGAGTATTCTTTAGTGAATTCCTTTAGTGCACCCTGTCGCTACCGCGAAAATAAGGTGTCGGCAAAACAGAAGAGTCGCCACCTTTCGTTATTTATCCCTCAGAACGGGAAAGGAAACGATCGGAAAAACCTGACGAAAAGGTATAAGACAAGGTCATCGCAACCATTGTCTGGGTTCGGGAGTCGGTTATGCAAGGGGAAGGTATTAGCACCCCTCACGTCCATCGTACTCGATGGGATCCACGCTTGTTGTGTTTACTGGACGGGTTGGTTGTATCTATCTACCTATCAAGGCCGGCTTAGAAAGAAAAGAAAATGACTCGGCAAAGCGTCGCACTTTATGCCTACGTATTCTCATCAGAGAATGAGAAATCAGAGTTAACGTAGTTCGGCTAACTACGGGTGATGGGGAAGGTGGCTCGCCAATACGTCTGTATTGTGCCTACGTACTCTCAACAGGTATGAGAGATCAGAGCTTACGTAGTTCGGGATAATACGGATTACGGGAATTCAGATTCATCTGTTTTATCGAGTAGGGTTAACAAACAGTTCCAACAGTTGGATGTACGCAGCTCGACCCTTGGAGACTTAGGCGTTACCGTTTGTGGTAGAACTGGGAGTTAACGACACTCTTTTCTTCAGAAAAGCTTCCTTTGAATTATGGGCCCACGGGGCAAAAAGGTTTGAAGTTTGTTTTCTGTCTTTTACGGAAGAACTGTTTTTTTATGGATGTTTGCAACCAATATCGCACTAGAGACTATGACCTGAGAGTGAATGTGTCGCATGTCACCTAAAGGGTGCCATACTAAACATCCAAGCTGTCAAAAAGAAACTCTCCGACAACCCTTTCTCAGATAGCTTAAGGCTCGTAACGTACGACGTCAATTAACCTTTATTACTGTATTTTGATTTGTTTTGAGATGAGAAGAGAGAACAGGCTCAACTAAAGGGAGACTATCAAGTCCTAATGTTTTCATGCCAAGGATTCATCCTATGGTTGAGGTTTTAAACAGGGAACTCCTAGGAGTTATCATGCATAGGTTTCAACCTAAAGTTCTAATCATCACTTCCTTATCAAAGGAAGTGAGATTCCTAGGGGATCATGTCAATGAGATACAGAAACAGATAAAGCATTAGCTTAAATAGTAAACAGATTTACAGTAAACGACTGTAAAATGCATGCAATGCAAGTGAGGGAGGAAGTGTGTGTGGGGCATCAGCCTCCACAAGCTCATCTCAACCTCAAGCCAGATATGAATAACTGTAATCATACAGAAGAAATGAAATAAAATGCCATCAAGCAAAACACAAACCACATACTGAATATTAAAACATGCTATCAAGCAAAAACAGTAAACTGCAATCATACAGAAGAAATGAAATAAAATGCCATCAGGCAAACAAACCACATAGGCAAGGGAGCAGGGCTCTACGGAATACCCGCAAGCAAAGCCATACAGTAACAATACAAGCAGAAGGAGCAACTCAACCTCTAGTGCAATCATGCTCCTAGCTTAACACAATCTAAACATGAACTTATTCTAATGCATCAAGCAAATCACATAAATCACATCAATACAGTTGCACAGAAAGCAAACAGACAGGAAAGAAAACAAATCAACAGCTTCCACAGCTTTATAGCAAAGCAATCCTCTGACAGCAGCTCAGTCCTCAGTCTGTAACTGTTCTTCAAGTCTATCCTCTTCAAGAGAATGAAAGGTACTCTATCTTCAAGCTTCAATCTTCAATAGCAAGTATCAACCTGCTTCTTCAAGCTTTCAATGCATCAAACACAAGTATCAACTTGTTCTTCTTGATCTTCAAGCCTCAACTTCAAGGGCAGTCTTCAAACAAAGGGGAAGTGTAACCTCTAGCATCTTCAATCTTCTAGCAAGTAACTCCATCCTCTAGCAAGGGAGAAAGATTCATCTAACAAGAGCAAGGTGTGGATAGTGGTGAGCAAAGTGAAGACCAAAAGGTCACCTCTAAGCACTCCACCATCAAGGAAAGGAACCCTCAAAGGTTCTACCACCTTGAGAGAGGCCACACATCCTACCAAAGGAGGGATGAGGCCTTTACAAGGGGACCTTACATCATAGGGAAGAATGGAAGTGATCAACACCTTCCATGTTTATGAAAAGAAGAGAATCTATCTAGAAGCTCTGCCTACAAACCCTAATCTTATCACCTAAACAAATCTATACCAAAAGAAGGGAAATCTTCACATCCAAGCTTCTTCAAGCATTTCTCAGCAACCCAAGCTTGTCTTCAACCTCATCCAAGAGCAAGCAAAGCAAAACCCTAATATAAGGGAACTAAAGAAATCAATATAGTTGAAATAACAAGCTAGGATCACCTAAAACCCAGTACTAAAGTTAATTCCAACTAAAATACTAAAACCAATTTTAAAATCCTACAAAAATAACTATGGGGCCCTAATTCAATCATTAATCTACCATACAAAATCCAGAGGTTGAATAATCCACCAAGTCCTAGAAATAAAACCTACATCATGAAGTACTAAGGTTAAACCCTAAAACTAGAGCACCTTAAGTTTCAAGTTAAAAACACTATCTAATTTCATCACAAAAATGTGAGAAAAATCTAAGGGGAACATGCATATCTATTCTAGCTACACACAAAAAATCAAGGCAAGAATCATCACGAAATCCTCAAACCAAATTCAACAAGACAAGGTATCAACCATGGTCATTTTAATATCAATTAATATTCAAAAAATGCAAATAAAATCAAAAATGCATGAATTCCTAATATTTTTAATCTACAAAATTCTAGATTCAATCATGAATCAGGGGGAAAAATTTTGGAATTAATTGAGTTAATTTCCTATTTTTTATGAATTAATTTCTAAGTCATATGAAATGCACAAAATAAAAGAAAATAAAATAAATTAATAAAAAGCTCGTGGCAGATAACAATCCAACTTAGTTCATTTCAAAGAATTGGGCCAAAGGGGGGTGTGGATATCACTCTGAGTGTTAAGCCCAAAACCATTCAATTAATGAAACAGTGCGTTTCATTGGGAAATCTCTCTTCAGAGTTTGAGGTGCAATCGTGGCCATCCAATGCTCGCCTGAGTCCAAGGTCAAACCCTAATCTGAGGGCTCATGTTCATCGTCCCTATTTGAACTCAGTTTGGGGGGAAAACACAGACGGTGGCCTGAACAGTGGCGCCACCGTCTTCTCCGGTGAAACACTCTTCTCAGGTCATCAAAACTCACAAAACAAATCATCATTTCACTCAAAATTTGATGCCGATCACGAATATCAACTCCAAATCATCTAATTCCCTCTAAATTTTCAAACCCGATAGCATTTTCAGAATTCATCCAAATCTTGATTTTCACCATTCTTCAAATTAAAGGTCTCAAGTTAATCCTCACTCTTCACTGATCAATTTCCACTATCCCATCGTGATTATTCCTTCAAGAATCTTGAGATATCAACCTCAACAGAAAATGATCACACACCTATTTTGTCTCTAATTCACCAATTTCTGATCCTAAATCCAACTACATGTTGCAAGGATCCTAACCACATATAGAATGCTAACTATCTCCTCCTAAATCATGCATAAGAGTGAAATGTACCAACCTGAGTTCAGAGAGGTAACAGAGATGGTTTTTGATCACTTCAGCTTCCAAGATGATGCAGACACACTCCAAATTCACTCCCAAAGCCTTTGCACACCTTGATTTGGCTTGATTCTCCCTTGAACTCAAAACCCGATTCTCACTTGAACCTCCAAAAATTCAATGGCCCTTTCTGCAACCAGCTTCAATTCCTTCTAAAAAAATGGGTGAGTTCACTCAATGACTTATATAGAAATGATTGGGATTGTCTAGAACTTTCTGGAATCATCCAAATGAGATTTTGGATTTTCAAAATCTCATCCATGGCAATCACCATTCTGACTCCCTTTGGGCATGGCTATGCTTGTAATCAAATTCTCATGAGATTTTGAATGAGTTTGATGAGTTACCTTCCTTGTTTGCAAGCCAAAGGTATGAATTGGATATGTTGCTTCATCATGAAGAAATGAAATGGAATGTTATGCAAATGACCTCAAATCAAAATTCTAACATTTCCATTGTTTCTAAAATCATTTTTCCAATCAATTTGACCTATAATTTTGTTTCATTTGGTCACAAAATGAATTATTTGAATTTTTGGCCATTAAATCCTTTTAATTCTTTCTTTTTTCAAAATTTCTTGAACCAAGTCTCTCCTTGAGCCATTTCAATGCCTCCTTGATGCATGGTCAAGGTTAAAACACCATTTTGAGCAACTTTCTAGTTGGAAAAAATTCCATTTGAGACCTCTAAGTTGGTGAAAATGGCTTATGATCACAAATGACCTATAATCATAACTTCCCAAAATACCCTTGACTTGTCAAAGCCATAACTTGAGTTCTACAAATCCTATCAAGTACTTCTAGTACTGTATAGAAAGATAAGAGGATAAGAAACAACATTCATGTTGACCAACAATTCATAGGAATCATCCTTCTAGGGAAAAAGTTTCATGCAAGTTGGGTAACTTTCAAGCTCCAAATTCACATTCCTCAGATGACTTGTAACTTGTCAAAGCCATAACTTGAGTTCTACAAATCCTATCAAGGACTTCTAGAACTCAAATTAAATCTAAGATCATTTTATACAACACTCATGTTGGGGGAAAGATGAGATAACAATCACATCTTGAGCTAAACTGCCTTGAAGATAGGGGTCAAACTATGGGATTTTACACTGTCAAGCCTTAGAAACCCTAGCTTGAAACTTCTCAAACTCTTCAATCATGATGAGTTGATCTTGGAATCATCCTTAGAACATCTTAATGCATCAATCCATGATCACATGGCTCTTGACTTAGGTCTCAACCTTCTTCAAATCATCAGTTGACTTAGGGTTGACCCAGTCAAACCCTGGTTGCACCAATCATGGCTGAGGCTTCTTATTCTTGCACAATGACCTGTCTAGGCCTCAAAGTGATCTTCAACACTTCACATGAGCTCTCTCAAGACCTCAAGTCCATCTCCATGGCTTCAGAATCATCTGATGGCTTTCCACAACTCTCAAGTTAGGAGACCTACCCACTTGGCTTCAGCCACTCTCTCTGAGAATCTTTTAACTTCTCTGACAAGGATATCAACCCTTGAACACTTGCATAACCTTCTTAGCTAGTTTCATAGTCTTGTGTAGACCTTGATTGGTAGTCATACCTCTTGATCTCCTGCACACATGTCAATGAAATGCAAATGATAATGCTAATGTGAATGAGATGAAACATAAGCTAGGTAAAGAAATGTTGGGCAAATTTTGGGGTGCAACAGCTGCCCCTATTCAAACGGCTTGAACCTGACTGGGTGAGAAGCAAACGGCTCTCAAACAATCAAGGTAAAAGACGGTTGAATACCAACAAACCCGGAAATTTGTCAACTGCACAAGTATACGGTACTCTGGTGGGGACAAATCTTCGGAAACTGAAATAATAGCTGCACGGCAAATAGCTGGAGAATTGGTCACACAGTGACCGGTGAAATGTCTAATCTCAAATCTCCGTCAAGATGATCATCTGATTTTGCTGTAGATCTTCGTCCTCAAGTCATCAAGGGGTCACCGGTTACACGGTAACTGGTAATGGATGGTTGATCATGCCGTCAGGCATTCTGAGTCATAGCAGAAGAATTCCTTATCGTCGCCTATGGGCTCATCATGTCGCTAGGAACATCGACAATATCTTTGTCGGGCTTCATCAGTAAGTCAATAAGGGATCCCCGGTTATTCGGTAACTAGTAAATGGCTACTCTCAAATCTCCGTCGGGATGATTATCAGATTTCGCTGCAGCTGCTTCCTCAAATCATCAAGGGATCACTGGTCACTCGGTAACTGGTGATACATAGCTGATATTGCCATCAGGCATTCTACGAAACTGCGGCAGAAGGATTCCTCGGGACTCATCAGGTCTTTAGGAATTTTTTGACAATCAAGTTAACTATGCCGTCGGGCATTCAAAGAAATGTTCGGGCGTCAGCCGGACTTCGCCAGTAAGTCGGGAATAGAATTTTTGGTCAATCATGAACCAAATAGGGATATCCAAACTTCCGCCATCAGGCACTCCACATCAGCTGGAAGACCTGCTTCGTCAATACAGTTGGACTTTAATTATCAAGTCTTCAAGGAAATTTCAACTCCTCTATTTAAAACCGGCTGGGGATGACACATCTCCGCTGGGGATTCTGGAGAACTATCAAGTAACTCTGCTTCAGGGATCCAGAAATCACTCTAGGTGAATCATCTCTGCTGAGGACTTCAAGAATCATCTTGGACAAATAACTCCGCCGGGGACTTCAAGAATCATCCTGAACCAATAACTCTGCCGGGGACTTCAAGAATCATCCTGAACCAATAACTCTGTTGGAGATTTCAGGAATCATCCTGAGCAAACACTCTGCCGGGGACTCTAAGCATCAACTTGAGCAACCAACTCTTACGACTCTACTGGGGATTTTAAGAATCATATTAAACAATCACCTTCGCTGGAGAATTCAAGAATCATCTTGGGCAAGCGACTTTTGCTGGAGAATACCTGCAAAACAAGAACGGTAACAACCTAGCTCATGTTTCACATGCATATGTTTGACAATGGCGCAATGCTCCACACGGTGGAAATGCTACGCGTTTTTAGGGTAAATGCTATGCAATCATGCAAAATGCTATGGCCGCATCAGCAAAATAAATGCTGAAGGGAAGATCCTCCTGTCAAGGAGAAAGAACCACTTTGGTGGAGGAAGGAACCATCCTGCCGAGGAGAAGAAGTCACACCAATCTCAATTGGATTCCTCCTGGGGAAACGAACTTCAGTCGACTGCTTCAGGGGAACAAAGTTCTACGAGAACTTGAACCTGCTCGGCTAGGTATACGAACCACAATCTTCTGAGGAAAACGATGTCAATCGCAGAAATAAACTGCACGGCCTTCGCGGAAAACTTTCCTGAAGATAACGACTCCGACGGGGAAATACAACATCAGCTATTCAACACTCTACTGGGGAGCACCAATCATGGCCTGAACGCTTTCCAAGGACTCGGCTCTCTTGGGAAACTGCAAATTCGGCTGAGGATATGAAACCAGACGCTGGAATAAATCCTACCTGCCGGGGAAAAGACAAATCTGTGGGGGACTTTCAATTCCGCTGGAGACTTCAGTCTGAACTATCGAGAGCTGCACACTTCAGTATATGACTCAGCTGGGGAGACGACGATCCTTTAGGATACATCTACTTGGGGAGAGACTCTTCTCTGCTTGAGGAAACATATCAATGCTTACGATCTCATGTTCAAACTCCACGGGGAGGTGCTGCTTAACTTTCTGGAGAAGAAGGAATCATCCTGCTTGGGAACGCATACGGCGTACTTCCTGGAACATGCTATACCTGCGACAACACAAACAAACAGACAAGATACCCTTCTCAAAGGGACCTATCAAGGTTATCATCTTGTGACAATGTTCAAGTAATTCATTGTTTCAACAATCAGGGGCCTAGGCTAGTAAGTTTATGTATGCGTATTTTATCAAAAACATCGGCATTCTTTTTCGCAAACAAAACAGATAAATGCTAAACAAGCAAACATAATTGCTGAATAGTATACATTTTATTGATACGATCCCCTGAATGGGCAAAAATGTTTTACAACAGATGCAAGCTCCTGGAATGAGGAAGCTGCGCAAGTATAAAAAACATAAATATACATCAGTATATACACAAATATCGGCAATGAGGCGTAGACGAACACCATGAGTTGATCCCTCTATGACCCACTCGACTTTGATACTTCTACGACGCTTCAGCCTCAGAAGAGATTGATTCAGATGAACGGCCCTCAGGTCCTCCAAACCACTAAACAAATACAGTCCACACGCAGAACGCAGTCATTTTCTTTTTCAAATCCCTAACTTTTGCCTGAATCGCCCTTTCGGGTTTTCGATTCACCGGGATACCCTTTTTTGCCAAAGTCGCCCTTCCAGGTTTTCGACTTTGCGGGTGTACATTCTTTTCTTTTATATCCCTAATTTTTGCCCGAACCTTTTTCCTTTTTTATGGTTCGCCGGGATGCCCCATTTTTTCCTGGATACTCTTTTTTCTTTCCAGCGGGTCATTCTTTAAGAAAAGTATTTTTTAACTGCGTCTGTGTTCACCGGGGATGCAAAATCTTTGTCATCCATCATGGATAACAACAAGGCTCCTCCCGAGAAGACCTTCCTGACGATGTACATACCTTCGTAATTGGGAGTCCACTTGCCCCGGTGATTGGAGTGTGGAGGAAGAATCTTCTTCAAGACGAGATCACCCGTCTGAAAGCTTCTAGGACGCACCTTCTTATCATAGGCTTTCTTCATTCGGCTTTGGTACAGACGACCATATGCAATCGATGCTAATCTTTTCTCGTCCATCAGGCTGAGTTGGTTTAGTCGGTTCTTAATCCATTCTTCCTTGTCAAATTTCACATCAACCAAAACTCGTAAAGAAGGGATCTCAACTTCTAACGGTAGGACAACCTCCATACCGTACACCAATGAGAAAGGAGTTGCCCTGGTTGATGTACGTACCGTTATACGATAACCGTGGAGTGCAAATGGCAACATCTCATGCCAGTCTTTATAGGTCACAACCATCTTCTGTATAATCTTCTTGATGTTCTTATTGTCCGCTTCAACGACGCTATTTATCTTCGGCGGGTAAGGAGATGAGTTGTGGTGTTCAATCTTGAAACTCTGGCACAACTCCTTCATCATCTTGTTATTCAGATTTGAACCATTATCAGTAATGATCCGCTCGGGAATTCCGTAACGACAGATGATGTCCCTCTTTATGAATTTAGCCACCACCTGCTTGGTCACATTGGCATACGAGGCTGCCTCCACCCACTTTGTGAAGTAGTCGATAGCTACTAGAATGAAGCGATGACCGTTAGAAGTAATGGGCTCGATCTTGCCTATCATGTCGATGCCCCACATGGAGAATGGCCACAGGGAGGACATGACATTCAACGGGCACGGCGGCACATGAATCTTATCACATAAATCTGGCATTTATGACATCTCTTCGCGAATTTAAAGCAATTCGATTCCATCGTCAGCCAGTAGTATCCTGCTCTCAGGATCTTTCTCGTTATAGCATGCCCACTGGTGTGCGTACCAAATGTGCCTTCATGGACTTCTTCCATGAGCATACCCGCCTCTTTCTCATCTACACATATGAGTAGCACGAGATCGTGGTTTCTTTTATACAAAACTCCATCAGGATTGAGATAAAAATTTCCAGACAGCCTCCTCAGAGTCTTCTTACCCTGGGTTGACGCTCCCGCAAGATATTCCTTAGTCATAAGGAAGGTCTGGATGTCATGGAACCATGGCTTGCCGTCGGAGGCTTCCTCGATCGCAAAGACGAATGCAGGTCTATCAAGACGAGAAAGGACAATTCTTGGAGCTTCATTCCAAAAATTGACTTTATACATCGAAGCCAACATGGCTAAGGCATCAGCCATTTAATTCTCAGCCCTGGGCACATGATGAAGTTCCACTTGATCAAAGAACGGAAGCAGCCTTCTGGCATAGTTCATGTACGACACCAAATTCGATTGACGAGTCTCCCACTCCCCTTTAATTTGGTTGATCACAAGCGCCGAGTCACCATATACATCTAGGTTCTTGATTCTCAAATCAATCGCCTCTTTTAGACCCATGATGCATGCTTCGTACTCCGCTTCGTTATTGGTGACCGGAAACGTCAGTCTCGCAGTGAACGGGATGTGGGATCCGTGGGGAGTCGTGATGATTGCCCCAATGCCACTTCCGTAAGAATTAACCGCCCCGTCAAATATCAATTTCCATTGGGATTTCCTGTCTGAAACCTCGTCGGGCAACGGTTCATTGCAATCCTTTGCTTTGAGAAACATAATATCCTCATCAGGGAATTCAAATTTGATCGGCTGATAATCCTTGATCGGCTGTTCGGCAAGGTATTCAGACAAGACGCTGCCCTTAATGGCCTTCTGGGAAACGTATTGAATATCATATTCCATCAACACCATTTTCCATCTGGCAATCCTTCCCGAAAGCGCTTGTTTCTCGAAGACGTACTTGATCGGATCCATCTTCGAAATTAGCATGGTTGTGTGATTGAGCATGTACTGTCGTAAACGTTTGGCAGCCCAGGCTAGTGCACAACACGTCTTCTCCAGCATCGAGTAACGAGATTCACAGTCTGTGAACTTTTTACTCAAGTAGTAAATGGCATGTTCCTTTCTGCCCGTCTCGTCGTGCTGCCCGAGAACACACCCCATACTATTCTCAAGAACTGTCAAGTACATGATTAAGGGTCGTCCAGTCACTAGGGGTATCAAGATCGGAGGTTCCTGTAGATACTGTTTTATCTTATCAAATGCCTTCTGGCAATCCTCGTTCCAGATAATCGCTTGATCTTTCTTTAACAGTTTGAACATCAGTTCACACGTGGCCGTGAGCTGAGAGATAAACCTTGCAATGTAGTTTATTCTGCCCAGGAAACCACGAACTTCTTTTTCTGTTCTTGGCGCAGGCATTTCTTGTATTGCTTTAATCTTTGCAGGATCAACCTCAATGCCTCTTTCACTCACGATAAACCCCAGTAGTTTTCCAGACCGCACTCCGAAAGTACACTTGTTAGGATTCAACCTCAACCTGAACTTCCTAAGCCTCTCAAAAAGCTTCAGGAAATTGACTAGGTGTCCCTCCTCTGTTTGGGACTTCGCAATCATGTCATCAACATAGACTTTAATCTCATGATGAATCATATCATGAAACAAAGTAACCATTGCTCGTTGGTAAGTGGCCCCCACGTTCTCTAGACCGAAAGGCATTACCTTGTAGCAGAATGTTCCCCAAGGTGTAATAAACGTAGTTTTCTCCATGTCCTCCGGCGCCATCTTGATCTGATTGTAGCCAGAGAAGCCATCCATGAAAGAAAACACGGAGAACTGAGCTGTATTGTCGACCAACACATCAATATGAGGGAGCGGGAAATCATATTTAGGGCTCGCCCTATTCAAATCCCGATAATCGACGCACATCCGCACCTTACCGTCATTCTTCGGTACAGGCACTATGTTGGCGACCCACGGAGGGTAAGTGGTGACCGCTAAGAAGCCAGCATCAAGCTGTTTCTGCACTTCTTCTTTGATCTTAACGGCCATATCTGGTCGTGTCCGCCTAAGCTTCTGATTAACGGGAGGACAATCTTCTCGTAGCGGCAAGTGATAGACCACGATGTCTGTATCAAGTCCGGGCATATCTTCGTATGACCAAGCAAAGATGTCACTATACTCTCTTAGCATCTTGACCAATCTCTGCTTGACATCACTCTGCAATGCAGCCCCTATCCTGACGTTCCTGATAAGGTCCTCAGAACCCAGATTCACAATCTCAATCTCTTCCTCGTGGGGCAGAATAACTTTCTCTTCTTGTCTCAACAAGCGGGCCAACTCTTTGGGAAGGTCTTCGTCTTCATCAATCTCTTCTTCGGCTTGATAGATCGGGCAATCAAAGTCGAAGTGAGTCGTAGAAGGTCCAGAGTCGATGTCATCTGTGATGTGGATCCTGCAATAACAAGGGTTAAGCTTAAAACAAGAATATGCAGGTTAGCACAAACCCTATTGCCATTTTATTGTTTTTCAAAACAAATATGAAACAGGAACAACAGAGATCACAACATTTGAATGCGAAGAAAAACACCTTTTGATTTATTGGTAAAATGCATGTACATAATCAAACAAGGCCCTGACAATAAAACCACTATGCCCCGGGTAGGACATAGGGTTGTACAACAATTGGAGAAAGCAAATCATTACTCTTTGCGTGCCACTTGGATGGTATCCCTGATGGACCAGTTGGTGAGGCTCTGGCCTGGTTTGCTTGGCTGGATCCAAGAGTCTAGGTCGCAATCGTTGTCCGCGCCGTCTTCAGACACTGCGTTGACACTTTCAAATATCACTCCGCCACTGGTGAACTGGATCTGCCCTTTACCTCGCGACGCACTGTGAGAAGAGGAGGCTTCAGTCGCAGGAGAGTATCCTAACCTAAACTTGTCCTGTTTGTTAGGTATTTCTAGAATCTGCCCCCAGTCTGGGGTAGATCCGGCTTGAACAACGGCCCGGGCTTCCTTGAAGGAAGAGAGAGTCATCTCTGGTTTTTCAGTCATTACAGGAGCCACGTTCTTGACTTTAACAGCTTCGAACGCTTGACATAGGGTTTCGTGGATTTCTCCATCCATCTCGACATACTTGAAGGACGACAAATGGCTCACCATTATGTCTTCCTCGCCACAAACAGTCACGATGCTGCCTCCGACAGCATACTTGAGTTTCTGGTGCAACGTGGAGGTCACAGCGCCAGCAGAATGGATCCATGGCCGGCCTAGGAGACAGTTGTAGGCGGGCATGATGTCCATAATGTAAAAGTTCGCATCGAAAGATTCTGGCCCGACTTGGATTGGCAACGTTACCTCTCCAAAGACATGACGCTTGGTTCCGTCGAAAGCCTTCACAACCAGATCACTGGGTATGCAAATCAATCCACGAGTATCTAATTCATCAATGCTTTCTTCGGAAGAACATTGAGCGATGACCCTGTGTCTACCAACACATGAGACATAATCGTTCCTCTACACTCTATCGAGATGTGCAGGGCACTGTTGTGGTTTCTTCCCTTCGGCATCAGCTCCAGGTCAGTGAACCCTAACCCATTTCCAGCATTCACGTGGGCTATGACCCCTTCCAACTGGTTTACCGATATTTCCTGCGGTACATACGTGGCGTTCAAGACCTTTAACAGCGCATTGTGATGTGACTCCAAACACAACAACAAATTCAGGATGGAAATTTTCGAGGGTGTTTGATGGAGGTGATCCACGATCTTGTAATCACTCTTCTTGATCAACCTCATGAACTCTTCAGCATCCTTTACAAGTAAGTCCTTCTCTACCCCATGAGGGGTTTCCTCAACGACTTTACTTTTTCCCTTATCGGTTACTTCAGCTTTGTCCGCTTTGTCTGCCACAATCTCAGGTGGAGCAAATACTCTTCCGCTGCGCGTGATTCCGCCAACTCCCACTAGGTTATCCATAGACTGCCCAGATGGTTCTAATTATAACTTCTGCCCGTTGCAGTAGACGTCTGCCCCATAATGCCATGGGACAGCATTGGTGCTTTCAAAAGGGATCGGCCCAGCCTTTGTGATGGTAATCGTGGGCAGCCTGGGTGCAAAAATAGTGATCGTCCGGCGAGGGATGGTGATGGTGGCAACCTCGTCCTCTTGCTTCAGCATTACCTCTCCAGATCCACATTCAGCCCTTCGGCTAAACTGCAAGATTCCTTTAGTCATCAGACTCTGGATCTCCTCTATCAACTACTCACATCCATCAAGATGAGTCGCACAGCCCATACACAGTTCTCCACAGCCTGGAAAGAAGCCTCTCTTCATCAGCTTGGCTTTAACGAAGCTAAGTGGTGTCTTCAAATCTCTGACGTCAGTCAACACATCCAAACTCTCGTCTTCAATAATGGCGTTCACCCCACCTCCCCTATGATTCGGCATAGGGTTCTTCGTGACATTTGGCACATTATCTGAGAAATTGATGATCTTAGCATCCACCATATCCTGCACCTTGTGCTTGAAGGCTTTGCAATTTTCTATCGTGTGGCCGGGTGCCCCTGAGTGAAACTCACATGTCGCATTTGTGTCATAACCCAGCGGAGGTGCCCCTGTCAAGGGAGCCAGGGTTCTCTTCTGGACTAGCTGTAATTGAAGCAGAGTCTGTAACAGTTGAGCATAAGACATGGGTGGCGTCTCGAGGTGACGACTTGACAGAGGTGCCCTGTTCTGATACTTTATGTATCCTTGCTGATTCGGATGCTGCTGTGGCTGCTGTGGCTGGGGCTGTTGGACTGCAGGGATGGTTATGCTAGCCACCTGCGGGTGAGGGCCCTTACCTTTCCTTCGAGCGCTGGACACGGCGCTCGTCTCTCCTTCACGCCTTTTGTTACCATACGGTTTCTTTCCTCCTCCAGACGAGGATAGATCACCTTGAATTTTCCCCAGTTTGATCCCATTTTCAACGTGCTCGCCCGTGATGATGAGATCTGAGAAACTTCTGGACATACCGCTGACCAATTTCTCGTAATAAACCCCTGGGAGGGTGGCCACAAACATTTCTACAAGCTCCCGTTCAACCATTGGCGGTTGAACTCTAGCTGCCAATTCACGCCACCGCTGGGCGTACTCTTTGAACCCTTCGTTGTTCCTCTGTGACAAGTTTTGCAATTGGACTCGGTTCGGAGCCAAGTCACTGTTATATTGGTAATGGTGCACGAACGCCTCAGCATGTTCCTTCCACGTGCGCACGCTGGTAGGTTCCAAACTCATGTACCATTCCAAGGATGGCCCGGACAAGCTATCCTGAAAGAAGTGCATCAACAACTTCTCGTCTTCAGATTGAGCGGACATTTTCCGGTAGTATGACCTTAGGTGGACGCGAGGGCAGGTGGTGCCCTTGTACTTCTCAAAGTCGGGTACCTTAAATTTTTGGGAGGCACCTTGAAATCAGCAATCAATCCCAATTTGGACATGTCGACACCCATAGTGTTCAGGTTCTCGAAATTCCTCATCTTGTCCTCGAGTGCCTTAAACCTCAGACGTGCTTCAACAGTCAGCTCTCCTTCAGCACCCTTCTGTGAGAACAAATCTTCTTGACGGTCTTCTAACCATGGTTGAGGCCCATACAGATTTCCAACACCTGTGTTGCCGTTGCCCAGCCCAACATTGACATTAGCTTCAAAATTCCCATTACCGACGCCAGTTGTATTACCATTGAGCCCCATGTTAGCGATCACATTGCCGCTGCCACTGCCATTCCCCCCGGTCACGGGGATGCCGTTCTGAGGAGTTTCAACAGGTGGAGGGGTTGGAACGTTCCGATCATGGAGTACACCATTACTGTGAACCCTTGAAATTAGAGGCTGGACCAAAGTTCTGAGCTGATCTTGACCATTGGCAACCACTTGCATGAGCTCCATGAAGCGGTCCATCCTCTCTCGGAGCTCTTGAACGTCAGTCTGCACTTGCTCCATTGCTCTAGCTTGATTCGCTCTGGTCGGATAGTAGTGGATTGGTATTTGATCAATCCTGGAACAACCTGAAACAACCTGTATACACAAAAGGGTTAGAAAAAACGACAAAGTGCTCGTTATGCAGATACTTCATGAAAATGCAAACGTGTGTCTGTGCGTTAGGGGGATTTCCCCCCAAATTCTAGTGCCTGAGTGCCAGTGTTGATAACAAGAAGTTCGAGTCCAGTCGTGGAAATAACATCTCATATATATAAAGAAATCCCATCAAGGCGGTACACAACGTCACTGAGTACAGGCAGAATCATATAGCATGACCTCGACCAACAAGCCTGGCGATGGTTAGCATACAACAATGATCAAAACAAAAGGATTACAAATATAGTCAAGCACGGCCACGGGCGCGGAACTCTTCTAACAGATTCCTCGTTTCTGGATGATCAGGCTGAGTGAGCAACCCTTCGACGAGTAGCTCCCTCTGCATAATAGTGTATTGAAGACCTTCAACTGAGTCTTCCCATGCTCCTTCGCCGAAACAATCTTATAACTTCCGTTTCTTGGATTCAAATGTCAGTTTGCGCTCCTTCAGGTTAGCAAGAGCCTTGTTTAGCAGGCCTTCAGTGGCATATCTGTGAGCGGTTTCTTCATCAAACCTCTTCTCACTAGCCTTCACCTGGGCTTTCAGTTTGGAGATCTGCTGCTTCAGTTTATCTTCCCGTTCCTTGCCGCTGGCTAGGGTGGCCTTCCAATGCTGATTAAACTTGGATATTCTCCGGTACACTTCATCCAAATGCTGCTTCTTAGTGGCCAATACGTCGTTGACAGATTTGAAGTCCCGACCCAAACGCTCACGCTCAGCCATCTGCTTAGTCAGGTCCGTCCCTAACTGGTTCACCAGCTCTGTTTGCCTCTTGAAGGAATGGACGGCTTCGCTTCTCTCACTTCTGAGTTGAGCCAATTCTTTCTCCAGTTCCTCATTTGCCTTCTTCAGCTCATCTCTCTCAGCTAATACCTGATTATGCTACTGAATAAGCACGGTGGTAGGCTCTTCAATCACTGGAGGGCTTTCTGGCTGGGCATGTGGAAACGGCATCCCTATGATATCTTCTATGGCTCTGATCCAGGTCACATACGGAGCGTAGGCTTGGCTATTACTCTTTCCCAGCAATGGTTTTCCCCGCTTACTGATACCATTCCAAGCGTGCTGAAGCTTAGATAACATATCCCCCTCTAGAAGACCAGTGAGGTACAGAGATTCCTGCACCTCTTCATCTTGCGGCGGAGCTCTCAAAGCATAAGCAAACTGTCGGACCAGCAGAGATGGATTATAGTTGATACAGCCCTTCCTGCCTATCAAAGGCACATTCGGAAACCCGCTGCAACTGAAGATAATCTCAGTACCCAACCTATCTCTATCAAACCAGGCAATATCCTCCGCTGACAGACTCATCAAACGCTCAGACCACTCAGCCGTGGCTGCAGACGAAGCAAAGGGACCCTTCTTGGGTAGGTGACTATCAAGCCATCTATAGAGTAGGGGCACACAGCACGAGACATTCTTACCCCTTCTGTTCTCGTTTTTGTAGTGGACGGAATGATAGACATCTCCCATCAAGGTAGGGACTGGATTCCCTGATGCAAAGATGTGAAAGGCGTCGAAGTCTACAAAGTCACGCATATTGGGGAACAGAATGATGCCATATATGCGCAGAGCAAGAATAGCGTTGAACACGATCCAACAACTGTCCTTGGCACACTGCTGGTCCTTTCCCATTAAGAACTACAAGGAGAAACCGGGAACCCTGTTCCAACTAGACAAGAACAACTCGGAGGCATCCAGATGAAGTGAAGGGGCTAGACTAGCCAGATTAGGCGCAACATCCATATGAACAAAGGGCATCTGACTCTTGATAGGCACACCTAACAAATCAACATACTCTTCTAGCGTGGGTGCGAGAATAAAGTCCGGGAAAGTAAAGCATCTCAAAGGAGGATCGTAGAACTGCAGCAGGGCGTGCAACCCATTCAACTCAAACACAGAGGGTTTACGAACCAGGCTGAGCAATTTCCCATAAGACTTTATGAATTCACCTCTCACAGAATCATCTGCTAAAGCAATCAAACTAGACAGTTGAACAACATCAGGAGTGGGGAGCTTGTAAGCCACGGTCTTCCTCAGAGAACCCATGATAGCACAATAGAAGGCAAGAAAACCTGAACCGGGGGAAACGGTACCTGCAACACAGACACACGTTAATGAAATGCAAATGAGTATGCAAAGCAATGTAAGATGCAATTATGCAGCAGGAGATCAAGACGACTGCGCTATTGAAGAGATGAAGGTGAAGATCTTGTATCAACAAAACCATAGTACCGCTCTGTCAAGAACAACCATATCCCTGATGAGAAGGAAACCCTGATATCGAATCATAAACCTGCTCTGTCAAGAACACACGTATCTGATGATGAGGAGAAACTCCTGATATCAGACTATAACTCTGCTCTATCAAGAACAATCATATATCTGATGACGAGAACCTCCGCTATCAACAAAACTGATTCACTATCAAGAAAACCAGGTAGTCTGAAGGTTAAGGGTTCCTGCAACAAACCCGACCATGCTCATAGGTATGGACCTAAACTGACACAAGTCCGGCATCCTATGCGGTCATCAGCGTCACAGACATTCAAGAGGGGTGATATGATACCCAGAAGGTGTGGCATCACCATCTCCTGAAGCGGCCTCACTCAGCTGAATTCCAAATGATCGGTTCCCAGAGTCGACAATCCTCCAAACCAACAACCCCTCAGGCCCAAAGGGCCGGAAAAGAAGTCAACCGGGAGAACCTCGTCTGAGCGTGGATTTCATGAGACACTAGTGCCTGCAAAGCAAGCACGCGCCCACTAATTTCCACAACTAATGCTAAGTACACTCAAGCCTGGGTCTGGCTTCTCACTCATCAAAATGCCCATCCCACAACAACACAGATAATCATATTATACTGAAGATAAAATGCGGGAAATAAATGCGATAAATAAACACGACCCAACAAGTAATCATACAAGCGCTAGGATTGACTCTCGCAGGGGACGTTGGATCCCCAAACTGACTCGCATAAGGAACGTTGGATCCCAGGAAACTATCAAGTCCCCAGCAGATTCGTCAGCTGTCGCTACCGCGAAAATAAGGTGCCGGCAAAACAGAAGAGTCGCCACCTTTCGTTATTTATCCCTCAGAACGGGAAAGGAAACGATCGGAAAAACCTGACGAAAAGGTATAAGACAAGATCATCGCAACCATTGTCTGGGTTCGGGAGTCGGTTACGCAAGGGGAAGGTATTAGCACCCCTCACGTCCATCGTACTCGATGGGATCCACGCTTGTTGTATTTACTGGACGGGTTGGTTGTATCTATCTACCTATCAAGGCCGACATAAAAAGAAAAGAAAATGACTCGGCAAAGTGTCGCACTTTATGCCTACGTATTCTCATCAGAGAATGAGAAATCAGAGTCAACGTAGTTCGGCTAACTACGGGTGATGAGGAAGGTGGCTCTCCAATACGTCAGTATTGTTCCTACATACTCTCAACAGGTATGAGAGATCAGAGCTTACGTAGTTCGGGATAATACGGATTACGGGAATTCAGATTCATCTGTTTTATCGAGTAGGGTTAACAAACAGTTCCAGCAGTTGGATGTACGCAGCTCGACCCTTGGAGACTTAGGCGTTACCGTTTGCGGTAGAACTGGGAGTTAACGACACTCTTTTCTTCAGAAAAGCTTCCTTTGAATTATGGGCCCACGGGGCAAAAAGGTTTGAAGTTTGTTTTCTGTCTTTTATGGAAGAACTGTTTTTTATGGATGTTTGCAACCAATATCGCACTAGAGACTATGACCTGAGAGTGAATGTGTCGCATGTCACCCAAAGGGTGCCATACTAAACATCCAAGCTGTCAAAAAGAAACTCTCCGACAACCCTTTCTCAGATAGCTTAAGGCTCGTAACGTACGACGTCAGTTAACCTTTATTACTATATTTTGATTTGTTTTGAGATGAGAAGAGAGAACAGGCTCAACTAAAGGGAGACTATCAAGTCCTAATGTTGTCATGCCAAGGATTCATCCTATGGTTGAGGTTTGAAACAGGGAACTCCTAGGAGTTATCATGCATAGGTTTCAACCTAAAGTTCTAATCATCACTTCCTTATCAAAGGAAGTGAGATTCCTAGGGGATCATGTCAATGAGATACAGAAACAGATAAAGCATCAGCTTAAACAGTAAATAGATTTACAGTAAACGACTGTAAAATGCATGCAATGCAAGTGAGGGAGGAAATGTGTGTGGGGCATCACCCTCCACAAGCTCATCTCAACCTCAAGCCAGTATGAATAAATGTAATCATACAGAAGAAATGAAATAAAATGCCATCAAGCAAAACACAAACCACATAGGCAAGGGAGCAAGGCTCTACCGAATACCCGCAAGCAAAGCCATACAGTAACAATACAAGCAGAGGGAGCAACTCAACCTCTAGTGCAATCATGCTCATAGCTTAACACAATCTAAACATGAACTTATTCTAATGCATCAAGCAAATCACACAAGTCACATCAATACAGTTGCACAGAAAGCAAACAGATAGGAAAGAAAACAAATCAACAGCTTCCACAGCTTCACAGCAAAGCAATCCTCTGACAGCAGCTCAGTCCTCAGTCTGTAACTGTTCTTCAAGTCTATCCTCTTCAAGAGAATGAAAGGTACTCTATCTTCAAGCTTCAATCTTCAATAGCAAGTATCAACCTGCTTCTTCAAGCTTTCAATGCGTCAAACACAAGTATCAACTTTTTCTCCAACTTCAAGCTTTAGCCCTTTCTTCAATCTCAATTTTATTTTCTTCACACAAGTATTAACTTGTTCTTCTTGATCTTCAAGCCTCAGCTTCAAGGGCAGTCTTAAAACAAAGGGGAAGTGCAACCTCTAGCATCTTAAATCTTCTAGCAAGGAACTCCATCCTCTAGCAAGGGAGAAAGATTCATCTAACAAGAGCAAGGTGTGGATAGTGGTGAGCAAAGTGAAGACCAAAGGTCACCTCTAAGCACTCCACCATCAAGGAAAGGAACCCTCAAAGGTTCTACCACCTTGTGAGAGGCCACACATCCTACCAAAGTAGGGATGAGGCCTTTACAAGGGGGCCTTACATCATAGGGAAGAATGGAAGTGATCAACACCTTCCATGTTTATGAAAAGAAGAGAATCTATCTAGAAGCTCTGCCTACAAACCCTAATCTTATCACCTAAACAAAGCTATACCAAAAGAAGGGAAATCTTCACATCCAAGCTTCTTCAAGCATTCCTCAGCAACCCAAGCTTGTCTTCAACCTCATCCAAGAGCAAGCAAAGCAAAACCATAATCTAAGGGAACTAAAGAAATCAATATAGTTGAAATAACAAGCTAGGATCACATAAAACCCAGTACTAAAGTTAATTCCAACTAAAATACTAAAACCAATTGTAAAATCCTACAAAAATAACTATGGGGACCTAATTCAATCATGAATCTACCATACAAAATCCAGAGGTTGAATCATCCACCAAGTCCTAGAAATAAAACCTACATCATGAAGTACTAAGGTTAAACCCTAAAACTAGAGCACCTTAAGTTTCAAGTTAAAAACACTATCTAATTTCATCACAAAAATGTGATAAAAATCTAAGGGGAACATGCATATCTATGCTAGCTACACACAAAATATCAAGGCAAGAATCATCACCAAATGCTCAAACCAAATTCAACAAGACAAGGTATCAACCATGGTCATTTTAATATCAATTAATATTTAAAAAATGAAAATAAAATCAAAATTGCATGAATTCCTAATATTTTTAATCTACAAAATTCTAGATTCAATCATGAATCAGGGGGAAAAAGTTTGGAATTAATTGAGTTAATTTCCTATTTTTTATGAATTAATTTCTAAGTCATATGAAATGCACAAAATAAAAGAAAATAAAATAAATTAATAAAAAGCGCGTGGCAGATAGCAATCCAACGTAGTTCATTTCAAAGAATTGGGCCAAAGGGGGGGTGTGGATATCACTCTGAGTGTTAAGCCCAAAACCATTCAATTAATGAAACGGTGCGTTTCATTGGGAAATCTCTCTTTAGAGTTTGAGGTGCAATCGTGGCCATCCAATGCTCGCCTGAGTCCACGGTCAAACCCTAATCTGAGGGCTCATGTTCATCGTCCCCATTTGAACTCAGTTTGGGGGGAAAACATAGACGGTGGCCTGAACAGTGGCGCCACCGTCTTCTCCGGTGAAACACTCTTCTCAAGTCATCAAAACTCACAAAACAAATCATCATTTCACTCCAAATTTGATGATGATCACGAATATCAACTCCAAATCATCTAATTCCCTCTAAATTTTCAAACCCGATAGCATTTTCAGAATTCATCCAAATCTTGATTTTCACCATTCTTCAAATTAAAGGTCTCAAGTTAATCCTCACTCTTCACTGATCAATTTCCACTATCCCATCGTGATTATTACTTCAAGAATCTTGAGATATCAACCTCAACAGAAAATGATCACACACCTATTTTGTCTCTAATTCACCAATTTCTGATCCTAAATCCAACTACATGTTGTAAGGATCCTAACCACATATAGAATGCTAACTATCTCCTCCTAAATCATGCATAAGAGTGAAACGTACCAACCTGAGTTCAGAGAGGTAACAGAGATGGTTTTTGATCACTTCAGCTTCCAAGATGATGCAGACACACTCCAAATTCACTCCCAAAGCCTTTGCACACCTTGATTTGGCTTGATTTTCCCTTGAACTCAAAACCCGATTCTCACTTGAACCTTCAAAAGTTCAATGGCCCTTTCTGCAACCAGCTTCAATTCCTTCCAAAAAAATGGCTGAGTTCACTCAATGACTTATATAGAAATGATTGGGATTGTCTAGAACTTTCTAGAATCATCCAAATGAGATTTTGGATTTTCAAAATCTCTTCAAAATCTCATCCATGGAAATCACCATTCTGACTCCCTTTGGGCATGGCTATGCTTGTAATCAAATTCTCATGAGATTTTGAATGAGTTTGATGAGTTATCTTCCTTGTTTGCAAGCCAAAGTTATGAATTGGATATGTTGCTTTATCATGAAGAAATGAAATGGAATGTTATGCAAATGACCTCAAATTAAAATTCTAACATTGCCATTGTTTCTAAAATCATTTTTCCAGTCAATTTGACCTATAATTTTGTTTCATTTGGTCACAAAATGAATTATTTGAATTTTTGCCCATTAAATCCTTTTAATTCTTTCTTTTTTCAAAATTTCTTGAACCAAGTCTCTCCTTGAGCCATTTCAATGCCTCCTTTATGCATGGTCAAGGTTAAAACACCATTTTGAGCAAATTTCTAGTTGGACTAAATTCCATTTGAGACCTCTAAGTTGGTGAAAATGGCTTATGATCACAAATGACCTATAATCATAACTTCCCAAAATACACTTAACTTGTCAAAGCCATAACTTGAGTTCTACAAATACTATAAAGGACTTCTAGTACTCTCTAGAAAGCTAAGAGTATAAGGAACAACATTCATGTTGACCAAGAATTCATAGGAATCATCCTTCTAGGGCAAACGTTTCATTCAAGTTGGGTAACTTTCAAGCTCCAAATTCACATTCCTCAGATGACTTGTAACTTGTCAAAGCCATAACTTGAGTTCTACAAATCCTATCAAGGACTTCTAGCACTCAAATTAAATCTAAGATCATGTTATACAACACTCATGTTGGGGGCAAGATGAGATAACAATCACATCTTGAGTTAAACTGCCTTGAAGATAGGGGTCAAACTAGGGGATTTTACACTGTCAAGCCTTAGAAACCCTAGCTTGAAACTTCTCAAACTCTTCAATCATGATGAGTTGATATTGGAATCATCCTTAGAACATATTAATGCATCAATCCATGATCAAATGGCTCTTGACTTAGGTCTCAACCTTCTTCAAATCATCAGTTGACTTAGGGTTGACCCAGTCAAACCCTGGCTGCACCAATCATGGCTGAGGCTTCTTATTCTTGCACAATGACCTGTCTAGGCCTCAAAGTGATCTTCAACACTTCACATGAGCTCTCTCAAGACCTCAAGTCCATCTCCATGGCTTCAGAATCATCTGATGGCTTTCCACAACTCTCAAGTTAGGAGACCTACCCACTTGGCTTCAACCACTCTCTCTGAGGATCTTTTAACTTCTCTGACAAGGATATCAACCCTTGAACACTTGCATAACCTTCTTAGCTAGTTTCATAGTCTTGTGTATCCCTTGATTGGTAGTCATACCTCTTGATCTCCTGCACACATGTCAATGAAATGCAAATGATAATGCTAATGTGAATGAGATGAAACATAAGCTAGGTAAAGAAATGTTGGGAAAATTTTGGGGTGCAACAGCTGCCCCTATTCAAATGGCTTGAACCTGACTGGGTGAGAAGCAAACGACTCTCAAACAATCAAGGTAAAAGACGGTTGAATACCAACAAACCCGGAAATTTGCCAACTGCACAAGTATACGGTACTCTGATGGGGACAAATCTTCAGAAACTGAAATAATAGTTGCACGGCAACTAGCTGGAGAATTGGTTACACGGTAACCAGTGAAATGACTTATCTCAAATCTCCGTCAAGATGATCATCTGATTTTGCTGTAGATCTTCGTCCTCAAGTCATCAAGGGGTCACCGGTTACACGGTAACTGGTAATGGATGGTTGATCATGCCGTCAGGCATTCTGATTCATAGCAGAAGATTTCCTTATCGTCGCCTATGGGCTCATCATGTCGCTAGGAACATCGACAATATCTTTGTCGGGCTTCATCAGTAAGTCAATAAGGGATCCCGGGTTATTCGGTAACTAGTAAATGGCTACTCTCAAATCTCCGTCGGGATGATTATCAGATTTCGTTGCAGCTGCTTCCTCAAATCATCAAGGGATCACTGGTCACTCGGTAACCGGCGATACATAGCTGATATTGCCATCAGGCATTCTGCGACACTACGGCAGAAGGATTCCTCGGGACTCATCAGGTCTTTAGGAATTTTTTGACAATCAAGTTAACTATGTCGTCGGGCATTCAAAGAAATGTTCGGGCGTCAGCCGGACTTCGCCAGTAAGTCAGGAATAGAATTCTTGGTCAATTATGAACCAAATAGGGATATCCAAACTTCTGCCATCGGGCACTCCGCATCAGCTGAAAGAACTGCTTCATCAATACAGTTGGACTTCAATCATCAAGTCTTCAAGGAAATTTCAACTCCTCTATTTAAAACTGGCTGGGGATGACACATCTCCGCTGGGGATTCTGGAGAACTATCAAGTAACTCTGCTTCAGGGATCCAGAAATCACTCTGGGTGAATCATCTCTGCTGAGGACTTCAAGAATCATCTTGGACAAATAACTCCGTCGGGGACTTCAAGAATCATCCTGAACCAATAACTCTGGCGGGGACTTCAAGAATCATCCTGAACCAATAACTCTGTTGGAGATTTCAGGAATCATCCTGAGCAAACACTTTACCGGGGATTCTAAGCATCAACTTAAGCAACCAACTCTTGCGACTCTACTGGGGATTTTAAGAATCATCTTAAACAATCACCTTCGCTGGAGAATTCAAGAATCATCTTGGGAAAGCGACTTTTGCTGGGGAATACCTGCAAAACAAGAACGGTAACAACCTAGCTCATGTTTCACATGCATATGTTTGACAATGGCGCAATGCTCCACATGGTGGAAATGCTACGCGTTTTTAGGGTAAATGCTATGCAATCATGCAAAATGCTATGGCCGCATCAGCAAAATAAATGCTGAAGGGAAGTTCCTCCTGTCAAGGAGAAAGGACCACTTTGGTGGAGGAAGGAACCATCCTGCCGAGGAGAAGAAGTCACACCAATCTCAATTGGATTCCTCCTGGGGAAACGAACTTCAGTCGACTGCTGCAGGGGAACAAAGTTCTACGAGAACTTGAACATGCTCGGCTAGGTATACGAACCACAATCTGCTAAGGAAAACGATGTCAATCGCAGAAATCAACTGCACAGCCTTCGCGACAAACTTTCCTGAAGATAACGACTCCGACGGGGAAATACAACATCAGCTATTCAACACTCTACTGGGGAGCACCAATCATGGCCTGAACGCTTTCTTGGGAAACTGCAAATTCGGCTGAGGATAGGCAACTAGACGCTGGAATAAATCCTACCTGCCGGGGAAAATACAACTCTGTGGGGGACTTTCAATTCCGCTGGAGACTTCAGTCTGAACTATCGAGAGCTGCACACTTCAGTATATGACTCAGCTGGGGAGACAACGAACCTTCAGGATACATCTGCTTGGGGAGAGACTCTTCTCTTCTTGGGGAAACATATCAATGCTTACGATCTCATGTTCAAACTCCATGGGGAGGTGCTGCTGAACTTGCTGGAGAAGAAGGAATCATCCTGCTTGGGAACGCATACGGCGTACTGCCTGGAACATGTTATACCTGCGACAACACAAACAAACAGACAAGATACCCTTCTCAAAGGGACCTATCAAGGTTATCATCTTGTGACAATGTTCAAGTAATTCATTGTTTCAACAATCAGGGGCCTAGGCCAGTAAGTTTATGTATGTGTATTTTATCAAAAACATCGGCGTTCTTTTTCGCAAACAAAACAGATAAATGCTAAACAAGCAAACAGAATTGCTGAATAGTATACATTTTATTGATACGAACCCCTGAATGGGCAAAAATGTTTTACAACAGATGCAAGCTCCTGGAATGAGGAAGCTGCGCAAGTATAAAAAACATAAATATACATCAGTATATACACAAATATCGACAATGAGGCGTAGATGAACACCATGAGTTGATCCCTCTATGACCCACTCGACTTCGATACTTCTCCGACGCTTCAGCCTCAGAAGAGATTGATTCAGATGAACGGCCCTCAGGTCCTCCAAACCACTAAACAAATACAGTCCACACGCGGAACGCAGTCATTTGCTTTTTCAAATCTATAACTTTTGCCTGAATCGCCCTTTCGGGTTTTCGATTCACCGGGATACCCTTTTTTGCCAAAGTCGCCCTTCCAGGTTTTCGACTTTGCGGGTGTACATTCTTTTCTTTTATATCCCTAATTTTTGCCCGAACCTTTTTCCTTTTTTATAGTTCGCCGGGATGCCCTATTTTTGCCTGGATACTCTTTTTTCTTTCCAGCGGGTCATTCTTTAAGCAAAGTATTTTTTAACTGCGTCTGCGTTCACCGGGGATGCAAAATCTTTGTCATCCATCATGGATAACAACAAGGCTCCTCCCGAGAAGACCTTGCTGACGATGTACAGACTTTCGTTATTGGGAGTCCACTTGCCCCGGTGATCGGAGTGTGGAGGAAGAATCTTCTTCAGGACGAGATCACCCGTCTGAAAGCTTCTAGGACGCACCTTCTTGTCATAGGCTTTCTTCATTCGACTTTGGTACATACGACCATATGCAATCGATGCTAATCTTTTCTCGTCCATCAGGCTGAGTTGGTTTAGTCGGTTCTTAATCCATTCTGCCTCGTCGAGTTTCACATCAACCAAAACTCGTAAAGAAGGGATCTCAACTTCTAACGGAAGGACAACCTCCATACCGTACACCAATGAGAAAGGAGTTTCCCCGGTTGATGTACGTACCATTATACGATAACCGTGGAGTGCAAATGGCAACATCTCATGCCAGTCTTTATAGGTCACAACTATCTTCTGTACAATCTTCTTCATGTTCTTATTGGCCGCTTCAACGGCGCCATTCATATTCGGCCGGTAAGGAGATGAGTTGTGGTGTTCAATCTTGAAACTCTGGCACAACTCCTTCATCATCTTGTTATTCAGATTTGAACCATTATCAGTAATGATCCGCTCGGGAATTCCGTAACGACAGATGATGTCCCTCTTTATGAATTTAGCCACCACCTGCTTAGCCACATTGGCATACGAGGCTGCCTCCACCCACTTTGTGAAGTAGTCGATAGCTACTAGAATGAAGCGATGACCGTTAGAAGCAGTGGGCTCGATCTTGCTTATCATGTCGATGCCCCACATGGAGAACGGCCACAGGGAGGACATGACATTCAACGGGCACGGCGGCACATGAATCTTATCAGCATAAATCTGGCATTTATGACATCTCTTCGCGAATTTAAAGCAATCTGATTCCATCGTCAGCCAGTAGTATCCTGCTCTCAGGATCTTTCTCGTTATAGCATGCCCGCCGGCGTGCGTACCAAATGTGCCTTCATGGACTTCTTCCATGAGCATACCCGCCTCTTTCTCATCTACACATCTGAGTAGCACGAGATCATGGTTTCTTTTATACAAAACTCCATCAGGATTGAGATAAAAATTTCCAGACAGCCTCCTCAGAGTCTTCTTACCCTGGGTTGACGCTCCCGCAGGATATTCCTTAGTCATAAGGAAGGTCTGGATGTCATTGAACCATGGCTTGCCGTCAGAGGCTTCCTCGATCCCAAAGACGAATGCAGGTCTATCAAGACGAGAAAGGACAATTCTTGGAGCTTCATTCCAAAAATTGACTTTATACATCGAATCCAACATGGCTAAGGCATCAGCCATTTAATTCTCGGCCCTGGGCACATGATGAAGTTCCACTCGATCAAAGAACGGAAGCAGCCTTCTGGCATAGTTCATGTACGACACCAAATTCGAATGACGAGTCTCCCACTCCCCTTTAATTTGGTTGATCACAAGCGCCGAGTCACCATATACATCTAGGTTCTTGATTCTCAAATCAATCGCCTCTTCTAGACCCATGATGCATGCTTCGTACTCCGCTTTGTTATTGGTGACCGGAAACGTCAGTCTCGTAGTGAACAGGATGTGGGATCCGTGGGGAGTCGTGATGATTGCCCCAATGCCACTTCCGTAAGAATTAACCGCCCCGTCAAATATCAATTTCCATTGGGATTTCCTGTCTGGACCCTCGTCGGGCAATGGTTCATTGCAATCCTTTGCTTTGAGAAACATAATATCCTCATCAGGGAATTCAAATTTCATCGGCTGATAATCCTCGATCGGCTGTTCGGCAAGGTATTCAGACAATACGCTGCCCTTAATGGCCTTCTGGGAAACATACTGAATATCATATTCTGTCAACACCATTTGCCATCTGACAATCCTGCCCGAAAGCGCTTGTTTCTCGAAGACATACTTGATCGGATCCATCTTCGAAATTAGCATGGTTGTGTGGTTGAGCATGTACTGTCGTAAACGTTTGGCAGCCCAGGCTAGTGCACAACACGTCTTCTCCAGCATCGAGTAACGAGATTCACAGTCTGTGAACTTTTTTCTCAAGTAGTAAATGGCATGCTCCTTTCTGCCCGTTTCGTCGTGCTGCCCGAGAACACATCCCATACTATTCTCAAGAACTGTCAAGTACATGATTAAGGGTCGTCCAGCCACTGGGGGTATCAAGATCGGAGGTTCTTGTAGATACTGTTTTATCTTATCAAATGCCTTCTGGCAATCCTCGTTCCAGATAATCGCCTGATCTTTCTTTAAAAGTTTGAACATCGGTTCACACGTGGCCGTGAGCTGAGAGATAAACCTTGCAATGTAGTTTATTCTGCCCAGGAAACCATGAACTTCTTTTTCTGTTCTTGGCGCAGGCATTTCTTGTATTACTTTAATCTTCGTAGGATCAACCTCAATGCCTCTTTCACTCACGATAAACCCCAGTAGTTTTCCAGACCGCACTCCGAAAGTACACTTGTTAGGATTCAGCCTCAACCTGAACTTCCTAAGCCTCTCAAAAAGCTTCAGCAAATTGACCAGGTGTCCCTCCTCTGTTTGGGACTTCATAATCATGTCATCAACATAGACTTCAATCTCATGATGAATCATATCATGAAACAAAGTAACCATTGCTCGTTGGTAAGTGGCCCCCGCGTTCTTTAGACCGAAAGGAATTACCTTGTAGCAGAATGTTCCCCAAGGTGTAATAAACGTAGTTTTCTCCATGTCCTCCGGCGCCATCTTGATCTGATTGTAGACGGAGAAGCCATCCATGAACGAAAACACGGAGAACTGAGCTGTATTGTCGACCAACACATCAATATGAGGGAGCGGGAAATCATCTTTAGGGCTCGCCCTATTCAAATCCCGATAATCGACGCACATCCGCACCTTACCGTCCTTCTTCGGTACAGGCACTATGTTGGCGACCCACGGAGGGTAAGTGGTAACCGCTAAGAAGCCAGCATCAAGCTGTTTCTGCACTTCTTCTTTGATCTTAACGACCATATCTGGTCGTGTCCACCTAAGCTTCTGCTTAACGGGAGGACAATCTTCTCGTAGCGGTAAGTGATGGACCACGATGTCTGTATCAAGTCCGAGCATATCTTCGTATGACCAAGCAAATATTTTTTCACCCTAAAATTTGCTCAACCTATTTCACCTGGTTTATGTTTAATTGCATTGTCATTTGCATAGTAAATCATGTACATAATCTAATCATTTGCATAGCATAGCATAGATAGGCATCCAACAAGGGATCAAGTGCCATTCTTATCTAAAGAAGCACATCAAGGTTTTTCTAGCTTAAGACCATCCAAGTTATCAAGGCATGTTTGAAGCTTTGAGAAGGTTGAGTGTCAACAGGTGGACTTCTCACCTAATTGGAGGTGTATCGAGGGTCATCAATGGGGGTATGAGCTATGAATTGAGGGTATGGAGTGTGTACAAAGCTTATGAAATGCCTAGAGTGTCATATTAGAGATAATACAAGTCATTGATTCAAGTACAAGAGCCACAGTTGAAGTGCAGTCAACTAGGGTTTCATCTGGGTCAACCCTAGGTCAAGCCTAGGTCAACTGAGTGATTGAAGAGCATCAAGGCTTAATTGGAGGATGGGGGATTAATGAATTGATATGTTGATACATGTGTGGTGTTGTGCCAAGTATAAATCAAAGAGAATCAAGAGTAGGAGGAGTTGCCAAATTAGGGTTTCAATGTAAAATCCCCTAATTTAGGCCTAACTTCCAAGCCAGATAAGTCAAAATTCAAGTTTCAAATGGATTCTTGGCCAACATGAAACTTGTATAAATTCTTAATAGCTTTAATTTGAGTACTATAAGTCTTCAAGAAGATTTGTAGAACTCAAGTTATGGTTCTTGCAAGTTATGGGTCATCAGAGGACACTGAATTTTATCTGTGAAAGTCCCTTGACTTCCAAGCAACTTTTTCCCATCAAGGAGTTTTCAAATGGATTCTTGGCCAACATAAGAGTTTTAGATCATGAACTTAGATTTAATTTGAGTACTAGAAGTCCTCAAGAGGATTTGTAGAACTCAAGTTATGATCTTGGCAACCCAGGGGTATTTTGGGTATGGATGATTATAGGTCATTTTTCAACATAGGTCAAAATCTTCATCTTCCACTCCTCAAATGGAAAAATGTTCAACATGAGATGTGTTTAGAATGGTGTTTTTAGGCTAGGTAAGAGGTCATGGGTGATTGGAAGAGCTTGTATCACAAAATTGCAAAAATGGCCTAAAATAAGGGTGAATTTTAAATGAACCAAGGATGAAAATTGGGATTTTTGAGCTATGGGTCCAAACCTAGCCATATGACATACCAAATTGATTGGAAAACATATTTTGAAAACAATGACATTGCCACATTTTTTATTTGAGGGATAATTCTATGACTTACTTTGTAAAGTGGTTGCTTACATCATAAGTCACAAATGCAAAACCACTCTTTGGAGCTTAATCAAGGCCTTAACCCTTGCCAAACCATTCAATATGTCATCTAAGGAGAAATTGGATCAGAATGAGGCATTGAAGCAAGCTTAAAACTCAGCTTCCATGTGTGAATTTCTCATGACATTTTCAAGAGCAAGAGATGTGGAACTTCTCATTGGATCAATCCAGAAGTTTCTAGAGCTTTCATTCATGTTCTATATAAGGATTAGAGGTGATCTAAGGCATTTGTTGATGGAGATTGAGGGAGATTGGAGAGATTGAGCATTGAGTTTTCCATGTGCAAATCAGAATCGGTTACAACAATCTGATCCATTTCACTCCATTCTTTTGTGTTCAATAGCTTCCTTTGGTGTTGGTGAGTGATTCCAGATAGATTTCTAGCCAAGATCGTGGAAGAATCGTGAGATTGCATTTTGAATTCATCCCTTCCAAGTCAGAATCGAGTTTAGTGATTCAAGAAGATTCAGTCCAATTTATTGCATACAGAAGCTTGGTAATTGATCATAGAACGTGTCTAGAAGATCTTGGAGCTTGATTTCGAGGTTTTACCACTCTGTTCATCCAAGATTTGCAGGTATGTAAATTTCATTCCATGGCTTGATTCATGTAGAATTACTAGGTTTTAAATGGTTAGATTCATTATAGATGATGGTTAGGACGTTTCTGGATTGGTTTGGAGTGGATTGGTGACAATTAAGATAGATGACCAATTTCTGTTTGAGCTTGGTTCTTGTGATTCTTGGGGAATTAATGGTGTTTAGATGATGGTAATTGATCAGTGTAACATGTAGTTCATGTTAGTATCTTTAACTTTGAGAATGTTGACCATCAAGACTTGTTGAGTTTTCTGCAATTTTGATGGGGTTTGGCTTTGGAGGGCGAATCAATGATTTTGGAGGTCGTATTCATGATCAGGGTGAAAAATTAGGTGAGATAGGGTATTTGGTTGCAAAGTTTGGTGAGGTTTTGAAGTTGTCTTGTCGGAGAAGACGCTGTTTTCCACCGTGGACCACCGCCTGAGAATAGTTTCAGGCCACCTGAGATTGTTGGAGAAGATGAATGAGAAACCATTGGATTGGTCTAAGAGGAGACTTTGTATGCTGATCCAAGGGCCACGATTCAAACTGAGAATTGCCTCCAAGCTTTTGAAATGCAGCGTTTCATTTATCCAGTCAGCTGGTGACTGGATCCCCACGTGGACGCGCCCCAGCTCTCAGATGCGCTTACCAGTCCATGGATCCAATGGCTCTCATTTATTTTCAGCTTTTTATTTTCTTTTTCCTTTTAAATTCATTTTAGTTTTGTTTTTATTCCATTTAATTTCTAAAAAATCATAATAAATCCAATATTGATCAGAAAAATATTTTAAAAATACCTCCATGATCCTGGATTTATTTGTGATTTTATGAAATTAATAAATCTCATTTTCACCCATTTTTCAATTTAATTTGATTTTCTCCATTTTATTAATTTCTTTAATTTTGTCCATTTGATACATGATTTTGTGGGTTTTCTTGTGATCAATTGGTGAATGTTTTTGAGTTGATTCTTGTTGGACTAATTAGATTAGAGGTACATGCTCCCTTAGAGATTTTTTTTTCATATTTTTATGATGAAATTTAGGATAGTTTTGAGTAATGAACTTTAGGATGCTAGGATTATGGTTTTACAACACTTAGGTGTAGTTTAGGGCATAGTTTGGAGGCTTAGGGTTTGATTTAGGCCTTGGGGTTTATGTGGGGTATAGGGTACATAGTTAGGTTCCCTTAGAAATTAATCTAGGATTTTAGGATGAGTATTACTATTTTATCTGATTTTTGCAATTGAGTGGTATTGGTGTGTTTCCCCTTTGGGCTTTTGGTTTGATTGTGGGGTTTGGGGCATTTCAATTGGGTGATTGGGGTTTGAGTTTTGCTTGATGGAGATAATGAAGACCTTGGACATGAGTGGAGATAAAGGACGGAGCTTGGAGCATGAGATTCTTAATCTTGAAGACTGCTTTTGAAGACTTAGGAGATAGGAGATATAGGGAGAGCTTTAGAGTAGACTGATTTCTTCTGTCAAACATAGAGAGCTTCTTGTGCCTCTATTCCATCCTATGACACAAGGTCCCCCAAAGAAGTTCCATCTCTCCTTAGGAGGGATGTAGAGCAAGCTTGGGTTGGGTAGAACCTTGAGGATATCCTTCACTTGCTGTGTTAAGATCTTAGTGATTTCCTTGGGTTATCATTAAGCCTCTTAACATTTCAACTCCATCTCTTAGTTGATTCTCTCCTGTGAGTGCTTGCCTTGAAGATGGAAGCCTATTGAAGATGAAGTTCATTGAAGATTAGTGAAGATGAAGCTTATGCCTGTCAAAGCTGGTTAGCCGTGAATTAGGGTTTTGCTGCTGTTTGAAGTTGTTTATTTGTTGGGGTTCAGTGCTTGATAAAGCTGGGGATTTTTGAGGATAAGAGCTTATCTAAAGCTTGAAGATCATGGAAGAGTAAAGATGGGGTCTTGCTGGGAGAAGTTGTTACTGTCCACTCTTTGCTGTTAATCAACTGTAGTTGTCAGGGCTGTTACTGTCAGAGCTATTGCTGTAGGAGCTGGTGTTGCTGTCAGAGCTGGGGTTGGGTTTTACTTCCTTTTTTGTATTGTCTGTTGGCTTGTTCAGCTTGCCCCTTAGGTTTGAAGTGAAGCTGTTTCACTTTGCCTATTGTTTTCCCTTGCCTCGCTTGTACTGCTGCATCTCATGCATATTTACTGTTTACCGTATAGCTGCTGTTTCTTTTCCGTTTATCCCCTAGGATCTCTGATTTCCTCTGTGCAGGAGGGAATTATGACAGACATTAGGATTCTAACCCATGCATGACAACATTAGGGTAGTTTGATTCCCATTTCAAACCCTAGGTTTTTAGAGTTCTTTCTCTTCTATCTCAAAACAATTCAAAACACAATAATAAGGATAATCGATATCGTACGCTACGAGCCTTAAGCTATTTGAGAGAGGGTTGTTGGAGGGTCACTCTTCAGTAATCTGATTGCTTAGTGTGTTACCCTTAGGTTGGCATACAATGTAGTCACTCTCAAATCATAGTCTCTAGTGCGTCAGAGATTGCAACATCAAACAAAATAGTTCTTGCGTAAAAGACTGAAAACAAACATCAAAGTGTCATTTTTGTCCGCTTGGACTCCTGATTAGAAGAAAACCTTTTCAGATAGATAAAAAAACAGTCAGACAAATCTGTGTCTTCCGTAGCCCGAACTACGTTTGCTCTGATCTTTCATGCTGTATGAAAGTACGTAGGCATAGGATGTTGTATCCTAGCGAGCAACCTTCCCCTCCTTTCCCGTAGGTAGGCGAACTACGTTGACTCTGATTTCTCGTTCCAGACGGGAATACGTAGGCATAAAGTGCGATACTTTGCCGAGTCATTTTCTTTTCTTTTAACCTTTGACCCTATAGCGTAGATAGAATAACAATCCGTACTAGAAAACAAGCGTGGATCCCGTCGAGTACGACGGACGTGAGGGGTGCTAATACCTTCCCCTTGCGTAACCGACTCCCGAATCCAGGATTTGGTTGCGATGACCATTCCTTTCCCGTCTTTGCGGTAGGTTTACTTCGAGCGTTTCCTTTCCCTCCTTTGGGATAAATAACGCACGGTGGCGACTCTTCTGTTTAGTCGGCGCCGATTTTCGCAGTAGCGATAGCTGGCGAATCTGCTGGGGATGGGAATATCCACTATGCGAATTAATCCTAGCGCTTGTTTTCCTGTCGTGGGTGTTGTATAGATTTACTTTTCTTTCTTTACTTTCCGCATTTTTGTTATCAGCTTTATATTATTATTGCTGTTGTGGGAAGGGGTTGATCTGTTGAGAGATAAGCCAGACCTGGGCTTGAGGTTACACATAGACTTAGAAGTAGAGAGTAGTGGTTAGCCTGCTTGCTTAGCTCGCACCAGCTAGCCGCGAAATTTACGCTCGTACGAGATTCTCTTTGATGCTTCTTGCCTGGCCCTTAGGGCTCGACAAGTTGTCTGACCCGAGGATTGTCGACTCTGGGGACCTATCAATTGGGATTCAACTAAGTGAGGCCACTTCAAGGGATGATGATGCCACACCTTCTGGGTATCGTATCATCGCTCTTGAAAGTCTGTGACGTTGAACCCACATAGGATTCCGTACCTCGTCTGCGAGTTAAGTACATACCTGTGAGGGGTAGGTGGGGCTATTTGCAGGAAACCTTTGACCTCAGAACACCTGGTTTATCTCTGTCAGTGAGATGTGGTTACAGGGTTCATTTGAGTGGTTGGTTTAAGATTTTATGGTCCTCAAGCTTCAATGTCAAGCAGCACAGTTCATCAGCATTGCACTTGGTCCCTTGTTTGCATATGCATGTGCATTTTCATGACTGCATTTCATTAACGTGTATTTATGTTGCAGGTAATCATTCCCCTCTGATTCTAGTATATCCTCTAGCCAGACATGGAGTCCCTGAAGAGGACAGTTGCTTACCGGTTGCATTCACCAGATATCAGTTCCTTGCTGGGATTAGTTGCTTTAGCAGATGAGAGGGTGAGGGCTGAGTTCAGAGTATCCTATGGGAGATTGCTTAGTTTGTTGTACAGACCTTCAGCATTTGAGACGACTGGGGTGTATACTTTGATGCAGTTTTATGGGCCGCAGCTGAGATGTTTCTTATTTCCCGACTATATTCTGGCACCCACTTTGGAGGAGTATTCTGCTATGTTGGGAGTTCCCGTGTTAGACCAGATGCTCTTTATACATGTTGATGCTGAGCCTGAGTTGGCTACGCTCGCCGAGATTGTCAGTTTAGACGCTTCTGAGTTCCCCGGAGGCTTGGTCAAGCTGAACGGAGCTTATGGTTTTCATCTGTCTGTCCTGGTTGAGAAGGCTACACAGTGCGCGAAGAGTGGATGTTGGGTTGCCTTCAGTGCCATTCTAGCTGTCTGCATCTATGGGATTGTCCTGTTCCTTAATGTGCCAGATTTTGTCGACTCAGATGCCTTCTTGATTCTTGCCTCGAAGAATCTAGTTCCTACTCTCTTGGGTGATGTCTATCATTCTATTCACTACAAGAATGAGAAACGTCGTGGCAAGAATGTTTCCTGCTGTCTTCCTCTTTTGTACAGGTGGTTCCAGGGGCATTTGCCGAAGATAGGGCCTTTCGTTGATACTGTTAATACTTTGGATTGGTCTTCCCGGTTGATGGGGCTGTCTGCTGAGAACATCATGTGGTTTGATCGGAGCATGCTTGGCCTAGATATTATATATAGTTGCAGTGGCTTTCCGAATGTCCCCTTGATTGGGCGGAAAGGCTGTATTAACTATAACCCTTCGCTGCTGGTAAGACAATTCGGTTATGCTTTGAGGGATGCTCCTATTGAGAAGGAGATACAGGAATCTCTGTATCTCACAGGCTTATTAGACGCGGCTGTGTTGATCAGATTGAGACATGCATGGGCTAACATCCATAGGAGAGGGAAAACTTTGCTCGGTAAGAGCAACAGCAGAGCTTATGATCCTTATTTGGCTTGGATCCGCGAGAGAGCTAGTACTTCCTTGATGCCTTATCCTACTGCGGAACCCCTGTATCTTCCAATGATTGAGGTACCTACTTCCGAAGAGAGTGAGAGGTATAACAAATTGTTGGCTGAAAACGGAGAACTGAAGAAAGCCAATGATGATTTAGAGAAGGAGATCTTCCAGTTACATCGTGAGAAGAATGAAGCCACCTTCACTATGAAGGAACAAACTGAATTGATTAACAGGTTGGGTTTCGAGCTGAAAAAAGCGACCAACAAGAAAGAAAAAGTGGGAATAGCCTTGAGTGGTGTCAGCAAGGTGCTCACTTCCAAGAAGGAACTTTTAAGCAAAGCTTATTCCCGTCTCAGCAAGTGGGAAGCATTGTGGAATACCATGCTCGCCAAGCGGAAGGAGCGTGAAGACGAACTGAAGCTGCAGATTGCCACGCTAGAGGCACAGATTAGAGCCCAGGACGCAAAGATTGCCGAAGAGACATCACTTAGGAGCGCTGTTGAGCTTAAAGTAAGTAGCCCTGACGAGAAGCCGAGAGGTTATGAAGTGAAGACCGGTTCCAAGAAGTACAGACTTGACGAGAGTTCTGGCGAAGGAACCTGCTAGGACGACGCCAAAAAGCTGAGATCCACTACCGAGCGGCATGCCTTACTGATACAGGAGTTGATCTCCCGACTAGGGCATCCGGAGACGTTGAGGATATTGGAAGATGTCAGAGCACGCCATTTGGCTTGATTTATCTTTGCCTTGCTTTTGTTGTTTGTACTTGTATTTTTTACCATCGCCAGGCTTGTTGGCCGAGGCCTATTCAGTTGTATTCAATTGTACTCTTGTACTCAGCCTCTTGGCATTTGCTTATATATGAGGGTTTTTCTGATTTCTTGCTTGCTGGATGGGGACTCCATCGTCGTAATGGCCTTCTCTTCAAAACTAGAATTGGGGGAGAACATAACCTATAGCATATTTACACGGTTGCATCTGCATTCATACTGCATGACCCATATACTTGAATCTGTATCTTATTTCCTGCATCTTCAGGTTTTTCAGGATTGACGAACAAAGAGTTCACCGCTACTCAACCCGAAACAACTGCAAGAGAATCATGGATCAAGTCCAATAGGAGATGTAGTAAATCCGCGAGAAGCTGAATTTGTTCATGCAAGCAATGAAGAACATTGCTAAGGGCCAGGAGAGCCTCTAGACTTTGGTACAGCCGCTGCTGACGCGGGCTAATGGGAATAGCAATAATAACCACAACTCTGCGCACGTTGAGACTATTCTGGAAGATGGGCCCCCTACACCTGTGGTTCCACCTGTGGTGACCCCACCTGTTGTGGTTGTGAACGGGGGCGCTGGAGCTGGCAATGGTAATGCAGGGAATGGAAATGAGATTGTTGTTAATAATGTTGGATTTGGGGACGCCAACCAAGGTGGTGGTAACAACAATGGCGGTAATGGCTTCGGCAACAATGGTTTCGGCTACAATGATCAGGGATTTGATTACGTCAATCAGGACGGGAAATTCGGTCTCAACAACACTCAGGGTTTCGGTTATGACGGCTTTGGTAACACTAATCAGGGGTATGGTCGATTTGGTAATATGAATGGTGTTGGGGTGATTCCTGTCAACACTGGGTTTGGACCTATTAGAGTCAACCAAGGTTTCGGTAACGGGGGACGAGGTCCCATGATCAATCAGCAAGGGTTTGGTCGCAACAATAGTTACGACGGATATGGAAACGAAAATGTGAATTGGGGTGAAGACCACCAGGAGGATGCCTTTTCTGGAAAAGGTGCGGGGTTTGAAGGACCTGTTGATCCTGTGCAGAGGATTAGAATGCTTGAAGAACAGATGAAGGGGGTAGTGAATTAGAACTCCGCCGGTTTGAATATGACTACAATGGGATTGGTACCAGGGCTGAGGGTGCCGTTGAAATTCAAGGCTCCCACGTTTGACAAGTACAAGGGGGACACCTGTCCTAAGGTCCATGTCCGCTCTTACTACAGAAGGATGTCAGCGTATTCCGATGACGAAAGGATGCTCATGCATTTCTTTCAAGACAGCTTATCAGGACCTTCGCTTGAGTGGTATATGGGGCTGGAGCCCACGCAGATCAAAACATGGAAGCAATTAGCAGATGCTTTTGTGACACATTACAAATATAACAGTGATCTGGCGCCAAACCGGGTCCAATTGCAGGGTTTGTCACAGAAGAACGGTGAAAGCTTTAAAGAGTATGCGCAAAGGTGGCGCGACATGGCAGCAAGGTTGCATCCTCCTTTAATTGAAAGGGATATGAATGATATGTTCATTGGGACATTTACGGGGGTGTTCTATGAAAAATTGTTTAGCGTGTCATTGAGCAGTTTCTCAGATTTAATTCTTATGGGGGAGATGATTGAGAACGGGATTAAAGTTGGAAGGTTCCAAGCAGGTGAGTCTACTTCAACAGGAGGTGCCAGAAAAGCATTTGGTGGTAGACGACAGGGTGATTCTAGTGCCGTGTTTGGTGGCAGGGGCAGAGGCAGAGGAAGACATCAGTATGTTCAGCCGCAACAGATAGCTAGCGTCACTATCCCGCTTCCTCAACAGAGGCAGCAACAACAACAACAACAACCACAGCAACAGCAAGGACAGAATCCTGGCCAGAGGAGGGTACATAATGCGAGAGCAAAAAGAGTATTTGAAGTACCTCCTTCCACGTATGCAGAACTCCACCAGACCCTGCTAGGGTTGAACTTGGTTGAAAAAAGGACTTTGGCACCGCCTACTGGGGCAGTACTTCCTTACGGATATGATGCCAACAAGCATTGCGAATTCCATTCTGGGGCACCCGGGCATGATATAGAATCTTGTCAGGCATTTAAGCATAAAGTTCAGGATTTATTGGACAGCAAGGTTATTAACTTTGGACAGGCGGGTCCAAATATAGTACAACAGTCTATGCCCAATCACGGGGCGAACGCCATCTTGACAGAAGAGAATCTTAATCTAGTGATGGATGTCAATGAGCTGAAGACACCGTTGGGTGAGATTAAAAGCAGGTTGTTAAAAGGGGGTGTGTTCCCGGGGTGTGATGAATTTTGCTTGGATTGTTGGATACAACCAGAGGGTTGTAATGAGTTGAGGCAAGGCATTCAAGCTATGATGGATAAGGGTACCTTGCAATTTGACAGAACCGCGGTTGAAAAGCCTATAGAGGCGTTGTGTAATGAGCAGAACGATGTTGCTACAGTGACGATTCCGAGGAAAACAATAACGATAACAGCGCCCGCCAGGAGGCCGACGATCACAATTACTAAAGCTGGACCAGTCCCTTTTGAGAGTACTAAAGCAGTGTCGTGGACTTACGGGTTGGAGGTATATTGCGATGGTGAGAAAATTGAAGTCAATGGACAACAAGCTAGGGTTGTAGACAATGTTGTCGGAACAGGGGGTATGACCAGAAGCGGAAGAATCTTCACGTCACCTGAGGTAGAGGCGGAAAGAGTAGCCAAGGGTAAAGCTAAGGCAACTGAGAGTGGTCCTTCTCAGTCGAATGAAAAGGAAACGTCACTTAAGAATGTGGAGGAGTTTATGAGGCTCATTCGTAAAAGTGATTACAAAATTGTGGAGCATCTCCAGCAAACGCCGTCAAAAATTTCCATCCTATCCTTGTTGTTATGTTCCGAGGCCCATCGGAACGCTTTGCTAAAGATTCTAAACACGTTGTTCGTTCCTCAAGAGGTTTCTATTAATCAGTTAGAAGGGGTGATGACGCATGTCAACACGGGGCACAGTTTGGGCTTCACAGATTTTGATTTGACTCCGAGAGGGCGAGAGCATAATATGGCATTGCATGTGTTGGTAGAATGTCGGGGCACGGTCATGTCCCATGTTTTAGTAGATACTGGATCTTCCCTGAATGTGCTACCGAAGAAAGCCTTGATGAAGTTAGACATCAGGGGGATTATCTGCACGCCCAGTGACTTAGTGGTGAGAGTGTTCGATGGAACGAGGAGGTCAGTTTTCGGATCAATAACATTACTGTTGCAGGTGGGGCCTGAAATATTTGAAACTGAATTCTATAAATGAACATCCAGCCAGCGTATAGTTGCCTTCTAGGGCACCCATGGATTCATGCTGCCGGGGCAGTCACATCCACGTTACACCAAAAGCTGAAGTATATGGTTGGGGATAGTGTCGTCACGGTTTGTGGAGAGGAAGATATTCTGGTTAGCCCTTTGTCTTCGTTCAAGTATGTTGAGGTCGACGGCGAAATACACGAGACACCCTGTCAAGCCTTCAAGGGGTTGCGAAGTAAAGACAAGGCTCTGGTGCCAAGCAAGATATCAGATGTGGCGGTGTCGTCCTACAAAGAGGCTCAGGCTCTAGTGCAGTCAGGCAAAGCCAAGGGCTGGGGGCAGGTGTTGGAGATTCTCGTGAAGAATGACAAGTTCGGGCTCGGATATCATCCTTCATCATCAGCATCCTCTTCAGGAACGCCCAAGTTCAGAGGGCCAATAACCATCACGCCAAATGGAGTGAGCTTCAAGACTATTAATGTTGTTTCCGATGCTGAAGAAGGAGATAGCGACTGTGACATGGATGCGTGGATCAAGCCAAGCATGCCAGGACAAAGTCTCTGCAATTGGTCTATCTGGGAAACTGTTCCCGTGACAACTAAACAGTAATGATTTGTTTTCTTAATTGTTGAATAATCCTGTGCCCTACCCGGGGCATAGTGATTTTGCTTAGGGCCATTTGGTTATGTACATTACATTATTTAATCATGAAATAAAGGCGTTTTCATATACAAATGTTGTGATCCCTGTTTTTCCTAGTTTTATCTTTTACAATAAAAGGGCAATGTGGTTATTTGCTTTGCATGCGTTTTGAAGCATTTAACCATTTCCTTTGCAGGATTACTATTTCAGATGACATCTATGAACCGCCTATGACTCACTTCGACTTCGAGCACCCGGTATTTCAGGCTGAGGAAGAGATTGTTGAAGATGGCGACGTACCAAAAGAGTTGACCTGGTTATTGAAACAAGAAGAAAGAATCATTCTGCCTCATGAGGAAGTCATCGAGATTATCAATTTGGGGTCGGAAGAGGTTGTGAGAAACATCCGTATAGGGGCTGCGCTGCAGAGCGACATCAAGCAAAAGTTAGTTGAGATGCTTAAAGAGTACAGTGATATTTTTGCTTGGTCGTATAAGGATATGCCTGGGTTGGATACGGATATGGTTGTTCACCGTCTGCCGCTGCGAGAGGAATGTCCGCCTATTAAGCAGAAACTCCGAAGAACTAGACCGGACATGGTTGTGAAGATCAAGGAGGAAGTTCAAAAACAGTGGGATGCTGGTTTCCTAGCTGTTACAAAATATCCCTCATGGGTCGCTAATATTGTGCCAGTGCCAAAGAAAGACAGTAAAGTGCGAATGTGTGTAGACTACCGTGATCTGAACAGAGCGAGCCCGAAAGATGACTTTCCACTTCCTCACATCGATGTGCTGGTTGATAACACGGCTCAGTTCTCCGTATTCTCCTTCATGGATGGCTTCTCAGGCTACAATCAGATCAAAATGGCTCTAGAAGACATGGAGAAGACCACCTTTATTACTCCCTGGGGAACATTTTGTTACAAAGTGATTCCCTTCGGACTGAAGAACGTTGGGGCAACATATCAACGTGCTATGACGACTCTCTTTCATGACATGATGCATAAAGAGATCGAGGTTTATGTTGATGATATGATTGCCAAATCCCAGACAGAGGAGGAGCATCTGGTTAATTTGCTGAAACTGTTTAAGAGGCTTAGGAAGTTCAGGTTGAGACTGAACCCTAACAAGTGCACCTTTGGGGTGAGATCGGGTAAACTACTGGGGTTTATCGTGAGCGAAAAAGGAATAGAGGTTGATCCTGCGAAGATAAAAGCAATACAAGAAATGCCGACGCCTAAAACAGAAAAAGAAGTGTGTGGATTTTTAGGGAGGTTGAACTATATCGCCCGGTTCATATCTCATCTAACTGCGACCTGCGAGCCGTTGTTCAAGTTGTTGAAAAAGGACCAGGTTGTGACCTGGAATGTAAATTGTCAAAAGGCGTTCGACAAAATAAAAGAATACTTGCAGGAACCTCCTGTTTTGATACCCCCAGTGGTCGGGAGACCGTTGATTATGTATTTGACGGTTCTTGAGGAAAGTATGGGTTGTGTTCTCGGTCAACACGACGAGACAGGGCGTAAAGAGCATGCGATCTACTATTTGAGTAAGAAGTTTACTGACTGTGAGTCCAGATACTCAATGCTCGAGAAAACGTGTTGCGTGCTAGCCTGGGCCGCCAAACGTTTGAGGCAATACATGCTAAATCATACAACCCTGCTAATCTCAAAGATGGATCCAATTAAATACGTGTTTGAGAAGCAAGCACTCTCCGGAAGAATTGCCCGATGGCAGATGGTGTTAACCGAATATGATATTCAGTATGTCTCGCAGAAGGCTATTAAAGGTAGCGTCCTGTCGGAATACCTTGCGGAGCAGCCTGTTGAGGACTACCAATCGATGAGGTTTGATTTTCCTGACGAGGATATCATGTACCTGAAGATGAAAGATTGTGAAGAACCGTTGCCGGATGAAGAACCAGAGTTGGGTTCCAAATGGCAGTTAATATTTGACGGAGCTGTAAATTCCTATGGTAGCGGAATAGGGGCAATTATCACTACTCCTCAGGGGTCGCACATCCCCTTTACCGCCCGATTGACCTTTCCCGTTACCAATAATGAGGCTGAATATGAGGCTTGTATCATGGGTCTGGAAGAAGCTATTGATTTGCGAATCAAGCATCTAGATGTATACGGAGACTCAGCTCTAGTGGTGAATCAGATTAAAGGAGAATGGGAGACATGTCAGCCCAATTTGATACCATATATGAATTATGCAAGGAGATTGTTGCCTTTCTTTGACAAGGTGGAATTGCATCATGTACCGCGAGCGGAAAATCAAATGGCTGACGCCCTTGCGACATTGTCTTCCATGTATAATGTTAACTTCTGGAACGAGGCTCCCCGGATTGTTATCTCTCGACTTGATAGGCCTGCATTCATATTTGCCATTGACGAGGCTCCCGATGGTCAACCCTGGTACTTTGACATCCAGAATTTCCTGAAGAACAAGGAGTATCCGGCTGGGGCATCCAGTCGAGATCAGAAGACTCTCAGGAGATTGGCTGGAAATTTATATTTGAATCCTGACGGTGTCCTATACAAAAGAAACCACGATTTGGTGTTGCTACGCTGTGTAGACGAGAAAGAGGAGAAATTGCTCATGGAAGAGATACATGAGGGTACGTTTGGTACACATGCTGGTGGGCATGCTATGACGAGAAAACTGCTGCGGGCAGGTTATTACTAGCTAACTATGGAAACAGACTGTTTCAAGTTTGCAAAGAGGTGTCATAAATGCCAAATTTATGCGGAGAAGGTCCATGTACCCCCAAGTCCTCTGAATGTGATGTCATCACCGTGGCCGTTCTCAATGTGGAGAATTGATATGATCGGCAAGATTGAGCCCACGTCATCCAACGGACACCGGTTCATCTTGGTGGCAATTGATTACTTCACCAAATGGGTGGAGGCAGCATCATATGCCAATGTCACCAAGCAAGTGGTCGCCAGATTTATCAAACGAGATATTATCTGCAGGTATGGAATCCCTGAGCAGATTATCACCGACAACGGTTCAAATTTGAATAACAAGATGATGAAAGAACTGTGCTAGAATTTTAAGATTGAACATCACAACTCTTCTCCTTACCGACCCAAGATGAATGGCGCTGTGGAAGCGGCTAATAAGAACATAAAGAAGATTGTTCAGAAGATGGTTGTGACGTATAAAGATTGGCACGAGATGCTACCTTTCGCTTTTCACGGTTATCATACGACGGCACGCACATCAGTCGAGACAACCCCTTTCTCATTGGTATACGGAATGGAGGCAGTATTACCACTGGAGGTTGAGATTCCTTCCTTGAGGGTTTTACGAGATGTCCAACTTGACGAGGCAGAATGGGTTAAAGATAGACTGAATCGGCTCAGCTTAATGGACGAAAAAGGCTAGCTTCTCTAGCATACGGTCGGTTGTACCAGAGCCAAATGAAGAAAGCGTATGATAAGAAGATATGTCCCCGAAGCTTTCAGACGGGCGACCTTATGCTAAAGAGGATTCTCCCACCACAAACAGATCACAGGGGCAAGTGGACCCCTAATTACGAAGGGCCCTACGTTGTCAGGAAAGTCTTCTCTGGAGGAGCCTTGCTACTATCTACCATGGATGGTGAAGACTTTTCGTCTCCTGTGAATTCAGACGCAGTTAAAAAATACTTTGCTTGAAAGTGACCCGTTGGACAGTAAAAAAAGAGTCTAGGCAAAAATGGGGCATCCTGGCGAACCGTAAAAAACAAATAAAAGGTTCGGACAAAAGTTAGGGATAAAATTGAAAAAGAGGTACACCCGCGAAGTCGAAAACCTGCATTGGGCGACTTCGGCAAAAAAGGGTATCCCGATGAATTGAAAACCCGCAAAGGGCGATTCACGCAAAAGTTAGGGATTGAAAAAGCAAATGACTGCAGTCCAGATCTGATACAAGCATTGCTTAAGTGGTTTGGGAGTACCTGAGGGTTCATCTATCCAACGCAATCTCTTCCGAAAATTGAATACTAGGAAAGCGCCAGAGTCGGGCGAGTCATAAGAGGATCAGCTCGTGATGTTTGTCTGCACCGTGTTTCCGACATGTGTACAAATTCGATTGTATTTGTATTTGATGCTTTTTGTGTGTATATGTATGTGTGTGTGTAACTTCCTCTTTTCAGGAGTTGCATCCGATGTACAAAACTTTTCCTATTCAGAGGCCTGTTATTAATAAAACATGGTATTCAGTATTTGATGTTTGTGCTTTACTGTTTTGTATATGGAAAACGCCAATGTTCCGATGAACTTGCATGTGCATAACTTTGCTGGCCCTTGCCAATGATTGCTAAAACTTCGAATTGACTGAAGTAATGTCACGGATGCTAACCCGAACTGATTTGGTTGTATAGATTTATTTTGTCTCGTTTGTGTTTTGCAGGGTTCTCACCTTTGAAGCGAACGATCAGAAAATTGTGGTCCCAGCCGGAGGCTCGTGGTGAAAGACTTGACTTTGTGTGACGCTAACCCCCATGCAGGTCGCACATCATCCCCAGAGGTTGAGACGATGAGTATCCCTTACCGAAGGAAGGATTAGCTCCCCAGGAAGAGTATCCTCATGGAAATTGTCCACAGGACATCCCCAGCAAGTCGGAATCAGTGTCCCATGCAGAGTTTATACTCCCCAGAGAGTCGAAAATGTGCACATTCAATCCCCAGCTGGGAGGATTTCCATGGCGCATAACCAAGATAGAAGTTCAGAAGGGTTATCCCCACCGAGGACGGTTTTCTTTCTCCCCGCAGGTCATCATGCCTTCGTCAGGATGATCATCCCCAGCGGAGTGGTAGTTCCGAGTTTGTAAACTGTACCTAGACGGTTGTCCCCCAGAAGGGTTGATTCTCCCCCAGCTGAGTTAATCTTCCCAGCAGGTGTTGTTATTTCCTCCCAGTGGAAATCGATGTCTAATCTTGCTCCCCGACAGAGTGGGTTGTATTTTCGACATTTATTTTGCCAAAATACTTTCCGATATCCGTTCATCCCCAACAGGGTGGTATTTGTCCTCAACAGTCGTGTTGAAGCAAGCTCGTCAGAGCTTCCCCAGCAGCCCGAACCTGCATTTGCATTTGCATACATTATCATGTTTGCATCTACCCAAAAACGCGTAGCATTTCCATGCCGTATGGAGCATTACGCCATTATCAGACATACGCATTTTGAAACATAAATCAGGTCGGTTAACCTTTTGCTTTTTAGGTGTGTTTCTCAGCAGGAGTATGGGGTTCTATCTCAAATCTATTTCCAGACGATCGAAGTCTCGCCGTGAAACATATAATGGTGCAGTCCCCGTTTTTATTCCCCACAGAGTTACTGGTTGAAGTTTCTCTTATCCGACCAACGGAGGGTTTTTCTTCAGGTTTGTTGTCGCGGCAGCATTTCAGGGTTTCATGAATCAAAATTTCAAAAGAGGTCACTTGTTGTCGAAACGGGTGTCGGGCAGTTGTTTTCAGAATATCCCCAGTGGAGTTAGCTACTACCGCGAACAGGCTAGGAAGCTATATCCAAGGTTATGTTTTCTCGTAAGAATCAGGAGGATGAACTTTCCTTAAGTATCAGGCAGATGTGTTATGTTTTCCAGTAAGAATCAGGCGGATGAACTTTCCTGTAAGTATCAGGCAGATGTGTTATGTTTTCCCGTAAGAATCAGGCGGAAGAAATTTCTTGTATGTATCAGGCAGATGTGTTATCGTTTCCCGTAAGAATCAGGCGGATGAACGTTCCTGTAAGTATCAGGCAGATGTGTTATATTTTCCCATAAGAATCAGGCGGAAGAACTTTCCTGTATGAACCAGGCAGATGTGTTGTATTTTCCCGTAAGAATCAGGTGGAAGAACTTTCCTGTAGGTATCAGGCAGATGTGTTGTATTTTCCCGTATGAAGCAGGCGAAAGAACTTTCCTGTATGTATCAGGCAGATGTGTTATATTTTCCCGTAAGAATCAGGCGGAAGAATTTTCCTGTATGTATCAGGCAGATGTGTTATATTTTCCCGTAAGAATCAGGCGGAAGAACTTTCCTGTATGTATCAGGCAGATGTGTTGTATTTTCCCGTAAGAATCAGGCGGATGAACTTTCCTGTATGAATCAGGCAGATGTGTTTTCCGGTTTGAGTCAAGAAAATGGAGTTTCCCGTATGAAGCAGGCGGATGAATTTTTAGGTATCCAGATGGATAATTCTCCCGTGATAGGCAGAGTATGTGATTTGTTTTCCGAGGTTTGGCAACAGTATTTTCCCCAAGGAAGTCGCCGTGATTTCCTCGTGTTAATGTCCCCAGTAGAGTCCTCCTCAAAGTTGTTTGTAGGTTGGGACCAACGGAGGTAGCCACTGCAGAGGTAGGAAGAGAAACAGTATTCAGATGATTGTTCCCGTATGAAGCAGGCGGACGAATGTTCAGACAAAATTGTTTCCCCAGCGAAGTCGTCGGGATGTTGCTGTGTTGACAGAATATAGCGTCCTAATGTGGACAAAGTTCAATCCCCGCGATGATAGAATCTTTTTCGGGATGATGAAAATAATCCCCAGCACGATCGTTAAGTGATCAGTTTGTTGCCGTAACAACCGGATCCAGTCAGCAGATGTTGTTTTCCAAGCAGTTTGTGCAGTTTATTTCTGCGGTTGGCAAATTTCCGGGTTCTTGGTATTCAACCGTATCGTACCTTCATTGTTTGAAGGCCGTTCTCTCTTCACCCAGTCGGGTCCAAGCCGTTTGAATAGGGGCAGCTGTTGCACCCTAAAATTTGCTCAACCTATTTCACCTGGTTTATGTTTAATTGCATTGTCATTTGCATAGTAAATCATGTACATAATCTAATCATTTGAATAGCATAGCATAGCAAGGCATCCAACAAGGGATCAAGTGCCATTCTTATCTAAAGAAGCACATCAAGGTTTTTCAAGCTTAAGACCATCCAACTTATCAAGGCATGTTAGAAGCTTTGAGAAGGTTGAGTGTCAACAGGTGGACTTCTCTCCTAATTGGAGGTGTATCGAGGGTCATCAATGGGGGTATGAGCTATAAATTGAGGGTATGGAGTGTGTACAAAGCTTATGAAATGCCTAGAGGGTCATATTAAAGATAATACAAGTCATTGATCCAAGTACAAGAGCCACAGTTGAAGTGCAGTCAACTAGGGTTTCATCTGGGTCAACCCTAGGTCAAGCCTAAGTCAACTGAGTGATTGAAGAGCATCAAGGCTTAATTGGAGGATGGTGGATTCATGAATTGATATGTTGATAAATGTGTGGTGTTGTGCCAAGGATAAATCAAAGAGAATCAAGAGTAGGAGGAGTTGCCAAATTAGGGTTTCAATGTAAAATCCCCTAATTTAGGCCTAACTTCCAAGCCAGATAAGTCAAAATTCAAGTTTCAAATGGATTCTTGGCCAAAATGAAACTTGTATAACTTCTCAATATATTTAATTTGAGTACTAGAAGTCTTCAAGAAGATTTGTAGAACTCAAGTTATGGTTCTTGCAAGTTATGGGTCATCAGAGGACACTGAATTTTATCTATGAAAGTCCCTTGACTTCCAAGCAACTTTTTCCCATCAAGGAGTTTTCAAATGGATTCTTGGCCAACATAAGAGTTGTAGATCATTACCTTATCTTTAATTTTAGTACTAGAAGTACTCAATAGGATTTGTAGAACTCAAGTTATGATCTTGGCAACCCATGGGTATTTTGGGTATTGATGATTATAGGTCATTTTTCAACATAGGTCAAAATCTTCATCTTCCACTCCTCAAATGGAAAAATGTTCAACATGAGATGTGTTTAGAATGGTGTTTTTGGGCTAGGTAAGAGGTCATTGGTGATTGGAAGGGCTTGTATCACAAAATTGCAAAAATGGCCTAAAATAAAGGTGAATTTTAAATGAACCAAGGATGAAAATTGGGATTTTTGAGCTATGGGTCCAAACCTAGCCATATGACATACCAAATTGATTGGAAAACATATTTTGAAAACAATGACATTGCCACATTTTTGATTTGAGGGATAATTCTATGACTTGCTTTGTAAAGTGGTTGCTTACATCATAAGTCACAAATGCAAAACCACTCTTTGGAGCTTAATCAAGGCCTTAACCCTTGCCAAACCATTCAATATGTCATCTAAGGAGAAATTGGATCAGAATGAGGCATTGAAGCAAGCTTAAAACTCAGCTGCCATGTGTGAATTTCTCATGACATTTTCAAGAGCAAGAGATGTGGAACTTCTCATTGGATCAATCCAGAAGTTTCTAGAGCTTTCATTCATGTTCTATATAAGGATTAGAGGTGATCTAAGGCATTGGTTGGTGGAGATTGAGGGATATTGGAGAGATTGAGCATTGAGTTTTCCATGTGTAAATCAGAATCAGTTACAATAATCTGATCCATTTCACTCCATTCTTTTGTGTTCAATAGCTTCCTTTGGTGTTGGTGAGTGATTCCAGATAGATTTCTAGCCAAGATCGTGGAAGAATAGTGAGATTGCATTTTGAATTCATCCCTTGCAAGTCAGAATCGATTTTAGTGATTCAAGAAGATTCAGTCCAATTTATTGCATACAGAAGCTTGGTAATTGATCATAGAACGTGTCTGGAAGATCTTGGAGCTTGATTTGGAGGTTTTACCACTCTGTTCATCCAAGATTTGCAGGTATGTAAATTTCATTCCATGGCTTGATTCATGTAGAATTGCTAGGTTTTAAATGGTTAGATTCATTATAGGTTATGGTTAGGACGTTTCTGGATTGGTTTGGAGTGGATTGGTGACAATTAAGATAGATGACCAATTTCTGTTTGAGCTTGGTTCTTGTGATTCTTGGGGAATTAATGGTGTTTAGATGATGGTAATTGATCAGTGTAACATGTATTTCATGTTAGTATCTTTAATTTTGAGAATGTTGACCATCAAGACTTGGTGAGTTTTCTGCAATTTTGATCGGGTTTGGCTTTGGAGGGTGAATCAATGATTTTGGAGGTCGTATTCATGATCAGGGTGAAAAATTAGGTGAGATAGGGTATTTGGTTGCAAAGTTTGGTGAGGTTTTGAAGTTGTCTCGCCGGAGAAGACGGTGTTTTCCACCGTGGACCACCGCCTGAGAATAGTTTCAGGTCACCTGAGATTGTTGGAGAAGATGAATGAGAAACCATTGGATTGGTCTGAGAGGAGACTTTGTATGCTGATCCAAGGGCCACGATTCAAACTGAGAATTGCCTCCAAGCTTTTGAAATGCAGCGTTTCATTTATCCAGTCAGCTGGTGACTGGATCCCCACGTGGACGCGCCCCAGCTCTCAGATGCGCTTACCAGTCCATGGATCCAATGGCTCTCATTTATTTTCAGCTTTTTATTTTCTTTTTCCTTTTAAATTCATTTTAGTTTTGTTTTTATTCCATTTAATTTCTAAAAAATCATAATAAATCCAATATTGATCAGAAAAATATTTTAAAAATACCTCCATGATCTTGGATTTATTTGTGATTTTATGAAATTAATAAATATCATTTTCACCCATTTTTCAATTTAATTTGATTTTCTCTATTTTATTAATTTCTTTAATTTTGTCCATTTGATACATGATTTTGTGGATTTTCTTGTGATCAATTGGTGAACGTTTTTGAGTTGATTCTTGTTGGACTGATTAGATTAGAGGTACATGCTCCCTTAGAGATGTTTTTCATATTTTTATGATGAAATTTAGGATAGTTTTGAGTAATGAACTTTAGGATGCTAGGATTAGGGTTTTACAACACTTAGGTGTAGTTTAGGGCATAGTTTGGAGGCTTAGGGTTTGATTTAGGCCTTAGGGTTTATGTGGGGTATAGGGTACATAGTTAGGTTCCCTTAGAAATTAATCTAGGATTTTAGGATGAGTATTACTATTTTATCTGATTTTTGCAATTGAGTGGTATTGGTGTGTTTCCCCTTTGGGCTTTTGGTTTGATTGTGGGGTTTGGGGCATTTCAATTGGGTGATTGGGGTTTGAGTTTTGCTTGATGGAGATAATGAAGACCTTGGAGATGAGTGGAGATAAAGGACGGAGCTTGGAGCATGAGATTCTTAATCTTGAAGACTGCTTTTGAAGACTTAGGAGATAGGAGATATAGGGAGAGCTTTAGAGTAGACTGATTTCTTCTGTCAAACATAGAGAGCTTCTTGTGCCTCTATTCCATCCTATGACACAAGGTCCCCCAAAGAAGTTCCATCTCTCCTTAGGAGGGATGTAGAGCAAGCTTGGGTTGGGTAGAACCTTGAGGATATCCTTCACTTGCTGTGTTAAGATCTTAGTGATTTCCTTGGGTTATCATTAAGCCTCTTAACATTTCAACTCCATCTCTTAGTTGATTCTCTCCTGTGAGTGCTTGCCTTGAAGATGGAAGCCTATTGAAGATGAAGTTCATTGAAGATTGGTGAAGATGAAGCTTATGCCTGTCAAAGCTGGTTAGCTATGAATTAGGGTTTTGCTGCTGTTTGAAGCTGTTTATTTGTTGGGGTTCAGTGCTTGCTAAAGCTGGGGATTTTTGAGGATAAGAGCTTATCTAAAGCTTGAAGATCATTAAAGAGTAAAGATGGGGTCTTGGTGGGAGAAGTTGTTACTGTCCACTCTTTGCTGTTAATCAACTGTAGTTGTCAGGGCTGTTACTGTCAGAGCTGTTGCTGTAGGAGCTGGTGTTGCTGTCAGAGCTGGGGTTGGGTTTTACTTCCTTTTCTGTATTGTCTGTTGGCTTGTTCAGCTTGCCCCTTAGGTTTGAAGTGAAGCTGTTTCACTTTGCCTATTGTTTTCCCTTTCCTCGCTTGTACTGCTGCATCTCATGCATATTTACTGTTTACCGTATAGCTGCTGTTTCTTTTCCATTTATCCCCTAGGATCTCTGATTTCCTCTGTGCAGGAGGGAATTATGACAGACATTAGGATTCTAACCCATGCATGACAACATTAGGGTAGTTTGATTCCCATTTCAAACCCTAGGTTTTTAGAGTTCTTTCTCTTCTATCTCAAAACAATTCAAAACACAGTAAAAAGGATAATCGATGCCATACGCTACGAGCCTTAAGCTATTTGAGAGAGGGTTGTTGGAGGGTCACTCTTCAGTAATCTGATTGCTTAGTGTGTTACCCTTAGGTTGGCATACAACATAGTCACTCTCAAATCATAGTCTCTAGTGCGTCAGAGATTGCAACATCAAACAAAACAGTTCTTGCGTAAAAGACTGAAAACAAACATCAAAGTGTCATTTTTGTCCGCTTGGACTCCTGATTAGAAGAAAACCTTTTCAGAAAGATAAAAAAACAGTCATACAAATCTGTGTCTTCCGTAGCCCGAACTACGTTTGCTCTGATCTTTCATGCTGTATGAAAGTACGTAGGCATAGGATGTTGTATCCTAGCGAGCAACCTTCCCCTCCTTTCCCGTAGGTAGGCGAACTACGTTGACACTGATTTCTCGTTCCAGACGGGAATACGTAGGCATAAAGTGAGATACTTTGCCGAGTCATTTTCTTTTCTTTTAACCTTTGACCCTATAGCGTAGATAGAATAACAATCCATACTAGAAAACAAGCGTGGATCCCGTCAAGTACGACGGACGTGAGGGGTGCTAATACCTTCCCCTTGCGTAACCGACTCCCGAATCCAGGATTTGGTTGCGATGACCATTCCTTTCCCGTCTTTGCGGTAGGTTTACTTCGAGCGTTTCATTTCCCTCCTTTGGGATAAATAACGCACGGTGGCGACTCTTCTGTTTAGCCAGCGCTGATTTTCGCAGTAGCGACAAAGATGTCACTATACTCTCTTAGCATCTCGACCAATCTCTGCTTGACATCACTCTGCAATGCAGCCCCTATCGTAACGTTCTTGATAAGGTCCTCAGAACCCAGATTCACAATCTCAATCTCTTCCTCGTGGGGCAGAATAACTTTCTCTTCTTGTCTCAACAAGCGGGCTAACTCTTCGGGAAGGTCTTCGTCTTCATCAATCTCTTATTCGGCTTGATAGATCGGGCAATCGAAGTCGAAGTGAGTCGTAGAAGGTCCAGATTCGATGTCATCTACGATGTGGATCCTGCAATAACAAGGGTTAAGCTTAAAACAAGAATATGCAGGTTAGCACAAACCCTATTGCCATTTTATTGTTTTTCAAAACAAATATGAAACAGGAACAACAGAGATCACAACATTTGAATGCGAAGAAAAACGCCTTTTGATTTATTGGTAAAATGCATGTACATAATCAAACAAGGCCCTGACAATAAAACCACTATGCCCCGGGTAGGAGAAGAGGAGGCTTCAGCCGCAGGAGAGTATCCTAACCCAAACTTGTCCTGTTTGTTAGGTATTTCTAGAATCTGCCCCCAGCCTGGGGTAGATCCGGCTTGAACAACGACTCGGGCTTCCTTGAAGGAAGAGAGAATCATCTCTGGTTTTTCAGTCATTACAGGAGCCACGTTCTTGACTTTAACAGCTTCGAACGCTTGACATAGGGTTTCGTGGATTTCTCCATCCATCTCGACATACTTGAAGGACGACAAATGGCTCACAATTATGTCTTCCTCGCCACAAACAGTAATGATGCTGCCTCCGATAGCATACTTGAGTTTTTGGTGCAACGTGGAGGTCACGGCGCCAACAAAATGGATCCATGGCCGGCCTAGGAGACAGTTGTAGGCGGGCATGATGTCCATAATGTAAAAGATCGCGTCGAAAGTTTCTAGCCCGACTTGGATTGGCAACGTTACCTCTCCAAAGACATGACGCTTAGTTCCGTCGAAAGCCTTCACAACCAGATCACTGGGTGTGCAAATCAACCCACGAGTATCTAACTTCGTCAATGCTTTCTTCGGAAGAACATTGAGCGATGACCCTGTGTCCACCAACACATGAGACATAATCGTTCCCCTACACTCTATCGAGATGTGCAGGGCACTGTTGTGGTTTCTTCCCTTTGGCGTCAGCTTCAAGTCAGTGAACCCTAACCCGTTTCCAGCATTCACGTGGGCTACGACCCCTTCCAACTGGTTGACTGATATTTCCTGCGGTACTTACGTGGCGTTCAAGACCTTTAACAGCGTGTTGCAATGTGACTCCGAACACAACAACAAATTCAGGATGGAAATTTTCGAGGGTGTTTGATGGAGGTGATCCACGATCTTGTAATCACTCTTCTTGATCAACCTCATGAACTCTTCAGCGTCCTTTACAAGTAAGTCCTTCTCTACCCCACGAGGGGTTTCCTCAACGACTTTACTTTTTCCCTTATCGGTTACTTCAGCTTTGTCCGCTTTGTCCGCCACAATCTCAGGTGGAGCAAATACTCTTCCGCTGCGTGTGATTCCGCCAACTCCCACAAGGTTATCCACAGACTGCCCATATGGTTCTAATTCTAACTTCTGCCCGTTGCAGTAGACGTCTGCCCCATAATGCCACGGGACAGCATTGGTGCTTTCAAAAGGGATCGACCCAGCCTTTGTGATGGTAATCGTGGGCGGACTGGGTGCAGAAATAGTGATCGTCCGACGAGGGATGGTGATGGTGGCAACCTCGTCCTCTTGCTTCAACATTACCTCTCTAGATCCACATTCGGCCCTTCGACTAAACTACAAGATTCCTTCGATCATCAGACTCTGGATCCCCTCTATCAACTGCTCACATCCATCAAGACGAGTCGCACAGCCCATACACAGTTCTCCACAGCCTGGAAAGAAGCCTCTCTTCATCAGCTTGGCTTTAACGAAGCTAAGCGGTGTCTTCAAATCTCTGACGTCAGTCAACACATCCAAATTCTCGTCTTCAATAATGGCGTTCACCCCACCTCCCCTATGATTCGGCATAGGGTTCTTCGTGACATTTGGCACATTATCTGAGAAATTGATGATCTTAGCATCCACCATATCCTGCACCTTGTGCTTGAAGGATTTGCAATTTTCTATCGTGTGGCTGGGTGCCCCTGAGTGAAACTCACATGTTGCATTTGCGTCATAACCCGGCGGAGGTGCCCCTGTCAAGGGAGCCAGGGTTCTCTTCTGGACTAGCTGTAACTCAAGCAGAGTCTGTAACAGCTGAGCATAAGACATGGGCGGCGTCTCGAGGTGACGACTTGACAGAGGTGCCCTGTTCTGATACTTTCTGTATCCTTGTTGATTCTGCTGCTGCTGTGGTTGGGGCTGTTGGACTGCAGGGATGGTTATGCTAGCCACCTGCGGGTGAGGGCCCTTACCTTTCCTTCGAGCGCTGGACACGTCGCTCGTCTCTCCTTCACGCCTTTTGTTACCATATGGTTTCTTTCCTCCTCCAGACGAGGATAGATCACCTTGAATTTTCCCCAGTTTGATCCCATTTTCAACGTGCTTGCCCGTGATAATGAGATCTGAGAAGCTTCCGGACATACCGCTGACCAATTTCTCGTAATAAACCCCTGGGATGGTGGCCACAAACATTTCTCCAAGCTCCCGTTCAACCATCGGCGGTTGAACTCTAGCTGCCAATTCACGCCACCGCTGGGCGTACTCTTTGAACCCTTCGTTGTTCTTCTGTGACAAGTTGTGCAATTGGACTCGGTTCGGAGCCAAGTCACTGTTATATTGGTAATGGTGCACGAACGCCTCAGCAAGTTCCTTCCACGTGCGCACGCTGGTAGGTTCCAAACTCATGTACCATTCCAAGGATGGCCCGGACAAGCTATCCTGAAAGAAGTGCATCAGCAACTTCTCGTCTTTAGAGTGAGCGGACATTTTCCGGTAGTATGACCTTAGGTGGACGCGAGGGCAGGTGGTGCCCTTGTACTTCTCAAAGTCGGGTACCTTAAATTTGGGAGGCACCTTGAAATCAGCAATCAATCCCAATTTGGACATGTCGACACCCATAGTGTTCAGGTTCTCGAAATTCCTCATCTTGTCCTCGAGTGCCTTAAACCTCAGACGTGCTTCAGCAGTCAGCTCTCCTTCAGCACCCTTCTATGAGAACAAATCTTCTTGACGGTCTTCTAACCATGGCTGAGGCCCATACAGATTTCCAACACCTACGTTGCCGTTGCCCAGCCCAACATTGACATTAGCTTCAAAATTCCCAATACCGACGCCAGTCGTATTACCATTGAGCCCCATGTTAGCGATCACATTGCCGCTGCCACTGCCATTCCCCCCGGTCACGGGGATACCGTTCTGAGGAGTTTCAACAGGTGGAGGGGTTGGAACGTTCCCACCATGGAGTACACCATTGCTGTCAACCCTTGAAATTAGAGGCTGGACCAAAGTTTTGAGCTGATCTTGGCCATTGGCAACCACTTGCATGAGCTCCATGAAGCGGTCCATCCTCTCTCGGAGCTCTTGAACATCAGTCTGCACTTGCTCCATTGCTCTAGCTTGATTCGCTATGGTCGGATAGCGGTGGATTGGTCTTTGATCAATCCTGGAACAACCTGAAACAACATGTATACACAAAAGGGTTAGAAAAAACGACAAAGTGCTCGTTATGCAGATACTTCATGCAAATGCAAACGTGTGTTTGTGCGTTAGGGAGATTTCCCCCCAAATTCTAGTGCCTGAGTGCCAGTGCTGATAACAAGAAGTTCGAGTCCAGTCGTGGAAATAACATCTCATATATATAAAGAAAGCCCATCAAGGCGGTACACAATGTCACTGAGTACAGGCAGAATCAATAACATGACCTCGACCAACAAGCCTGGCGATGGTCAGCATACAACAATGATCAAAACAAAAGGATTACAAATATAGTCAAGCACGGCCACGGGCGCAGAACTCTTCTAACAGATTCCTCGTTTCTGGATGATCAGGCTGAGTGAGCAACCCTTCGACGAGTAACTCCCTCTGCATAATAGTGTATTGAAGACCTTCAACTGAGTCTTCCCATGCTCCTTCGCCGAAACAATCTTCTAACTTCCGTTTCTTGGATTCAAACGTCAGTTTGCGCTCCTTCAGGTTAGCAAGAGCCTTGTTTAGCAGGCCTTCAGCGACATATCTGCGAGCGGTTTCTTCATCAAACCTCTTCTCACTAGCCTTCACCTGGGCTTTCAGTTTGGAGATCTGCTGCTTCAGTTTATCTTCCTGTTCCTTGCTGTTGGCTAGGGTGGCCTTCCAATGCTGATTAAACTTGGATATTCTCCGGTACGCTTCATCCAAGTGCTGCTTCTTAGTGGCCAATATGTCGTTGACAGATTTGAAGTCCCGACGCAAACGCTCACGCTCATCCATCTGCTTAGTCAGGTCCGTCCCTAACTGGTTCACCAACTCTGTTTACCTCTTGAAGGAATGGACGACTTCGCTTCTCTCGCTTCTGAGTTGAGCCAATTCTTTCTCCAGTTCCTCATTTGCCTTCTTCAGCTCATCTCTCTCAGCTAATACCTGATTATGCTACTGAATAGGCACGGTGGTAGGCTCTTCAATCACTTGAGGGCTTTCTGGCTGGGCATGTGGAAACGACATCCCTATGATATCTTCTCTGGCTCTGATCCAGGTCACATACGGAGTGTAGGCTTGGCTATTACTCTTTCTCGCTTACTGATACCATTCCAAGCGTGCTGAAGCTTAGATAACATATCCCCCTCTAGAAGACCAGTGAGGTACAGAGATTCCTGCACCTCTTCATCCTGCGGCAGAGCTCTCAAAGCATAAGCAAACTGTCGGACCAGCAGAGATGGATTATAGTTGATACAACCCTTCTTGCCTATCAAAGGCACATTCGGAAACCCACTGCAACCGAAGATAATCTCAGTACCCAACCTATCTCTATCAAACCAGGCAATATCCTCCGTTGACAGACTCATCAAATGCTCAGACCACTCAGCTGTGGCTGCAGACGAAGCAAAGGGACCCTTCTTGGGTAGGTGACTATCAAGCCATCTATAGAGTAGGGGCACACAACACGAGACATTCTTACCCCTTCTGTTCTCTTTTTTGTAGTGGACGGAATGATAGACATCTCCCATCAAGGTAGGGACTGGATTCCCTGATGTAAAGATGTGAAAGGCGTCGAAGTCTACAAAGTCAGGCATATTGGGGAACAGAATGATGCCATATATGCACAGAGCAAGAATAGCGTTGAACACGATCCAACAACCATCCTTGGCACACTGCTGGGCCTTTCCCACTAAGAACTGCAAGGAGAAATCGGGAACCCTGTTCCAACTAGACAAGACCAACTCGGAGGCATCCAGATGAAGTGAAGGGGCTAGACTAGCCAGATTAGGCGCAGCATCCATATGAACAAAGGGCATCTGACTCTTGATAGGCACACCTAACAAATCAACATACTCTTCTAGCGTGGGTGCGAGAATAAAGTCCGAGAAAGTAAAGCATCTCAAAGGAGGATCGTAGAACTGCAGCAGGGCGTGCAACTCATTCAACTCAAACACAGAGGGTTTACGAACCAGGCTGAGCAATTTCCCATAAGACTTTATGAATTCACCTCTCACAGAATCATCTGCTAAAGAAATCAAACTAGACAGCTGAACAACATCAGGAGTGGGGAGCTTGTAAGCCACGGTCTTCCTCAGAGAACCCATGATAGCACAATAGAAGGCAAGAAAACCTGAACCGGGGGAAACGGTACCTGCAACATAAACACACGTTAATGAAATGCAAATGAGTATGCAAAGCAATGTAAGATGCAATCATGCAGCGGGAGATCAAGACGACTGCGCTATTGAAGAGATGAAGGTGAAGATCCTGTATCAACAAAACTATAGTACCGCCCTGTCAAGAACAACCATATCCCTGATGAGAAGGAAACCCTGATATCAGACCATAAACCTGCTCTGTCAAGAACACACGTATCTGATGATGAGGAGAAACCCCTGATATCAGACTATAACTCTGCTCTGTCAAGAATAATCATATATCTGATGACGAGAACCTCCGCTATCAACAAAACTGATTCACTATCAAGAAAACTAGGTAGTCTGAAGGTTAAGGGTTCCTGCAACAAACCCGACCCTGCTCACAGGTATGGACCTAAACTGACACAAGTCCGGCATCCTATGCGGTCATCAGCGTCACAAACATTCAAGAGGGGTGATACGATACCCAAAAGGTGTGGCATCACCATCTCCTAAAGCGGCCTCACTCAGTTGAATTCCAAATGATCGGTTCCCAGAGTCGACAATCCTCCAAACCAACAACCCCTCAGGCCCAAAGGGCCAGAAAAGAAGTCAACCGGGAGAACCTTGTATGAGCGTGGATTTCATGAGACACTAGTGCCTGCAAAGCAAGCACGCGCCCACTAATTTCCACAACTAATGCTAAGTACACTCAAGCTTGGGTCTGGCTTCTCACTCATCAGAATGCCCCTCCCATAACAGCACAGATAATCCTATTATACTGAAGATAAAATGCGGGAAATAAATGCGATAAATAAACACGACCCAACAAGTAATCATACAAGCGCTAGGATTGACTCTCGCAGGGGACGTTGGATCCCTAAACTGACTCGCATAAGGGACGTTGGATCCCAGGAAACTATCAAGTCCGCAGCAGAGTCGCCAGCTGTCGCTACCGCGAAAATAAGGTGCCGGAAAAACAGAAGAGTCGCCACCTTTCGTTATTTATCCCTCAGAACAGGAAAGGAAACGATCGGAAAAACCTGACGAAAAGGTATAAGACAAGGTCATCGCAACCATTGTCTGGGTTCGGGAGTCGGTTACGCAAGGGGAAGGTATTAGAACCCCTCACGTCCATCGTACTCAATGGGATCCACGCTTGTTGTGTTTACTGGACGGGTTGGTTGTATATATCTACCTATCAAGGCCGGCTTAAAAAGAAAAGAAAATGACTCGGAAAAGCGTCGCACTTTATGCCTACGTATTCTCATCAGAGAATGAGAAATCAGAGTCAACGTAGTTCGGCTAACTACAGGTGATGGGGAAGATGGCTCGCCAATACGTCAGTATTGTGCCTACGTACTCTCAATAGGTATGAGAGATCAGAGCTTATGTAGTTCGGGATAATACGGATTACGGAAATTCAGATTCATCTGTTTTATCGAGTAGGGTTAACAAACAGTTCCAGCAGTTGGATGTACGCAGCTCGACCCTTGGAGACTTAGGCGTTACCGTTTGCGGTAGAACTGGGAGTTAACGACACTCTTTTCTTCAGAAAAGCTTCCTTTGAATTATGGGCCCATGGGGGGAAAAGGTTTGAAGTTTGTTTTCTGTCTTTTACGGAAGAACTGTTTTTTTTATGGATGTTTGCAACCAATATTGCACTAGAGACTATGACCTGAGAGTGAATGTGTCGCATGTCACCCAAAGGGTGCCATACTAAACATCCAAGCTGTCAAAAAGAAACTCTCCGACAACCCTTTCTCAGATAGCTTAAGGCTCGTAACGTACGACGTCAGTTAACCTTTATTACTGTATTTTGATTTGTTTTGAGATGAGAAGAGAGAACAGGCTCAACTAAAGGGAGACTATCAAGTCCTAATGTTGTCATGCCAAGGATTCATCCTATGGTTGAGGTTTGAAACAGGGAACTCCTAGGAGTTATCATGCATAGGTTTCAACCTAAAGTTCTAATCATCACTTCCTTATCAAAGGAAGTGATATTCCTAGGGGGTCATGTCAATGAGATACAGAAACAGATAAAGCATCAGCTTAAATAGTAAACAGATTTACAGTAAACGACTGTAAAATGCATGCAATGCAAGTGAGGGAGGAAATGTGTGTGGGGCATCAGCCTCCACAAGCTCATCTCAACCTCAAGCCAGATATGAATAACTGTAATCATACAGAAGAAATGAAATAAAATTCCATCAAGCAAAACACAAACCACATAGGCAAGGGAGCAAGGCTCTACCGAATACCCGCAAGCAAAGCCATACAGTAACAATACAAGCAGAGGGAGCAACTCAACCTCTAGTGCAATCATGCTCCTAGCTTAACACAATCTAAATATGAACTTATTCTAATACATCAAGCAAATCACACAAGTCACATCAATACAGTTGCACAGAAAGCAAACAGACAGGAAAGAAAACAAATCAACAGCTTCCACAGCTTCACAGCAAAGCAATCCTCTGACAGCAGCTCAGTCCTCAGTCTGTAACTGTTCTTCAAGTCTATCCTCTTCAAGAGAATGAAAGGTACTCTATCTTCAAGCTTCAATCTTCAATAGCAAGTATCAACCTGCTTCTTCAAGCTTTCAATGCATTAAACACAAGTATCAACTTGTTCTCCAACTTCAAGCTTCAGCCCTTTCTTCAATCTCAATTTGATTTTCTTCACACAAGTATCAACTTGTTCTTCTTGATCTTCAAGCCTCAGCTTCAAGGGCAGTATTCAAACAAAGGGGAAGTGCAACCTCTAGCATCTTCAATCTTATAGCAAGGAACTCCATCCTCTAGCAAGGGAGAAAGATTCATCTAACAAGAGCAAGGTGTGGATAGTGGTGAGCAAAGTGAAGACCAAAGGTCACCTCTAAGCACTCCACCATCAAGGAAAGGAACCCTCAAAGGTTCTACCACCTTGTGAGAGGCCACACATCCTACCAAAGGAGGGATGAGGCCTTTACAAGGGGACCTTACATCATAGGGAAGAATGGAAGTGATTAACACCTTCCATGTTTATGAAAAGAAGAGAGTCTATCTAGAAGCTCTGCCTACAAACCCTAATCTTATCACCTAAACAAAGCTATACCAAAAGAAGGTAAATCTTCACATCCAAGCTTCTTCAAGCATTCCTCATCAACCTAAGCTTGTCTTCAACCTCATCCAAGAGCAAGCAAAGCAAAACCCTAATCTAAGGGAACTAAAGAAATCAATATAGTTGAAATAACAAGCTAGGATCACCTAAAACCCAGTACTAAAGTTAATTCCAACTAAAATACTAAAACCAATTGTAAAATCCTACAAAAATAACTATGGGGCCCTAATTCAATCATGAATCTACCATACAAAATCCAGAGGTTTAATCATCCACCAAGTCCTAGAAATAAAACCTACATCATGAAGTACTAAGGTTAAACCCTAAAACTAGAGCACCTTAAGTTTCAAGTTAAAAACACTATCTAATTTCATCACAAAAATGTTATAAAAATCTAAGGGGAACATGCATATCTATGCTAGCTACACACAAAAAATCAAGGCAAGAATCATCACCAAATGCTCAAACCAAATTCAACAAGACAAGGTATCAACCATGGTCGTTTTAATATCAATTAATATTCAAAAAATGCAACTAAAATAAAAAATGCATGAATTCCTAATATTTTTAATCTACAAAATTCTAGATTCAATCATGAATCAGGGGGAAAAAGTTTGGAATTAATTGAGTTAATTTCCTATTTTTTATGAATCAATTTCTAAGTCATATGAAATGCACAAAATAAAAGAAAATAAAAGAAATTAATAAAAAGCGCGTGGCAGATAGCAATCCAACTTAGTTCATTTCAAAGAATTGGGCCAAAGGAGGGGGGTGTGGATATCACTCTGAGTGTTAAGCCCAAAACCATTCAATTAATGAAACGGTGCATTTCATTGGGAAATCTCTCTTCAGAGTTTGAGGTGCAATCGTGGCCATCCAATGCTCGCCTGAGTCCAAGGTCAAACCCTAATCTGAAGGCTCATGTTCATCGTCCCCATTTGAACTCAGTTTGGGGGGAAAACACAGACGGTGGCCTGAACAGTGGCGCCACCATCTTCTCCGGTGAAGCACTCTTCTCAGGTCATCAAAACTCACAAAACAAATCATCATTTCACTCCAAATTTGATGCTGATCACGAATATCAACTCCAAATCATCTAATTCCCTCTAAATTTTCAAACCCGATAGCATTTTCAGAATTCACCCAAATCTTGATTTTCACCATTCTTCATATTAAAGGTCTCAAGTTAATCCTCACTCTTCACTGATCAATTTCCACTATCCCATCGTGATTATTCCTTCAAGAATCTTGAGATATCAACCTCAACAAAAAATGATCACACACCTATTTTGTCTCTAATTCACCAATTTCTGATCCTAAATCCAACTACATGTTGTAAGGATCCTAACCACATATAGAATGCTAACTATCTCCTCCTAAATCATGCATAAGAGTGAAATGTACCAACCTGAGTTCAGAGAGGTAACAGAGATGGTTTTTGATCACTTCAGCTTCTAAGATGATGCAGACACACTCCAAATTCACTCCCAAAGCCTTTGCACACCTTGATTTGGCTTGATTCTCCCTTGAACTCAAAACCCGATTCTCACTTGAACCTCCAAAAATTCAATGGCCCTTTCTGCAACCAGCTTCAATTCCTTCCAAAAAAATGGCTGAGTTCACTCAATGACTTATATAGAAATGATTGGGATTGTCTAGAACTTTCTGGAATCATCCAAATGAGATTTTGGATTTTCAAAATCTCATCCATGTCAATCACCATTCTGACTCCCTTTGGGCATGGCTATGCTTGTAATCAAATTCTCATGAGATTTTGAATGAGTTTGATGAGTTATCTTCCTTGTTTGCAAGCCGAAGGTATGAATTGGATATGTTGCTTCATCATGAAGAAATGAAATGGAATGTTATGCAAATGACCTCAAATCAAAATTCTAACATTGCCATTATTTCTAAAATCATTTTTCAAATCAATTTGACCTATAATTTTGTTTCATTTGGTCACAAAATGAATTATTCGAATTTTTGGCCATTAAATCCTTTTAATTCTTTCTTTTTTCAAAATTTCTTGAACCAAGTCTCTCCTTGAGCCATTTCAATGCCTCCTTGATGCATTGTCAAGGTTAAAACACCATTTTGAGCAACTTTCTAGTTGGACAAAATTCCATTTGAGACCTCTAAGTTGGTGAAAATGGCTTATGATCACAAATGACCTATAATCATAACTTCCCAAAATACCATTGACTTGTCAAAGCCATAACTTGAGTTCTAAAAATCCTATCAAGGACTTCTAGTACTCTATAGAAAGATAAGAGGATAAGGAACAACATTCATGTTGACCAAGAATTCATAGGAATCATCCTTCTAGGGCAAACGTTTCATGCAAGTTGGGTAACTTTCAAGCTCCAAATTCACATTCCTCAGATGACTTGTAACTTGTCAAAGCCATAACTTGAGTTATACAAATCCTATCAAGGACTTATAGCACTCAAATTAAATCTAATATCATGTTCTACAATACTCATGTTGGGGGAAAGATGAGATGACAATCACATCTTGAGCTAAACTGCCTTGAAGATAGGGGTCAAACTAGGGGATTTTACACTGTCAAGCCTTAGAAACCCTAGCTTGAAACTTCTCAAACTCTTCAATCATGATGAGTTGATCTTGGAATCATCCTTAGAACATATTAATGCATCAATCCATGATCACATGGCTCTTGAATTAGGTCTCAAACTTCTTCAAATCATCAGTTGACTTAGGGTTGACCCAGTCAAACCCTGGCTGCACCAATCATGGCTGAGGCTTCTTATTCTTGCACAATGACCTGTCTAGGCCTCAAAGTGATCTTCAAAACTTCACATGAGCTCTCTAAAGACCTCAAGTCCATCTCCATGGCTTCAGAATCATCTGATGATTTTCCACAACTCTCAAGTTAGGAGACCTACCCACTTGGCTTTAACCACTCTCTCTGAGGATCTTTTAACTTCTCTGACAAGGATATCAACCCTTGAACACTTGCATAACCTTCTTAGCTAGTTTCATAGTATTGTGTAGTTCTTAATTGGTAGTCATACCTCTTGATCTCCTGCACACATGTCAATTAAATGCAAATGATAATGCTAATGTGAATGAGATGAAACATAAGCTAGGTAAAGAAATGTTGGGCAAATTTTTGGGGTGCAACACACCCTTAAAGCTTTGGATTTAATTTGGGCACTTTGGTTTAGATTTAACTTCTGATTTTTCTACCATAGAATGTTGACACATATAAAATGATGTAGTATTTTCTTTATATTTTTTAGGATTGATTTTCCCTTAGTTTCCTATTTTACAAATTGATATTAGAATAGATGATCATTAGGAGATAGCATTTGATGTTCTTTAGAGATTCAAGTAGGTGAAGATATTTCCCTAGGCTTAAGTCCCCTTTCAAATACTCCTTGTTTAATCAGGATCCTTCATTGTGGGTATAATTCCTCCATAGGAGGAATTCCCTGCCTTTCATATTGAAGTTGAGCCTAAGCAAGCTCTCTAAGGAAATGGATTTGGTTGAGTGTCTGTGGTAGGTTCCTGTGGAACTTACCTTGCTTCTCATTCCCATTCTCCTAAAGTTCTGTCTTTCTTTCCTCTTTAGGAACCTTCTTGAGGTAGCACAACCCTCCTGTGGGGGGAATATGGCACACCTCTTGAAGGAGCCAAACCCTTAGGTTTCCCCAAAGATCTTTTTGTTGGTTGAGCGCCTGGGATAAGCTTTTGTGGACCTTACCCTAGTCTCCCAACACCCAATTTCCTTCCTTAGGGTAGAATCTTGTTTAATTACTTGTCATGGATTCCTTTCCTTCTCTTGAAGATGGTGGACTTGAAGAACAGTTACAGACTTTGGATTGGATTGCTTCCAGAAGACTGCTCTGCTGTGGAGATTGCTGGCTTGTTTTCCTTGTCTGTTTTCTTCTTGTTTAACTGTATTGATGTGTATTGATGTGACTTGCTTGGAGTGTTGCATTAGTAGTAGGTTTCATGTAGACGATCATAGGCCTAAGAGCATCCTAAGGGTTGAGTTTCTCCCCTTGCTTGTATTGCATTAGAGGTTGAGTTTCTCGCTCTGCTTGTATTTTTACTGTGTGGCTTTGCTTGCTGGTATTCGGTAGAGCTCAGCTCCCTTGCCTGTGTGGTTTGTGGTTTGTTTGATTGCATTTATTTTCTTCTATCATCTTTGCAGTTATTCATATCTGGCTTGAGGTTGAGATGATCTTGTGGAGGCTTATGCCCCACACATATTTCCTCCCTCACTTGCATTGCATGCATCTTTACAGTTATTTCTTTTACTGTTTGATTTCCATTACCATGTTCCCTTAGGAACTCTGACTTCTCTTGTTCAAGAGAAGTTATGACAGACATTAGGATTCTAACCATGCATGATAACATTAGTTAGTTTCCCCTCTAACCTCAACCGTAGGTCGAACATTACATGATAACTGTAGGATTAAGTCAGTTTCCCTGTAGAGAGTTTGTTTCTCTTCTTATCTCAAACAACAGTAAAAAACATAATAAAGGCAAGTTAGTACAAGTGCATTACGAGCCTTAAGCTACTTGGGAAATGATGTTTGAGCGGTCTCCTCTCAATCATCTAAAGTATTTAGTATATGTCCTTTGGACGATATGCAACGCGTTCGCTCCTAAGTCATAGTCTCTAATGTTGTACAAACTACAGACAACTAAAAAAACACTTCTTCCGTAAAAAACAGAAAAACAAAGATCAGATATCTTTTGTCCTCTTGGACCCTAATCCTTTGGAAACCCTTTTTCAGAAAGAGAGTTCTGTTAACTTTCAGTTCTACCATAAACGGTAATGCCTAAGTCTCCAAGGATCGAGCTGTAAACACCAATTGCTGGAACTGATTGTTAACTTTACTTCGATAAAAAAACAGCTGAAAATACTTGTGTTCTTCGTAGCCCGAACTATGTTTGTTCTAATCTTTCATGTTGTATGAAAGTACATAGGCACAAGATGTGATATCTTGGCGAGCAACCTTCCCCCTTTACCCGTAGTTAGGCGAACTACGTTGACTCTGATTTCTTGTTCCAGACGGGAATACGTAGGCATAAAGTGCGATACTTTGCTGAGCCATTTTCTTTTCTTTTTAGACCAGACCTTTTAGCGTAGATAGATTTAACACACCCATCAGATAAACACAACAAGCATGGATCCCATCGAGTACGATGGACGTGAGGGGTGCTAATACCTTCCCCTTGCATAACCGACTCCCGAATCCAGACAATGGTTGTGATGACCTTGTCTTATACCTTTTTGTCAGGTTTTTCCGATCGTTTCCTTTCCTGTTCTGAGGGATAAATAACGAAACGTGGCGACTCTTCTGTCATTGCCGACACCTTATTTTCGCAGTAGCGACAAACACATTTTAGAAAATAAAAGAGTATTTGCAAGAACCTCTGATACTGATACCTCCAGTGGCTGGAAGACCATTAATTATGTACTTAACGGTTCTTGAGAACAGTATGGGTTGTGTCCTCGGTCAACAGGACGAGACTGGAAGAAAAGAGCATGCGATCTACTATCTGAGTAAAAATTTCACAGAGTGTGAGTCCCGTTACTCAATGCTTGAGAAAACGTGTTGTGCACTCGCTTGGGCTGCCAAACGTTTAAGACAGTATATGCTTAACCATACAACCATGTTGATTTTGAAGATGGATCCGATCAAATATGTCTTCGAAAAGCAAGCGTTTCCCGGAAGAATTGCCAGATGGCAAATGGTACTGACAGAGTACGACATTCAGTATGTTTCTCAGAAGGCCATCAAAGGAAGTGTTCTGTCAGAGTACCTTGCCGAATAGCCTATTGAAGACTATCAGCCAATGAAGTACGATTTTCCTGACGAAGACATTATGTTCCTCAAGATGAAATATTGTGACGAACCACTACCAAATGAAGGCCCTAAACTTGGCTCCCAATGGAAGTTGATATTTGACGGTGCCGTCAACTCATACGGAAGCGGAATTGGGGAAATCATTACAACACCCCATGGGTCTCACATCCCATTCACTGCCAGATTGACGTTTTTAGTCACCAACAATGAGGCTGAGTATGAAGCGTGCATCATGGGTCTCGAAGAAGCTATTGATCTGAGGATCAAGAATCTCGATGTGTATGGCGATTCCGCGCTAGTTGTGAATCAAATCAAGAGAGAATGGGAAACTCGTCAACCTAATTTGATTTCTTACATGAATTATGCAAGGAGGTTGTTACCTTTCTTCGATAAGGTGAAGTTCCATCATGTGCCGCGAGCAGAAAATCAGATGGCAGACGCCCTGACAACGCTGTCTTCGATGTACAAGGTTAATTTTTGGAATGAAGCTCCCAGAATAGTTATCTCCCAAATTGATAGACCCGCTTTCATATTCGTCATTGAGGAGGCCTCCGATGGTAAGCCATGGTAGTTTGACATCCAGAATTTCCTTAAGAACCAAGAGTATCCGACTAGGGCATCCAGTCATGATAAGAAAACTCTAAGGAGATTGTTTGGTAATTTTTATCTAAATCAGGATGATATGCTCTATAGAAGAACTCATGATTTAGTTCTGTTGAGATGCGTGGATGAAAAAGAAGCAAATCTGCTTATGGAGGAAGTCCACGAGGGTGCTTTCGGTACACACGCTGGCGGACATGCCATGTCTCGAAAAATATTGCGAGCCGGGTATTATTGGTTAACCATGGAGTCAGATTGTTTCAAATTCCCAAAGAAATGTCATAAATGTCAGATCTATGCCGACAAGATTCATGTGCCACCTTGTCCTCTGAATGTCATGTCTTCTCCATGGCCCTTTTCCATGTGGGGCATTGATATGATTGGAAAGATTGAGCCTACTGCATCCAATGGACATCCTTTCATCCTAGTGGCCATCGACTATTTCACCAAGTGGGTCGAAGCAGCTTCTTATGTGAATGTCACGAAGCAAGTCGTATCCCGTTTCATCAAAAGGGACATCATCTGCCGATATGGAATACCTGAGAGGATCATTACTGATAATGGATCTAACCTGAATAACAAGATGATGAAAGAGTTATGCCAGAATTTCAAGATTGAGCATCACAATTCATCTCCCTACCGTCCGAAGATGAATGGCGCGGTCGAGGCAGCTAACAAAAATATCAAGAAGATAGTGCAGAAGATGGTCGTGACTTATAAATATTGGCACGAGATGTTTCCCTTTGCTTTACATGGATATCGTACCTCGGTGCGTACTTCAACTGGGGAAACTCCCTTCTCGTTGGTATATGTTATGGAAGTTGTCCGGCCATTAGAAGTCGAGATACCATCCTTGAGAGTTCTGGCTAACGTCAAACTAGATGAAGCGGAATGGGTGAAGAACAGGTTGAATCAGCTCAGTTTGATGGATGAGAAAAGGTTGGCATCCATCGCATACGGTCGTCTATACCAAAGCAGAATGAAGAAAGCCTTTGATAAGAAGATACGTCCTCGAAGCTTTCAGGCAGGTGATTTAGTGTTGAAGCAGATTCTCCCACCACAGAATGATCACATGGGCAAATGGACCCCCAATTACGAAGGTATGTATGTTGTAAGGAAAGTTTTCTCCGGAGGAGCCTTATTACTTTCAACTATGGACGGTGAAGATTTCACGTCCCCTGTGAATGCAGACGTAGTTAAAAAATACTTTTCTTAAAGAGACCCGCTGGAGAGAAAAAAGAAAGTCCAGGAAAAAATGGGGCATCCCGGCGAACCATAAAAGGATAGGTTCGGGCAAATATTAGGGATAAAAAGAAAAAAGATGTAAACCCACGAAGTTGAAAACCTGAAAAGGCGACTTTGGCAAAAATGGGTATCCCGGTGAATCGAAAACCCGCGAGGGCAATTCAGGAAAAAGTTAGGGATTTGAAAAGCAAACAACTGCGATCTGCGCATAACATCATGATTACAGTGGATTTTGGGAGGACCCGCAAGAAATTGTTCACACCAATCTCTTCCAAAGACGAAGCATCGGAAAAGCATCAAAGTCATACGAGTCATAGATGAGCCGTCACATGGTGGTTGTCTGCACCACATTGCCGATATTTTGTAAATCTTTGTGCATTTCTTATTTGTCTTTCGCGCAACTTTCTCATTTCAGGAGTTGCGTCGTTTGTAAATTTGCCTATTTTCAGGCCATTTATCTATAAAACATACTATTCAGAAATCTTTGTATGCTTTGTTTTAGCTTTTACTTTTGTTTGTGAAAAACGCCCGATGTTTTTGATGAATTTGCACGTACATAAACTTACAGGCCTTGGCCATTAACTGTTAAAACTTTGACTAATTAAACAATGTCACGGATAATGACCAAGATAGCCTCTGTTGTGTAGTGTCTTATCTGTTTTTGCAGGTTTGTTGCCCTTAGGGCGTCTCTCTAAGAAGGTATGGATAGAGTTGTTTTCCCCAACCATGGTTTGTTCCCCGACAATTAAAAGTGGTTTCTTCGTCCCGACATGGTGGTGCGCGCGTAGATATGCAGTTATCCCTAGCAGTCGGTCGATACACATTTCTAATCCCCACGGAGTACAGGTGCATGCTTACTCCCAAGCAAACCAAGATGGCAGATTGAGGTCTCCAGTCGAGTTGATTTCCCCGCAGAATCATAGGTTCACGGGAAGCCGTCCAGGGTTTATTTCCGCAGTTTAAGTCCAATGTTTATTGGCATGTGAAAGTTTATCTCCAGCAGCGGAATGAATCCAGGGTTTGTATCCCCAGCACGAGTCTGTTTGCGCTAGACATCTCTAGTCTTTTCCCCAGCGAAGTGGGCTCTTTCTCTTTAGCATTTATTTTGCTAGAGCGGTTCCGTTGCATCTGCATGCGTGCATAGAATCTACCCAAATGCGTAGCATTTCCATTTCGTATGGAGCATTACACCATATTCAAACATTTTCATTTTGAAGCATAAACCAGTTGTTGCCTTGAAGGCCAGTATTCTTTCCCAACAGGAGCTGTTTGATTCAGGAGCTTTTTACAGTGTCCCCAACGGTCTGGGTGGTGAACTTTTATCCTTTGACAGAGTTGTTGTAAGAGCACAGATTGTGTCTCAGTAATATCTCTATGTTTTGATGATAACATTAATGATAATTTGTATACAAGAATTATGCTCTCTAAATTTGTTCTAAACTGTTTTCTACAGGCACAAAAGATTTTAATCTTAAAGAGCAAATTTGATGTGAACAATATATTCTGAATGGCTCAAGAGCATCTGAAGATTAGAAGAATCTGAAGTATAAGAGCTTAGTTATCAAGATTCTGAAGATACAACACGCTGCTTATATTATCAAGAATCTGAATGAAAGAAGACTCTGAGTGAAGAGACTCTGAATGAGAGAAGACTCTGATCTGAGTGAAGACTCTGATCTAAGAGCATGTTACGCTTCAAGCACACAGCTGCACCAGACTCTGATTCATCAACATCTGAAGAACATCTTAGGCTCTGAAGTTTCCAGAAGGTTCTGAAGACTGAAGACTCTGATATTGATTGTTGATCTGAACTATCTGAAGAATTATTTGAAGAAGATTATTTTAATATATCCGTTGGAATATGCCAGCAAATCTTTCCTTAATTGGGATAGACAAAATTCTCTGCAAGAATATTATTCCTCTGGTACATTCCATATATGGTATAATCACAGCTCAGCAGACAATTGCTACACCCACTATTTGTGCGCCGTCTCTCTGCTGCAATAGTACAAAGGACAGTACTATTTGATATTGGAAATATTTTCTCTAACGGTAAAATATTCTTTCCAATATTCAAGTGGCTATATAAAGGAAATCATAGCTCATTCTTCAAGTGCCGGATTAAGACGAAATTGACGAACTTATTGCAAGAACTCTCTCACGCTAAAAGCTCTCATATTCTTCACTGTTCATACTTTGTTCTAAACTTAGAGAAATAACACAGTTGTGTTTATAGCTTTCATAGAAGCAATTTCTTACTCTTACATTGTATTACATTAATTTGTAAAGGAAGTTTTCCTTAAGAGGATCTAGGTTAGATCAGTAGCTCTTAAGAAGACTAAGAACAGTTGTTCTTAGGTGTTGCTATTTGTAATCAGTTGATTTGAATAGTGGATTAAGTCCTTGTTGAGAAAGGCAAATCACTCTTGAAAAGGGTGGACTGGAGTAGTTGAGTTCAACGAACCAGGATAAAAATACTTGTGTTTTTATCTTTGATTATTTTCTGTCATACTTATTCAACCCCCCCTTCTAAGTATTTTCTCACCTTCAGTTGGCATCAGAGCTCCGGTTCTGAGTGTGCATTCGCTTAACCGTGACAGATAAAGATCCAGTGAGAAAAATACTCTGTTATTTATTTGGTTGCTAATATGGGTGATATTCCTACATCAAGCAACAAATATGAAGGAGACAGAATCAGCACCAAACCTCCAATGTTTGATGGAGAAAAATTTGATTATTGGAAGGATAGACTTGAAAGTTTTTTCTTGGGATATGATGCTGATCTCTGGGATTTAGTCATTGATGGGTATGAACACCCTACTAAGGATGGCAAAAAGATTGATAGAAAATCAATGACTGAGGAGCAGAAGAAAGAATTCAAGAATCATCACAAAGCCAGAACCATACTTCTGAATGCAATCTCTCATACAGAGTATGAAAAGATTACCAACAGAGACACTGCTCATGATATGTTTGAGTCTCTCAAAATGACTCACGAGGGAAACACTCAGGTGAAAGAAACAAAGGCTCTGGCGCTGATACAGAAGTATGAAGCGTTCAAAATGGAAGAATCTGAGAACATTGAGACTATGTTTTCCAGATTTCAGATTCTAACAGCTGGGTTGAAAGTTCTGGACAAGGGCTACTCAACATCTGATCATGTCAAGAAGATCATCAGAAGTCTTCCTACCAGATGGAGACCTATGGTGACTGCATTGAAGCTGGCCAAGGATCTGAACAAAATCTCATTAGAAGAACTCATCAGTTCTTTGAGAAGTCATGAGATTGAGCTGGAGGAAGATGAACCCCAGAAGAAAGATAAAGGTAAATCCTTAGCTTTTAAATCTAACAAATCTGTTAAAGCTTTGCAGGTTAATGAAGAAAGCTCTGAGGAATCTTCTTCTGAAGAAGAAGATGAACTATCAATGCTGTCCAGAAGGATCAACAAACTCTGGAAGCACAAAGGGAAGAAGTTCAACAACTTCAGAAGATCTGATCAAAAGAGAGAATCTTCTGGACACAGAAGATCTGGCAAGAAAGAGATCACTTGCTTTGAATGTAAAGAACCTGGACACTACAAGAGTGAATGTCCCAAACTTCAAAAGGAAAAACCCAAAAGGAAGTTTGATAAAAAGAAAAAGGTTCTGATGGCTACATGGGATGACTCAGATGAATCTGAATCATCTTCTGAATCTGAGGAAGAATGTGCAAATGTTGCGCTGATGGCCAACACAAATGATCAAGATGAAGGAACGTCATCATCTGAATCTGAGTCAGAATCAGACTCTGACTCTGAAGAGGTATTTTCTGAACTCTCCAGAGCTGAACTTGTTGAAAGTTTATCTGACATGTTGGAAAGCTACAGCAAGATCAAACTCAAATACAAGAAGCTGAAAAGCAATCTTGAATCTGAGATTGATCTTCTGAGAACAGAACTTGTTGAGCAGAAAGAAATAACTTTAAAACTCAAAAATGATTTAGAAACAACTCAACAAGAATCTGATACTGAAACAGAGTCAAGTGAAAATATTTTAGAAAAATATGACTCTAGTTTTAAAAGATTCCTCACTAAAAGCATAGACAGAAGCAAAATGGCTTCTATGATCTATGGTGTTAGTGGGAACAACAGAAGAGGCATTGGATGTGAATCCTCCTCTGGAAGCAATCCAAAGTCTGTTGATAAACTCTTCATCAAGAAGACTCCTCTGTATTCTCATTTTAAGTTTGGTCATCTGAATGATATTAAACATACAAGCTCTGAAAAGAGTACTTATGTGTTTAAGCCAAGGGTTAGCCAGAATAAACACTATGTTGAAAAACAGAAGTTTAGGCAAAACCACAGAACATCTAACCCCAAAGGACCCAAGAAGATCTGGGTACCTAAAAGTCAAATAATACCTGTTGCAGATGTTCTTAGCAGCAAAATCCAGACACCAATCATGGTACCTGGACTCTGGATGCTCACGACATATGACGGGCGAAAGGTCTATGTTCCAAAGCCTGGAACTTAGATCTGGAGGGGACGTGAAATTTGGAGGGAACCAGAGGGGCAAGATCATTGGCTCTGGTACAATAGGTAATGGTAACCTACCCTCTATTTCTAATGTTCTGTTAGTTGAAGGATTGAAACATAATCTATTGTCCATAAGTCAATTAAGTGACAATGGTTATGATATCATCTTTAATCAAAAATGTTGCAAAGCTGTATGTCAAAAGAATGGTTCAATCCTGTTCAGTGGAAAGAGGAAAAACAACATTTACAAAATTAACCTTTCAGAACTTAAAGTTCAAAATGTAAAATGCCTTTTATCTGTGAATGATGAGCAATGGGTCTGGCATAGAAGATTGGGACATATTAATATGAGACGTATATCTCAGATTAATAAACTCAATCTGGTCAGAGGACTCCCTAATCTGAAGTTCAATTCAGATGCTCTGTGTGGCGCATGTCAAAAGGGTAAATTTTCAAAATCTCATTTTAAACCAAAAAATGTTGTTTCCACCTCTAGACCATTGGAATTACTTCACATTGATCTGTTTGGACCAGTGAAAACTGCATCCATCAGAGGCAAGAAGTATGGGTTAGTCATTGTAGATGACTACAGCAGATGGACATGGGTAAAGTTTCTAAAACACAAGGATGAGTCTCATTCTGTGTTCATTGACTTCTGCAATCAAGTCCAGACTGAAAAAGAATGCAAAATTATTAAAGTCAGAAGTGATCATGGTGGCGAATTTGAAAACAAATATTTTGAAAAATATTTTTCTGAAAAAGGAATTGCACATGATTTCTCCTGTCCTAGAACTCCACAACAAAATGGAGTTGTAGAGAGGAAAAATAGAACATTGCAAGAAATGGCCAGAACCATGATCAACGAGACAAATCTGGCAAAATATTTTTGGGCAGAAGCAATAAATACAGCATGTTATATTCAGAACAGAGTGTCTGTAAGACCTCTTCTGGAAAAGACTCCCTATGAATTGTGGAGAAACAGAAAGCCCAACATTGCTTATTTTCATCCATTTGGATGTATTTGTTATATGCTTAACACTAAAGATCATCTGAACAAGTTTGATTCCAAAGCACAGAAGTGTTTCATGCTTGGTTATTCTGAACGCTCTAAAGGCTACAGAGTATTCAATACTGAAACACAGATTGTGGAAGAATCTATTCATGTTAGATTTGATGATAAGCTTGGCTCTGAAAAGCCAAAGCAAGTTGAAAGTTCTGCAGATAGAGAAGTTATTCTCACAGACTTTGAAGGCTCAGAGGCAGACAAGACTGAAGACAAAGACTCTGAAGCAAATCCAGATGCTACGCCTCTAACTTCCCAACTTGACAATCTGCATATTTCTGAAAAACCAACAGTCAGAGGATCTTCTTCCAGAATGAAAGCTTCTCATCCAGAGGATGTGATAATTGGAAAGAAAGATGATCCAATAAGGACAAGAGCATTTCTCAGAACTTCTGAATCTTCCTTCTGTGGCTTAGTGTCAATTATAGAACCAACATCTGTTGATGAGGCTCTGGAAGATAATGAATGGATTTTAGCTATGCAAGAGGAGCTGAATCAATTCACAAGGAATGAAGTCTGGGATCTGGTTCCAAGACCTAAAGGTTTCAATGTCATTGGAACAAAATGGGTTTTCAGAAATAAACTGAATGAAAAAGGAGAAGTTGAAAGGAACAAAGCAAGACTGGTTGCTCAAGGCTACAGTCAACAAGAAGGCATAGACTACACAGAAACATATGCTCCTGTTGCAAGGTTAGAGTCTATACGCTTGCTCATTTCATTTGCTGCACAACATAACATCACTCTTTATCAGATGGATGTTAAAAGTGCTTTTCTTAATGGAATTATAGAAGAGGAAGTGTATGTCCACCAACCTCCTGGTTTTGAAAATGAAAATTTTCCAGATCATGTTTACAAACTGAAAAAATCTCTTTATGGATTAAAACAAGCTCCCAGAGCTTGGTATGAGAGGTTGAGTAATTTTCTTCTGAAGAAAAATTTCATCAGAGGAAAAGTGGATACCACACTATTTTGTAAAACCATTAAGAAAGATTTGTTGATTTGTCAAATTTATGTAGATGATATTATTTTTGGATCAACAAATATTATGCTTGGAAAGGAGTTTGCTAAATGTATGCAGGAAGAATTTGAGATGAGCATGATGGGAGAACTGAAATTTTTTCTGGGAATCCAAGTAAATCAGACTCCAGAGTGCACCTACATACATCAGACCAAGTATGTTAAAGAGCTTCTGAAGAAGTTTAACATGCTGGATAGCAAAATGGCAAAGACTCCAATGCATCCTACAAGCACTCTAGGTAAGGAAGAGGTAAGTAAGAAGGTAGATCAGAAACTCTACAGAGGTATGATAGGATCTCTTCTTTATTTGACTGCTTCTAGACCAGACATTCTGTTTAGTGTTTGTTTATGTGCTAGATTCCAATCAGATCCTAGAGAATCACACTTAACTGCTGTTAAGAGGATTCTAAGGTATCTGAAAGGTACTGCTAATGTTGGTTTGTGTTACAGAAGATCTGACAAATATTCACTAGTTGGATTCTGTGATGCTGACTATGCTGGAGATAGAGTTGAGCGCAAAAGTACTTCTGGAAGCTGTCAGTTTCTTGGAAGTCATCTGATCTCGTGGTACAGCAAGAAGCAACCAACAATTGCACTATCAACCACAGAGGCAGAATACATTGCTGCTGCTGGATGTTCCACTCAGATGCTCTGGATGAAGAGTCAACTAGAAGATTATCAAATCTATGAGAGTAATCTTTCTATCTTCTGTGACAATACTTCAGCTATATGTTTATCCAAAAATCCAATTTTACACTCTAAGGCTAAACATATAGAGATTAAACATCATTTCATCAGAGACTATGTTCAGAAGGGTGTAATAAATTTAGCCTTTGTTGATACAGATCATCAATGGGCAGATATTTTCACAAAACCCCTTGCTGAAGATAGGTTTAAGTTTATTCTGAAAAATATTTGTATGGATTTTTGTCCAGAGTAATATTTCTCAGAGTCAACTTCTCAGATGCTAAGTGTTTAACACTCTGAAGTATTTCATCTGTCTTACTTGTTTAATTTATCTGTGATTTATTTTTTTGTGTGAAACTCTGTACTGACCATCTCAGAGGATCTGAAAGTTGAAAACGTTTCATTTCTTAAGAGTTACAGAATCACATGCAAGCAAACACGTGTCACTCAGAATCTGAAAAGATGGAGTACACCTACTGATTATGACGTTTAAGGTATTGCTTTGAAAATCTCAATCTGTCTTGATTTTCCCCCAAATGTCATATCATAATTAAAAATGATTACTTTTCATTTAATGCAAACGTGCGTATGTGTCCTATGTATGTCTGTTGTGTTTCCCATGCGTGTTTTATTTGTCTATATAAACCACTCTCTTAACACATTCACACTTTTCACATTCTCAAACACATATGCGCTTTTGTCTGTTGTTCTCTCTCTTTTCAAACCCTAAAAGAACCCAGAAACCTTCATCTTCTTCATCATCGTCAACAATGGCATCCACTTCAAAAGCAGTTACTACCAAAGATGCTACCACTGTCATAGAACCAGTACGCACTCTCCTAACTCCTGTTGATTCACTAGAAGTGCTATGTGAAAGTTTCGTGGATTTGGAAGATCTTGCTGAAAATGGGTTTGATCTGATTCCTTCAATCAAAGCACAAGGCTGGGATGGTTATTTTGACAGGCTTATGGGTCCTGTATATCCAAAGTTAGTGAAGGAGTTTTGGATCCATGCATTTGCTACTCCAAAGTTCGTTCACTCCTCTGTGCTGGGGAAAAAGATTGTTATCACTGAAAATCTGATAAGGAAACTTATAGGTTTTAAGGCAACTGATGGAGTAACCTCTCTGTCTTCTGCGCGTGAAGATCTGAAAGATGTTTGTCAAGAAATCTGCACTACTGGTGAACCTTGTAAGAAGGTTAAGTTTTTGAAACCCACTTACAAGATTTGGGCTAAGATTTTCTTGAACACCATTTTTCACAGACCCTCTTCAAACTCATCTGATTATGTTAATGCTGAACAACTTTACTTTATGTATTGTTTACACCAAAACATTCAGATTGATCTTCCATATCTGTTGTTCAATCATCTGGTATCTCACGTCAAGGAAACAAGGGAAACAGCCAGAGATAAAACTGGAAAAGTCAGAACATGGATCCCTATGGGAAGACTGATTTCAGATATTCTGATAGAAAACCAACTTGTGGCGCATCTGCAAGAGGCTGGGTTGACAGAAGATCTGAATTTTATCATTGGCTCTGAAATAAATGGTTTAACTCTGAGAAGGATGAAACTGGTTGAAGATTTATCTGAGAAACCAAGGAAAACTAACTCTGAAGAAGTTAGGGGGAGAAGGATTCCTGTTGAGGATTTTCCTTTATTCACCTCAGATGAACCTAGAGAACTTATTGCTGAGTATGTTGCTCGCTGCATCAGAGATGGTGTTGAGATTCCTGCCAATCTTGTGCAGAAGGAAGGCCAAGTTCTTCCTGATTTGACAAGGGAAAGAAGACGCAAGAGAAAAGCTGATAAAGAAGGTCATCTGAAGAAAAGGAAGCATTCAGATGCTGAAAAGAAGAAGAAAAGAAAGAAGCTGAAGAAGGTTCAACAAAATCCTCCTGCAGCAACTTTTGAAGAAATAAGAGATACTCTGAAACAGGTATTTAACACTGATTCTAATCATGTTCATCATTCTGCTACCCCCACACCATCTGACTCACCCCTTATATTTAAAAGATCTAGACCATCTGAGACTCATACACCACAATCCAAGCAACCAACAAACATACCAACAGAAATTCCACAACAAACCAACCAACAAGCAACACCACAACCACAAAACACTATCCCAGAACATACCATTCCAGAGGATGTTCACCCTGAACACTCTGACCATCCTGAAAATCTCATTGATCCTAATGAAATATTAGATGTCACACCCTTAAACCGTTCTATCATTTTATCTTCAACTTCTGAAAAATCTAACCACTCTGATACATCATCTGATGATGAATCATCTGGTTTCATTAATGAATGCTTGAATGATCTCAAACAACCTCGTTCTGAGAATGTTTAGAAACAACTGTTTAAATCTCCAACATCTGAACATCCACCTTCTCCACAAAACTCCCCAACTCAAACTCTCAATCCACAACCTCTTGAAATCCAAAACACTCCACAACCAACTCAATTAACCCAACCGACATCTGAACCACAAATCAACCAACAAACATCTGAACCAACAGAAACCCAACAAACATCTGAACCAACACAAAACAACCAACCTCAAACTTCTGAACCACAAACATCTGAACATCCATCTTCACAACCTCAACCTTCAAAACAAACACCACAAACACAACCCACCCAACCTAGAATCCCTGATGAAGCAGAATTGGGATCAAGTGTTTATACTATGTTAAAAGATTTTGACAAGGATAATGTCTCAGACTTTGCTGACATTATGGATGTTTGCATGACTACTATGGACAAAGAGGCTGCTAATGCTGTTTGGAAGAAATATCTTTACAGACTGAATAGGGAGGCTTTGAAAATCAGGACTCAATGTCTTAGATTGTCAAAAGTAAGGTTTGCTGCTTATCAAAAACGGATTAAGAAAAACCCTCCTCCTATTCTTCTTCTAGAAGCTCCTCCACCTCCAGAAATTCCTGCACCTGATGTTACTAAGACTGTTTCAGAATCTATTGTTTCAGAATCTGCTGTTTCAGACTCTACAAATCTTCAGAAGGATGTCAAAGAACTTAAGGAATTTATGGTTGATCAAAAGAAAACTAATGAAGAAATGAAAACTTGGATGGCTAAGCAAGATGAAAATTCAGAAAGGATTACAGCACTGCTGCACCTCATTGCTTCTCAACAAGCCTCATCTGCCAAACCTACCTGATGTTTTGCACAAGTTCTTCATGTTTTGCTTTGTTTTTGATTTTCTTCTGATATGTTTTGCATGCTTGTATCTGAATGTTCTCTTATCTTAATGACAATGATCTTTTTGATTATCTGAATATGTGTTTCTTCTGCATCTTTACTGTCTTTTAAAATTCTTTTTGATTATGACAAAAAGGGGGAGAAACAAAATAGAATCTGATTGTTCAAATCTATAAGCAATTATCTGAACTAAGTCAGACATGTTACTAACATTCTTTGAATCTAACCAGACTCTGACAAATTTATCTAACCAGACTCTGACAAAATTCATTGAAGTTTTTCCTGAGATCTATCTTTTCAGATCCTGATCAAAAACAGTTAAATCTGAGTAGACCAAACTCTGATATCTAACCTTGAGTACTATGATCTAAAAGATAACTCAAGACAGGATATGGCAAGATAAACAACCAAGTGTTCTGAAGTTGTTCATCTGTCATCAAGCTTTAACATGACATCAAGCTTTGGCATCAAGCTTTAATACGGCATCAAGCTTTGACTCTAGAAGTCAGACATATGTCAACCAGGCTTCAATCAGGATGTTAACCAAAATTCAATCAGGCTCTGAATCTGAAATGTAATCAGGCTCTGAATCTGATATGTACTCAACCAGAAAGGGAAGTATCTAATTCCATTAGAGTATTCATTTCAGGGGGAGATTGTTAATCTCAGGGGGAGTAATTTTAATTCATTTTTATTGAACAAATTGCTCATGTTTTGTCATCATCAAAAAGGGGGAGATTGTAAGAGCACAGATTGTGTCTCAGTAATATCTCTATGTTTTGATGATAACATTAATGATAATTTGTATACAAGAATTATGCTCTCTAAATTTGTTCTAAACTGTTTTCTACAGGCACAAAAGATTTTAATCTTAAAGAGCAAATTTGATGTGAACAATATATTCTGAATGGCTCAAGAGCATCTGAAGATTAGAAGAATCTGAAGTATAAGAGCTTAGTTATCAAGATTCTGAAGATACAACACGCTGCTTATATTATCAAGAATCTGAATGAAAGAAGACTCTGAGTGAAGAGACTCTGAATGAGAGAAGACTCTGATCTGAGTGAAGACTCTGATCTAAGAGCATGTTACGCTTCAAGCACACAGCTGCACCAGACTCTGATTCATCAACATCTGAAGAACATCTTAGGCTCTGAAGTTTCCAGAAGGTTCTGAAGACTGAAGACTCTGATATTGATTGTTGATCTGAACTATCTGAAGAATTATTTGAAGAAGATTATTTTAATATATCCGTTGGAATATGCCAGCAAATCTTTCCTTAATTGGGATAGACAAAATTCTCTGCAAGAATATTATTCCTCTGGTACATTCCATATATGGTATAATCACAGCTCAGCAGACAATTGCTACACCCACTATTTGTGCGCCGTCTCTCTGCTGCAATAGTACAAAGGACAGTACTATTTGATATTGGAAATATTTTCTCTAACGGTAAAATATTCTCTCCAATATTCAAGTGGCTATATAAAGGAAATCATAGCTCATTCTTCAAGTGCCGGATTAAGACGAAATTGACGAACTTATTGCAAGAACTCTCTCACGCTAAAAGCTCTCATATTCTTCACTGTTCATACTTTGTTCTAAACTTAGAGAAATAACACAGTTGTGTTTATAGCTTTCATAGAAGCAATTTCTTACTCTTACATTGTATTACATTAATTTGTAAAGGAAGTTTTCCTTAAGAGGATCTAGGTTAGATCAGTAGCTCTTAAGAAGACTAAGAACAGTTGTTCTTAGGTGTTGCTATTTGTAATCAGTTGATTTGAATAGTGGATTAAGTCCTTGTTGAGAAAGGCAAATCACTCTTGAAAAGGGTGGACTGGAGTAGTTGAGTTCAACGAACCAGGATAAAAATACTTGTGTTTTTATCTTTGATTATTTTCTGTCATACTTATTCAACCCCCCCTTCTAAGTATTTTCTCACCTTCAGTTGTTTATACCTCTTCCTATCGGAGTTGTTTCTTGGCAAGTTGCGAGTCGGTTTATTCCGTTGCCTATTTAGTTCGTTTCCTTATTCCAACTGTGGGTTGGTAGTTCGTTTCCTTATTCCAACTGTGGGTTGGTAGTTCGTTTCTTTTTTCCAACTGTAGGTTGGTAGTTCGTTTGTTTATTCCAACTGTGGGTTGGTAGTTCGTTTCTTTTTTTCCAACTGTGGGTTGGTAGTTCATTTGTTTATTCCAACTGTGGGTTGGTAATTCGTTTCTTTATTCCAACTGTGGGTTGGTAGTTCTTTTCTTTATCCCGACTGCAGGTTGGTAGCTTGGGTGTTATCCCGACAATTTGGTCGGTAGTCCTCTTTGTTCGCTTTCGTTTAGCATTTTCGGTGATCCTAACTGTGGGTTAGTAACTTTTATCCCGACTGCAGGTTGGTAGCTTGGGTGTTATCCCAACAATTTGGTCGGTAGTCCTCTTTTTTCGCTTTTGTTTAGAGTTTTCGGTGATCCTAACTGTGGGTTAGTAGCTTTTATCCCGACTTCAGGTTGGTAGTTTGGAGTGTTATTCCGACATTTGATCGGTAGTCCTCTTTTGTTCGCTCTCGTTTAGCGTTTTCAGTGATCCTAACTGTGGGTTAGTAGCTTTTATCCCGACTTCAGGTTGGTAGTTTGGAGTGTTATTCCGACATTTGGTTAGTAGTCTTCTTTTCCTCAGCAGAGCCCGACATTCCGACTTCAGGTTGGTAACCTTTGTTGTAGTCAATTCGCTCTCGTTCAGCATTTTCGGTGATCCCAACTGTTGGTTGGTAGCATTTGATTTATATCCCCAGAAAGTGAACCCTTATCCCATCTTTTGGACGGTATCTTTTGATTATTATCTTTCGGTGGACGTTCGATCCCCACAGAGTTGTTTGGTTAAACCTCTCTTTTCCCTAGCTGAGTACTTTGGTGATCAGAGCAGTTATCTCCAGAGATCTTGTTTGCAGTGTTATTTCTGTGGTTGGTAAATTTCCGGGTTCTTTGGGTATTCAACCGTCTTTTACCTTGATTGTTTGAAAGTCGTTCGCTTTTCATCCATTCAGGTCTGAGTCACTTGTGTTAGAACACATATTGGTTCTTAATAATATCTCTATGTTTTGATGATAACTATTATGAAATTTTGTAATTAAGAATTATATACTCTAAAATTTGCTTAAGAGTTTTTACTGCAGATAGTAAAGGAATTAACACTCCAGAAGCAAATCAGAATTGAACATAAGAAATTTGCTAGACTCTGAAGCGCCAGATGCATCTTTTAGAAGATTCTGAATGCTGCCTTAAGAAGATCCTGAGCGTAGCCTCCAGAAGGATCTGAAGCAGAAGCTTCAGAAGAATCTGAAGCAAGTCAGAAGCATCTGAACCAAAGAAGAATTATGTATGAAGAGTTTTCAAAGCATAGTTACTACAGAAGATTCTGAAAGTACTAAAACTGCCAGTACTGAGGATCTGACTCAAATATGCTCTGAACTTGAACACGCTAAAAGCACACCTGCTGCAGAAGACTCTGACTCAGCAAAACTCTGATCAACATCAGAAGGCTCTGATAAATTTAGACCCTGATGGAACTTGCTGAAAATTGAAGAAGAATTATTCAAAGATTATATCCGTTGGAATAATCCAAACGACTCTTTCCTTATTTATGCTAGACACAAGAACACAGACAAAAAGGATTTATCTGTACTTTCTTCTTCTAGGAAAGGTCACTTGATATGAAGACAAAAAGGCTCAGACCTTTTGGACACTCTTCTCAACGTGAAGCTCTCCTTGGATCAGCTGCCTATAAAAGCAAGTCTTCACCCATCTTCTTCACTTGACGTTTTATCTGAAAGAAATCAACATTAAAAGCTCTCATACTATTCATATTCTTTCTAAGAATTAATTTCTTTGTTCTTAATATTTAAGTGAAAAATCACAGTTGTGATAAAGCTTTTTAGAAGCAAATTTAAACACTTGTATTTGTATTGCATTTGATGGTAAACCTTAAGAAGATCTAGTTAGGATCAGTAGTTCTTGAGAAGACTTTGAACAATTGTTCTTAGTGCTTACTATTGTAATCAGTTGATTAAATAGTGGATTAAGTCCTTGATTGAGAAAGGCAAATCACTCTAGGAAGGGTGGACTGGAGTAGTTGAGTTCAACGAACCAGGATAAAAATACTTGAGTTTTTAGTTCTAAGTTTTAATCTTCATACTTATTCAACCCCCCCCCCCCCCCTTCTAAGTATTTTCTCACCTTCAGTTGGCATCAGAGCTCCGGTTCTGTGTGTGCTACCACTTCACAGTGACAATAAAGATCCAGTGAGAAAAACTTTGATATATATTTGGTTGTTACTATGGCTGATAATACAATGTCTAACACTAACAAAAAATATGAAGAAAGGGACAGAATCAGCACCAAACCCCCTATGTTTGATGGGGAGAAATTTGATTATTGGAAAGACAGGATTGAAAGTTTTTTCCTTGGATATGATGCTGATTTATGGGATCTGGTCATAGATGGATATGTTCATCCCACTGATGGGAATGGCAAGAAAATAGACAGAAAATCTATGACAGATGCTCAGAAGAAGGAATTTAGAAATCACCACAAGGCCAGAACAATATTGTTAAATGCAATATCTCACACTGAGTATGAAAAAATTACAAACAGGGAAACTGCATTTGACATGTTTGAATCCTTAAAGATGACTCATGAGGGAAACTCTCAAGTCAAGGAAACAAAGGCTCTGGCTCTAATCCAAAAGTATGAAGCCTTCAAGATGGAAGACTATGAATCTGTTGAAGCTATGTTCTCCAGATTTCAAATACTTACAGCTGGACTAAAGGTTCTGGATAAAGGATACTCTACTGCTGATCATGTGAAAAAGATCATCAGAAGCTTACCTACTAGATGGAGACCTATGGTGACTGCGCTGAAGATGGCTAAAGATCTGAACAAGATCTCCTTGGAGGAACTAATTAGTTCACTAAGAAGTCATGAAATTGAACTTGAGGAAGATGAACCTCAAAAGAAAGGTAAATATGTTGCTTTAAAATCTAATAAATCTGCTAAAGCATTGCAGGTAATAGAGGAAATCTCTGAAGAATCCTCATCTGAAGATGAAGATGAACTATCCATGCTGTCCAGAAGAATAAACAAACTCTGGAAGCATAAAGGAAAGAAGTTCAGAAACTTCAGGAAGCCTGACCAAAGAAAAGAATCTTCTGGACACAGAAGATCTGGAAAAAAGGAGGTTGTCTGTTATGAATGTAAAGAACCTGGACATTACAAAAATGAATGTCCAAAGGTGTTGAAAGAAAAGCCTAAAACAAAATTTGATAAGAAGAAAAAGGTTCTAATGGCCACCTGGGATGATTCAGATACATTTGAATCTGAATCTGAGTCAGAAGAGGAATGTGTCAATGTAGCTTTGATGGCAGACATAGAAGATCAGGAGGAAGGAACGTCAGGATCTGAATCTGACTCTGAATCTGACTCTGACGCTGAAGAGGTAATGGTTAAACTCACTAAAGAAGAACTTATCAAAGTGTTATCAGAAGTTCTGAAAAGCTATAACAATATTAAGCTCAAATACAAGAAGCGTCAAAGCAATCTTGTATCTGAGAATAATATTCTCAAATCAGAAGTAGCTGAGCTAAATGAAAAGAACTTAAAATTGAAAAATGATTCTGAATTAGCTCAACAAAACTCTGATTCTGAAACTAAATCTGAATGCAAAAATATTTTGGAAAAATATGATTATAGCTTTCAGAAGTTTCTTGCTAAAAGCATAGACAGAAGCAAAATGGCTTCTATGATCTATGGAGTTAGCAGAAATAACAGAAAAGGAATTGGATATGAATCTTCCTCTGGAAAGGATTTAAATCCAAAACCTGTTGATAAGATTATCATCAAAAAGACTCCTTTATATTCCCACTTTAAATTTGGTCACTTGAATGATATTGAACAAACACGCTCTGAAAAGAATATTCATGTGTTTAAATCTAAGGCTAGTCAGAATAAACCTTATGTTGAAAAACAGAAGTTTAGACAAACCTTCAGAACAACTAACCCTAAAGGACCCAAGAAGATCTAGGTACCTAAAAGTAAAATAATTCCTGTTGCAGATGTTCTTAGCAGCAAGGTCAGGACACCAATCATGGTACCTGGACTCTGGATGCTCACGACACATGACAGGAGAAAGGTCTATGTTCCAAAGTCTGGAGCTTAGATCTGGAGGTGATGTGAAATTTGGAGGGAACGAGAAGGGCAAGATCATTGGATCTGGCACCATTGGAAATGGTAAACTTCCCTCTATTACTAATGTTTTACTTGTTGAAGGGTTAAAACATAACTTATTGTCCATAAGTCAATTAAGTGACAATGGTTATGATATTACCTTTTAATCAAAAATGTTGTAAAGCTATTAGTCAAAAGGATGGCTCTATCCTATTTAGTGGAAAGAGGAAAAACAACATTTATAAAATAAATCTTTCAGAACTTAAGGTTCAAAATGTTAAATGTCTCTTGTCTGTTAATGAAGAGCAATGGGTCTGGCAAAGAAGATTGGGGCATATTAATATGAGACGTATATCTCAGATTAATAAACTTAATCTTGTCAGAGGACTTCCTAATCTGAAGTTCACCTCAGATGCTCTTTGTGAAGCATGCCAAAAAGGGAAGTTTTCAAAATCATCTTTTAAATCAAAAAATGTTGTTTCTACTTCCAGAACACTAGAATTACTTCATATTGATCTGTTTGGACCAGTGAAAACTGCATCCATCAGAGGCAAGAAGTATGGATTAGTCATTGTTGATGACTATAGTAGATGGACACGGGTAAAGTTCTTAAAACACAAGGATGAGTCACATTTTGTGTTCTTTGACTTCTGCAAGCAAGTCCAGAATGAAAAGGATTTCAAAATTATAAAAGTCAGAAGTGATCATGGTGGTGAATTTGAAAATAAATATTTTGAAAAATATTTTAATGAAAATGGCATTGCCCATGATTTTTCCTGTCCTAGAACTCCACAACAAAATGGGGTTGTAGAGAGGAAAAACAGAAATCTGCAAGAAATGGCCAGAACCATGATCAATGAGACTAATCTGGCAAAACACTTTTGGGCAGAAGCAATCAACACAGCCTGTTACATTCAGAACAGAGTGTCTGTAAGACCTCTTCTGGAGAAGACTCCATATGAACTGTGAAAGAACAGAAAGCCCAACATTTCATATTTTCATCCTTTTGGATGTATTTGCTATATGTTAAATACTAAAGAAAATTTGAACAAGTTTGATTCCAAAGCACAGAAGTGTTTCATGCTTGGATATTCTGAACGCTCTAAAGGCTACAGAGTATACAACACTGAGACACAGATTGTGGAAGAATCTATTCATGTTAGATTTGATGATAAGCTTGGCAGTAAAAAGCCAAAGCAGTCTGGAAACTCTGCAGATAGAGAAGTAGTCTTCACAGACTCTGAAGTCCCAGAGGCAGACAAAGCTCAAGTGAAGGAACCAGAAGCAACGTCAGATGCCATTCCTTTAACTTCTCAGATAAACAATCTAAACATTTCTGAAGAATCAACTGGTAGAGGATCATCATCCAGAATTAAAGCTTCTTATCCAGAGAATGTTATTATTGGGAAGAAGGATGATCCCATCAGAACAAGATCCTTTCTAAGATCATTTGAAGCATCATTATTTGGACTGGTGTCAATAATTGAACCAACTTCTGTAGATGAAGCTCTGCAAGACAATGATTGGATTATTGCCATGCAAGAAGAGTTAAATCAATTCACCAGAAATGATGTATGGGACTTAGTTGAAAGAAATAAGGCAAGGCTAGTTGCTCAAGGGTACAGTCAACAAGAAGGTATTGATTATACTAAAACTTATGCTCTAGTGGCAAGGTTAGAATCCATACGCCTTCTTATTTCATTTGCTGCACAAAATAACATCACTCTGTATCAGATGGATGTTAAAAGTGCCTTTCTAAATGGTATTATAGAAGAAGAAGTTTATGTCCACCAGCCTCCTGGTTTTGAGAGTGAAAAATTTCCAGATCATGTTTTCAAACTAAAGAAATCTTTGTATGGTTTAAAACAAGCTCCCAGAGCTTGGTATGAGAGAATGAGCAATTTTCTTCTGGAGAAAATTTTCATCAGAGGCAAAGTGGACACAACACTCTTTTGTAAATAATTTAAGAAATATCTTCTAATTTGTCAAATTTATGTGGATGATATAATATTTGGATCTACCAATACTATGCTGGGAAAGGAGTTTGCTCAATGTATGCAGGCAGAATTTGAAATGAGCATGATGGGAGAGCTGAGATTCTTTCTAGGAATTCAAGTCAACCAAACTCCAGAGTGCACTTACATACATCAGACCAAATATGTTAAAGAACTTCTGAAGAAATTCAACATGACTGATAGTAAGCTGGCAAAGACTCCCATGAATCTAACTAGCTCACTAGGCAAGGAAGAGGTAAGTAAGAAAGTAGATCAGAAACTCTGCAGAGGTATGATAAGATCTCTTCTTTACTTAACTGCTTCTAGACCTGACATATTGTTCAGTGTATGCTTGTGTGCTAGATTCCAATCAGATCCTAGAGAATCACACTTGACGGCTGTCAAGAGGATTCTAAGGTATCTGAAAGGTACTTCTAATGTGGGTTTGTGTTACAGAAAATCTAATGATTTCAAATTAGTTGGATTCTGTGATGCTGACTATGCTGGAGACAGAGTGGAAAGAAAAACTACTTTTGGAAATTGTCAATTTCTAGGAAGAAATCTAATCTCTTGGTACAGCAAGAAGCAACCCACAATTGCACTTTCAACCACAGAGGCAGAATATATTGCTGCTGCTGGATGTAGCACGCAGATGCTCTGGATGAAAAGTCAACTAGAAGATTATCAGATATTTGAAAGTAACATTTCTATCTTCTGTGATAATACTTCTGCTACATGTTTGTCAAAAAATCCCATTTTACACTCTAAGGCAAAACATATAGAAATTAAGCATCATTTCATCAGAGACTATGTTCAGAAGGGAATCATAAATTTAGCCTTTGTTGATACAGATCATCAATGGGCAGATATTTTCACAAAACCCCTTGTTGAAGATAGATTCAAATTTATTCTGAAAAATATTGGTATGGATTTTTGTCCAGAATGATATTTGTCAGAAACAAATTTTACAGATGCAAAAATGCCTAATGCTCCAAAGTATTTCTTCTGATTGTTTATTCATTTTCTTTAATTATTTTCTTGTGAAACTCTGAACTAGCAATCCTCAGAGGATCTGAACGTTGGTTAACGTTTCATTTCTCAAGAGAATTCAGAAGCGCATGCAAGCAAACACGTGTCATTCTAAATCTGCAAAGGTGGCGTGTACACTACTGAAGAGACGTTTGAGGTGAAGTTTGAATAGTGAAAATCTTGATTTTCCCCCCAAATTTTCAGAATCAATAAATGCTTGAAATGATTTCATTCTTTTTCATTAAATGCTTTGTGTGAACGTGCTTTCTTCTGACTGTTTGTATGCCTAAGTGTTTAGTATAAATACATCACTTCTCTTCATTTTCAGACTTTTCACATCTCAAACCTTTTATGCATTTCTGTCTTCTCTTCTCTCTTCACAAAAACCCTAAGCGTTTGACAAACTCATCTTCAATGGCAACTTCATCATCAACTGCTGCACAATTTCAATCAACCATGGCTGTAGTTACTTCTGCTAATATGGGTGTAACTCCTTATACACCACCAAAGAGAACATTGCTAACACCTGTTGTAAAACTGGAGGTTCTCTGTGAATCAATGGTAGAATTTGATTCACTGGCTGAGAATGGGTTTGAATTTCGCTCCATTATAGATGCTCAAGGATGGGTGAGGTATTTTGACAGACTCTTTGGACCAGTTTACCCTCTTCTAGTAAAAGAATTCTGGATACATGCTTCTGTATACCCTAAGTTCATTTTATCTTCTGTTCTGGGTAAAGAGATAATCATCACAGAAGATCTGATTAGAAAACTCATTGGATATGAGGAAACAGATGGAGTATCACACTTGCCAGCTGGGCGTGTAGATATGGATGAAGTATATGAGGAAGTGATGACTGCTGGACAAGCTTCTAATAAGTTCAAAGATCTGAAGCCTGACTACAAGATCTGGGCTAAGATTTTCATGGGATGCATTCATCACAGAAAATCTACAAACTCTCCAGACTATGTCAACAATGAACAACTCTACTTTATGTATTGCTTAAGTCAGAGCACCAAGGTAGATCTTCCATATATTCTGTTTATGCACTTATGGAATCATATAAATGTCTCTAGAGAATATGTGAAAGAAAAAGGTCAGAAGATCAGAACTTGGATTCCATTTGGAAGGTTAATCTCAGATCTTCTAACAGAAAATGGACTTGTAACTGCTCTGTATGCTGCTGGAGTCACAGAAGAACTCGAATTCATTATTGGAAAGCCTCTGAATGCCAAAAGTCTTCAGAGACTAAAAATAGTGGAAGAACTCACAACAGCACCCAAGAAGCTGAACATTACTGAACTTAGTCAGAAGAGAATCCCAGTAGATGACTACCCTCTGTTCTATGCTGAAGAACCAAGGGAAATTGTAGTAAGATATATTAATGATTGCACGGTAGAAGGAAAGCCTATTCCTGCAGATATTATAAAGAGAGCAAGGCAACCATTGCCTGTAGTAATAGAAGAGACACCAAGAAAGAGGACTCAATCAGAAGCAGAAGCTGCACCTGTTCAGAAGAAGCCCAAGGTTGCTGAGAAGCCATAGAAGCTGCTAAAGAGGAAAGAATCTGGAGACACTCCTTCTGTTCCTGCTAAACGCATCAAAATTAAAGGTACCAAATCTTCTGTATCTTCTGCAAATACTATTGTTATAAATGATTCAACTATTAAGTCTATTCCAAAACCACCCCCTACACAAAAACAATCTGTTACTGCTCCACCTCATGTATCTGTTCCATCCCCACAAAAATCATCTAATCCTATTTCAATCTCACCTGTAAAACAATCCTCTGTACCAAAACCAACAACAACAAAACCACAAATTCAGACTCCACATATACCAACAAAACCAACTGCACCACAAAAACCACAATCAGAACAACAACCAGAAAAACCATCTGAACAACTCAAAGAAAAGCCATCTGAACAACAACAACAACCACAAGAAAAACAACCAGAAAAACAATCTGAACCTCTACAAGAAAAAGACTCTGAACATCAACAACAAAAATCATCTGAATCTCAAACACAACAACAAGAGAAACAACCACAATCAGAAAATCCACCATCCAAAACATCTGAACCCACTGAATCTGTACCAGTTACTTCTGAACCTACAAAAGTAACATATGATCCAATCACATCAGACCCACCTACATTTGAACCCTCATCAAAACCTTCTAAAAATCCTTCAGATTCAACCAACCCATCTGGAACTAACATCCCTGAGACAGAAGTTCTTGATGTTACACCACTCAAAATTGTGTTTCAAGTGTCTTCTACCTCTTGCACACCATCCACATCATCAAATTCCTCATAATTTGATATTCACCCAGACTTTCTGATATCCCCCTCTCACAGAGATTCTAAGGTAACCCAACCAGAACCCCCTGTATCTTCTAAAGTTCTTATTCCAGATCCTACTCCCACACCTAAAACATCATCTGAAATCCCCATTCCAAATCCTATCCCAACATCTACAACAAGACCATCTGTAACTTCTCCCTCTTGTGAACAATTCTCATCTTATTTTCACAACCTTTTCTATGGTTTCAAACTCAAAGATTTCTATAACAGAGTTGAACCATCTGACCCTATCACTCCCTTCAAACCCAAACTTACAATCATCCTACCATCTGTGCTTCTAACCTATATTCAATCAATGTCAGAAGTAGGTTCATTAGATACAATATCATACTCTGCTAAATCTGCAAAAGCTGTTACTTCTGCTAACCCTGTTTCATCTGATAAACCTGCTGCTTCTGATAGACCTGCAAAATCTGCTTTCCAACCTTACTCTAATAAAACTTTTGATGTGGTTTCCTATCACACCAAAGCAAAACCAAATCTGTTGAATGCTTTAAACAAATCTAAACCTGACAAATCTCCTGAAATTCCTTTCATACCATACTACCCACCTCCTCTGATTTCCATTCACAAATCCATATTTCCACCTACTCCCCAACCAAAACCAATTACCTTGGAGACTCTGTTACATCCCAAACCTAGACTAAATGTTGATCATTTATTTACATGTTTTTTTGCAAGAAATACAAAAGTATTTAGGTACTGTACAGAGAAAGTGTTCAGCAACAATGGATGCAACAGAATCTGACGTCATCTGGAATGGCTTTATCAACAGATTCAACACTGTAGCATCAAATCTGAAGAACATATGTTCTGATGATGCGAAGCTCAGATTTGCTGAAGCTGCAAGAAGTCTGTTCTGGACTGTCAAGAGATCTGGACCATTACTTCTTACAGATGCTCCTCCATCATCAGAAGAAGCTGCTGAATCTACATCTGAAGATAACCCTTTGGCTATGACTCTGATAGAACATCTTTATGGCTCTAATGCTCCAAGCTCTAAAGCCCCTATGGAAATTGACTCTGTTCAAGCTTCAGAAACTGTTCCTCCTTCTTCATCTGAGATTAAGAAAGAACATCCAGATCTTGAGGATAAGATTTCTGTTCTGGAAGCTGGTCAATCAGAAATCAAGTCATGGATGGCAAAACAGGATAAGAAGTCTGAAGACATGACTCAGTGGATGTCTCAACAGGATCAGAAGAATGAAACAATGTCTAAGTGGATGTCAAAGCAAGAACAATCCTCTTCTGAGATCACGGATCTGTTTAAGATGCTTTTGTCAAAACACTCTTAGTTTTTCATTTTTTTTATTCTGATGTTTGCATCTGATGTTTGCTTATGTATTTTGAATATCTTCTAATATGTGTACTCTTGCTCTGATCTGAATTGAATGAATTTTTCAAAGTTTTCTCCACTTGATTTATCTCATTTACTGTTTCCTTTTATTTGTCTTTTCAAAGTTTTTTACTTTTTTCTTATGACAAAAAAGGGGGAGAAAATATAGATCTGAACTGTTTAATTAAACTTCACCAGAATGAAACTTCAGACATATTAATTTTATCTAATATTAAATCTAAGTATTTCAGAACATTTGATAAGTACGCTCTGTAAGAGAAAATCTGAGACTCTCAGATCATTTATCAATATGCAAGACTCTGACTCTGAAATTTGCAAGACAATCTGACTCTCAAATGTTAAAGAGCAATCAAGCTCTAACTCTGAAAAATACTCAAGACAAAAGGGAAGTTTCTATTCCTTATTTGTATTTAATTCAAGGGGAGATTCATCATCTCAGGGGGAGTTATAATTATTATATTTTAAATTAAACAAAATTTCTGATGTTTTTGTCATCATCAAAAAGGGGGAGATTGTTAGAACACAGATTGGTTCTTAATAATATCTCTATGTTTTGATGATAACTATTATGAAATTTTGTAATTAAGAATTATATACTCTAAAATTTGATTAAGATTTTTTACTGCAGATAGTAAAGGAATTAACACTCCAGAAGCAAATCAGAATTGAACATAAGAAATTTGCTAGACTCTGAAGCGCCAGATGCATCTTTTAGAAGATTCTGAATGCTGCCTTAAGAAGATCCTGAGCGTAGCCTCCAGAAGGATCTGAAGCAGAAGCTCCAGAAGAATCTGAAGCAAGTCAGAAGCATCTGAACCAAAGAAGAATTCTATATGAAGAGTTTTCAAAGCATAGTTACTACAGAAGATTCTGAAAGTACTAAAGCTGTCAGTACTTAGGATCTGACTCAAATATGCTCTGAACTTGAACACGCTAAAAGCACACCTGCTGCAGAAGATTCTGACTCAGCAAAACTCTGAACAACATCAGAAGGCTGTGATAAATTTAGACTCTGATGGAACTTGCTGAAAATTGAAGAAGAATTATTCAAAGATTATATCCGTTGGAATAATCCAAACGACTCTTTCCTTATTTATGCTAGACACAAGAACACGGACAAAAAGGATTTATCTGTGCTTTCTTCTTCTAGGAAAGGTCACTTGATGTGAAGACAAAAAGGCTCAGACCTTTTGGACACTCTTCTCAACGTGAAGCTCTCCTTGGATCAGCTGCCTATAAAAGCAAGTTTTCACCCATCTTCTTCACTTGACGTTTTATCTGAAAGAAATCAACATTAAAAGCTCTCATACTATTCATATTCTTTCTATGAATTAATTTCTTTGTTCTTAATATTTAAGTGAAAAATCACAGTTGTGATAAAGCTTTTTAGAAGCAAATTTAAACACTTGTATTTGTATTGCATTTGATTGTAAACCTTAAGAAGATCTAGTTAGGATCAGTAGTTCTTGAGAAGACTTTGAACAGTTGTTCTTAGTGCTTACTATTGTAATCAGTTGATTAAATAGTGGATTAAGTCCTTGATTGAGAAAGGCAAATCACTCTAGGAAGGGTGGACTGGAGTAGTTGAGTTCAACGAACCAGGATAAAAATACTTGAGTTTTTAGTTCTAAGTTTTAATCTTCATACTTATTCAACCCCCCCCCCCCCCCTTCTAAGTATTTTCTCACCTTCAACTTGAATAGGGGCAGCTATTGTACCCCAAAATTTGCCCAACCTTTTCTTTACATGGTTTATGTTTCATTTCATTGCTCTAGCATATTGCACTGCATAGCATTTTGCATTTACAAGGGATCAAGAGATGTGTGTGTAGAAAGAGGAGTTTGACAAGTGTTCTAAGCCTAGCCAAGAGGTTATATTCAAGTCATCAAGGGTTTATCATCATCAGAGATAAGTCAAATTCCTTGGAGAAAGCCAAGCAAGTGTATGTGGTTCACCTCTTGTCTATGAGGCCATTTGAATGTCAGATGAGGACCACAAGTCCATGTTTATGGATATAGATTGTCATTGAAGCTCATTGGAGGCCTTGAGGGTCATTATGGAGCTCATATAAGTGTTTATACCAAATGCTAGGAGCCACAGTTGAAGGTGGTGCAATCAGGGTTTTCATCTGGTCAACCCTAAGTCAACTGTGAAATGGAAGGAGATTAAGACTCAATTCCAAGTATTTGTGATCATGGAATGTTGGGTTGGAAAACATGATATATCATTTCAAGATCAATTCATCAAGAATCAAGAGTGTGAGAAGTTATTGAGCTAGGGTTTCTAAGCTTTCTCAGTGTAAAATCCCCTTTCAGTGCCTAACTTCAAGACCACCTATCTCAAGATACAAGTGTAATCTCATTTTTTTATGGACATGAAACTTGTAGATATTGTTCTTAGATTTCCAAAAAGTACTAGACATCCTCTATTCGATTTATAGAACTCTAGTTGTGAAGCTGACAAGTTACAGGTCCTCAAATGAATGTGATTTCAGTCAGCAAAAGTCAACCAACTTCCAACACAATTTTGACCTAGAAGGATGTTTCCCCTCAATTTCAAGTGAACATGAAAGTTGTTCCTAATGGTCTTAGCTTTCCAAAAAGTCCTAGAAGTCCTCCATTGGATTTATAGAGCTCAAATTATAAGGCTTGCAAGGCAGGGGTATTTTGGGAAAGTAAGATTACAGTTCATTTTCATTAGAGGTCCATTTCACCACTTTGCACACTTCAAATGAAAATCTTTTCAACATCAAAATTTCTCCAAATGGGGTCATTTGCATTTTCAAACATCAAGGTATCAAATATTTGGCTTGTATTGAAGAATCCCCAATGAAATTTCCATGAAAGAAGCTTTAAAAAGGGAAAATCATATTTAATTCACTTGAAGACATTTTGGATCAACTTTATGAATTTTTTTAGTGCCAATGACATTTCAAATACAATGCCATCCTTGGATTAGAGGTTTGAGTACATCTTGGTGGACATTTTCAAGATTTCTTCAATGATAAGCAACATATCAAGAACTTGCCATGAGACCAAATCAAGGGGCCATTCTCTGCCCTTGGATCAACATTAACCTTATGCAAGTCAGCCATTTCATTTTGACAGCTTTGCAAGTACAAATTCGTGTACTATGCAAGTGGAAAAGTGAAATTTGAATTGGGCTTAAGGATCTTTCATTGGGCCTTCTCTTGATCAAAATCCAACATACATAATCCCAGGATCATTTACCAATCTTTAGAGCTGACTTTGGTGAGAGTTTGAGTGAGAGAGCATTGAAAAAAAGTGGTGAGCAAGTCAAAATCTTTTTTTGAGTTTCACTGAGTTTTAACCCAAACTAAATATCCAAAAACATTCCTTGATCTTACTTGAACGTGTCTGGTTGGTTATTTGCAAGCTTTGATAGCACATTAAGCTCTGAGGAAGCTTATTTTCTAGGTTTCTTTCTTTCAAGTTTTCTCACCATTTAACCATCTATTTCACGCCATTTTTTACATTTTTGCAAACCTCTTAACATGTAGATGGATTCTGGTATGGTGTGGTGGCTGTTTGTGAAACTTTTTGTTTGAGCATGTTTTTTATTTGTCTTCGTTTTTCTTTATTCAAGCATTATTTTTGAAAACCAATGGTAGATTCTTACTCCTTGTGATGAGTAGACCATTTTTGATATAAAGTTTGTCATTTTTGGTGAATTTTCGTGTTGCCTGTGTGTCCACGGTGGCCGGATGTGAGGTTGAAGATGATCGGAGGTGGCTCCGGCCACCCCCTGGTTCTTCCCTCCACTTTCCCCTTTCAAAAGGTTAGGGATGATGTGCTGGCTTCGCATGTACCGTCTGATCCTTTTTTTTTAATTTCCTTTGGTTGAGATTAAGACACACGCTGCTCCTCTTTGGCTCACACACACAATCCATTTTAAATCTTCATTTAATGACTTGGCATCATGAGAGCCCTCTGATGTGCATACTATTGGATTCAACGTGCCAGATACGTTTTCCACCATATGCCTAGGGTTGACCTGTACCACTGGATTGTCACGTTTTCTTTTTATTTTTTCTGATTGGATTTGGGCCTGCTTTTCACACCCCTGGCTGAGCCCAGGCGCGTTTTGCATTATTTTGGGTTGCTATTGGCACCACAGTTTTATTTATTTCTTTGTATTTTCCTTTTAGTTTTTATTTTGTGACTGTTTAGATTAAATCATGAAAAATACTTCCAATGACCACAAAATTCCACAAAAATATATTTTGAACTCCTTGAGATGTCCGTTGAATTTAGGATTTTTTTTTTATTTTATTTTATGAGTTATTTTTAAATTAAAAAAAGAATTTGTCTTTGGAAGTGTCTTATTTGACCTAATTTTTGACATGTCTCATTCTTTAATTTGTTTCTCTCATTCTCTTTTGATCCAATGAATAATATTTAATCCTCATATAAATGATGAGTTGATGAATTTTTTAGGACCATTTTGCCCCTGATTTGTTAACTTTCGAGTTGACTTTTGATGCATTTCATTTGACCCTAAATAATCCTCCTTCACAATGGAGCACCCTTGTGAATCAATTTCTATGCTGATGTTGTGAAGTGACCTTGATTGAGATCTTTTTACCTCTGATTTCCAACATGTTTATGAGCTTCTTGCATTTTATTTATTAATTTTTGAATCATTTTCCTATTTTTAGGGTAACTTGCAAGTCAAGTTACCCCAAGGGAGGTTCATACAAACACATTGACCTAGTTTGCTTTGGATATGACATCTATGGATCCTTTGAACCTCCAATGCCTTTTGATTCATGTTTCTAACATGTTAAGGATGATGCTTGTTCATTTTTAGGTCATTACATTGTGTTTATCTTGTTCTTTTAGTTGCTTACTTTTGAGCTTTTAATTAGGGTTTCTTTGTGAAACATGTGTGCTTTCCTTTGGGAATTTGCTTGAAATTCTTTGTGTTTCTTTTGCTTTGGCTCTTGATATCTTTAGTTCATGTCCCTTGCTGTCCAATGACCTAGGAGTATCATTTAAGGTGGCTTGGTCCTTCCTTTGGAGGTACTTGAAGCTTGCCTAAAATGATGGAATCCTTGAGGACATTTCTTGTTGTTTTCTTTGTGCTTCTTTGTTTTTGTTGGTGATGCTCATGGTTGAGCGTCTATTGTGATTTCCTTTCTGTCCTCACATGATCTCCCATCCTCGCTTTGTTTTAGATTTTGTTTATCTTTCATTTGTGTTTGGTTTTGTGCCTTATGGTTGATGTTGCTTGGTTTAGGCCATTTCATCCCACTTTAGTGCACTTGTTTGTTTTCTTTAGTGCATTTCCTCATCCTTTTTTTTCTATCATATATCATATTGTTGTTTGAGGTTGAGATGACCATGTGGAGGCTACTGCCCCACACCAATTTCCTCCCTCATTCCATGTTTGCATTTTTACATGTTTATGTTTCTTGTTTCCTCTTTTGTCTCTTTTCCCTTAGGACCTCTAATTTTTCCTGTTCAAGAGAGGTTATGATAGACATTAGGATCTTAACCATGTATGATAACATTAGGATAGTTTTATTCCCTTTCATCCCAACTTTAGGAGAATTATGCATGACAACTTTAGGGTCCAGTTTCCCCTTAGTTTGTGTCTTTCTTTTCTCATCTCCTAAAATAATCCAAAACACCTAATAAAGGTTAATGAGTATTGTACGTTACGAGCCTTAAGCTACTTGGGAAATGGTTGTTGAAGGGTTTCTCTTCAATGGCTTGAGTGTTTAGTGTAGCACCCTTTGGGTGATATGCGACGCATTCACTCCTAAGTCATAGTCTCTAGTGCGATATGAATTGCAAACCAATTCAAAAACATATCTTCTCTAAAAAATACAAAAACAATCATTCAAATTTCTTTTTGCCCTTTGGGGCCTTTAATATTTGAGAAATCATTTTCATAACAAGAGTGTTGTTAACTCTTGGTTCTATCGCAAACGGTAACACCTAAGTCTCCAATGGTCGAGCTGCATACACCAAACTGCTAGAACTGATTGTTAACTCTACTCGTTTAAAACAGTTGAACAGACCTGTGTTCCCTTTTAGCCCAAACTACGTTTGCTTTGATTTCTCGTACCAGATGAGGATACGTAGGCACAAGACATGACGTCTTGGCGAGCAACCTTTTCCCTCCTTTCACCCGTAGTTAGTCGAACTACGTTGACTCTGACTTCTCATTTCAAATGAGATACGTAGGCACAAAGCGATGTTGCTTTGCCGAGTCACTTCTTTTTCTTTTTTCCTCAAGCCTTTACTTAGATAGTTTTATCATCCTTTTAGATAGACAACAAGCGTGGATCCCGTCGAGTACGAAGGACGTGAGGGGTTTTAACACCTTCCCTTTGTGTAACCGACTCCCGAACCCGAGATTTGGTTGCGATGACCAATCTTATCCCTATTTTCGTTAGGTTTTCTCTGAGAGTTTCCTTTCCCTCTCTTGGGATAAATAACGCACGATGGCGACTCTTCTGTCATTGCTGGCCTCGATTTTCGCAGTAGCGACAGCTGGCGACTCTGCTAGGGACAGGAACAACCCTTATACGAGTCAATCCTAGCGCTTGTTTTTTTTTGGGTGTGTACATATGGCTTTATCTTTCTTTATTTGCTTTCCGCATTTTACTTCCTGGATGATTCATTATTGTTGTTCTGTGGGGAGGGATTTGTTTCATTGAGAGATAAGCCAGACCTAGGCTTGAGTATAGACTTAGCATTAGAAGTGGAGATTAGTAGTGAGCCTACATGTTTTTCATGCACCAGTTAGCCATGAAATTCACGCTCAGACGAGATTCTCTTTGACGATTTTCTTTCTGGCCCTTTGGGCTCGAAGGAATTTTGAATCTGAGGATTGTCGACTCTGGGAACCGATCATTTGGGATTCAGCTAAGTGAGGCCTCTTCGAGAGGTGATGATTCCAAACCAGAAATGGTGAACGTGTCATCATTTCTTGAAAGTCTGTGACGCTGATGAACGCATAGGATGCCAAACTTTGTCAGTGGATAGGTCCTTACCTGTGAGAGGGATGGGGGTGCAGGAAACTCTAGCTTTCAGACTACCCGGCTCTTTACAGTTTGGATTTGTGTTCTTGATATCAAGGGGTCCTAATGACAGTGTTTGGTTATGACTAAAGCGAAGCGCCGGTCGTCTCAAACTACAACACAACAATATTGATCTCCTGTTGCATATGCATTTTGCATTTTCATTTGCATTTCATTAACATGTATATGTGTTGCAGATGTATTTTTCCTCCCCGGTTCTAGTGATCTTATTCCTTTCTTGACATGGAGCCTCTAAAGAAGACAGTTGCCTACAAGTTCCCTTCTCCTGATATCAGTTCCCTGTTGAGATTGGTCGCTTTAACAGATCAGAAAGTGAAGGCAGAATTCAAGGAATCTTTTGGGAAGATACTCAATGTGGTGTGCAAACCTTCAGTGTTCGAGTTGAATGGCTTATATGCTCTGTTGCAATTCTATGACCCTCAGTTGAGATGTTTTGTTTTTCCTGATTACATTCTGGCGCCGACTTTGGAAGAGTATTCTGTGTTGCTAGGAGTTCCAGTATTGGATCAGATGCCTTTCTATCAAGATGATGATGAACCTGATCTAGCTAGACTTGCTGTAATTCTTCATATTGATGCCTCAGAGTTCTCAGGAAGATTGACTAAGCTAAATGGAGTGTATGGGTTTCCTCTACCATTTCTAGTTGATAAGGCTCTACAGTTCGCAAAAGACGGTTGTTGGATTGTGTTCAATGCCATTCTGGCCTTGTGCATATATGGTATTATCTTGTTTCCAAATCTGCTTGACTTTGTGGATTCAGATGCCTTCTTTATCCTTGCTTCGGAGAATCCAGTGCCTACTTTATTAGGGGATATTTACCATTCTATCCATTACAAGAATGAGAAGTGGAGGGGTAAAAATGTGTCTTGTTGTGTACCCCTGTTGTATATGTGGTTCCTCGGTCACCTTCCGAAAACAGGTCCGTTTGTTGCTACTGCCAGCACCTCAGAATGGTCTGCGAGGTTAATGGGTTTATCTGCGAAGAATATTGTGTGGTTTGATCATGATATACTTGGCACTGAGATCATTTATAGCTGCAGTGGTTTTCCGAATGTCCCGTTGGTTGGAAGGAAGGGTTGTATTAACTATAATCCTTCTTTGTTGATTAGACAACTTGGATACGCTTTGAAGAGTCCTCCTTAGGAAGAAGAGATACAGGAATCTCTGTATCTCACAGGCTTGCTGGAAACTAATACGTTGGTTAGGTTGGAGTATGCGTGGAGTAACGTTCATAGGCGAGGTAAGATATTGCTAGGAAATAACAACAATCAAGCTTATGACCCTTACGTGGTTTGGATCAAAGATAGAGCTGCTAATTCTCTGATGCCATTTCCTTCAGTGGCGCCTCTGTATCCCATCACGGTTGAAGAGCCCACTGTTAGAACACAGATTGGTTCTTAATAATATCTCTATGTTTTGATGATAACTCTTATTAAATTTTGTATTAAAGAATTATATACTCTAAAATTTGCTTGAGAATATTTGCTGCAGATGTTAAAGTGAATATTTCTCTAGAAGCAAAATAGATCTGAACATGAGAAATATGCAAGGCTCTGAAGCGTCAGAAGCATCTCTTAGAAGATTCTGAACGCTGCCTCTAGAAGATTCTGAGCGCTGTCTACAGAAGGATCTGAAGCAGAAGCTACAGAAGAATCTGAAGCAGGAGCCAGAAGCATCTGAAGCATTGAGGAATTCTGTATGAAGAGTTTCGAGTAAAGTTATTTCAGAAGACTCTGATAGTACTAACGCTGCAAGTATTGAGGATCTGATCCAAAACTCTGCTCTGAACATTTACACGCTGAAAGCACATTTGCGGCAAAGACTCTGATTCAACAAACTCTGATGAATATTAGAAGGCTCTGATCAGTCAAGGCTCTAATACTTTGCTGAAACTTATTGAAGAAGAATTCAAAGTTATGTCCGTTGGAATGAACAAACGACTCTTTCCTCATTCATGTTAGACACAAGAACACAGACAAAAAGGATTTTTCTGTGCATTCTACTTCTAGGAAAGGTCATGTGATGTGAAGACAAAAAGGCTCAGACCTTTTTGGTACACAGCTCTCAACGTGAAAAAACTTCATGGACCTCTGTGCCTATAAAAGCAAGACTTCATTTATCTTCTTCAGTTGACGAAAATACTTGAAAGAATGCATTACAAGCTCTCATACAATTTATACTCACTTGCTGAATTCAACTCATAAGTTCTTAAAATCTTAAGTGTAAAATCACAGTTGTGACAAAGCTTTATTAGAAGCAATTTTAGCACTTGTATTATTATCACATTTGATTGTAAGAGAACCTTAAGAAGATCCAATTAGGATCAGTAGTTCTTGAGAATACTTTGAACAGTTGTTCTTAGTGCTTACTATTATAATCAGTTGATTAAATAGTGGATTAAGTCCTTGTTTGAGAAAGGCAAATCACTCTTGATAGGGTGGGCTGGAGTAGTTGAGTTCAATGAACCAGGATACAAATCCTTGAGTTTTTATTTCTAAGTTTTATCTTCATACTTATTCAAGCCCCCTTCTAAGTATTTTCTCACCTTCAGTTGGCATCAGAGCTCCGGTTCTGTGTGTGCTACCACTTCACAGTGACAAAAAAGATCCAGTGAGAAAAACTTTAATGTTTATATTTGGTTGTTATTATGGCTGATACTTCAACATCCAACAGATATGAAGAAAGAGACAGAATCAACACAAAACCCCCTATGTTTGATGGGGAGAAATTTGATTATTGGAAAGACAGGATAGAAAGTTTTTTCCTTGGTTATGATGCTGATTTGTGGGACTTGGTCATAGATGGGTATGTTCATCCCACTGATGGGAATGACAAGAAAGTAGACAGAAAATCTATGACAGAAGCCCAAAAGAAGGAGTTTAGAAATCACCACAAGGCTAGAACAATCTTGTTAAATGCAATCTCACACTGAGTATGAAAAGATCACAAATAGAGAAACTACATTTGACATGTTTGAGTCCTTGAAGATGACTCATGAAGGAAACCTTCAAGTAAAAGAGACCAAGGCTCTGGCGTTAATACAGAAGTATGAAGCGTTCAAGATGGAAGAATCTGAGTCCATAGAAACTATGTTCTCTAGATTCCAGATTCTTACAGCTGGTCTAAAAGTTCTGGACAAAGGCTACTCAACTGATGATCATGTGAAGAAGATCATCAGAAGCTTGCCTATCAGATGGAGACCTATGGTCACTGCTCTGAAGCTTGCCAAGGATCTGAACAAGATCACTCTAGAGGAGCTAATCAGCTCACTAAGGAGTCATAAAATTGAACTTGAGGAAGATGAACCTCAAAAGAAAGGTAAGTCTATTTCCTTAAAATCTAACAAATCTGTGAAAGCTTTGCAGGTGTTAGAGGAAAGCTCTGAAGAATCTTCTTCTGAAGAAGAAGATGAACTATCCTTGTTGTCCAGAAGAATCAACAGACTCTGGAAGCACAAGAAGAGGAAGTTTAAGAACATCAAAAGACTAGATCAGCGCAAGGAGTCCTCTGGACCAAAAAGATCTGGAAAGAAGGAAGTAGTCTGCTTTGAATGCAAAGAACCTGGCCATTACAAGAGTGAATGTCCAAACCTTCTTAAAGAAACGCCAAAGAGGAAGTTTGACAAAAAATAAGAAGGTTCTAATGGCAACTTGGGATGACTCTGATGAATCTGGATCCTCATCAGAATCTGAAGATGAATGCGCCAACATGGCTCTGATGGCAGGCATTGAAGATCAGAATGAAGAATCATCTGGATCTGAGTCTGATTCTGAATCTGACTCAGAAGAGGTACTTTCTGATCTCACTAGGGAAGAGCTTATTAAAGTCTTATCTGAAGTCCTGAAAAATTATAATCAGATTAAGCTCAAATGCAAGAAGCTTAAGTGCAATCTTGGCTCTGAGAATAATCTGTTAAGATCATAAATTGCTGAGCTAAAAGAAAATAATTTAAAAATGAAAGCTAATTTTGAAATAGCTCAACAAAACTCTGAATCTGAAAGTAAGTCTAAATGCAAAAATATTTTAGAAGAATATGACTTTAGCTTTCAGAAATTTCTTGCTAAAAGCATAGACAGAAGAAAGATGGCTTCTATGATCTATGGGGTTAGCAGAAATAACAGGAAAGGAATTAGATATGAATCTTCCTCTGGAAAGGATTTAAATCCAATGCCTGTTGATAAACTTTTTATTAAGAAAACTCCCTTGTACTCTCATTTCAAGTTTGGTCATTTGAATGACATTAAACACACACGTTCTTATCAGAACGTTCCTGTGTTTAAGCTAAAAGTAAGTCAGAACAATACTGTTGTAAAAAGACAGAAGTTCAGACCAACTTTCAAGGTAGCTAACCAAAAAGGACCCAAAAAGATCTGGGTACCTAAGGATAAGATTATCCTTGTTTCAGATGTTTTTAGTAGAAAAGTCAAGACACCAGTCATGGTACCTGGACTCTGGCTGCTCGCGTCACATGACGGGAGAAAGGTTTATGTTCCAAAGCCTGGAGCTTAAATCTGGAGGAGAAGTGAAGTTTGGAGGGAATCAGAAGGGCAAGATCATTGGCTCTGCTACTATTGGTAATGGTAACCTTCCCTCTATATCTAATGTTCTTCTTGTAGAAGTATTAAAGCATAATTTATTGTCCATAAGTCAATTAAGTGACAAGGATTATGATATAATCTTTAATCAACAATGTTGTAAAGTTGTTAGTCAGAAGGATGGCTCAATCCTATTTAATGGAAAGAGGAAGAACAACATTTACAAAATAAATCTTTCAGAACTTAAAGTTCAAAATGTTAAATGCCTCTTGTCTGTTAATGATGAGCAATGGGTCTGGCACAGAAGATTGGGGCATATTAATATGAGACGTATATCTCAGATTAATAAACTTAATCTGGTCAGAGGACTTCATAAGCTAAAGTTCAACTCAGATGCTCTTTGTGAAGCATGTCAAAAAGGAAAGTTTTCAAAATCTTCATTTAAATCTAAAAATGTTGTTTCAACCTCAAGACCATTAGAATTACTTCACATTGATCTGTTTGGACCAGTGAAGACTGCATCCATCAGAGGCAAGAAGTATGGATTAGTCATTGTTGATGACTACAGCAGATGGACATGGGTAAAGTTCTTAAAACACAAGGATGAGTCACATTCTGTGTTCTTTGACTTCTGCAAACAAGTCCAGAATGAAAAGGATTTCAAAATTATTAAAGTCAGAAGTGATCATGGTGGTGAATTTGAAAACAAATATTTTGAAAAATATTTTAATGAAAATGGCATTGCTCATGATTTTTCCTATCCTAGAACTCCACAACAGAATGGAGTTGTAGATAGGAAAAACAGAGCTCTACAAGAAATGGTCAGAACCATGACCAACGAGACTAATCTGGCAAAGCACTTTTGGGCAGAAGCAATTAACACAGTATGTTACATTCAGAACAGAGTGTCTGTAAGACCTCTTCTGGAAAAGACTCCCTATGAATTGTGGAGGAACAGAAAGCCCAACATTTCATATTTCCATCCTTTTGGATGTATTTGTTATATGCTGAATACTAAAGAGAATCTTAACAAGTTTGATTCTAAAGCACAGAAGTGTTTCATGCTTGGGTATTCTGAACGCTCTAAAGGCTACAGAGTATACAATACTGAAACACAGATTGTGGAAGAATCTATACATGTTAGATTTGATGATAAGCTTGGCATTAAAAAGCCAAAGCAGTTTGAAAGTTCTACAGATAGAGAAGTAATTCTCACAGACTCTAAAGGATCAGAGGTAGACAAAGCTCAAGTGAAGGAACCTGAAGCAACGCGAGATGCAACTCAAATGAACAACTTGAATATTTCTGAAGAATCAACTTTTAGAGGATCATCTTCCAGAATCAAGGCCTCTCATCCAGAGGATGTAATCATTGGAAAGAAGGATGACCCCATCAGAACAAGATCCTTCCTCAGATCATCTAAAGCATCATTATTTGGGTTGGTGTCAGTAATTGAACCAACTTCTGTGGATGAAGCTCTGCAAGACAATGACTGGATAATTGCCATGCAAGAAGAGCTCAATCAGTTCACAAGAAATGATGTATGGGATTTGGTTCAAAGACCAAAAGGATTCAACATAATTGGAACTAAATGGGTCTTCAGAAACAAGTTAAATGAGAAAGGAGAAGTTGAAAGAAATAAGGCAAGGCTAGTTGCTCAAGGTTACAGCCAGCAAGAAGGAATTGATTATACAGAGAATTATGCTCTTGTAGCAAGGTTAGAGTCTATTTGTTTACTCATTTCTTTTGCTGCATAAAATAACATCACTCTGTATCAGATGGATGTTAAAAGTGCCTTTCTAAATGGTATTATAAAAGAAGAAGTTTATGTTCACCAACCTCCTGGTTTTGAAAGTGAAAAATTTCTAGAACATGTTTTCAAACTAAAGAAATCTCTGTATGGTTTAAAACAAGCTCCCAGAGCTTGGTATGAGATATTAAGCAATTTTCTTCTGGAGAAGAATTTCATCAGAGGCAAAGTGGACACAAATCTCTATTGTAAAACATTTAAGAAAGATCTTTTAATTTGTCAAATATATGTAGATGATATTATATTTGGATCTACCAATGTTATGCTGGGAAAGGAGTTTGCTCAATGTATGCAGGCAGAATTTGAAATGAGCATGATGGGAGAATTGAGATTCTTTCTGGGAATTCAAGTCAACCAAACTCCAGATTGCACTTACATTCATCAAATTAAATATGTTAAAGAGCTTCTGAAGAAGTTTAACATGACTGATAGTAAGATGGAAAAGACTCCCATGCATCCAACAAGTACACTTGGCAAGAAAGAGGTAAGTAAGAAAGTAGATCAGAAACTCTATAGAGGTATGATAGGATCTCTTCTATACTTGACTGCTTCTAGACCTGACATTTTGTTCAGTGTATGCTTGTGTGCTAGATTCCAATCAGATCCTAGAGAATCACACTTAACAGCAGTTAAGAGGATTCTAAGGTATCTGAAAGGTACTTCTAATGTGGGTTTGTGTTACAGAAAATCTGATGATTTCAAATTAGTTGGATTCTGTGATGCTGATTACGCTGGAGATAGAGTGGGAAGAAAGAGTACTTCTGGAAGTTTTCAATTTCTAGGAAGAAATCTAATCTTCTGGTACAACAAGAAGCAACCTACAATTGCACTTTCAACTACAGAGGCAGAATATATTGTTGCTGCTCGATGTAGCACGCAGATGCTCTGGATGAAGAGTCAGCTAGAAGACTATCATATATTTGAAAGCAACATTTCTATTTTCTGTGATAATACTTCTTCTATATGTTTGTCTAAAAACCCTATTTTACACTCTAAGGCAAAACCTATAGAAATTAAACATCACTTCATCAGAGACTATGTTCAAAAGGGTGTTATAAATTTAACTTTTGTTGATACAAATCATCAGTGGGAAGATATTTTTACAAAACCCCTTGCTGAAGATAGGTTCAAATTTATTCTAAAAAATATTGGTATGGATTTTTGTCCAGAATGATATTTATCAGAAGCAAATTCTCAGATGCAAAATGCTTAAAACTCTGAAGTATTTCATCTGTAATTTATTTGATTTATTGTGTTAATTTGTGTGTATCTGAACTAACCAATCTTAGAAGATCTGAATGTTGGCTAACATTTCATTTCTCAAGAGAATTCAGAAGCACATGCAAGCAAACACGTGTCACTCTGAATCTGAAAAGATAGCGTGTACACTACTGAAGAGACATTTGAGGTATAGTTTGAATAGTGAAAATCTTGATTTTCCCCCCAATTTGTCAGAACCAATAAATGTTTTGAAATGATTTTTATTCTTTTTCATTAATTGTCATTTATTGCTATGTGAAAACGTGTGTTTGTGTCTGTTTGATTTCCCTAATTGCTTTCTCTATATATATATATCACATTTCACACCAAATTCACACTTTTCACTTCACAAACCATTTTATGCATTTCTGTCTTCTCTTCTCTCTCCACAAAAACCCTAAACCTTTGTCCAAATCATCTTCATCTTCTTCAATGGCAACCTCATCCTCTACAGCAGCTCAATTTCAATCAACTATGGCTGCAGTTACGTCAGCAAATATGGGAGTGACTCCATTCAAGGTACCTAAGAGGACATTGTTAACCCCTGTGGAAAAACTTGAAATTCTCTGTGAATCCATGGTGGAATTTGACTCTTTAGCTGAAAATGGGTTTGAGTTTTGTTCTATAATTGATGCACAAGGCTGGGTTAAGTATTCTGACAGATTGTTTGGACCAGTATACCTACATTTGGTGAAGGAATTCTGGATACATGCTTCTGTTGATCATTCTATCTTCTGTTCTGGGAAAGGAGATCATCATAACTAAAGATCTCATTAGGAAACTCATAGGGTATGAGGAGACTGATGGAGTATGTCATCTGCCAGCTGGGCGTATGGATATGGAAGAAGTCTATGAGGAATTAATTACATCTGGACAGGCCTCTAACAAATTCAAGGATCTGAAGCCTGACTATAAAATCTGGCAAAGATTTTTATGGGATGCATCCATCACAGAAAATCTACCAATTTCCAGATTATGTGAATAATGAACAACTCTACTTCATGTACTGTTTGAGTCAGAGTACAAAGGTAGGTCTTCCACACATTCTCTTCATGCATCTGTGGAATCATATCAATGCATCAATAGAATCTGTAAAGGATAAGGGACAGAAGATCAGGACATGGATTCCCTTTGGAAGGTTGATTTCAGACATTCTGACAGAGAATGGTCTAGTAAGTGCTCTGTATGAAGTTGGAGTTACAGATGAGCCTGAATCTATTATTGGAAAACCACTGAATGTAAAGAGTCTTCAGAGGCTAAAGATTGTAGATGAACTCACAGTTGCACCTAAGAAGCTAAATATTTCTGAAGTTAGCCAGAAGAGGATTCCAGTTAAAGATTTTCCACTTTTTGGTGCTGAAGAACCAAGGAATATCATTGTAAGGTATATTGATGCATGTAAAGCAGATGGAACGCCTGTTCCTGCAGACATTCTGATAAGAGCAAGAGAACCTATGCCAGATTTGTATAATGAGAACACACGTAAAAGAAGTCAATCAGAGGCAGAAGTAGTTGCTGCTCAGAAGAAGCCAAACGTTGCTGACAAGCCACAGAAGCTGATCAAGAGAAAAGCTTCTAGAGAAGTTCCCTCTGTTCCTACCAAGCGTATAAAGACTAAAGGTACTAAATCATCTGTATATTATTTTTCTAAAATTGTTATAAATGACTCAACATTTAGTTCTATTCCTAAACCCCCTTCCACTCAAAATCAAACTATTCCTGCTCCATCTCAAAAATCTGAACCATCAAAAATTCCTTCCCCACCAAAATCATCTGAACCCATTTCCACTACTCCATTAAAATCTTCTATTATTCCACCATCTGAACCAACACCAGCAGATCAAATTCCAACACCTCAAACAAAATCTACAGAACAACAACAACAACCAGAAATACAACAACCAGCTGCATCTGAACCCATACAATCTGATCCAGTTGCATCTGAAACTGTTGCATCTGAAACAGTTACACCTGAACCTGTTGCATCTGAATAAGTTGCATATGAACCAGTTGTATCTGAACCACCTCCATCCAAACCTTATGAGATTCAACCAGAACCAACCAATCCTCCTGAATCAATTTTTCCTGACTCTGAAATTCTGGATGTTCAACCTCTCAAGACCATGTTTGTTGTATCCTCTACATCTTGCACTCCAACCACATCCTCAAATTCATCTAAATCTGATATCCATCCAGATTTCATCTCACCCCCTTCCCTCAGAACATTTGAATCTAACCAACCAGATCTACCCACTTCTTTTGAAACTACCATTCCTGAACCAAGAACATCTGACTTTGTTTCAGTTGCTTCTGCTAAACCATTTCCATCTGATCCCCTTCCATCTGGACTTGAAATAGAAAATTTTCTTGATCAACAGCCTCAATCAGCTTTTGTTCCTTATCTTGTTAAGGAAAAACAATCTGCATTTGTTCCCTATTTTGATAATCCAAAAGCTGTCATACCTTCCATTCACAGAATCAAACCATTCTTTCGTATTATGCCAGCTCAGAAGAAACCAGCTTACCCTAGCCCTCTTATCATTATTCCAAAATTCACCATTCCACCTCCACCTCAACCCAAGCCATTCACCTTAGAAACCTTTCTAAAACCAAAAACTAGGCTGAATGTTGATAATTTATTTGCAAGTTTTATTAAATAAATAAATATGCATTTAGGCTCTATTCAGAAGAGATGCTTATCAACACTGGATGCAAATGAATTTGATGCTATCTGGAATAGCTTCATCAACAGACTCAATATTGTAGCCTCAAATCTGAAGAATGTATGTTCTGATGATGCGAAGCTCAGATTTGCTGAGACTGCTAAAAGCATGATCTGGAATGTAAAAAGATCTGAACCATTGCTTCTTGAAGATGTTCCTTCATTTTCTGAAGTATTTGCTACAGAAGTGACTCCTGAATTTGCTTCTGAAGAAAATCCTCTGGCTATGACTATTGTGGAACATCCCTCTGGATCTGTTGCTCATGACTCTGCATCTCCTATGGAAATTGACTATGTTCCTGCTTCAGAATCTGCCCCACCTTCTTCATCTGAGATCAAGAAAGAGAATTCAGATTTGGAAGATAAGATTGCAGTTTTAGAAGCTGGACAATCTGAGATTAAGTCATGGATGGCCAAGCAAGACCAAAAATCTGAAGACATGGCTCAATGGATGTCCAAACAAGATCAGAAGAATGAGAACATGGCTAAATGGATGACAAAGCAAGAAGAGTCTTCATCTGAGATCATTAACCTGTTGAAGATGATTCTGTCCAAGCAAACCTAGTTTATGTTTTTTTTTGTATCTGATGTTTATGCACATGTACTTGAATTTATCTGATGCTTGTCTGTTTTGCTCTGAATGAATGAATGACTCAGTGTTTTCTCTACATGATTTATCTTTTCTGTATTTCCTTTTATTTGTCTTTTAAAAGTTTTTACTTTTTGATTATGACAAAAAAGGGGGGAGAAAATGGATCTGACTGTTTAAATAAACTCTACCTAAATGAAACTTCAGACATATCAATTATAACTAACGTAAACTCTTAGTGTTTCAAAACAATTGATAACTCTGACATATTTCTTAAAAGTAACTATGAGACTCCTAGATCATATTTAACCTATCTGACTCTGACTCTGGAACATGTAAGATATAATGTTTGGAACTTTCAGACTCTGACTCTGAAAAGAATACTCATGCAAAAAGGGAAGTTTCTATTCCTTCTTAGCATACAATTCAGGGGGAGATTCATCATCTCAGGGGAGTTATAATTTTTTCCTTTCTCTTAAAACAAAATTTCTTATGTTTTTTTCATCATCAAAAAGGGGGGGATTGTTAGAACACAGATTGGTTCTTAATAATATCTCTATGTTTTCATGATAACTCTTATGAAATTTTGTATTAAAGAATTATATACTCTAAAATTTGCTTGAGAATATTTGCTGCAGATGTTAAAGTGAATATTTCTCTAGAAGCAAAATAGATCTGAACATGAGAAATATGCAAGACTCTGAAGCGTCAGAAGCATCTCAGAAGATTCTGAATGCTGCCTCCAGAAGATTCTAAGCGCTGTCTACAGAAGGATCTGAAGCAGAAGCTACAGAAGAATCTGAAGCAGGAGCCAGAAGCATCTGAAGCATTGAGGAATTCTGTATAAAGAGTTTCAAGCAAAGTTATTTCAGAAGACTCTGATTGTACTAACGCTTCCAGTACTGAGGATCTAATCCAAAACTCTGCTCTGAACATTTACACACTGAAAGCACACTTGCTGCAAAGACTCTGATTCAGCAAACTCTGATGAATATTAGAAGGCTCTGATCAGTCAAGGCTCTAATACTTTGCTGAAACTTATTGAAGAAGAATTCAAAGTTATGTCCGTTGGAATGAACAAACGACTCTTTCCTCATTCATGCTAGACACAAGAACACAGACAAAAAGGATTTTTCTGTGCATTCTACTTCTAGGAAAGGTCATGTGATATGAAGACAAAAAGGCTCAGACCTTTTTGGTACACAGCTCTCAACGTGAAAAAACTTCATGGACCTCTGTGCCTATAAAAGCAAGACTCCATTCATCTTCTTCAGTTGACAAAAATACTTGAAGGAATTCATTACAAGCTCTCATACAATTTATACTCACTTGCTGAATTCAACTCATAAGTTCTTAAAATATTAAGTGTAAAATCACAGTTGTGATAAAGCTTTATTAGAAGCAATTTTAGAACTTGTATTATTATTACATTTGATTGTAAGAGAACCTTAAGAAGATCCAGTTAGGATCAGTAGTTCTTGAGAAGACTTTGAACAGTTGCTCTTAGTGCTTACTATTGTAACCAGTTGATTAAATAGTGGATTAAGTCCTTGTTTGAGAAAGGCAAATCACTCTTGATAGGGTGGACTAGAGTAGTTGAGTTCAACGAACCAGGATAAAAATCCTTGAGTTTTTATTTCTAAGTTTCATCTTCATACTTATTCAACCCCCCTTCTAAGTATTTTCTCACCTTCACCCACTATTTTAGATATTCAGAAGTACAACCAACTGTTGCGTGCGAAGGAAGAGCTGAAGAGAGTCAATGAAAAGTTAGAGAAAGAAATCTTTCAAATCCAAAGAGAGAAGAATGAGGTTGTTTATTCTTTCAAGAGGCAGACTGAACTTGTCAACAAACTAGGAACAGGCCTGACAAAGCATACTAATGATCGTGAACGCACAGGCCGGGATTTGAATGTTGTTAGTAGTGTGCTTGCCACCAAGAAAGAGGATCTGGATAGGGCTTACTTAGAAATCTCTAGGTTTGACTCGTTGTGGAATGCTACGCTCACTAGCAACAAAGAGCGTGAAGACAAGCTGGGGCAGCAGAGATACGTAGGCACAAAGCGACGTTGCTTTGCCGAGTCACTTCTTTTTCTTTTGTCCTTAAGCCTTTAGTTAGATAGTTTTATCATCTTTTTAGATAGACAACAAACGTGGATCCCGTCGAGTACGACGGACGTGAGGGGTGCTAAAACCTTCCCCTTGCGTAACCGACTCCCGAACCCGAGATTTGGTTGCGATGACCGATCTTATCCCTCTTTTCGTTAGGTTTTCTCTGAGCATTTCCTTTCCCTCTCTTGGGATAAATAATGCACGGTGGCGACTCTTCTGTCATTGTTGGCCTCGATTTTCACAGTAGCGACATCATGCAAACATGAGACTTGTAGGGCATGTTCTAAGATTTCTTTTGAGTACTATAACTCATCCATTGGGTTTGTGGAACTCAAGTTATGACGCCGTCAAGTTATAGGTCTCAGATGAACATATTTTTGGTCAACCAAAGGTCAACTCACTTCCAAGGCCCTTTTGACCTAGAATCAACTTTTTTCCTCAACTTGAAGTGAACATGAAAGTTTTTCCTCATGGTCTTAGCTTTCCAAAAAGTCCTAGAAGTCCTTGATATCATTTGCGGAACTCAAGTTATGGACCTTACAAGGCAAGGGTATTTTGGGAAACTTTGATTATATGTCATTTGCTACATAGGTCATTTTCATGCACTTGTGTACTTCAAATGGACTTCCAACCAACATAAAAGTTTCTCCTAAAGACCTTATTTACATCATGAAGACCAAGAATCGTGTGAATTATGGATGGTTGTGAACATGTGGGTGAATTTTCAAGTGAAAAGTGGACTTTAAAGTGTGATTTGAATTCAATATATTATAGGTCATGTTTATGTCCTATTTTAATTCAATTCTTTCCAACATATACTCATGGCAAGATTGGGACAATTTGTTTTGGCACAAGTGAGCAAAAACACGTGCATTTTCCAATTTCTTCACAAAGAAGTTTCACTTTAAAACTTGCTAATTGGATCAAATCAAAGGCCCATTTAATTTCCAATGTAAAATTGAACTTATCAGCTGCAGAATTAAGTGGTTTTCATGTGTGTATGCAAGCAATTCACGTGTGCGTGAGGAGCTTGCTATTTTTGGGCATTTTTTTAATTCATCAAATTGGAGCCTCATGGGCTTCCAATTCATCAGAGATCCATCATATATAAGTTCAAAACACGCCATGAGAGCTCAGAAGTGGAAATTGAAGTTGGAGAGAGCATTTTCAGATTTGAAATTCTCAAGCAAAATTCAAAATCGTGTTTCACTTTTCTGCTCAAATCAACTCCAATTGAAGATCAATTCAGCTTCCTTGAAGAATTTGGAGTGGATATGGATCATTAGAAGCAAGCTTGCAAGCATCTGAAGCACCAACGGAATGTCTCCATTCAGTAAGTTTCTTCTACACAATTCTCTCATTCTAGGCCATGAATTAGGTTCATACTGGTTGCATTTGAAGCCCTACCTAGTGTAGGCTATGTTTGATCCATTATTGTTCATGTTTGATGGAGTTTTCAGTTGTGCATCTCAAACTTGTTGCGTTCGATTCTCTTAATTTGTGAAGGTTTGGGATGATTGGATCTTGGATTCATGACCTACGTGACTTCATCTTTAATTTGGTATAATTTTTGTGAAGTTTGGTTGAGGTTTGTTGACCTGAACTCCGGCCACCTCGTCGGAGAAGATGACCGGAGCTAGGGCTCCAGCGTCTGGTCTTTTTTAGGTTAGATCTGAGTTGGCATTAGTTTGAACTTTGACCTGATTATATGTTGGCTTCTCATTTGCTTGACTGCGCGTATTTGGAAGTTTGACTCCACATGGATTAAATGAAACGCTGCATTTCATTTAATTAGATGTGTCTTGTGGATTGGGCCTCCTTTGCTAATGGAACCTCCCTATTAACATGAATCCGTTGCATTCTGATTTGCTAGCACACCTCACTTGCATTTATGCTTTATTTCTTTTTATTTTATTTTCTGTTTTGCTTTTTAATTATGAAAAATGCTTCCAAATATTAGAAAATTCAACAAAAACAATTTTCCAACACTTTGAGATCTTAATTAATTTTCCATAATTTTTCATTTTGATTTTCTTTTATTTTTCAATTTAATTTGAATTTTGTGATTGGAAGTGTTTTTAATATGGTTCTTCTTTGATCATGCTTGCTTTGTGGACCATTTGTAATCACCAATAAGTAAGGTTTCTTCTCCATTTTGATGATGGATTGAGGTACCTTTGCGGCTGATTTTGGTCAAGGTTTGACCTATTTTTGTTTGACTTTGTGTGCTTTTGTTTGACCCTCGATAATAATTCCTCAAGGTGGAGCACCGTAGTTGATCAAATCATTTGGTGATGCCTTGATTGGAATTTGGTTTGGTTGTTTATGCCTCTAGTTGCCAACTTGTTTAAGAGCTTTGTGGATTTTATTTGATATTTATTGAACACTTCTCCTATTTTTTGTGAACCTTGCAAGTTAAGTCACCCTAGTTGAGGTTCACATAAACTAGTTGACCTCGTTCCTTTGGGGGATGACCTTTGTGGATCCCATATGCATCATATGCCTCTTGATTCACATTATTGACATGTTTAGGATGCTGGTTTTAATTTTATAGGTCACACACTTGCTTGGTTTATGTTATAAGTGTCGCTACCGCGAAAATAAGGTGCCGGCAAAACAGAAGAGTCGCCACCTTTCATTATTTATCCCTCAGAACGGGAAAGGAAACGATCGGAAAAAACCTGACGAAAAGGTATAAGACAAGGTCATCGCAACCATTGTCTGGGTTCGGGAGTCGGTTACGCAAGGGAAAGGTATTAGCACCCCTCACGTACATCGTACTCGATGGGATCCACGCTTGTTGTGTTTATCTGACGGGTTTGTTTACTATCTACCTATCAAGGCCGGTCTAAAAATAAAAGAAAATGACTCGGCAAAGCGTCGCGCTTTATGCCTACGTATTCTCATCAGAGAATGAGAAATCAGAGTCAACGTAGTTTGGCTCACTACGGGTGGTGGGGGAAGGTGGCTCGCCAATACATCAGTATTGTGCCTACGTACTCTCAACAGGTATGAGAGATCAGAGCTTACGTAGTTCGGGATAATACGGATTACGGGAATTCAGATTCGTCTGTTTTTCCGAGTAGGGTTAACAAACAGTTCCAGCGGTTTGGTGTACGCACCTCGACCTTCAGAGACTTAGGCGTTACCGTTTACGGTAGAACTGGGAGTTAACGACACTCTTTTCTTCAGAAAAGCTTCCTTTGAATTATGGGCCCACGGGGCAAAAAGGTTTGAAGTTTGTTTTCTGTCTTTTACGGAAGAACTGTTTTTTAGTTATCTGTAGTTTGTACAGCACTAGAGACTATGACCTAGAAGCGAATGCGTCGCATATCTCCCAAAGGACGTATACTAAACATTCTAGACGATTGAGAGGAGGCCGCTCAATTATCATTACCCAAGTAGCTTAAGGCTCGTACCGCGCTTATACTAACTTGCCTTTATTACGTTTTTTATTGTTGTTTGAGATGAGAAGAGAGGGGGACAACTATAGGGAGACTATCAAGTCCTAATGTTGTCATGCCAAGGATTCATCCTATGGTTGAAGTTTGAAACAGGGATCTCCTAGAAGTTATCATGCATAGGTTTCAACCTAAAGTTCTAATCATCACTTCCTTATCAAAGGAAGTGAGATTCCTAGGGGATCATATCAATGATAAACAGAAACAGATAAAGCATCAGCTTAAACAGTAAATAGTAAACGACTGTAAAATGCATGTAATGCAAGTGAGGGAGGAAAGGTGTGTGGGGCATCAGCCTCCACAAGCTCATCTCAACCTCAAGCCAAGATATGAATAACTGCAATCATACAGAAAATAAAATGCCATCAAGCAAAACACAAACCATATAGGCAAGGGAGCTAGGCTCTACCGAATACCCGCAAGCAAAGCCATACAGTAAAAATACAAGCAGAGGGAGCAACTCAACCTCTAGTGCAATCATGCTCCTAGCTTAACACAATCTAATCATGAGCTTATTCTAATGTACCAAGCAAATCAAACAAGTCACATTAATAGAGTTGCACAGAAAGCAAACAGACAAGAAAGAAAGCAAATCAATAGCTCCCACAGTCTCACAGCAAAGCAGTCCTCTGACAGCAGTTCAGTCCTCAGTATGTAACTGTTCTTCAAGGCTCTCATCTTCAATACCAAGTGTCAACTTGCTTCTTCAAGCTTTCAATGCATAAAACACAAGTATCAACTTGTTCTCCCTCTTCTTCAAGCTTCAGCTCTTTCTTCATCCTCAGTTTGATCTTCTTCACAAGTGTCAACTTGTTCTTCTTGATCTTCAAGCTTCAGCTCCACAGGCAGTCTTCAAACACAGAGAAGTGGAAACCTCTAGTATCTTCAATCTTCTAACAAGGAACTCCATCCTCTAGCAAGGGAGAAAGATTCATCTAACAAAAGCAAGGTGTGGATAGTGGTGAGCAAAGTGAAGACCAAAGGTCACCTCTGAGCACTCCACCATCAAAGAAAGGCACCCTCAAAGGTTCTACCAATTTGTGAGGGGCCACTCATCCTACCAAAGGAGGGATGAGGCCTTCACAATGGGACCTTACATCATAGGGAGGAATGGAAGTGATCAACACCTTCCATGTTTCATGAAGGAAGAAAATCTATTCTAAGAGATCTCCCTAAAACCCTAATCCTTAACCCTAAACAAACTACACCATGGGAAGAGAAAACTTCAAGTCCAAGCCCCACCATGCATTCCACAGCAGCCCACACATGCCTTCATCATCATCCAAGAGCAAAGGAAGCAACACCCTAATCTAAGGGAACTAAAGAAGTCATTCTAGTTGAATTAGCAAGTTAGGATCACCTAAAACCTAGTACTAAAGTTAATTCTAACTAAAATACCAAAACCAATTGTAAAAATCCTACAAAAATAATTATGGGTACCTAAGTCAATCATGACTCTACCATGTTAATTCCAGAGATCAAATCCTCAAATAAGACCTAGAAATAAATTCTACACTATAAGGTACTAAGCTTAAACCCTAAAAAGGATCACCTAAAGATTCAATCTAAAAACCTCATCTAATTTCATCACAAAAATGTGAGAAAAATACTATGGGAGAATACATGTCTAAGCTAATCACACACAAAAAATCAAGCCAAAAATCACCACCAAGTGATCACACAAAATTTTACAAGACAAGGTATCAACCATAATGAAATTAATATCAATTAAAATACCAAAAATGCAATTAAAATAAAAAATGCATGAATTCCTAATCTTTTAATTTCCTAAAATTCTAGACTCATTCAAGAGTCAGGGGGAAAAAACCTGGATCAAATTGAGTTATTTTCCTATTTATTATGAATTATTTTCTAAACTATATGAAATGATGAAAAATAAAGAAAAACAAAAGAAAATAATAAGAAGCGCGTGCCAAATAGCAATTAACATCAGTTCATTTTCCATATTGGGCCAAAACAGGGGTGTGGATATCAATCAGACTACTAAGCCTAAACCAACCAATTAATGAAACGGTGCGTTTCATTCATCAATCTCTCTTCAGAGTTTGTAATCAAATCGTGGCCGTGTATCCTTGGATTGAGTCAAAGGTCCAACCCTCATCTGATGGCTCATGTGCATCGTCCCCAATTTGAACTCAGATGGAGGGAAATCTCCAGACGGTGGCCTGAGTCGCAGCGCCACCGTCTTCTCCGGTGAAGTGCTCGTCTCAGGTCATCAAAAATGACAAACCAATACCCAATCTTACTCAATTTTTCCTCCTGAACATGAATCCAATCTCCAAATTCACTAATTCTTTCTCTAACTCAAAACACGATCACATTTTCAGAAATACACCAAATCTTGATCATCACAATTCTCAAAGATAACGATCCTAATGTAATCTACACTTCTCACTGATCAATCTCCACTATCCAATCATGAATATACCACCAAGAATCACAAGAAATCAGGCTCAACAGAAAGTGATCCATGACCTAAAGTGTCTCTATCCATCAAATTCTTGTACCAAAATCGATCTATGTCATGCTAAGAACCTAACCACATGCAAGTTTCTAGCTATCTCTCCATAGATTAAGCAAATTTTGGATTTGTACAAACCTGATTTCAGATGAAGAACAGATGCAATCCTTGCTTGATTCTTCCACCAAAATGATCCAGATTCACTCCAAATTCACTCCCTAAGCTAATGCACACTTCAGTTTGCTTTGATTCTTCCTCAATCCAAGAACACGATCTTGAGTTGCAGCTCTGCAAAATCCAATGCTCTCTCTGCTACCAGCCTCAAATGCTTCCAAAAAACTGGCTGAACACACTCCAAACCTTATATAGAACTCAATGGAAATGTCTAGAAACTTTTGTAACCTTCCAAATGAGATTTTGCAATTTCAATTTCTCTCCAAAATGTCATCCACACCAGTCACGATTAGCTCTGTTTGGGCATGAAAATGCTTGGAAAATTCATCTCATGAGATATTGAATTGGTTGGTTATGCTCACTTCCTTGTTTGCAATCCAATGGTTCATGTTGATTATGTTGCTTCATCATGAAGAAATGAAATGAAATGGCATGAATTTGACCTCAAACCAAAATTCTAACATTGCCAAAGTTTCTAAAATGATTTTTCCATTCAAAAAATGATGTTACTTTGCCTTGTTTGGACACAAAATGAATTATTTCAATTTTAGGTCATTAAATGCCTTTAATTCTTCCTTTTTTAAACTTTTCTCAAACCACATCCTTCCTTGAGCCATTTTAATGTCTCCTTGATACATGGTCAAGGTTAAAACCCTATTTTGAGCAACCTTCAAGTTGAAAAAAATTTCATTTGAGGTGTCTAAGTTGGTGAAAATGACCTATAATCATAAATGACTTATAATCATAACTTCCCAAAATACCCTTGACTTGTCAAAGCCATAACTTGAGTTCTAAAAATACTATTAAGGACTTCTAGTACTATATGGAAAGCTAAGAGAATAAGGAACAAAATTCATGTTTACCAAAAGTTCATAGGAATCATCCTTCTTGGGAAAAAGTTTCATGCAAGTTGGGTAACTTTCAAGCTCCAAATTCACATACCTCAGATGACTTGTAACTTGTAAAAACCATAACTTGAGTTCTACAAATCCTATCAAGGACTTCTAGTACTCAAATTAAAGCTAAGATCATTCCCTACAACAATCATGTTAGGGTCAAGATGAGATGACGATCATATCTTGAGTTAAATTGCCTTGAAGATAGGGGTCAAACTAGGGGATTTTACACTGTCAAGCCTTAGAAACTCTAGCTTGAAACTTATCAAACTCTTCAATCATGATGAGTTAACCATAAAATCATCCTTATAACATCTCAATGTGTCAATCCATGATCACATGGCTCTTGGATTAGGTCTCAACCTTCTTCAAATCATCAGTTGACTTAGGGTTGACCCAGTCAAACCCTAGTTGCACCACTCATGGCTGAGGCTTCTTATTCTTGCATAATGACCTGTCTAGGCCTCAAGGTGATCTTCAAACCTTCTCATGAGCTCTCTCAAGACCTCAAGTCCATCTCCATGGCTTCAAAATCATCTGATGGCTTTCCACAACTTTCAAGCTAGGAGACACACCCTTTTGGCTTCAATCACTCTCTCTGAGGATCTCTTAATTTCTCTGACAAGGACATCAACCCTTGAACACTTGAATAACCTTCTTAACTAGCCTCACAGTCTTGTATAGCTCTTGATTGGTAATCATACCTCTTGATCTCCTGCATACATGTCAATGAAATGCAAATGATAATGCTAATGTGAATGAAATGAAACACAAGCTAGGTAGAGAAAATGTTGGGAAAATTTTGGGGTGCAACAAGAAGTCACTTTTATTTAGGGCTTTCCATTTGTGTTTGAATGTTGAAAGTGGTTTGAACTTTGGTTCTTTCCCTTCCCCTAACTTGTTACTTGTCTTGGCTTTGTTCTTTATTTGGTTTTTGAACCTTCTTGCATTTTTCATATCATGTTTTCATATCTCTTGACTTTCTTAAGTCATCTTCATCCCTTTCTTGCATTTCATTTTGTGATTGATTTGTCTTGTGTTTACTAGGTTTCTTTTACCATGATCCCTTAGGATTCCTAGTTCCTCCGTTTAGGATGGGAGTAGGAGAGACATTAAGTGTTCAATCCAAGCATGATAACATTAGGGTAGATTTTTTCCCTTTTCATCTCAATCATAGGAGCATATTGCATGATAACATTAGGGTTGAGTTAGTTCCCCTTTAGAGTTTGTGTCTTCTCTTCTCATCTCCAAACTTCTTCAAAACATGTAATAAAGAATAATAAATGTTGTATGCTACGAGCCTTAAGCATTTGGGAAATGATGATTGGGGGCCTGCTCTCAATTGTCTAGAGTGTTTAGTGTATGTCCTTTGGGCGATATGCGACGCTTTCTCTCCTAAGTCATAGTCTTTAAAGCAACATGAATTACAAACACAATTCAATTCACTTCTTCTTCATAAAAGACTCAAAAAGAAACATCAAACCTTTTTATCCTTCGGGATTAATTGAAAACCATTTTCAGAAAAAGAGTGTTAACTCTTGGTTCTACCGCAAACAGGTAAGGCCTAAGTCTCCAATGGTCGAGCAGCAATACACCTAACTGCTAGAACGAAGGTTTAACCCTATTCGGTTAAAACACTTGAACCAATTTGTGGTTGTTGTCGCTACCGCGAAAATAAGGTGCTGGAAAAACAGAAGAGTCGCCACCTTTCGTTATTTATCCCTCAGAACGGGAAAGGAAACGATCGGAAAAACCTGACGAAAAGGTATAAGACAAGGTCATCACAACCATGTCTGGGTTCGGGAGTCGGTTACGCAAGGGGAAGGTATTAGCACCCCTCACGTCCATCGTACTTGATGGGATCCACACTTGTTGTGTTTATCTGACGGGTTGTTTATCTATCTACGCTAAAAGTATGGTCTGAAAAGAAAAGAAAATGACTCGGCAGAACACAACAGTTTTATGCCTACGTATTCCCGTCTGGAGCAAGAAATCAGAGTCAACGTAGTTCGCCTAACTACGGGTGAAAAGGGAAGGTTGCTCGCCAAGATATCGCATCTTGTGCCTACGTACTCTCAACAGGCTTGAGAGATCAGAGCTAACGTAGTTCGGGATAAAAGGGGAACACAGGTTTGTTCAACAATTTTTTATCCGAGTAGGGTTAACAAACAGTTCCAGCAGTTGGTGTATGCGGCTCGACCATTGGAGACTTAGGCGTTACCGTTTGCAGTAGAACTAAGAGTTAACGACACTCTTTTCTTCAGAAAAGTTTTCCTTTGAATTAAGGGCCCACGGGGCAAAAAAGAAGGTTTGACATTTGTTTTCTGTCTTTTACGGAAGAAGTGTTTTTTATGAACGTTTGTAGTTTGTACAACACTAGAGACTATGACTTAGGAGCGAATGCGTTGCATATCGTCCAAAGGACATATACTAAACACTCTAGATGATTGAGAGGAGACCGCTCAATTATCATTTCCCAAGTAGCTTAAGGCTCGTAACGCGCTTGTACTAACTTGCCTTTATTATTTTTTTTACTGTTGTTTTGAGATGAGAAGAGAACGAACTCTACGGGGGAACCGTCAAGTCCTAATGTTGTCATGCAAAGTTAATCCTATGGTTGAGGTTAGGCGGGAGCTACCTAATGTTATCATGCATGGTTAGAACCCTAATGTCTGTCATAACTTCTCTTGAACAAGAGAAGTCATAGTTCCTAAGGGAACATGGCAATGGCAAGCAACAACAAAAGCAATAACTGTAAAGAAATAACTGTAAGTAAAATGCATGCAATGCAACAATACAAGCAGAAGGAGACGAACTCAACTTCTTAGCAATCAAGAAAAAAGAAAACAGTCAGAACAGACAAGCAGAGGGATACAGACTCAACCTCTATATGCAAATACGTCAATAAAAAAAGAAAAACGACACACAAGCAAGGGGAGGATCACCTCAACCCTTAAGACAAACAAGCAGAGGGAGACTCACTTAACCTCTTAATGAAGTCATGCACCTACACTTAGGCTATCCTAAACATGAACTATCCTAATGCAACACACCACTCAATCATGAATGAGGAGATGGACTTATGACAAATAAGGAATTCAATCCACAAGTAATCAAACAAGGCTTCTATCCTAAGGAAAGAAATTGAATGTTGGGAGGCAAGGGTAAGGTCCACATGAATTTATCCCAGGCACTCAACCAACTAAAAGAGATGTGGGGAATCCTAAAGGTTTGGCTCCTTCAAGAGATGTGCAACATTCCCCCCACAAGAGCGACTATGCTACCCCAAGAAGGTTCCTAAAAGGAATTGAATTAGAGAATATTAGGAGAATGGAGATGAGAAGCAAGGTAAGTTCCACAGGAGCTTACCACAGGCACTCAACCAACTCCACTTCATTAGAGAGAGCTTTCATAGACTCAACCCCTTTATCATAATGCAATGTATTCCTCCATGTTGCACCCCAAAATTTGCCCAACTTTTCTTTACCTGGCTTATGTTTCATTTCATTCACATTAGCATCATCATTTGCATTTCATTGACATGTATGCAGGAGATCAAGAGGTATGATTACCAATCAAGGGCTACCCAAGATTTTTAAGCTAGCTAAGAAGGTTATTCAAGTGTTCAAGGGTTGATATCTTTGTCAGAGAAGTTAGAAGATCCTCAGAGAGAGTGGTTGAAACTAAGAGTGTGTGCCTCCTAACTTGAGAGTTGTGGGAAGTCCTCAGATGATTCTGAAGCCATGAAGATGGACTTGAGGTCTTGAGAAAGCTCATGAAGCCAAGAAGGATGATTCCTATGAACTTTTGGTTAACATGAATGTTGTTTATTATCCTCTTAGCTTTCTAGGGAGTACTAGAAGTCCTTGATAGGATTTGTAGAACTCAGGTTATGGCTTTGACAAGTCAAGGGCATTTTGGTCATTTGGAGATTACAGGTCATTTCAAGCATAAGGCCATAACTCCTATTTCCAAGCCTCAAATGGGAAAATGTTCAACATCAAAATTGTTCAAAATGATGTTTTAAGGCTAGTAAAGAGTTCATGAGATGTTGTAAATGCGTGTAGCTCAAAGTTGCAAAAATGACCTAAAATAAGGGTATAAGTTAAATGAATCAAAGTTGGAAATTGATATTTTCAATCTACACATCCAAACCAAGGCATGTAATATATCATTTTGACTCTAAAAAACATTCTAAGAACATTGGTTTAGCCACAATTTTGATTTGAGGTCTAATTTGTGGACTTGCTTTGAAAAGTAATTGCTTGCATATTAAGTAACATTTGCAAAACTCAAATTCAAGGCATGAGCAAGATCCCTTGCAAGCCAAATACTTTCAAAATGTCACTAGGGGAGAAATTGGAAGTGAATGAGGTTGGTTTCAAGCTGTTTGCAGAGTTATGCATACCATGGCACATGGTTGAAAATCTCATGACATGAGAGATTGGATTTCTCATTAGAAGGATCTAGAGGGTTCTAGATCATCCATACATCATCTATATATTGAGTAGAGGTGATCCAATGCAAAGGTTGGTGATGATTGAAGGAGAGAGCATAGATTGAAATTGAAATTGCATAGCTTGCAACTGAATTCGGTTTCACCAATTTCTTCACTTTTCATCCATTTTCTTGATTGCAACTTCTTCCATGGATGCTAGGGACTAGGTTCAGATCATAATCAAGAGGAATTCGTGGCTGATTGGTGTTCTTGAGCTCAGATTTTTCCATCTGCAACTCACCATCGGGTTTCAAGATTCAGGAGTTTTCAACCAGTTCTATTGCATACAGAAGCAAGGGAGGGATCCATTGATCGTGTCTGGAAGGTTGTAGAGCTTGATTTGAAGGTTTAGTGCATCTGTTCATCAAGAATTTTCAAGTTAGTAACTTTCTTCCTCCAGCATGAATTAGGTAGAATCAAGATGAATTAGGGTGTTAGATGCATTGTAGAACGGTGTAGGAATGATTTCAGACCATTAATTTGAGAATTAGTGACCAATCTAGGATGTTACCATTTTCGGTTGAGAATTGGTTATGGCGAATCTTGAGGTTTCAGAGAGAATAAAGGGCATGAGCGAATTCGTGAGGAAATTTGGGACAAGTTTCATGTATAGACCACTTGCAATGGAGGATCCTAGAGAGAGTTAGGGTTGGGGACGATGACCGGAGCACCACCAGTGGTGGCCGGAGCTGCGCGCGAGTTTCAGAGGTTTGAATTGGGGAAGATGACCCCAGGACCATTGGATCATGGTTTGACTTGGACTAGGGCCCTCATCCAACGGCCACGTTTTAATTTCAGTTTGTGAAGGATCTGAATTAATGAAACGCATCGTTTCATTTAGGGCTGATGCTGGGCTTAGTGAAAAGATTGATAATCACACCCCCCTGAAGGCCCAATCCATAGAATGAACTGATTTTAATTTCTATCTGCACCGTGTGCTTGTCCATTTTTGTTTGATTTTCTTTTATTTTTTCATTTTATTCATGGTTTTTGATAAAATCATATAAAATTGAAAAATAATCCAATTAATCCCATTCTTTTTGCATTATACTCATGATTGAGTCTAGTATTTTTTAGATACAAAATATTTTTATTTCATGCATTTTCTGATTTTATGGGAATTTTCACGTTTTAATTGATATTAAAATGGTTATGTTTGATACCTAATTTTGTGGAATTTTGTGTGATCATGTGATGATGATTTTGATCCTGATTTTTTGTGAGTTGTTAGCATAGACATGCATGCTCCCCATATAATTTTCTCACATTTTTATGATGAACCTAGGTGGTAGTTTAGGTTGAAACCTTTAGAAGCTCCATTTTTAGGGTTTATGGTTGATACCTTTGGATTTAGGATTTACTTTTAGGACTTAATAGATGATTTTGTCCCTGGTTTTTGTATGAGGAATTCTTAATTGAATTAGGATCCCTTAGGAATTTTTGTAGAAATTTATAGGATTGTTTCCTATTTTTGGTTGATTTTAGTTTAGGTGCTAGTTTTAGAAGATCCTAACTTACTAACTCAACTAGACTAACTTCTTTAGTTCCCTTAGATCAGGGTTTTGCTTTGTTTGCCTTTGGTTGAGATTGAAGACAAGTTGAAGACAAGGTGAGGATGCTTGAAGTTGCTTGGAGCTTGGAGTTGATGGTGCCTGAAGGTGTCTGGTGAAGATTTATAAGGTAGGAGACATAGGGAGAGCCTTAGAAATAGAACGATTTCCTTCACAAATATGGAAAGCATCTTGTGCTTCCATTCCTCCCAATGACTAAAAGTCCTTCTAAGATATTCACATCCCTCCTTTGGAGGGATGAGTGGCTTTATCTGGGAAGTAGAACTTTGAGGGAACTAGTCTCTCATAATGATGAACCCTTACAGGCTTCCTTTGGTTATCAATAAGCTGTTTATCATTCCCACTCATTCTGCTAAATCAATTGTCTTCTGGTTTGAGTATCTTGAAAGATGTTGGGCTTGAGTTTGAAGATGAGGACTTCATTGAAGAGTGTGGAAGAGGATGAATCCTTGAGCATTGCCATTGCAGCTGAAGCTTGAAGAGCAAGAAGAACAAGTTGATACTTGAAGACCCAATGGAGATTGAATGAAGAGCTGAGGCTTGAAAAAGAATTGAAGGATGAAGTTGACACTTCCAGGTGATTGAAGACTACTCTGAGAAGCTGAAGCTTGTAAGAGAAGAAGACCAAGTTGATACTGGTAAAGCAAAGAGAGCTGAAGCTTGAAGACTAAGTTGATACTTATGAGGAGGATTCAATTGAGATTGAGTGTAGAGCTGAGGCTTGAGGAATAAAGGATAAGTTGACACTTGCATTGATGCTTGGAGAGCCTGAAGGAATCAAGTTGATACTTGTAGTTAAGAGTGGAGCCTGAAGGTGGAACTGACTGAAGAGCTGAAGCTTGGAGAGGAGAGAACAAGTTGATACTTATGTTTGATGGATTGAAACCTTGGAGAAGCAAGTTGATACTTGTCATGGAAGATGATAGCCTTGAAGGGTGGTTGAAGTCTGAAGACTGAGTTGCTGTCAGAAGAGCTGAAGCTTGGAATTGAAAGAGGGAGTTGTTGATCTGCTTTCTTGTCTGTTTTCTTTTCTGTGCTGATGTGCCTTGTTTGACTTGCCTGATGCATTAGAATAAGTTCATATCTAGACTGAATGTAATCTAGGAGCATGATTGCACTAGAGGTTGAGTTGCTCCCTCTGCTTGTATTTTACTGTATGGCTTTGCTTGCGGGTATTCGGTAGAGCCCAGCTCCCTTGCCCATGTGGTTTATTTTGCTTGATGGCATTATATTCTATTTCCTCTGTATGGCTGCAGCCACTTATTGTATTTGCTTGATAGCATGTTATTTCTTCTGTATGATTGCAGTTATTCATATCTGGCTTGAGGTCGAGATGAGCTTGTGGAGGCTGCTGCCCCACACACATTTCCTCCCTAACTTGCATTGCATGCATTTTACTGTATACTATTTACTGTTTAAGGTGATGCTTTATCTGTTTCTGTTTATCATTGACATGATCCCTTAGGACTCTCTTTTCCTTTGATAAGGAAGTGATGATAGAACTTTAGGTTGAAACCTATGCATGATAACTTCTAGGAGTTCCCTGTTTCAAACCTCAACCATAGGGTGAATCCTTGGCATGACAACATTAGGACTTAATAGTTTCCCGTTAGTTGAACCTGTTCTCTTCTCATCTCAAAACAGCTTAAGATACAGTAATCATGAATGATTTCTTTCGTACGTTACGAGCCTTAAGCTATCTGAGAAAGGATTGTTGGAGAGTTTCTTTTCAACAATCTGGATGTTTAGTATGGCACCCTTTGGGTGACATGCGACACATTCACTCTCAGGTCATAGTCTTTAGTGCGATTGAAATTGCAAACACAATAAAAAACAGTTCTTTCGTAAAAGACAGAAAACAAACTTCAAACCTTTTTGCCCCGTGGGCCCATAATTCAAAGGAAGCTTTTCTGAAGAAAAGAGTGTTGTTAAACTTCAGCGCTACCGCAAACAGGCTTTGTCCCTAACTGCTGGAACTGCTGTTTAACCCTACTCGATAAAACAGATGAATCTGAATCCCCGTAATCCGTATTATCCCAAACTACGTAAGCTCTGATCTCTCATATCTGTTGAGAGTACGTAGGCACAATACTGACGTATTGGCGAGCCACCTTCCCCGTAACCCGTAGTAGGTCGAACTACGTTGACTCTGATTTCTCATTCTCTGATGAGAATACGTAGGCATAAAGTGTGACGCTTTGCCGAGTCATTTTCTTTTCTTTTAAGCCAGCCTTGATAGGTAGATAGATAAACCAACTCGTCTAGTAAACACAACAAGCGTGGATCCCGTCGAGTACGACGGACGTGAGGAGTGCTAATACCTTCCCCTTGCGTAACCGACTCCCGAACCCAGACAACGGTTGCGATGACCTTGTCTTATACCTTTTTTCGTCAGGTTTTTCCGATTGTTTCCTTTCCCGTTCCGAGGGATAAATAACAAAAGGTGGCGACTCTTCTGTTTTGCCAGCACCTTATTTTCGCGGTAGCGACAGCTGGCGACTCTGCTGGGGATCGAACCCAGAATCTCTGGTTCTCCGGTTCCCTATGCGAGTCAATCCTAGCGCTTGTATGATTACTTGTCAGGTTGTGTTTATTTATCGCATCTTTATTTCCCGCACTTTATTTTCAGTATGATATGATTATCTGTGCTGTTGTGGGAGGGGCATTCTGATGAGTGAGAAGCCAGACCCAGGCTTGAGTGAACATAGCATTACTTGTGGAAATTAGTGGGTGCGTGCTTGCTTGGCAGGCACTAGTGTCTCATGAAATCCATGCTCAGACGAGGTTCTCCTGGTTGACTTCTTTTTCAACCCTTTGGGTTGAGGGGGTTGTTGGTTTGGAGGATTGTCGACTCTGGGGACCGATCATTTGGGATTCAGCCGAGTGAGGCCGCTTCATGAGCTGGTGATGCCGCACCTTCTGGGTATCGTATCACCCCTCTTGAATGTCTGTGACGCTGATGACCGCATAGGATGCCGAACCTGAGTCAGTTTAGGTCCATACCTGTGAGCAGGGTTGGGTTTGTTGCAGGAAACTTTGACCTTCAGACTACCTGGTTTTCTTGATAGTGAATCAGTTTTGTTGGGATCAAAGGATCTTATCAGATATATGATTGTTCTTGACAGAGCAGAGTTGGTCCTGTATTAGAGGACCTTATCTTCAGAGATGTGTATTTGTTCTTGACAGAACAGATTTATGAGATTAGAGGATCTCATCAGCAGATGTATGGGTGTTCTTGATAGAGCAGACTCATGGTCTTGTATCAGAGGTTCTTATTATCAGATATTTGTTCTTGACAGAGCATAGTTTTTGGTCCTGTATCAGAGGTCCTTATTATCAGATGTTTGTTCTTGACAGAGCAGAGTTTTGATCTTGTATCAGAGGTCCTTTATCAGATGTGTGTTCTTGACAGAGCAGACTTATGGTCCTGTATCAGAGGTCCTTTATCAGATGTGTGTTCTTGACAGAGCAGAGTTTTGGTCCTGTATCAGAGGTCCTGTATCAGATGCTTGTTCTTGACAGAGCAGATTTATGGTCTTATGTGTGTTTGTTCTTGACAGAGCAGATTTGTGGTCCGATACCAGGATTTTCTTCTTATCAGATATAGTGGTTGTTCTTGACAGAGCAGTATTGTGGTTTTGTTGATACAGAATCTCCACAGCACAGTTGTCTTGATCTCCTGCTGCATGATTGCATTTTATATTGCTTTGCATACTCATTTGCATTTCATTAACGTGTGTCTGTGTTGCAGGTACCGTTTCCCCCCAATTCAGGATTTCTTGCCTCCTGTTGTATTGTTATGGGTTCTCTGAGGAAGACCGTGGCTTACAAGCTCCCTGCCCCTGATGTGGTTTAGCTGACTGGTTTGATGGCTTTAGCAGATGATTCTGTGAGAGATGAGTTCAGAAAGTCTTACGGCAAATTGCTCTGTTTGGTTCGTAAACCTTCTGCGTTTGAGTTGAATGGGTTGCACGCCTTGCTGCAGTTCTACGATCCTCCGTTGAGATGCTTTACTTTCCAAGATTTTGTTCTCGCACCCACACTAGAGGAATATGCTGATTTTTTAGGTGTGCCTATCAATAGGCAGATGCCTTTTGTTCATATGGATGCTGAGCCTAATCTGGCTAGTCTAGCTCCGTCACTTCATCTGGATGCCTCCGAGTTGGTATTGTCTAGTTGGAACAAGGTTCTCGGGTTCTCCTTGCAGTTCTTAGTAGGAAAGGCTCAGCAGTGCGCCAAAGACGGATGTTGGGTCGTGTTCAACGCCATCCTCGCTCTGTGCATATATGGCATCATTCTGCTCCCCAATATGCCGGACTTTGTGGACTTCGACGCCTTCCGCATCTTTGCTTCAGGGAATCCAGTCCCTACCTTGATAGGAGATGTCTACCATTCCATCCACTACAAGAACGAGAACAGAAGGGGCAAGAATGTCTCGTGCTGTGTACCCCTGCTTTATAAATGACTTGATAGTCATCTGCCCAAGAGGGGTCCCTTTACTTCGTCTGCAGCCACATCTGAGTGGTCCGAGCATTTGATGGGTCTATCTGCAGAGGATATTGACTGGTTTGATAGAGATAGGTTGGGTACCGAGATTATCTTCAACTGCAGCGGGTTTCCGAACGTGCCTTTGATAGGCAGGAAGGGTTGTATAAACTATAATTCGTCTTTGCTGATCCGACAGTTCGCTTATGCTTTGAGAGCTCCGCTGAAGGATGAAGAGGTACAGGAATCTTTGTACCTCACTGGTCTTCTAGAAGGGGATGTATTATCTAAGCTTCGGCGCGCTTGGAATGGTATCAGTAAGTGGGGAAAACCATTGCTGGGGAGAAGCAATAGCCAAGCCTACGCTCCGTACGTGACGTGGATCAGAGCCAGAGCAGATGCTATAGGGATGCCGTTTCCTCCTGCCAAGCCAGAAAGCCCTCCAGTGATTGAAGAGCCTACCACTATGCCCATTCAGCAGCATAATCAGGTGTTAGCTGAGAGAGATGAATTGAAGCAGGCAAATGAAGAACTGGAGAAAGAATTGGCTCAACTCAGAAGCGAGAGAAACGAAGCCGTTCATTCCTTCAAAAGGCAAACAGAGCTGGTGAACCAGCTGGGGACATATTTGACTAAGCAGATAGCTGAGCGTGAGCGCATGGGTCGAGACTTCAAAGCTGTCAACGATGTGCTGGCCAAGTTTAACCAAGCACTGGAAGGCCTCCCTAGCCAACAGGAAAGAGCGGGAGGATAAGCTGATGCAACAGATCTCCAAGCTGAGAGCCCAGGTGAAGGCTAATGAGAAGAGGTTTGATGAAGAAACCGCTCGCAGATATGCCGCTGAAGGCAAGCTCAACAGAGCTCTTGCTAACCTGAAGGAACGCAAACTGATGTTTGAGTCCAAGAAGCGAAAGTTAGAAGATTGTTTCGGCGAAGGAGCATGGGAAGATTCGGTCGAAGGTCTTCAATATACTATTATGCAGAGGGAGTTACTCGTCGAAGGGTTTCTCCCTCGGCCTGATCATCCAGAAACGAAGGGGTTGTTAGAATAGTTTCGCGCCCGTGGTCGTGCTTGACTATTTGTATTCCTTTTGTGTTGATCATTGTTGTATGCTGACCATCACTAGGCTTGTTGGCTGAGGTCATGCTATTGATTCATCTTGTATTCACTGACGTGGTGTACTGCCTTGATGGGCTTTCTTCATATATATGAGATGTTATTTCCATGATTGGACTCGGACTTCTTATTATCAGCACTAGCACTCAGGCACTAGGATCGGGGGAAACCTCCCTAACGCACAGACACACGTTTGCATTTGCATGAAGCATTTGCATAACGAGCACTTTGTCGTTTTTCCTAACCCTTTTGTGTTTTCAGGTTGTTTCAGGTTGTTCTAGGATTGATCAGAGACCTATCCACCGCTATCCGACCAGAGCAAATCAAATCATAATCATGGAGCAAGTGCAAACTGATGTTCAGGAACTCCGCGAAATAATGGATCGCTTCATGGAGCTCATGCAAGCGGTCACCAATGGCCAGGATCAGCTCAAAACCTTGGTTCAGCCTCTGATTTCAAGGGTCGATAGCAATGGCGTGCTCCATGGTGGGACCGTGCCTACCCCTACACCAGTTGAAACTCCTCAGAATGGCGTCCCCGTGACCGGGGGGAATGGCAGTGCCAACGACAATGTGATAGCTAACATGGGACTCAACGGCAATACGACGGGCGTCGGTAATGGAAATTTTGAAGCTAACGTCAATGTTGGGCTGGGCAATGGCAATGCAGGTGTCGGGAATCTGTTCGGGCCTCAGTCGTGGTTAGAAGATCGTCAAGACGATGTGTTCTCTCAGAGAGGTGTTGAAGGGGAGCTAACTGCTGAAGCACGGCTTAGGTTCAACGCCCTCGAGGATAAGATGAGAAATATCGAGAACTAGAACACCCTGGGCATTGATATGTCCAAGTTGGGACTGATTGCTGATTTCTAGGTGCCTCCCAAGTTCAAGGTACCTGACTTTGAAAAGTACAAGGGCACCACTTGCCCTCGCGTCCATCTGAGATCATAGTACCGGAAAATGTCAGCTCATTCTGAGGACGAGAAGTTGCTGATGCACTTCTCTCAAGACAGTCTATCCGGGCCCTCCCTCGAATGGTACATGAGTCTGGAACCTACCAGTGTGCGCACGTGGAAGGACCTTGCTGAAGCATTTGTGCACCACTACCAATACAACAGTGACTTGGCCCCGAACCGAGTCCAACTGCAGAATCTGTCGCAAAGGAACAACGAAGGGTTCAAGGAATACGCCCAGCGGTGGCGTGAGTTGGCAGCTAGGGTTCAGCCGCCGATGGTTGAACGTGAGCTTGTGCAGATGTTCGTAGCCACCCTCCCAGGGGTTTATTATGAGAAATTAGTCAGCGGTATGTCTGGAACCTTCTCAGATCTCATTATCACGGGTGAACACATTGAAAACGGGATCAAACTGGGGAAAATTCAAGGCGACTCGTCCTCGGCTGGAGGAGGAGGAAAGAAACCTTATAGTGGCAAAAGACGGGAAGGAGAAACGAGCGCCGTGACCGACGCTCGAAGGAAGGGTAAAGGCCCTCACCAACAGGTGGCCAGTATAATTATCCTGGCAGTTCAATAGCCACAACAGCAGCAGCAGCAGCCGAATCAACAAGGGTACAGAAAGTATCAGAATCGGGCACCTCTGTCGAGCCGTCACCTCGAGACACCGCCCATGTCTTATGCTCAGCTGTTACAGACTTTGCTTCAGCTACAGTTGATCCAGAAGAGAACCCTGGCTCCCTTGACAAGGGCACCTCCGCCAGGTTATGATGCGAATGCGACTTGTGAGTTTCACTCAGGGGCACCAAGCCACACGATAGAGAATTGCAAAGCCTTCAAGCACAAGTTGCAGGACATGGTGGACGCTAAGATCATCAATTTCTCAGATAATGTGCCAAACGTCACGAAGAACCCTATGCCGAATCATAGGGGAGGTGGGGTAAACGCCATTATTGAAGACGAGAGTTTGGATTTGTTGACTGACATCAGAGATCTGAAGACACCGCTTAGCTTCGTTAAAGCTAAGCTGATGAAAAGAGGTTTCTTTCCAGGTTGCAGAGAGCTGTGCATGGGCTGTGCGACTAGTCCTGATGGATGTGAACAGTTGATAGAGGGAATTCAAAGTTTGATGACTGAAGGGATCTTACAGTTTAGCCGAAGAGCCGAAAGCGGATCGGGAGAGGTAATGCTGAAGCAAGATGATGAGATTGCCACCATCACCATCCCTCGCCAGACAATAACTATTTCTGCACCCAGGCCGCCCATGATTACCATCACCAAAGCTGGGCCAATACCGTTCGAAAGCACTAATGTTGTCCCATGGCATTATGGGGCTGAAGTCTACTGCAACGGACAGAAGTTGGAGCTGGAACCATATAGGTCGGCTGTGGATAACCTTGCGGGAATCAGCGGAGTTACTCGCAGCGGAAGAGTATTTGCACCACCTGAGGTCGTGGCGGAGAAAGCAGACAAAGCTGATGCAACTGATAAAGGGAAGAGTAAAGTCGCTGAAGAGATCCCTCGTGGGGTAGAAAAAGACTTACTTGTTAAAGACGCCGAAGAGTTTATGCGGTTGATTAAAAAGAGTGACTACAAGATCGTGGATCATCTCCATCAAACACCCTCGAAGATTTCCATCCTGAACTTGTTGTTGTGTTCTGAAGCACACCGCAACGCACTGCTGAAGGTGTTGAACGCCGCATATGTACCGCAGGAAATATCGGTAAACCAGCTGGAAGAGGTTGTAGCCCATGTGAACGCTAGAAATGGTTTAGGGTTCACTGACCTAGAGCTGACGCCGAAGGGGAGGAACCACAATAGCGCCCTGCATATCTCGATAGAGTGTAGGGGAACGATTATGTCCCACGTGTTGGTGGACACAGGGTCGTCGCTCAATGTTCTTCCGAAGAAGGCATTGATGAAGTTGGATACTCGTGGAGTGATTTGCACACCCAGTGATCTGGTTGTGAAAGCGTTCGATGGAACCAAGTGCCATGTTTTCGGGGAGGTGACGTTGCCAATCCAAGTCGGGCCGGAAACATTCGATGCGGTATTTTACATTATGGACATCATGCCTGCCTACAGCTGTCTCTTGGGCCGACCATGGATCCATTTGGCGGGTGCCGTGACCTCCACGTTGCACCAGAAACTCAAGTATGCTGTTGGAGGTAGCATCGTGACTATATGTGGCGAGGAAGACATAATGGTGAGCCATTTGTCATCCTTCAAGTATGTTGAGATGGATGGGGAAATCCACGAAACCCTATGCCAAGCGTTCGAAGCTGTTAAAGTGAAGGACGTAGCTCCTGTAGTCACTGAAAAGCCAGAGATGACTCTTTCTTCCTTCAAGAAAGCTCGGGCCGTTGTTCAAGCCAGATCTACCCTAGGCTGGGGGCGAATTCTAGAGATACCAAACAAGCAAGACAAATTTGGGTTGGGATATTCCCCGGCGGCTGAAGCCTCCTCTTCTAGCAGTGCGTCGCGAGGTAAAGGGCCGATCCAGTTTACTAGTGGCGGGGTGATATTTGAAAGCGTCAACGCGGTGTCTGAAGACAGCGGAGATAGCGACTGTGACTTAGACTCTTGGATCCAGCCAAGCAAGCCAGGCGAGAACCTCAACAACTGGTCCGTCAAGGATATCATCCAGATGACAAGCGAAGAGTAATGATTTACTTTTTCCAATCATTGTACAACCCTATGTCCTACCCGGGGCATAGCAGTTTTATTGTCAGGGCCTTGTTTGATTATGTACATGCATTTTATCAATAAATCAAAAGTCGTTTTTCTTTGTATTCAAATATTGTGATCTCTGTTATTCCTGTTTTATATTTGTTTTGAAAAACAATAAAATGGCAATGGGGTTTGTGCTAACCTGCATATCCTTGTCTTAAGCTTAACCCTTGTTATTGCAGGATCCACATAGCAGATGACATCGACTCTGGACCTTCTACGACTCACTTCGACTTCAATTCCCCGATCTATCAAGCCGAAGAAGAGATTGATGAAGACGAAGACCTTCCAAAAGAGTTGGCCCGCTTGTTGAAACAAGAGGAGAAAGTCATTCTGCCTCATGAGGAGGAGATCGAGATCGTGAATCTGGGTTCTGAAGAACTAGTCAGGAACGTCAGGATAGGGGCTGCATTGCAGAGTGATGTCAAGCAGAGATTGGTCGAGATGCTAAGAGAGTATAGTGATGTCTTTTCTTGGTCATACAAAGACATGCCCGGACTTGATACTGACATCGTGGTCCACCACTTGCCGCTGCGAGAAGATTGTCCTCCCGTCAAGCAGAAGCTTAGGAGGACACGACCAGATATGACCGTTAAGATCAAAGAAGAAGTGCAGAAGCAGCTTGATGCTGGCTTCTTAGCGGTCACTACTTATCCTCCGTGGGTCGCCAACATAGTGCCTGTACCGAAGAAGGACGGTAAGGTATGAATGTGCGTCGATTATCGGGATTTGAATAGGGCGAGCCCTAAAGATGATTTCCCGCTGCCTCATATTGATGTGTTGGTCGACAATACAACCCAGTTCTCCGTGTTCTCGTTCATGGATGGCTTCTCCGGTTACAATCAGATCAAGATGGCGCCGGAGGACATGGAGAAAACTACGTTTATCACCCCTTGGGGAACATTTTGCTACAAGGTAATGTCGTTCGGTCTGAAGAACGCAGGGGCCACTTACCAGCGACCAATGGTCACTTTGTTTCATGACATGATTCACCATGAGATTGAAGTCTATGTTGATGACATGATTGCGAAGTCCCAAACGGAGGAGGGATATCTGGTCAATTTGCTGAAGCTTTTTGAGAGGCTTAGGAAGTTCAGGTTGAGGCTGAATCCTAACAAGTGTACTTTCGGAGTACGGTCCGGAAAACTACTGGGGTTTATCGTGAGTGAAAGAGGCATCGAGGTTGATCCTGCGAAGATTAAAGCGATACAAGAAATGCCAGTGCCAAAAATAGAAAAAGAAGTTCGTGGTTTCCTGGGCAGAATAAACTACATTGCAAGGTTTATCTCTCAGCTCACGGCCACGTGTGAACCGATGATCAAACTACTAAAGAAAGATCAGGCGATTATCTGGAACATGGATTGCCAGAAGGCATTCGATAAGATAAAACAGTATCTACAGGAACCTCCGATCTTGATACCCCCAGTGGCCGGACGACCTTTAATCATGTACTTGACAGTTCTTGAGAATAGTATGGGGTGTGTTCTCGGTCAGCACGACGAGACGGGCAGAAAGGAGCATGCCATTTACTACTTGAGTAAAAAGTTCACAGATTGTGAATCTCGTTACTCGATGCTGGAGAAGACGTGTTGTGCACTAGCCTGGGCTGCCAAACATTTACGACAGTACATGCTCAAACACACCACCATGCTAATTTCGAAGATGGATCCGATCAAGTACGTCTTCGAGAAGCAAGCGCTTTCGGGCAGGATTGCCAGATGGCAAATGGTGTTGATAGAATATGACATTCAGTACGTTTCCCAGAAGGCCATTAAGGGAAGCGTATTGTCTGATTACCTTGCCGAACAGCCGATTGAGGATTATCAGTCGATGAAATTTGAATTCCCTGATGAGGATATCATGTTTCTCAAAGCGAAAGATTGCGATGAACTGTTGCCCGACGAGGGGCCAGATAGGAAATCCCAGTGGAAATTGATATTTGACGGGGCGGTTAATTCTTATGGAAGTGGCATTGGGGCGATCATCACGACTCCCCACGGATCCCACATCCCGTTTACTACGAGACTGACGTTTCCAGTCACCAATAATGAAGCGGAGTACGAAGCATGCATCATGGGTCTAGAAGAAGCGATTGATTTGAGAATCAAGAACCTAGACGTATATGGTGACTCGGTGCTTGTGATTAACCAGATTAAAGGGGAGTGGGAGACTCGTCAATCGAATTTGGTGTCGTACACGAACTATGCCAGAAGCCTGCTTCCGTTCTTTGATCGAGTGGAACTCCATCATGTGCCCAGGGCCGAAAACCAGATGGCTGATGCCTTAGCCACGTTGGCTTCGATGTATAAAGTCAATTTTTGGAATGAAGGTCCAAGAATTGTCCTTTCTCGTCTTGATATACCTGCATTCGTCTTTGCGATCGAGGAAGCCGCCGACGGCAAGCCATGGTTCCATGATATCCAGATCTTCCTTATGACTAAGGAGTATCCTGCGGGAGCGTCAACCCAGGATAAGAAGACTCTGAGGAGGCTGTCTGGAAATTTTTATCTCAATCCTGATGGAGTTTTGTATAAAAGAAACCACGATCTCGTGCTACTCAGATGTGTAGATGAGAAAGAGGCGAGTATGCTCATGGAAGAAGTCCATGAAGGCACATTCGGTATGCACACCGGCGGGCACGCTATGACTAGAAAGATCCTGAGAGCAGGATACTACTGGCTGATGATGGAGTCTGATTGCTTCAGATTCGCGAAGAGATGTCATAAATGCCATATTTATGCTGATAAAGTTCATGTGCCGCCGTGCCCGTTGAATGTCATGTCCTCCCCGTGGTCGTTCTCCATGTGGGGCATCGACATGATAGGCAAGATCGAGCCCACTGCGTCTAATGGTCATCGCTTCATTCTAGTAGCTATTGACTACTTCACCAAGTGGGTGGAGGAAGCCTCATACGCTAATGTGACCAAGCAGGTGGTGGCTAAATTCATAAAGAGGGATATCATCTGTCGTTACGGAATTCCCGAGTGGATCATTACTGATAATGGTTCGAATCTGAATAACAAGATGATGAAGGAGTTGTGCCAGAGTTTCAAGATTGAACACCACAACTCATCTCCTTACCGGCCGAAAATGAACGACGTCGTTGAAGCGACCAATAAGAACATCAAGAAGATTGTTCAGAAGATGGTTGTGACCTACAAGGATTGGCACGAGATGCTGCCATTTGCATTGCACGGTTATCTTACAACGGTACGTACGTCAACCGAGGCAACTCCTTTCTCCTTAGTGTACGGTATGGAGGTTGTCCTGCCGTTAGAAGTGGATATCCCTTCTTTGCGAGTTTTGGTTGATGTGAAACTCGACGAGGCAGAATGGATTAAGAACCGACTAAACCAACTCAGCCTGATGGACGAGAAGAGGTTAGCATCGATTGCACGTGGTCGTCTGTACCAAAGCCGAATGAAGAAAGCGTATGATAAGAAGGTGCGTCCTAGAAGCTTTCAGACAGGTGATCTCGTCCTGAAGAAGATTCTTCCTCCACACTCCGATCACCGGGGCAAGTGGACTCCTAATTACGAAGGTCCGTACATCATTAGCAAGGTATTTTCGGAAGGAGCCTTGTTGTTATCCACGATGGATGGCGAAGATTTTGCATCTCCAGTGAACGCGGACGCAGTTAAAAAATACTTTGCTTAAAGAATGACCCGCTGGAAAGAAAAAGAGTATCCGGGCAAAAAAGGGGCATCCCGACGAACCATAAAAAAGGAAAAAGGTTCGGGCAAAAATTAGGGATATAAATTGAAAGAATGTACACCCGCAAAGTCGAAAACCCGGATGGGCGACTTTGGCAAAAAAGGGTATCCCGGTGAATCGAAAACCCGGAAGGGCGATTTAGGAAAAAGTTAGGGATTTGAAAAAGAAAATGACTGCGTTCCACATATGGACTTTCTTTGTTTAGTGGTTTGGAAGACCTGAGGGCTGTTTATCTGAATCAATCTCTTCTGAAGCTGAAGCGTCGGAGAAGTATCGAAGTCGAGTGGGTCATAGAGGGATTAACTCATGGTGTTCGTCTACGCCTCGTTGCCGACATGTGTATATACTGATGTATATTTATGTTTTTATATTTGCGCAGCTTCCTCATTCCAGGAGCTTGCATCTGTTGTAAAGTACTTTTTGCCTATTCAGGGGTTCGTTATCAATAAAATGTATACTATTCAGCAATTCTGTTTGTCTGTGTAGCATTTACCTGTTTTGTTTGCGAAAAAGAACGCCGATGTTTTTGATAAAATGCGCATACATAAACCTACTGGCCTAGGCCACTGATTGTTGAAACAATGGATTACTTGAACACTGTCACAAGATGATAACCTTGATAGGTCCCTTTGAGAAGGGTATCTTGTCTGTTTATTTGTGTTGTGCAGGTATAGCATATTCCAGGTAGTACGTCGTGCGTCCCCAAGCAGGATGATTCCTTCTTCTCCAGCGAAGTTCAGCAGCCTCTCCCTGCAGAGTCTGAACCGGAGATCGTAAAGCATTGGCATGTTTCCCCAGGTAGAGAAGATGCTATCCCCAATCAGATGTATCCTGAAGGACGTCATCTCCCCAACTGAGTCAGGAGCCAAAGCGTGTGTTCATCCCCCAGCACCGGGTCACAAGTGCAGGTCTCGTAGGAGACTATTCATTGAAGTGTGCAACAATTAATAGTTCCAGACTGAAGTCTCCGATGGAATTGAGATTCCCCACAGAGTCGTACTCTCCCCAGCAAGCAGGATGATTCCTTCTTCCCCAGCCGAATTTTCAGTTCCCCAAGAGAGTCGAGTCCTTGGAAAGCAGTTCGGGCCATGATTGGTGCTCCCTAGTAGAGTGTTGAATAGCTGATGCTGTATTTCCCCGCCGGAGTCGTTACCTCCAGGAAGGGTTGGCTGTGAATGTCGTGCAGTTTGTTTCTGCGATTGACATCGCTTTCCGCAGCAGGTCCAGGTTCTCGTAGAGCTTCATCCCCCTGCAGCAGTCGACTGAAGTTTGTTTCCCCAGGCGGAGTCCAATTGAGATTGGTGTGGTTCTTTCTCCTTGGCAGGATGATTCCTCCTCTCCACCAGAGTGGTTCTTTCTCCTTGACAGGAGGATTCTCCCTTCAGCATTTATTTTGCTGACGGGATCGCGGCATTTTGCATGATTGCATAGCATTTATCATAAACGCGTAGCATTTCCACCGTGTGGAGCATTGCGTCGTTGTCATAGCATATGCATATGAAACACGAGCTAGGTCGTTACCGTTCTTGTTTTGCAGGGGTTCCTCCGCGGAGTCGCTTGCCCAAGATGATTCTTGAATTCCCCAGTAAAGTCGTTTGCCCAAGATGATTCTTGAATTCTCCCGCAAAGGCGCTCGTTTAAGATGATTCTTAAAACCCCAGTGAATTTGCCAGAGTTGGTTGCTCGAGTTGAGGCTTAAAGTCCCCGGCAGAGTGAGTGCTCAGGATGAATCCTGAAATCTCCAACAGAGTTATTGGTTCAGGATGATTCTTGAAGTCCCCAACGGAGTTATTTGTTCAAGATGACTCTTGGTTTCCTCAGCAGAGATGACTCACCCAGAATAATTTCTAGATCCCCGAAGCAGAGTGACTTGATAGTTCTCCAGAATCCCCAGCAGAGATGTGTCATCCCCAGCAGGTTCCTGAACAGCAAAGTTGAAACTTCCCCTGAAGACTTGATGATTGAAGTCCAACCGTATTAACGAAGCAGTTCTCCCAACTGATGCGGAGTGTCTGATGGTAGAAGTTTGGATACCCCCAATTGGTTCATGATTGACTGAGAATTTCATTCCCGACTTACTGACGAAGTTCGGCTAACGCCCAAAGATTTCTTTGAATGCCCGATGGCATGATTAACTTGATTGTTGACCTGAGGAGTCCCAAGGAATCTTGATGCCTGACGGCATGATCGACCATGTGTTACTGGTTACCGTGTGGCCAATCCCCCAACTAGTTGTCGTGCAGCTAATATTTCAGTTTTCGAAGATTTGTTCCCATCAGAGTACCACGTACTTGGGCAGTTGGCAAATTTCCGGGTTTGTTGGTATTCAACCGTCTTTTACCTTGATTGTTTGAGAGCCATTCGCTTCTCACCCAGTCAGGTCCAAGCCGTTTGAATAGGGGCAGCTGTTGCATCCCAAAATTTGCCCAACTTTTCTTTACCTGGCTTATGTTTCATTTCATTCACATTAGCATTATCATTTGCATTTCATTGACATATATGCAGGACATCAAGAGGTATGATTACCAATCAAGGGCTACCCAAGAGTTTGAAGCTAGCTAAGAAGGTTATTCAAGTGTTCAAGGGTTGATATCTTTGTCAGAGAAGTTAGAAGATCCTCAGAGAGAGTGGTTGAAACCAAGAGTGTGTGCCTCCTAACTTGAGAGTTGTGGGAAGTCCTCAGATGATTCTGAAGCCATGAAGATGGACTTGAGGTCTTGATAAAGCTCATGAGAAGTGTTGAATATCACTTTGAGGCCTAGACAGGTCATTGTGTAAGGTTAAGAAGCCTCAGCCATGAGTGGTGCAGTCAGGGTTTGATTGGGTCAACCCTAGGTCAACTGATGATTTGAACAAGGTTGAGACCTAATCCAAGAGCCATGTGATCATGGATTGATGCATTGAGATGCTATAAGGATGATTCCAAGGCCAACTCATCATGATTGAAGAGTTTGAGAAGTTTCAAGCTAGGGTTTCTAAGGCTTGACAGTGTAAAATCCCCTAGTTTGACCCCTATCTTCAAGGTAGTTTAGCTCAAGATGTGATTGACATCTCATCTTGCCCCCAACATGAATGTTGTAGATCATCCTATTAGCTTTAATTTGAGTGCTAGAAGTCCTTGATAGGATTTGTAGAACTCAAGTTATGACTTTGACAAGTTACAGGTCATCTGAGATATGTGAATTTGGGGGCTTGAAAGTTACCCAACTTGCATCAAACATTTTCCCAAGAAGGATGATTCCTATAAACTTTTGGTCAACATGAATGTTGTTCCTTATCCTCTTATATTTCTAGGGAGTACTAGAAGTCCTTGATAGGATTTGTAGAACTCAGGTTATGGCTTTGACAAGTCAAGGGCATTTTGGTCATTTGGAGATTACATGTCATTTCAAGCATAAGGCCATAACTCCTATTTCCAAGCTTCAAATGGGAAAATTTTCAACATCAAACTTGTTCAAAATGATGTTTTAAGGCTAGTATAGAGGTCATGAGATGTTGGAAATGCTTGTAGCTCAAAGTTTCAAAAATGACCTAAAATAAGGGTATAAGTTAAATGAATCAAAGTTGGAAATTGATATTTTCAATCTACACATCCAAACCAAGGCATGTAATATATCATTTTGACTCTAAAAAACATTCTAAGAACATTGGTTTAGCCACAATTTTGATTTGAGGTCTAATTTGTGGACTTGCTTTGAAAAGTAATTGCTTGCATATTAAGTAACATTTGCAAAACTCAAATTCAAGGCATGAGCAAGATCCCTTGCAAGCCAAATACTTTCAAAATGTCACTAGGGGAGTAATTGGAAGTGAATGAGGTTGGTTTCAAGCTGTTTCCAGAGTTATGCATACCATGGCACATGGTTGAAAATCTCATGACATGAGAGATTGGATTTCTCATTAGAAGGATCTAAAGGGTTCTAGATCATCCATACATCATCTATATATTGAGTAGAGGTGATCCAATGCAAAGGTTGGTGATGATTGAAGGAGAGAGCATAGATTGAAATTGAAATTGCATAGCTTGCAACTGAATTCGGTTTCACCAATTTCTTCACTTTCCATCCATTTTCTTGATTGCAACTTCTTCCATGGATGCTAGGGATTGAGTTCAGATCATAATCAAGAGGAATTCGTGGCTGATTGGTGTTCTTGAGCTCAGATTTTTCCATCTGCAACTCACCATCGGGTTTCAAGATTCAGGAGTTTTCAACCAGTTCTATTGCATACAGAAGCAAGGGGGGGATCCATTGATCGTGTCTGGAAGGTTGTAGAGCTTGATTTGAAGGTTTAGTGCATTTGTTCATCAAGAATTTTCAGGTTAGTAACTTTCTTCCTCCAGCATGAATTAGGTAGAATCAAGATGAATTAGGGTGTTAGATGCATTGTAGAACGGTGTAGGAATGATTTTAGACCATTAATTTGAGAATTAGTGACCAATCTAGGATGTTACCATTTTCGGTTGAGAATTGGTTATGGCGAATCTTGAGGTTTCAGAGAGAATAAAGGGCATGAGCGAATTCGTGAGGAAATTTGGGACAAGTTTCATGTATAGACCACTCGCAATGGAGGATCCTAGAGAGAGTTAGGGTTGGGGACGATGACCGGAGCACCACCGGTGGTGGCCGGAGATGCGCGCGAGTTTCAGAGGTTTGAATTGGGGAAGATGACCCCAGGACCATTGGATCATGGTTTGACTTGGACTAGGGCCCTCATCCAACGACCACGTTTTAATTTCAGTTTGTGAAGGATCTGAATTAATGAAACACATCGTTTCATTTAGTGCTGATGCTAGGCTTAGTGAAAAGATTGATAATCACACCCCCCTGAAGGCCCAACCCATAGAATGAACTGATTTTAATTTCTATCTGCACCGTGTGCTTGTCCATTTTTGTTTGATTTTCTTTTATTTTTTCATTTTATTCATGGTTTTTGATAAAATCATATAAAATTGAAAAATAATCCAATTAATCCCATTTGTTTTGCATTATACTCATGATTGAGTCTAGTATTTTTTAGATAAAAAATATTTTTATTTCATGCATTTTATGATTTTATGGGAATTTTCACATTTTAATTGATATTAAAATGGTTATGTTTGATACCTAATTTTGTGGAATTTTGTGTGATCATATGATGATGATTTTGATCCTGATTTTTTGTGAGTTGTTAGCATAGACATGCATGCTCCCCATATAATTTTATCACATTTTTATGATGAACCTAGGTGGTAGTTTAGGTTGAAACCTTTAGAAGCTCCATTTTTAGGGTTTATGGTTGATACCTTTGGATTTAGGATTTAATTTTAGGACTTAATAGATGATTTAGTCCCTGGTTTTTTTATGAGGAATTCTTAATTGAATTAGGATCCCTTAGGAATTTTTGTAGAAATTTATAGGATAGTTTCCTATTTATGGTTGATTTTAGTTTAGGTGCTAGTTTTAGAAGATCCTAACTTACTAACTCAACTAGACTAACTTCTTTAGTTCCCTTAGATCAGTGTTTTGCTTTGTTTGCCTTTGGTTGAGATTGAAGACAAGTTGAAGACAAGGTGAGGATGCTTGAAGTTGCTTGGAGCTTGGAGTTGATGGTGCCTGAAGGTGTCTGGTGAAGATTTAGGAGGTAGGAGACATAGGGAGAGCCTTAGAACTAGAACGATTTCCTTCACAAATATGGAAAGCATCTTGTGCTTCCATTCCTCCCAATGACTAAAAGTCCTTCTAAGATATTCACATCCCTCCTTTGGAGGGATGAGTGGCTTTATCTGGGAAGTAGAACTTTGAGGGAACTAGTCTCTCAGAATGATGAACCCTTACTGGCTTCCTTTGGTTGTCAATAAGCTGTTTATCATTCCCACTCATTCTGCTAAATCAATTGTTTTCTGGTTTGAGTATCTTGAAAGATGTTGGGCTTGAGTTTGAAGATGAGGACTTCATTGAAGAGTGTGGAAGAGGATGAATCCTTGAGCATTGCCGTTGCAGCTAAAGCTTGAAGAGCAAGAAGAACAAGTTGATACTTGAAGACCCAATGGAGATTGAATGAAGAGCTGAGGCTTGAAAAAGAATTGAAGGATGAAGTTGACACTTCCAGGTGATTTAAGACTACTCTGAGAAGCCGAAGCTTGTAGGAGAAGAAGACCAAGTTGATACTGGTAAAGCAAAGAGAGCTAAAGCTTGAAGACTAAGTTGATACTTATGAGGAGGATTTAATTGAGATTGAGTGTAGAGCTGAGTCTTGAGGAATAAAGGATAAGTTGACACTTGCATTGATGCTTGGAGAGCCTGAAGGAATCAAGTTGATACTTGTAGTTAAGAGTGGAGCCTGAAGGTGGAACTGACTGAAGAGCTGAAGCTTGGAGAGGAGAGAACAAGTTGATACTTATGTTTGATGGATTGAAACCTTGGAGAAGCAAGTTGATACTTGTCATGGAAGATGATAGCCTTGAAGGGTGGTTGAAGTCTGAAGACTGAGTTGTTGCCAGAAGATCTGAAGCTTGGAATTGAAAGAGGGAGCTGTTGATCTGCTTTCTTGTCTGTTTTCTTTTCTGTGCTGATGTGCCTTGTTTGACTTGCCTGATGCATTAGAATAAGTTCATATCTAGACTGAATGTAATCTAGGAGCATGATTGCACTATAGGTTGAGTTGCTCCCTCTGCTTGTATTTTACTGTATGGCTTTGCTTGCGGGTATTCGGTAGAGCCCAGCTCCCTTGCCCATGTGGTTTATTTTGCTTGATGGCATTATATTCTATTTCCTCTGTATGGCTGCAACCACTTATTGTATTTGCTTGATAGCATGTTATTTCTTTTGTATGATTGTAGTTATTCATATCTGGCTTGAGGTCGAGATGAGCTTGTGGAGGCTGCTGCCCCACACACATTTCTTCCCTCACTTGCATTTTACTGTATACTGTTTACTGTTTAAGCTGATGCTTTATCTGTTTCTGTTTATCATTGACATGATCCCTTAGGACTCTCATTTCCTTTGATAAGGAAGTGATGATAGAACTTTAGGTTGAAACCTATGCATGATAACTTCTAGGAGTTCCTTGTTTCAAACCTCAACCATAGGGTGAATCCTTGGCATGACAACATTAGGACTTGATAGTTTCCCGTTAGTTGAACCTGTTCTCTTCTCATCTCAAAACAGCTTAAGATACAGTAATCATGAATGATTTCTTTCGTATGTTACGAGCCTTAAGCTATCTGAGAAAGGATTGTTGGAGAGTTTCTTTTCAACAATCTGGATGTTTAGTATGGCACCCTTTGGGTGACATGCGACGCATTCACTCTCAGGTCATAGTCTTTAGTGCGATTGAAATTGCAAACACAATAAAAAACAGTTCTTTCGTAAAAGACAGAAAACAAACTTCAAACCTTTTTGCCCCGTGGGCCCATAATTCAAAGGAAGCTTTTCTGAAGAAAAGAGTGTTGTTAAGCTTCAGCGCTACCGCAAACAGGCTTTGTCTGTAACTGCTGGAACTGCTGTTTAACCCTACTCGATAAAACAGATGAATCTGAATCCCTGTAATCCGTATCATCCCGAACTACGTAAGCTCTGATCTCTCATATCTGTTGAGAGTACGTAGGCACAATACTGACGTATTGGTGAGCCACCTTCCCCGTAACCCGTAGTAGGTCGAACTACGTTGACTCTGATTTCTCATTCTCTTATGAGAATACGTAGGCATAAAGCGCGACGCTTTGCCGAGTCATTTTCTTTTCTTTTAAGCCAGCCTTGATAGGTAGATAGTTAAACCAACTCGTCCAGTAAACACAACAAGCGTGGATCCCGTCGAGTACGACGGACGTGAGGGGTGCTAATACCTTCTCCTTGCGTAACCGACTCCCGAACCCAGACAACGGTTGCGATGACCTTGTCTTATACCTTTTTTCGTCAGGTTTTTCCGATCGTTTCCTTTCCCGTTCCGAGGGATAAATAACGAAAGGTGGCGACTCTTCTGTTTTGCCGGCACCTTATTTTCGTGGTAGCGACACTCCACAGGAGGAATCATGCTCACAAGGAGGATTCCAATCAAGCAAGAAAAAATGAAGAGGAAACTACCCCTATAGGAAGAATCATCCACCTACTTGATCTTCTAAAGAACCTCAACGATATCCTTCTAAGGATCACCTATACTAAGGATTCAAGGGCTCTAAAGAGGTATCTACATAAAGCACAACGTGTAATTATCCAATTATTAAAAACACACTAAAATAGAAAATATGCAATTAATTGGAAAATGCATGAAAACTGAAATTAAAAAATGTGAGAAAATTCTAAACATCTCAGAGTATTCACATGATTTATTTCAAGATTTTATGACAACAATTACTATTTTTTCTAGAATTAAAACTAACAAGTAACAAAACAGAAAATTAAAAGAAAAAGCAAATAAAAGAAATAGAAGGGTGGTGTAGTTAGTAAGGTGTTTGTGTACTTTCCGTTTGGGCCACGCGTAGGGGGTGGGAGTAGCACTTCACATTGAGCCCAGCTGAGTTTCACACTCAGCTTCTTGTATACACCAAAACGCAGCGTTTTGGCTGCTTGAAAGGGGCCATCTGCGGACTAATCGTGGCCGCACGATGTGTTGAAAACGTCAACCACTTACGTGATCGGATGGCCAATAATGCATTTGGGATTTTGAACATGAAACGGAGGTAAATCATCCCATGGTTGCGCGCGCGGTGGCCGGTGGCCGGAGTTGAACTCCGGTCATCTTCTTCATTATGTCAACAATGGCATTTCCTTATTTCTTCACCAAAATTCAATTTTCTTTAACCAAAACCGCATGATTTTTCGCGTAGATTCCAAATATGTAATTTGTTTTCACTTTCATCCATTAAAACTCAGAATCCATGGACGTCCAAGAATCACTCAAGAAAATCAATTTTCACAAAACTCCAAATTGATGATACTAATCTCTTCCTCTCACTTCCTACATCATGAATATCAAATTCTTTTCCATTTTTATCCACTAACAAGAGAGAAAATCAAACAACAACCTAGGGTGTCAATTCTTGAATTTTCATGGAACCTAACCAAACTAATCCTAAAAGCTTCTATATACTCCAAGGATCATAATTATGTAAAAATGGCGCTATAACTCAACAAAAACAAAGCATATGAATGAGAAGTAAGAACCTTGTTCGGAGCTTCAATGGTGGAGTGATCTTGCACGAATTCTTGATCCAAGTTGTTCAAAATCCTTCAATGATGCTTGGAGAAGCTTCTTGAATGATTAATTCTCTCTGAAATTGCCTAAAAGTAGAAAATCAATTTTCACCACTAACCAACTTTTTTTAAGTGCTTCTTACCTCATTTTAGCTTTTCCATCACCAACCTTGCTATGAATTCATCCATGGTGTTATATAGAAATAATTTGGGCTACAATGGAGGCCCAAAAATGGTTGAAAGTCCAATTTTATTTTTCACATTTTTCTTCACTTTTTCCTTTGAGTTTTCCATGAATATGGTGTGAGGAAGCTTCCAATTCTCTTCATATCAGTTTCTTATGATACAAGGAGCATGTAGGGCTGGGATTAATCCCTTGGAAATGAATGGATGGTTGATTTTGAATTTGTGACTTAAAGTTCAAGAAACCATGAAAATGGCCAAGTAAATGACTTCAAATTTAATTGGTAATATTCTCATTGTTCTTAAAATATTATTTGCACTCAAAAAATGCACCAACATGACATAAATTGATTTAATTAGCATTAAATCCAAACTAGGCCTTTTCAAACTTCTTTTCATGAAATTTTCTCCATACATTTTCATTTCCAAGCTATGTCAATTATCCCTTGAGGTTTGGTTGACCAAATGACCCCATTTAGAGCAACTTCGAAGTTGGAAATATTTTCATTTGAAGTGTGCAAAGTGGTGAACCTGACCTATAATGAAAATGGCCTATAATCTCACTTTCCCAAAATACCCTTGACTTGTAAGTCTCATAACTTGAGTTCTAAAAATTCAAATGAAGACTTCTAGTACTCTTTGGAAAGCTAAGGTCATGAGGAACAACTTTCATGTTCACTTAAAGTTGAGGAGAAACATCCTTCTTGGTCAAAAATGTCCTGGAAGTTGGTTGACTTTTGTCGATAAAAATCACATTCATCTGAGGACCTGTAACTTGTATGCCTCATAACTTGAGTTCTAGAAATCCAATGAAAGACTTCTAATACTCAAATTAAAGGTATGAACATGCTCTACAATTCTCATGTGGATATCAAGATGAGATGAGGCTTTCATCTTGATCTATGTGGTCTTGAAGTTAGGCATTATACCAGGGGATTTTACACTGTCAAGCATAGCAACCCTAGCCTAGCAACTTCTCACACTCTTGAATATTGATGAAATGATCTTGGAATAATATTTGGCGTGTCTCAACACAACATCACATGATCATAAAGACTTGGAATTGAGTCTTAATCTCCTTCAGTTCAACTATTGACTTAGGTTTGACCAGGCGAAAACCCTAATTGCGCCAATCTTGACTGTGGCTCCACACACTTGATATAATGACTGACATAAGCTTCAAAATGAACCTCAAGGTCTTCCATGAGTTCTCATAATGTTCTCCTCCCATAACCATTGATTCAAAACCACTTGATGACCTTCATAGACCCCAATATAGGAGGTACCCCACTCTTAACCAATCCACTCCGTTTGATGAGCTTTGACACTATTTTGATAATGATAAGCACTTGATAGCTTAAATATATCCCCTTGAATAGGCTGTGACCTTTGATAGCCCTCTCTTGATAAACACACACCTCTCGATCCCCTGTTCATGGACTATGGTATGCAGATGCTAATGCTATGAATGCCATGATAAATGCAATGAAATGTAAGCCAGCTAAAGCAAAAAGTTGGGGAAAATTTTAGGGTGTAACAGCTGCCCCTATTCAAACGACTTGGATCGAACTGGATGAGAGGTGAAGAACCTTCAGCCAATCGAGGTAAAAGGCGATTGAATATCGACAAACCCTAAAATTTGCAACCTGCACGAATACAAAGCAGCGAATGCAAACCAAGGGTTGGAATACCGATATGCCAAGGATAATGATCCAATATAATCTGAAATTCATCCAAAAGATGCCAACCAAAAGTCAGGTAAATGCCCGGAGGATACCAACCAAGAGTGGGAACAACCAAAGGCCAACGGATACCAACCAAGAGTTGGGAAACAACCAAAGATACCAACCAAGATTTGGGACGAAACCGACAACAAATACCAACCCAAAAGTCGGGATAGCGAACTCAGAATACCAACCAAGAGTTGGAACCACAAACAAATAGGGTGCCAACCAAAAGTTGGGGTGACAAAACCTCGGATACCAGCCAAGAGCTGGAACACAGATCAACGGATATCGACCAAGAGTCGGGATAACGTCCAACGGGTACACCAACCAAGAGTTGGGAAACAACTGGAGGATACCAATCAAGAGTTGGAAGAAAACTCGGGATACCAACCAAAAGTTGGAAAACGAACCAAAGGTACCAACCAAGAGTTGGAAACAAACCACAACTACCAACCAAGAGTCGGGATGAGACAACCAACAGATACACCAACCAAGAGCTGGGAAACAACTGAAGGATACCAACCAAGAGTTGGAAAACGAACCAAGGAATACCAACCAAGAGTTGGAAAACAAACTCGGGAATACCAACCCAAAAGTTGGAAAATCACTACAGATACCAACGAAGAGTTGGGAAACAAACTCTGGAATACCAACCAAGAGTTGGGAAACAAAGGTACTAAACAATAGTTAGAATCACCATGGAGCACCATTGATCAAAGGTCGGAACACAAGCTGCTAACCAAGAGTTAGGATTTCTGGGGAAACAAGTTGTTGCACCCTAAAATTTGCTCAACCTTATTCACTTGGTTTATGTTTCAATTGCATTAGCATATAGAGTCATGCACATAGTCTAATCATCTGCATAGCATAGCATAACAAATCATCCAACAAGGGACCAAGTACTATTCCCATCTCTATGAGCCTATCAAGAGGTTATCATTCAAATCCAATCTCATTCAAGTCATCAGAAAGAATTTGAAAGCTAAGAAGTCAGTGGATCAAGCAGTACATCTATCTCCTATCTGAGGGTATCTGAGGATCATCAAAGAAGGTGTGAGCTGTGAATTAGCTGAGTATGGAGAGGCTATAGATATCATGGGAGACTTAGAAAGTCATTTGGAGAAGGAGGCAAGTCATTGATGTGATCACAAGAGTTGCAGTTGAAGGCAGTCAACTAGGGTTTCATCTGGGTCAACTCTAGGTCAACCCTAAGTCAATTGATTGATTGAAAGGCATTGAGGTCTATTGGAGAGATGTGGGGTTCATAATTTGACATGTGGAGAAAGATATGATGATATGCCAAGAAGAAATCAAGAGAAATCAAGGAGAAGAGGAGTTTCTAAATTAGGGTTTCTGTGTAAAATCCCCTGATTTAGGTCAAATTTCCAAGCAAGATAAGTCAAAATTCAAGCTTCAAATGGATCCTTGGTAAACATGAAACTTGTAGAGGATCTCAAGACCTTTAATTTGAGTGGTGGAAGGCATCAAGGAGATTTATAGAACTCAAGTTATGGTCCTTGCAAGTTACAGGTCATCTGAGGTATCTGAAATTTTGTCTGGGAAAGTTACTTGTCTTCCAAGCCATATTTACCCCTCAAGGAGATTTCAAATGAATTTCTGGTCAACATAAGAGTTGTTACTCATTGTCTTAGCTTTCTATAATGGTATGGTATGCCTTCATATGATTTGTGGAACTCTACTTATGGTCTTGGCAAGAAAAGGGTATTTTGGTCATCTGAGAATTACAGGTCATTTCAAGCCTATGCCCAAAACTCATACAAGGAAGCTTCAAATGGAAAACTTCACAACATCAAACTTGCTAAAAATGACATTTTGAGTCTAGAAAAGTGACTATGAAAGATTGTAAAGGCTCATAGCTCAAGGTTTCAAAATTGGTGGATTTAATGAATAAAAAATAACCTAAAAATGAGATTTTTCATAATTTGGCCAAATGGGATGAAATTATAGGTCATTTTGATTGGAAAAAATGTTTTAAGAACATTGGCAAAAGTAGAATTTTGATTTTGGTTCAAGAATTGAAAGTTATGCATGGTTACTTACAAAGAAAGTTACATAATCCAAATCCAAGGGAAAGTGTGCATGGGAAGGTTCTACAAACTTCTAGGGCTTTCTATTCTCATCTATATATTGAATGAAGTAACTCCATGCCATGGTTGGTGAATCACTTTGTTCAAAACACAAGTTATACACAATTCTTCCAATTTGCAAAAGCTTTTCAAACTCCATCAAATCTCTCTCAATTTCCACATTTCTTGATTGGATCATCATCACCATCATTCATAGATCATATTTTCATCAGAATTTGGTAGAATTGGAGAAGAACTCGTGCTGTTCAAGTTAATCATCCAAGAAGCAAGAACTTTGCAATTACAAGACCCAAGAGGTTTGAGCCAGAATTTTTGCATACAGAACAAGGAACTGAGTGTGTTGATCAAGTTCCAATCACTGCAAGCATCAGATCCAAGGATCTCCATACCTGTTTTCATCATCATACCAGGTTGGTATCTCCATTCGAATTGATTGAATTAGCTATCATGTTAGGGAATTGTTAGTATAGAACGGTTAAGATAGGTTAGATGATGGATTGTGCAAAGTTTGGAGAAGTTTCATGAAGGTTGATCATGGTGTACCAATTCTGTTAGGGTTTGTATATCATGGAATATGGCACGATAATCCCCATTAATTGGTTTAAAATGATCAGTGTGAAGTATAGATTAGGTTAGGATAAGATTGGGAAAGAATTGAAGTGGTTGATGACAGGTGATAATGGTGGAATCCGAATATTGCACCTATCGGGTTTGGAGTTTGGTTGAGTTTTAGAAGGAGTTATTGTTATGGCTGTGTAGAGGGAAGAAAATGGAGTGATTTTGGTTTTTATAGCATGTGAATTCATGGAGAGACGAGGGAGAACGAAGCTGTTGAAAATGCATGCATGGTGAAGAATTTCTGAAACCCTAGGGTTTCTAAGGTTGAAGACGACCTTTGAGCCACACGATCCAGGGTTTGACTTGGACTCCAATCTTGATCCAGCGGTTGTGATTTAAAGCTGAAAACGGAGGGAGATTCAAAAGCCTCAACGCACCGTTTCATTTATTTTTCTGGCTGGGCTCATGATATCCTTGCTAATGACACCCCTATCCCCAGGCCCAAACTAAAATGAACTGAATATCTTGCTATATACACCGTTTCATCTTTTTATTTTTTGTTATATTTTCTGAGTGCATTGGGCCCAGACGCGCTTGCTATGCGCGCCCCCCAGTCTGGGCCCATTATCATTTTTTAACTGAATTGGTTACTTTCTGCACCCCATTTCCAATTATCTCATTTTAATTTCTTTCAAAAAATGTTAATTCTTTCAAAATTCATAAAAAATAGAAAAATGCATGATTTTAATTGGTTCTTTTTGCAAATTGTTCATAATTTTGTCAAGAAAATTATCACATAAAAAAATTCCCCATTTCATTTTATTTTCTATTTTTGTCATATTTTTATTTTAAATAGGTGTAAATAAAGTGTAGTTTAGTGCATGAAATTGTTAATTTTAGTTTGATTAGATGCTTTTATATTTTTGATCCATTCTTTTTAGGTTGATTAGTATAGAATGTTAGCTTGTATATAAAATTTAATTCATATTTTTAGGATTTAATTTTAGGTGACTTGTTTAGGTGTGAATAACATGATCAAAACTAGGTTTTAGGAGATAACATAGGAGAATTAGATCATTTCCCTTAGGAGTTGTGGATTGAATTTTTGGGGTATGGGACTATAGGGATTATGGGTAGTTAATAGATCCCTTAGAAATTATTAGGATTCCCCTACTGCTATTAGTACTGTCTGTATTTGTTTGACTGTGTGGTGTGCCCTCTTTAGGGTTTATTATTTTGTCTGTGTGGGGTATTGGGATTGCTTTGGGGATTGGGAGAACTGAAGACTTGTGATGATGAAGCCATTGGAGATCAAGAGATTGAAGACCAACTTCCAGAGTTGATGAGGGTATCCTTTGCTGGAAGCTGTTGAGGAGCATAAGGTTTAGGAGCTAGGCAGAGCTCTAGAATAGAAAGCTTGTTTCACAAACATGGAAGGCCTTGTCTGCCTCCATCCTTTCTCTATGATTCAAAGTCTCTTTCAAATATCCACCTCCTTCCCTTGGAAGGATCAGTGAATGTATTTGAAAGATAGAACTTTTGAGAGAAACCTGTCTGTATAATGTTAACAGTTAATGAGCCACCCTTGGTAGGCAGTTTACTGTTTAACATTCATTTCATCTTGTGGACTGATATTCCTCTTGGAGATTGAGACTTGAAGAAAAGCCATTGTAGATTGGAGACTGATGACATAGACCTTGCTTGAAGGCTGTGAGATGGAGATTGATGCTTGCTGAAGCTGGTAGCTGTTTGGAGATGACTTGAAGTCAGATGTTGATCAGAGCTGCTGTGCTGTTTATTTTTCTGCTGTTATTCATTTTTGATGTATTGATTGGTTTTCTCTGACTGTATTGTTTGCTGTTTACCCTGTTGGGTTGAAAGTGAATTCTGTTCACTTTTGCCTATTGTGTTCTAGGTTCGAGGTTGAGTGGGACTCCCTTGCCTCGCTTGTATTGCTGCATCCATGCATTTTACTGCTTTACTGTATATATCTGCTATTGTTTCTATTTCCGTCTATTCCCTTAGGATCTCTGTTTCTCTCTGTGCAAGAGAGGAGCATGATAGACACTAGGTCTTAACCCATGCATGATAACATTAGGTTAGTTTGATTCCCTTTGCAACCGTAGGTTAGAGTTCTGTCTCTACTTTCTCAAAACAAACAGAAAAACACAATAAATCTTTCAAACACAATAAAAGACACTTCTTCCGCAAAAGAATGTGAACTCATCAAAACGTCATTTTTGTCCGCTTGGACCAGTAATCAGAAAAACCCTTTTTCAGAAGGAATAAAAACAATCAAAACAGACTGGTGTCGTACGTGGCCCGAACTACGTTTGCTCTGATCTTTCATGCTGTATGAAAGTACGTAGGCATAGGATGCGATATCCTAGAGAGAAACCTTCCCCTCCTTTCCCGTAGGTAGGCGAACTACGTTGACTCTGATTTCTCGTTCCAGACGGGAATACGTAGGCATAAAGTGCGATACTTTGCCGAGTCATTTTCTTTTCTTTTTGACCCCTGACCTGTAGAATAGATAGAAATAACAATCCATACCCGAAAACAAGCGTGGATCCCGTCGAGTACGACGGACGTGAGGGGTGCTAATACCTTCCCCTTGCGTAACCGACTCCCGAATCCAGGTTTTGGTTGCGATGACCATTCCTTTCCCGTCTTTGCGGTAGGTTTACCTCGAGCGTTTCCTTTACCCTCTTTGGGATAAATAACGCACGGTGGCGACTCTTCTGTTCAGCCGGCGCCGATTTTCGCAGTAGCGACAGCTGGCGACTCTGCTGGGGACTCAACGTCCCCTGGCTACTAAGGACTGCGATGGTTTCTTATGCATTTGGGATCCAACGTCCCTTAAGAGAGTCAATCCTAGCGCTTGTTTTCCCGTCGAGGATTTTGTATGGGTTTATATTTCTGCCTTCATTTTCAGCATTATATTATTGATTATTATTGCTGTATTGGGGTGTGATGGGTGTTCTATGATTGAGAGATAAGCCGGACCTGGGCTTGAGTGCACCTAGAGTTAGAGTAGAAAGTAGTGGGCGCGTGTCGGCTTTGCTTGCATTAGTGTCTCATGAAATCTACACTCGGACGAGGTTCTTCTGGTTGGCTTCTTTTTCTACCCTTTGGGTCGAAGGGGTTGTTGGTCAGCTGAATTGTCGACTCCGGGAACCGATCATTTGGAAGTTGGCTAAGTGAGGCCTCTTCAGGATTTGATGATGCCACTCCTTCTGGGAATCGTATCATCGACCCTGAAAGTCTGTGACACCGACGACCGCATAGGATGTCGTACCTTTGTCAGTTACTATGACATCCACCTGTGAGAGGGTTTGGGGGTTATGCAGGTAACTAGACCTTCAGACTACCAGTTTGTTTCTTGATCTGAGATCCTGGGTATTTATGGAGAGTTCTGAGGTCTGTCAGAGACCAGTTGGAGAGTTCTGAGGTCTGCCAGAGACCAGTTGGAGAGTTCTGAGGTCTGTCAGAGACCAGTCAGAGTTATGTTATGAGGGTCTATCAGAGACCAGTGTTGGAGCTTTGTTTTGGGTCTATCAGAGACCAATATTGGAGTTTTGTTCTGGGTCTGTTAGAGACCAGGGTTTGAGAACTTCTGGAGGGTCTATCTGAGACTTCTTGATATGGTTCAGGCTATTCAGCTATGACATTTGGTCCCTGTTGCATGTTACTTGCATTGCATTGTTTGCATACCCATTATCATTGCATCCCCATTAACGGGTGTCTGTGCTGCAGGTGCATTTGCATATTCCCTGGTTCTAGTGCCCGGACTTCTGCTTGTTGATTATGGCTGGGTTAAGGAAGACAGTTGCGTATAAGCTGCCGACACCGGATATTACTCCATTGCTTGGTCTGATGTCTCTTGCTGATGAGGAGGTTAGGAGAAGTTTCAGAATGAGTCATGGTAGATTGCTGAGATTAGTCTGCAAGCCAACTGCTGATGAGATGAATGGGCTGTACACGCTGATGCAATTCTATGACCCAACATTGAGATGTTTCACGTTTGCTGACTTTATTCTGGGGCCTACTATTGAAGAGTATGTGGAGTTTACTGAGCTACCTGTACAGAACAAGGTTCCCTTTATTCACTCTGCTGCTGAGCCCAAATTGGAGGACTTAGCTAAGGCCTTGCACATGAATGCTGATGAACTGTTAGTGACTTCTTGGCTTGGAGTTCCGGGTTTCTCCCTTGATTTTCTGGTTGGCAAAGCTCAAGAGTATGCCAAGAACGGATGTTGGGTGGTCTTTAACGCTATCTTGGCCCTATGCATATACGAAATAGTGTTGTTCCCTAACTTACCCAACTTTGTGGACTTGGACGCTTTCCATCTGTTTGCTGCTGGCAACCCGGTGCCCACTTTGATCGGAGACTTCTATCATTCATTGCACTACAAGAATGAAAATAGAAGAGGAAAGGTTGTTTACTGCTGTGCACCGCTGTTGAACATGTGGTTTAAGAGCCATCTCCCCCTGAAGGGACCTTTTGGGGATAGTGCGACTACAGCTAGCTGGCCAGAGCGCCTGATGAGGCTATCTTCCGAAGACATTGGGTGGTTTGATCGAGACTTGCTGGGGTCTGAGCTTATCTTCAGTTGTTCTGGGTACCCTAATGTTCCGCTGATAGGAAGAAAAGGGTGTATCAATTACAACCCTTCTCTGTTCGTTCGCCAGTTCGGATACGCGCTGAAGAACCCACCAAAGGAGGAAGAAGTACAGGAATCTCTGTACTTCACCGGTGATTTGAAGGGAGAGTTATTAGCCAAGATGCAGCATGCCTGGACGCGTATTAACAGAAGAGGGAAGCCGCTGTTAGGGAAGAATGATTGTCAGGCTTATGCACCCTATAGAGTTTGGATCCAGGAGAGAGCAAGACAGTTACTGATGCCATTTCCAGCTGCACCAGTCCCTGTTCATATTCCGGTGGAAGAGCCAACCACTGTTTCTAGGGAGGCCTACGAGCAAGTTGTTAGAGAAAAGGAAGCCTTAATGAAGATCAATGAAGGGTTAGAGCAAGAGCTAGCTCAGATACGCAGCGAGAAAAACAAGGTTGTGCATGCCTTCCAACAGCAGATCGAGCTAGTAAACAGACTAGGGGCGGAGTTGACTGAGGAGAAAAAGAAGCGCGAACGTCTGGGGCAAGAGTTCAGAAGCTCCCATGACATGCTGGAATCCAAAAAGAAAGCACTCGATGCCGCACACCGAGAAATCTCTTCTTGCAACAAGACTTGGAATGCTACACTGACCAACAATAAAAAGAGGGAAGATAAGTTGAAGCAGCAAATTTCCGACCTCGAAGAGCAGTTGAAGGCTAGCATTAAGAAGTATGAAGAAGAAGTGATGACCCGGTATAGTCTCCAGAATGCATTGACCAAGGCCATCGAGGGCAGGAACGAAGCCGTGTCTCAGAAGCGGAAGTTAGAGGATCGCTTCGGAGAAGGGGCATGGGAGGAAACTGCTGGAGACGTGCGACGTGTGCTCAAACGAAGAAACCAACTTATTGAAGGGCTGCTTACCCGACCAGGTCATCCAGAGACCAAGAAGTTAATAGAAGAGTACCGGGCTTATGGGAGTACTTGATCATTTCATGTATTAACTTGATGCTTTATTTGCATAGTGCTGACCATCACCAGGATTGTTGGTTGAGGTCAGGCCTTCTTATTGTACTCAGTGATATTGTATTCTTGGCTTATTGGATTTCTCTGCAATATATGAGGCTTTCTATGATTCAGCTCCTATCTTCGTATTGCTAGCACTGTCACCGCACTGGCACATTTGCACTAGAATCGGGGAATGATGTTCCCTAATGCACAGACACACATTGCATTGCATTCATATTCATATTGAATTACAGGTGATTATTGGATGGTATCTTATTTCCTGCTCTGTACCAGGTATTTTCAGGATTGCAGATCAGCGCCCACACCGATACTCCACTCGCACCAATTGCCGAAGAATCATGGATCAAATGCAGAACGAGATGCAAGATATGCGCGAGAAGCTAGCGCTCTTCATGCAGACCATGGAGACTATTGCGAAAGGGCAGGAGAATCTGCAAGCTATGGTGCAGCCTCTGTTGGCAAGGAACGCTGGGCATGGGAATGAGGATCATCAGTCTGTGCGAGTCGACACTGTTCATGGGGATGGTACTCCCACACCAGTGGCTCCACCTGTAGTCAATATACCTGCTGGTAATGTCAACAACGGTACTGTTGCTGGGAACGGTAACGTTGGAATTGGGAACGAGACTGCTGTCCATAACGTTGGGCTTGGTGATGTCAACTTGGGCGATAATATGGGAGGCAACGGCTTCGGTAATGCTGGATTCAGGTTCAATGATCAGGGATTCGATAATGCTGGGAAATACGGTTTCAATGCTCAAGGCTTTGGGCAGGACGGATTTGGCATGACTAATCAGGGTTACGGAGGATTCGGAAACAGAAACGGCGCTGGGTTAATGGCTTTTGGACCTGCTGGAGTTGTTCCGGGGTACGGTAACAGAGGGCGAGGCCCGGTGATGAATCAGATTAGAGCTGGCCGTAACAATGGATACGATGGGTATGGAGCTGGGAATGGTAACTGGCAAGAGGATCAGCAGGAGGACGCTTTCTCCGGCGGAGGTTTCGAGGGGCCTATAGATGACTCCCAGAGGATCAGAATGCTAGAAGAGCAGATGAGGGGGGTCGTGAACCAAAGTGTTGTGGGCTTGGATATGTCAACAATGGGCCTGGTACCTGGCTTGAGGGTGCCAATCAAATTTAAAGCTCCTACATTTGATAAGTATAAAGGGGACACCTGTCCGAAAGTGCACGTGCGGTCTTATTACAGAAGGATGTCTGCGTATTCAACTGATGAGAGGATGATAATGCATTTCTTTCAAGATAGCTTGTCAGGTCCTTCCCTAGAGTGGTATATGGGATAGGAACCAATGCATATAAAGACAATGAAGCAACTGGAAGAGGCATTTGTAGCTCACTATAAGTATAACAGCGACTTGGCACCCAACCGGGTCCAATTGCAAGGGTTGTCTCAGAATAAGGGTGAGAGCTTTAAAGAGTATGCGCAAAGATGGCGCGACATGGCTGCTAGGGTCCGTCCCCCTTTAGAAGACAAGGAAATGAATGACATGTTCATAGGAACATTCACCGGCATGTTTTATGACAAGTTGTTTCACACATCTTTGGCCAGTTTCTCAGACTTAATTCTGATGGGAGAAAAGATTGAAAGTAACATTAAACAGGGAAGATTCCAAGCTGAGGAATCTACTGCATCTGGCAGTAACAGGAAGGCTTTTGGTGGGCGCCGTCAAGGCGATGCAAGCGCAGTGTTTGGGGGCCGAGGCAGAGGCCGGGGCAGAGGTCGAAACCAGTATAATCATCCGCAGCAGGTGGCAAGCGTTACTATTCCGTTTCAGCAACAACCGTTTCAACAACAACAGCAACAGCAGCAGCAGCAGCCACAGCAGGGGGCGCAGCCTGCCCAACGCAGATTCCAGGGGGTAAACCAAGGAGAGTGTTTGAGAAGCCTCCTTCAACGTATGCAGATTTGTTACAGACGTTGTTGAGTTTGAACTTGGTAGAGAAGAGAACTCTGGCACCAATAACAGGTACTCCTCCGTATGGTTATGATGCAAGCAGACACTGCGAATTCCACTCTGGGGCCCCGGGCCACGATGTAGAGGGTTGCCATGCTTTCAAGCATGTTGTGCAGGATCTATTGGATAGTAAAGCTATCAATTTTGGAACAGCGAGTCCGAATATAGTGCAGAAGCCCATGCCTAACCATGGGGCAAACGCCATTCTAACTGAGGAGGGTTTGAATCTGATTATGAATGTGGATGATCTAAAGACGCCGCTGAGCGAGATAAAGAGCAGACTATTGCAAGGGGGTGTCTATCCAGGATGTGACGAGTACTGCTTAGAATGTTGGACCCTAGCTGGGGGGTGTGATGACTTAAAGAAAGGTGTTCAGGCTTTAATAGATGGCGGCACACTGCAGTTTGACCGAGCAGCAATTGAAGAACCTGCAGGGGCATTAGCAGATAGTCAGAGTGATGTGGCCACTGTGACGATTCCTCGAAAGACAATCACCATAACGGCGCCGGCCCAGCGACCACCGATCACTATCGCTAAAGCCGGACCAATCCCGTACGAAAGCACCAAAGCAGTCCCTTGGTCTTATGGGTTGGAAGTGTATTGTGACGGAGTAAAAATTGATGTTAACAAGCAGCCAGCTGAGGCTGTAGATAACGTTGTTGGTACCGGAGGCATGACAAGGAGTGGAAGAATCTTCATCTCACCTGAGGTAGAAGCCGAAAGACTGGCAAAGGGGAAGGGGAAGATGGTTAAGAATGTCCCAATGCAGGGGAATGGAAAAGAAGCAGCATCGAAAGATGTAGAAGAGTTCATGTGCTTGATTCGTAAAAGTGATTATAAGATTGTGGAGCATCTGCAGCAGACGCCGTCAAAAATATCTATACTGTCATTGCTATTGTGTTCTGAAGCGCACAGAAATGCTTTGCTGAAAGTCCTGGATACTTCCTTCGTACCCCAAGATGTTTCCGTAAATCAGCTGGAAGGAGTATTGGCACATGGGAATGCAGGCCATAGCTTGGGCTTTACCGACTTCGATTTGACCCCAAAGGGGAGGGAGCATAATATGGCGCTTCACGTCTCTGTGGAATGTAGAGGATCAGTCATGTCGCATGTATTGGTAGACACCGGATCGTCTTTGAATGTGCCGCCCAAGAAAGCGATGATGAAGCTAGATGTCAGAGGAATCCTGTGCACGCCCAGTGACTTGGTAGTCAGGGCATTCGATGGCATGCGAAGAACAGTTTTTGGATCTATAACATTGCCTTTACAGGTGGGGCCGGAGGTTTTCGCGACTGAATTTTATATCATGGACATCCAGCCTGCATATAGTTGCCTTCTCGGACGACCCTGGATTCATGGGGCTGGGGCAGTCACGTCGACTTTGCATCAAAAGTTGAAATATATGGTGGGAGACAGCGTGGTCACTGTATGTGGAGAAGAAGACATCCTGGTCAGCCATCTGTCATCGTTTAAGTATGTGGAGGTCGATGGAGAGATTCACGAAACACCCTGCCAGGCATTTGAAGGGTCGTGCATCAAGGACAAAGGTCCCGGGCCGAGCAAAGTGTCGGAGATAGCCGTCTCGTCATATAAAGAAGCTCAAGCTCTAGTAGAGACTGGTGAGACCAAGGGATGGGGCAAAGTGCTGGATATTCCTGTGAAGATGGACCGATTCGGGTTGGGATACCAACCGTCATCATCGACCCCTGCTGTGGGGGCACCCCGTTTCAGAGGACCAATAACCATTACTGCCAGTGGAGTATGCCATGAGACCATCAACGCTGCTTCAGAGTCTGACGAAGGAGACAGCGACTGCGATATGGACGCCTGGATTCAGCCGAGCGTGCCAGGACAGGGATTGTGCAATTGGTCCATTCAGGAGATTGTTCCTGTGACTCTTAAACAGTAATGCTTTGTTTTATTAATTGTTGAACAATCTGGTGTCTTTCCCGGGGCATCATGATTTGCTTAGGGTTGTGCTGTTATGAACATTGCGTGTTTATCATTAAATAAAAGGCGTTTTTTTCATGTGCAAATATTGCGATCTCTGTTTTTCTTGTTTTGTGTTTTTCAATAAAATGGCAACGTGGTTATTCGCTTTATACGCATTTTGAAGCATTTAACCATTCCTTTTGCAGGATAACATTTTCAGATGACATCCTTGAACCACCTATGACTCGTCCCGACTTTGAACACCCAGTATTTCAGGCCGAAGAGGAGATTGTTGAAGATGGTGACGTTCCCGAAGAATTATCTTGGTTGGTGAAACAAGAAGAGAGAGTCATTCTGCCTCACGAAGAGGTCATCGAAATTATCAATCTGGGGTCGGAAGGGGTTGAAAAGAATATTCGTATAGGAGCTGCACTGCAGAGCAACGTCAAGCGAAGACTGGTTGAAATGCTCAGAGAGTATAGTGATGTGTTCGCTTGGTCGTATGAAGATATGCCAGGGCTCGATACAGATATGGTTGTGCACCGTCTGGCGTTGAAAGAAGAATGCCCGCCGGTCAAACAAAAGCTTCGCAGAACTAGACCCGATATGGCAGTGAAGATTAAAGAGGAAGTTCAAAAACAGTGGGATGCTGGTTTCCTAGCTGTGACAAAATATCCCTCATGGGTCGCTAACATTGTACCAGTGCCAAAGAAAGACGGTAAAGTGAGAATGTGCGTAGATTACCGTGATTTAAATAAAGCGAGCCCGAAGGATGATTTTCCACTTCCTCATATCGATGTGCTAGTTGACAACACTGCTCAATACTCCGTATTCTCCTTCATGGATGGCTTCTCAGGCTATAATCAGATTAAAATGGCGCCAGAGGACATGGAGAAGACTACTTTCATAACGCCTTAGGGAACATTTTGTTATAAAGTGATGCCCTTCGGATTGAAGAATGTTGGGGCAACGTATCAGCGTGCAATGACGACTCTTTTCCATGATATGATGCATAAGGAGATCGAAGTTTATGTTGACGATATGATTGCCAAATCCCAGACGGAGGAAGAGCATCTGGTGAATCTGCTGAAGTTATTCAAAAGGCTTAGGAAGTTCAGGCTAAGACTGAACCCTAACAAGTGCACCTTCGGGGTGAGATCGGGTAAACTGCTGGGGTTTATCGTAAGTGAAAAAGGAATAGAGGTTGATCCTGCAAAAATAAAAGCAATACAAGAGATGCCGACGCCTAAAACAGAGAAAGAGGTGCGCGGGTTTTTAGGGAGGTTGAACTACATCGCCTGGTTCATATCTCACCTAACTGCTACGTGTGAACCATTATTCAAGCTGTTGAAGAAAGATCAAGCGGTAACGTGGAACGAAAATTGTCAAAAGGCGTTTGATAAAATAAAGCAGTATTTGCAGGAGCCTCCTATTTTGATACCCCCAGTGGCGGGGAGACCCTTGATTATGTATTTGACAGTTCTTAAGGGAAGCATGGGTTGTGTTCTCGGTCAACACGACGAGACAGGAAGAAAAGAGCATGCGATCTACTACTTGAGTAAGAAGTTCACAGATTGTGAATCTCGATATTCAATGCTTGAAAAAACCTGTTGCGCGCTAGCCTGGGCCGCCAAGCGTTTGAGGCAATACATGCTGAATCATACAACCATGCTCATCTCGAAGATGGATCCTATCAAATATGTATTCGAAAAGCAGGCGTTGTCAGGAAGAATTGCCCGTTGGCAGATGGTCTTGACTGAATATGACATCTAGTATGTCTCGCAAAAGGCTATAAAGGGGAGTGTACTGTCTGAGTACTTGGCAGAGCAGCCTATTGAAGATTACCAATCGATGAGGTTTGATTTTCCTGACAAGGATATTATGTACCTAAAGATGAAAGATTGTGAAGAGTCGTTGCCAGATGAAGGACCAGAATTGGGTTCCAAGTGGAAGTTGATATTTGACGGAGCTGTGAACGCTTACGGTAGCGGAATAGGGGCAATCATCACTACTCCACATGGGTCGCACATCCCGTTTACTGCTCGATTGACTTTTGCAGTTACCAATAATGAGGCCGAATACGAAGCTTGTATAATGGGGCTTGAAGAAGCCATTGATTTGCGAATCAAAAATCTAGACCTATACGGAGACTCAGCTCTGGTGGTGAATCAAATCAAAGGGGAATGGGAGACACGTCAGCCCAATTTAATACATTACATGAACTATGCGAGGAGATTGTTGCCTTTCTTTGACAAGGTTGAATTGCATCATGTACCGCGAGCAGAAAATCAAATGGCTGACGCCCTGGCCACTTTGTCTTCCATGTACAAAGTTAACTTCTGGAACGAGGCTCCCAGAATTATTATCTCTCGACTTGACAGACTTGCCTTCGTATTTGCTATTGATGAGGCATCCGATGATAAACCATGGTATTTTGATATCCTTAATTTCCTGAAGAATAAAGAGTATCCGGCTGGGGCATCCAGTCAAAATCAGAAGACTCTCAGGAGATTGGCGGGTAATTTCTACTTGAATCCGGATGGTGTCTTATACAGAAGAAATCACGACTTGGTGCTGCTGCGTTGTGTAGATGAAAAAGAGGCGAAGTTGCTCATGGAGGAAATACATGAAGGTACATTTGGTACGCATGCTGGTGGGCATGCTATGACGAGGAAGCTGCTGCGAGCAGGTTATTTTTGGCTGACTATGGAAACTGATTGTTTCAAGTTTGCGAGGAAGTGCCACAAGTGCCAAATCTATGTTGATAAGATCCATGTGCCTCCGAGTCCTCTAAATGTGATGTCATCGCCATGGCCATTCTCGATGTGGGGAATCGATATGATTGGAAAGATCGAGCCGACGACTTCTAATGGGCACCAGTTCATTCTAGTAGCAATCGATTACTTCACCAAATGGGTGGAGGCGGCGTCCTACGCAAATGTGACTAAGCAGGTGGTGGCCAGATTCATCAAGAGAGATATCATTTGCAGATATGGGATCCCCGAACGGATAATCACTGACAACGGTTCAAACCTGAACAACAAAATGATGAAGGAGCTCTGTCAGGATTTCAAGATCGAACATCACAAATCCTCCCCTTACCGACCCAAGATGAATGGCGCTGTTGAAGCGGCCAATAAGAATATCAAGAAGATCGTTCAAAAGATGGTGGTGACCTATAAGGATTGGCACGAGATGCTACCTTTTGCTTTGCACGGTTATCGTACGACGGTACGCACATCAACCGGGGCAACCCCGTTCTCGTTGGTATATGGTATGGAAGCTGTCCTACCATTGGAAGTTGAGATTCCTTCTCTGAGAGTATTGCGAGACGTCCAACTAGATGAGGCAGAATGGGTGAAAGACAGGCTGAACCAACTGAGTTTAATGGATGAGAAGAGGCTAGCTTCTCTAGCATACGGTCGTTTATACCAGAGCCGAATGAAGAAAGCATATGATAAGAAGATACATCCTCGGAGCTTTCAGACGGGCGACCTTGTGCTGAAAAGGATTCTCCCACCGCAGGCAGATCACAGGGGCAAGTGGACCCCCAACTACGAAGGGCCATACGTTGTCAGAAAAGTCTTTTCAGGAGGAGCGTTGTTGTTGTCCACCATGGACGGTGAAGACTTTACGTCGCCTGTGAATTCGGACGCAGTTAAAAAATACTTTGCTTGAAATTGACCCGCTGGACAGAAAAAAGAGGGTCCAGGCAAAAATGGGGCATCCTGGCGAACCAAAAACAGAATGAAAGGTTCGGGCAAAAATTAGGGATAAAATTGAAAAAAAATATACACCCGCGAAGTTGAAAACCTACACTGGGCGGCTTCGGCAAAAAGGGGTATCCCGGTGAACTGAAAACCCGTGAAGGGCGGTTCACGCAAAAGTTAGGGATTTGAAAAGCAAATGACTGCGGTCCGAATTTGATACCGTATTGAGCATTGGTGCGGGAGAATATACTCGATGGGTCGATTATCAGATACAATCTCTTCGGAAGTGTGGATACCGGGAAAGCATTAGAGTCGGGCGAGTCATAGGAGGATCAGTTCGGGATGTTCGTCTGCATCCCGTTGCCGACATGTGTACAAATTTAATTTGTCAATATATTTATGCTTCTTGTGCATACTTGTATATTTCTTGTGCGTAGCTTCCTCTTTTCAGGAGTTACATCCCGTGTACAAAACTCCGCCCATTCAGGGGCCCTATCAATAAAATCTGTCATTCAGTATTTGATGTTGGTTCTTTACTATTTTGTGCATGATAAACGCCTAGGATTGATGAAACTAGCATGTGCATAACGCCATTGGCCCTTTCCAACAATTGCTAAAACTTTGAATTAACTGAAAACGATGTCACTAACGCTAACCTGAATAGATTTGGTCGCATAGGCCTGTCTTGTCTTGTTTGCGTTGTTGCAGGGATCATGGCCGCATGAAGCGGACGATCAAAAGATTGCAGTATGGACCAGAAGCTCGTAACGAAAGACTCGATCCCCACGCAGGTCGCGTTCCCAAGATCGCAATGTTCCTCACTGAAGAAGGATCAAATTCCCCAGCTAGTCATGGCTTATCCAAAGGACATTCTCCATCAAAGTCGTTTATCTTCAGCAGAATTTGGCGATTATAAGATTGTAGACTGTATTCAGACAGTGCATCTCAAGCAGAGTGGTTTAGCCTCAGAAGACTAATATTTCCAATTGGTGAGCTGCATTCGGGCAGTTTACCTTTCCCCGCAGGATCATTTACTCTCCCCCAGCGGAGTCAGTTGATTTTCCCCGAGAGAATCATCCCATCCCCCGTGGAGTTCTCTTTTCAGCAAGTGTTTGCCTTCCTACCAGTGGAACTCGAAGATTAAGACTCTCCCCGGCAGAGTTGGTTTTGTGCTCTGGCATTTATTTTGCCAGAATATCGTGTGATACCCGTTCATTCCCCAGCAGAAGTCCAATCTTACTGTGTTCATCTACTATTCCTCAACAGAGTTATTTTCCCCAGCAGGGTGTTACTTCAATGAGGTGATTGGTATTGAGTTCCCAATTTCCTAGCTGGGTCGACTTCACTCTTCCAGTATTTATTTTGCTGGAATAATTCCGTAGCACCTGGCTATCCCCAGCGGAATCGGCATTGTCTTCAGCATTTATTTTGCTGAAGCGGTTTCCTGTATCCCAGCAGTTCGAGTCTGCATTTGCATCGGCATATAGTGTCATAATTGCATCCACTAAATAAACCCGCGTAGCATTTCCATGTCGAATGGAGCATTGCGTCATTATCAAACATACGCATTTTTGAAACATAAACTAGGTTGGCTAACCGTTGGTTTCAAGTATTGTTATCTTGCAGGTGGAGAGAGCTCTTGCTCAAATGAATTACCAGACATTCAAGATCTCGACGTGAGACATTCAATGAAGTGCCAGCTTTGGCACTATTCCCCACAGAGTTATCATGATGAAGTTCTCTTTGTCTCCGAGCAGAGTTATTTGTGTAAATTTCTCTTGTTTTCCCCGCCAGAGTTAGTAGGCAAAATCTCTCCTTGTCCCTAAGCAGAGTTATTTGTCATCAAAGGGTTTCATGAATCAGAATTTCAGAGGCTGCCGCCGGTTATCAGAACAGGCGTCCGGTAGCTTGGTTTCCAAATATCCCAGGTAGAGTCCGCTTCAAAGTCGCTGTCACGTCAGTGCTAAGAAGTTTGTGGTTTGGGATCAATGGAGAAATGAGTCCTGACGTGGACAATTTTATTGACGGGATTTATTCGTGCTAGAGAAATGGGTATCCTAACGTGGACAGATTTATTTCCCCGGGCTGATAAGAGGTGTTAGTCCTAACGTGGACAGGTTCGACTTCTCCGAATGGATGGAATGTGAAGTCCTGACGTGGACATAGTGATTTCCTCAAGATAACGATATGCGCTAGTCCTAACGTGGACAAATTTGAATTTCAGAATTGATTGAATGTGAAGTCATGACGTTGACGGAATTGATTATTACTTGTGTTGGTGTCCTGACGTGGACCATTTATTTCCAGCAGATATCTCTATTCGTACTAGTGAGATGTGCGTCCTGACGTGGACAAGTTTATAGTTCTTTGTGATGACAAGATACGAGAGTCCTGACGTGGACAAATTTATCCTTCTTCGTGTTGTTGGCAAAGTAGGAGTCCTGACGTGGACGAGTTTTATTTCCCCAGCAAGTCGATGACGCGCGAGTCCTGACGTGGACAAGTTTTATTTCTTCAGCAGGTTGAGATGTGAGTCCTGACGTGGACGAGTTTTATTTCCCCAGCAAGTCGAAGACGCGCGAGTCCTGACGTGGACAAGTTTTATTTCTTCAGCAGGTTGAGATGTGAGTCCTGACGTGGACGAGTTTTATTTCCCCAGCAAGTCGAAGGTGCCTGAGTCCTGACGTGGACAAAATTTTATTTCCTCAGCGAGTCGAGAGGTGAGTCCTGCCGTGGGCAAATCAAGACGAAACGTGAGTCCTGACGTGGACAAGTTTATTCCTTACGTGGAAAGAGAAGTTTATTCCTTACGTGGAAAGAGGTGTTCCTTACGTGGAAAGATGGGAGTCCTTACGCGGACAGATTCAGAAAAGAAGTTGGTTTCCCTACGTGAAAAAAAGATGTGTTCCTTACGTGGAAGAGTTTAGTCCTGACGTGGACAGATACAGAAGAAATGATTCCTTGCGTGGACGATGTTATTCCTAACGTGGAAGAGTTTATTCCGTGGATGATTTATTTCTGATGCAATGCAGATGAATTATCCCCAGTGAAGTCGCCGAGATTTTTCCGAGTTGACGACAGAGGGAGTCCTGACGTGGACAAGTTTTAGTTGAGATTTCTTCGTGTGGACAAAACAGGAGTCCTAACGTGGACAAGTTTTTCGATGATAGAAGCTTTTTCAGGCTGATGAAAATAATCCCCAGCACGGTAGCTAATGGATCAGTGGGTTGCCGTAACCGTCAGATTCAGTTGATGAATGTCGTTCCCCAAGCAGTGGTGCAGTTTATTTATGCGGTTGGCAAATTTCCGGGTTCTTAGTATTCAACTGTCTCGTACCTCGAATGTTTGAAGGCCGTTCGCTCTTCACCCAATCGGGTCCAAGTCGCTTGAATAGGGGCAACTGTTGCACCCTAAAATTTTCTCAACCTTATTCACTTGGTTTATGTTTCAATTGCATTAGCATATAGAGTCATGCACATAGTCTAATCATCTGCATAGCATAGCATAGCAAATCATCCAACAAGGGACCAAGTACTATTCCCATCTCTATGAGCCTATCAAGAGGTTATCATTCAAATCCAATCTCATTCAAGTCATCAGAAAGAATTTGAAAGCTAAGAAGTCAGTGGATCAAGCAGTACATCTATCTCCTATCTGAGGGTATCTGAGGATCATCAAAGAAGATGTGAGCTGTGAATTGAGCTGAGTATGGAGAGGCTATAGATATCATGGGAGACTTAGAAAGTCATTTGGAGAAGGAGGCAAGTCATTGATGTGATCACAAGAGTTGCAGTTGAAGGCAGTCAACTAGGGTTTCATCTGGGTCAACTCTAGGTCAACCCTAAGTCAATTGATTGATTGAAAGGCATTGAGGTCTATTGGAGAGATGTGGGGTTCATAATTTGACATGTGGAGAAAGATATGGTGATATGCCAAGAAGAAATCAAGAGAAATCAAGGAGAAGAGGAGTTTCTAAATTAGGGTTTCTGTGTAAAATCCCCTGATTTAGGTCAAATTTCCAAGCAAGATAAGTCAAAATGCAAGCTTCAAATGGATCCTTGGTCAACATGAAACTTGTAGAGGATCTCAATACCTTTAATTTTAGTGGTGGAAGGCATCAAGGATATTTATAGAACTTAAGTTATGGTCCTTGCAAGTTACAGGTCATCTGAGGTATCTGAAATTTTGTTTGGGAAAGTTACTTGTCTTCCAAGCAATTTTTACCCCTCAAGGAGATTTCAAATGAATTTCTGGTCAACATAAGAGTTGTTCCTCATTGTCTTAGATTTCTAGAATGGTATGGTATTCCTTCATATGATTTGTGGAACTCTACTTATGGTCTTGGCAAGCAAAGGGTATTTTGGTCATCTGAGAATTACAGGTCATTTCAAGCCTATGCCCAAAACTCATACAAGGAAGCTTCAAATGGAAAACTTCACAACATCAAACTTGCTCCAAATGACATTTTGAGTCTAGAAAAGTGACCATGAAAGATTGGAAAGGCTCATAGCTCAAGGTTTCAAAATTGGTGGATTTAATGAATAAAAAATGACCTAAAAATGAGATTTTTCATAATTTGGCAAAATGGGATGAAATTATAGGTCATTTTGATTGGAAAAAATGTTTTAAGAACATTGGAAAAAGTAGAATTTTGAGTTTGGTTCAAGAATTGAAAGTTATGCATGGTTACTTACAAAGAAAGTTACATAATCCAAATCCAAGGGAAAGTGTGCATGGGAAGGTTCTACAAACTTCTAGGGCTTTCTATTCTCATCTATATATTGAATGAAGTAACTCCATGCCATGGTTGGTGAATCACTTTGTTCAAAACACAAGTTATACACAATTCTTCCAATTTGCAAAAGCTTTTCAAACTCCATCAAATCTCTCTCAATTTCCACATTTCTTGATTGGATCATCATCACCATCATTCATATATCATATTTTCATCAGAATTTGGTAGAATTGGAGAAGAACTCGTGTTGTTCAAGTTAATCATCCAAGAAGCAAGAACTTTGCAATTACAAGACCCAAGAGATTTGAGCCAGAATTTTTGCATACAGAACAAGGAACTGAGTGTGTTGATCAAGTTCCAATCACTGCAAGCATCAGATCCAAGGATCTCCATACCTGTTTTCATCATCATACCAGGTTGGTATCTCCATTCGAATTGATTGAATTAGATAGCATGTTAGGGAATTGTTAGTATAGAACGGTTAAGATAGGTTAGATGATGGATTGTGCAAAGTTTGGAGAAGTTTCATGAAGGTTGATCATGGTGTACCAATTCTGTTAGGGTTTGTATCTCATGGAATATGGCACGATAATCCCCATTAATTGGTTTAAAATGATCAGTGTGAAGTATAGATTAGGTTAGGATAAGATTGGGAAAGAATTGAAGTGGTTGATGACAGGTGATAATGGTGGAATCCGAATATTGCACCTATCGGGTTTGGAGTTTGGTTGAGTTTTAGAAGGAGTTATTGCTATGGCTGTGTAGGGGGAAGAAAATGGAGTGATTTTGGTTTTTATAGCGTGTGAATTCATGGAGAGACGAGGGAGAACGAAGCTGTTGAAAATGCATGCATGGTGAAGAATTTCTGAAACCCTAGGGTTTCTAAGGTTGAAGACGACCTTTGAGCCACACGATCCAGGGTTTGACTTGGACTCCAATCTTGATCCAGCGGCTGTGATTTAAAGCTGAAAACGGAGGGAGATTCAAAAGCCTCAACGCACCGTTTCATTTATTTTTCTGGCTGGGCTCATGATATCCTTGCTAATGACACCCCTATCCCCAGGCCCAAACTAAAATGAACTGAATATCTTGCTATATACACCGTTTCATCTTTTTATTTTTTGTTATATTTTCTGAGTGCATTGGGCCCAGACGCGCTTGCTATGCGCGCCCCCCAGTCTGGGCCCATTATCATTTTTTAACTGAATTGGTTACTTTCTGCACCCCATTTCCAATTATCTCATTTTAATTTCTTTCAAAAAATGTTAATTCTTTCAAAATTCATAAAAAATAGAAAAATGCATGATTTTAATTGGTTCTTTTTGCACATTGTTCATAATTTTGTCAAGAAAATTATCACATAAAAAAATTCCCCATTTCATTTTATTTTCTATTTTTGTCATATTTTTCTTTTAAATAGGTGTAAATAAAGTGTAGTTTAGTGCATGAAATTGTTAATTTTAGTTTGATTAGATGCTTTTATATTTTTGATCCATTATTTTTAGGTTGATTAGTATATATTGTTAGCTTGTATATAAAATTTAATTCATATTTTTAGGATTTAATTTTAGGTGACTTGTTTAGGTGTGAATAACATGATCAAAACTAGGTTTTAGGAGATAACATAGGAGAATTAGATCATTTCCCTTAGGAGTTGTGGATTGAATTTTTGGCGTATGGGACTATAGGGATTATGGGTAGTTAATAGATCCCTTAGAAATTATTAGGATTCCCCTACTGCTATTAGTACTATCTGTATTTGTTTGACTGTGTGGTGTGCCCTCTTTAGGGTTTATTATTTTGTCTGTGTGGGGTATTGGGATTGCTTTGGGGATTGGGAGAACTGAAGACTTGTGATGATGAAGCCATTGGAGATCAAGAGATTGAAGACCAACTTCCAGAGTTGATGAGGGTATCCTTTGCTGGCAACTGTTGAGGAGCATAGGGTTTAGGAGCTAGGCAGAGCTCTAGAATAGAAAGCTTGTTTCACAAACATGGAAGGCCTTGTCTGCCTCCATCCTTTCTCTATGATTCAAAGTCTCTTTCAAATATCCACCTCCTTCCCTTGGAAGGATCAGTGAATGTATTTGAAAGATAGAACTTTTGAGAGAAACTTGTCTGTATAATGTTAACAGTTAATGAGCCACCCTTGGTAGGCAGTTTACTGTTTAACATTCATTTCATCTTGTGGACTGATATTCCTCTTGGAGATTGAGACTTGAAGAAAAGCCATTGTAGATTGGAGACTGATGACAGAGACCTTGCTTGAAGGCTGTGGAGATGGAGATTGATGCTTGCTGAAGCTGGTAGCTGTTTGGAGATGACTTGAAGTCAGATGTTGATCAGAGCTGTTGTGCTGTTTATTTTTCTGCTATTATTCATTTCTGATGTATTGATTGGTTTTCTCTGACTGTATTGTTTGTTGTTTACCCTGTTGGGTTGAAAGTGAATTCTGTTCACTTTTGCCTATTATGTTCTAGGTTCGAGGTTGAGTGGGACTCCCTTGCCTCGCTTGTATTGCTGCATCCATGCATTTTACTGCTTTACTGTATATATCTGCTATTGTTTCTATTTTCGTCTATTCCCTTAGGATCTCTGTTTCTCTCTGTGCAAGAGAGGAGCATGATAGACACTAGGTCTTAACCCATGCATGATAACATTAGGTTAGTTTGATTCCCTTCGCAACCGTAGGTTAGAGTTCTGTCTCTACTTTCTCAAAACAAACAGAAAAACACAATAAATCTTTCAAACACAATAAAAGACACTTCTTCCGCAAAAGAATGTGAACTCATCAAAACGTCATTTTTGTCCGCTTGGACCAGTAATCAGAAAAACCCTTTTTCAGAAGGAATAAAAACAATCAAAACAGACTGGTGTCGTACGTGGCCCAAACTACGTTTGCTCAGATCTTTCATGCTGTATGAAAGTACGTAGGCATAGGATGCGATATCCTAGCGAGCAACCTTCCCCTCCTTTCCCGTAGGTAGGCGAACTACGTTGACTCTGATTTCTCGTTCCAGACGGGAATACGTAGGCATAAAGTGCGATACTTTGCCGAGTCATTTTCTTTTCTTTTTGACCCCTGACCTGTAGAATAGATAGAAATAACAATCCATACCCGAAAACAAGCGTGGATCCCGTCGAGTACGACAGACGTGAGGGGTGGTAATACCTTCCCCTTGCGTAACCGACTCCCGAATCCAGGTTTTGGTTGTGATGACCATTCCTTTCCCGTCTTTGCGGTAGGTTTACCTCGAGCGTTTCCTTTCCCCTCTTTGGGATAAATAACGCACGGTGGCGACTCTTCTGTTCAGCCGGCGCCGATTTTCGCAGTAGCGACACAAGGGATACCAACCAGGAGTTGGGATAACATCCACTAAGGAGCACCAATACTGCCGACCAAGAGTCGAAAAAACATCCTTCATGAAACTACCAACCGAGAGTTGGAATAACGACACTGCAGGGGATAAAGTCCGACCAGAAATCTGGAACTAAAACTGCTAACCAATAGTTAGGATCAACGAGACCTACTGACTGGAAATGAATTGACAACAGTTGAAAACTACCAACCAAGAGTTGGAAACAAGCAACTCTGCTGTGGAGGAACAGGACTACCACCCAATAGTGGGAACAACGTCCAAAGGAAAACTACCAACCAATAATTGGAAGCGTCAAATAAGGACCGCCAACCAATAGTCGGAACCGCGAGAAAAATCACCAACCAAAAGTTAGAATCAAAGCATCAACCAATGGTTGAAACCATAGAATAAAAGCCACCAACCAATAGTCAGAACAACGAGGAGACTGCCAACCAATAGTCGAAACAACGAGGAGATTACTATCAACTAATAGTTGAAACCGGCAAAGACTACTATCAACTAATAGTTGAAAGAGTAAAAGAAGGACTACCAACTAATAGTTGGGAGAGTCGAAAGAAGACCACCAACCAATAGTCGGAACAATGAATAAAGACCGCCAACCAATAGCTAGAAGGGTCGAAAAAAGACCACCAACCAATAGTCGGACAGCGTACAGAGACCACCAACCAATAGTCGGAACAATGAATAAAGACCGCCAACCAATAGTCGGAACAATGAATAAAGACCGCCAACCAATAGCTGGAAGGGTCGAAAAAAGACCACCAACCAATAGTCGGAACAGCGCATAGAGACCACCAACCAATAGTCGGAACAATGAATAAAGACCGCCAACCAATAGTCGGAACAATGAATAAAGACCACCAACCAATAGTTGGAAGAGTAAATGAAGGACTATCAACCAATAGTCGAAATAACAAGGGAAGACCGCCAACCAATAGTCTGATGAGAAAAAGGGGGACTACCAACCAATAGTCGGAAAAAAACTGCAAGGGATGACACCCAACCAAAAGTTGGTAAACCAGGCTGCTAACCAAGAGTCAGAACACAAGCCACTAACCAAGAGTTAGGATCGCCAGGAAAATAAATCCTCATCAACCAAAAGTCGGAACAAAAGCCACTAACCAAGAGTTAGGATTGCCAGAAAAATAAATCCTCATCAACCAAAAGTTGGAACAAGAGCCACTAACCAAGAGTTAGGATCGCCAGTAAAATAAATCCTCATCAACCAAAAGTCGGAACAAAAGCCACTAACCAAGATTTAGGATCGCAAAGATTGCCAACCAAGAGTTGGAACAAAAGCTACTAACCAAGAGTTAGAATAAGAGCTGCTAACTAAGAGTTAGTATAACCAAGAAAAATAGATCCTCCTCGACCAAAAGTCGGAACAAAAGCTGCTAACCAAGAGTTAAGATTGCAAAGATTGCCAACCAAGAGTTGGAACAAAAGCTACTAACCAAGAGTTAGGATAGCTAGGGGAAAGATCCTCATTGATCAAAAGCTACTAACCAAGAGTTAGGATAACTAGGGGACGCTACACGAAGCTGACTCCACCACATGAGACTACCAACCAAAAGTTGAGATGATCACCCAAAATTATCAACCAAGAGTCGAAATAAAAGGCCACTAACCAAGATTTAGGACAACAGCTACTAACCAAGCGTTAGAATAACAAAGATTGCCAACCAAAAGTTGGAATGAAGATTCTGCAAAGGGGAAACCAGAGATTACTAACTGAAAGCTAGGACGAGACACCCTGACTTACCAAAACGCCAGTCACCCTAAATTGGACTACGCCGGGGAATGCCGACCAAGAGTTGGAATAAGAGAATTAATAGACTCACAAAGGGATTTGAATCAATAAGACTCCATTAGGAAGAAGGCCAGACGACCAATGTTGGGAATGCTTCCAACCATATTCTGAATCAAACAATCTTCGTTCTTAATGGTAATCGGTACCAAACCTGGCTTATGTTTCCGATGCATATGTTTGAGAATGGCGTAATGCTCCATACGAAATGGAAATGCTACGCGTTTGGGAGGATGCTATGCAACGATGCAAAATGCAAAGGGATCTCCTCTAGCAAAATAAATGCTAGAGAAGAGAGACCGGCTTCGCTGGGGAAAACCGGGTATCACAGAATTACTCCAGCAAAATAAATGTTGGAAAGGTGAAACCGACTCTGCTGAGGAATAACAGAAGGTGTCAAGTATGATTGGACTCTCTTGGGGATAGCTTGCGCGTGCCAATGATGATTGCGCTTTTCCGGGGGAAAATAGACGAAGTTTTTCTGCGTACCAATGGCAATTGGATTCTGGAATGATGCGTCAACACGGATTGGGTTTCCTAATAACCACCAATAGGCCCTGAGCTGTAGATTATCTGTGATAGGTCAGTTACAGCTGACGCTGGAAAATATCTTGTCTAGATTCAAAGGTTTTAGTTGAAGGGTCGAGGGATAGTAACACGACTTCCCGACATTCGCTTTGAACTTGAAGGTTGATCGAACCTGCTTGAGTGGCTCTGCTGATACGGAGAGGAACAATTCCTTTGACTTCCATATCTTGCCCCAGCCAGTGGAATCTCTGTGGGGATGTTCCTCGAATGGAAATCTGCAATCTCTGCACCCTGATCTGCCTCAGCATCTTGAACCTTGAAGAGGTACTTCATATTAATTGCCCCATGGGCAATAAATAACTTCTGCGCTCTTAGGGTGACCTGCCCCTGTCTTACAACGACTTTGCCCCTGATTGGCTAATCTGTGGGGAAATACCCTGGTTTTCCTCGAGAGATTTATCAAATCTTTACCTGACTACTTCAGATTAACTAACTTCTGGATGGCTAACTCCCATGTTGTGATCGTTTGACATGGCTTGCCCCGGTTCATCGAAATTCAGGCATTCTGCATTCTATTCTAGTTAGACATTCCATTGTGGAAACTTCCCTGCTGTCAAGCGCTTACTCGCTAGTAAAACAAGTTGTTCTGCACAAAAGACATATCAAATGCAACACATACGGCGGTTTTGAAAATCCAATTCGGTTCACTGGAAAAAAAAATTTATGACATAAAGTGTATGAATCATTCATCAACATGTCAACATTAATACAACGCTGTAAGAAGAATCCTTTTAGGAGCCAGTTTCGATGTGATCTTTACTGAAGTATGCTTTCGAAACAAACCTGCTTCAATTAGGACTTTTTAAATGTTGTAACGTGGTCAGGTTCACGGTTTAAGAAAGAAAGGATATAGGCTCAAAATTCATTTTAACCCACCCATTCTCCGTGATGTTCTCCAATCCTATATTCAGCTAATTCGACCTTAGCGTTCACCTTTCAAAGGTTGATTGACAGGAGCGATGATTCAGGGAATCACACTTTTTTTTGGAGTGACAGTCACTTGCTTTTCGTCTATGGGCGCCCGGAGCCACACGATTTCGTTCTTGTTTGAGGATTTTTCTTTTGTAACCCTTTTTCGCTTTTCGTTTTTTCCATTCCCTAACTTTTGCCTGGACTAACTCTTTTGAGTTTCTTCGATTTTGAAGTCCAGCGGGATGCCCTAATTTTTTCCTAAGTTGCTTGTTTGCAAGATTCGACTTAGCGGGCTTTTTCTTTGATTTTTTTCTTCTTTCTCTTTTTTTTGAACAAATCGCGTGACACCGGCTTGTCTGACTTGTTTGAAAAGAGATTGTGACTGTTTTACTCTTGATCGACCAGGTTTAACCATTGTGGCTTTTTAGGTACGACCTATATAGGTGTGATCTATCCTCGAACGGGAACTCCCTTTGCAATTTGGACGCTTGGTCAAATTAGCTGACACCTACCCTTCCCTAGGTTAAGATTGAGGGTTTTTCATTTTTAGAAAGAAACTCCTACTACTAGACTCAAAGGGGTTAACAAGGGATTATCTTCCTTATATCTCCGGTGTTTGGGATTTCAAACAATGCATGTACATCATCAACAGGTTTTTATTCAAAAGCATACATTCGGAAGCTTGCGCTTCTTAAAATTTCGTCATCCTCCCCAGATTCCACTTAAACAAGCGTTTGAAAATAAAAGAAAGTAATAGAGTGAACACGAATGGATTTATTCAAAAACATGCATATTTATTTCATTTATCAATATCAATTGAAAACAACAAGCTTTGCAAACAAAATTTGCAATTAAACAGGAAAGAAATCACAAATGTACAGAAATGGCATGATAAAATGCAGATTGCCAGCTTCTAGGCACTGGGCTTTTGAACTTGATTCGCCGCTGAGGCAGCCATCTTCAGAGTTACTCGTCGAAGTCAGTCTAAAAGTATTCTGAACCTTCCTTCTCGGGGAACTTTGGGGATGAAAGCAGGAGTGTCTATCTTTTCTGTAATGCCTGGAATGAGACCCTCTGCTATACTCGTGTCGCCCGACGCGAACTTACGGCATTTGAATCGATCAAATCCTGAATACGTGCTTAAAAGCTTTGTAGTTCTCAATGTGGTGTCCGGGCACCCCATGATGGAAATCACAATGGGCGCCTGCATTATAGCCAGGTGGTGGGATCCCAGTTAGTGGATGTAACTTCCGTAGTTCGACCAATCGAAGCTGAAGCAAGACTTGTAGCAACTGAGTGTAAGTCATGGGGATCTTATCAAAAATTCTGTCGGGCTACCTCAGCCTCGGCGCATACTTCCTGGCCTTAGGAGTGTCTTGGGGAGTGAGAGATAGTTTTTGACGTGGCAAATCTGGGATCTCAGGTCGTGCCACAGATCTTCGAGGCACATCACGCCTTGGGACAGGTTCCATGGGCAAAAGCGGAGCGAGCATCTCTACTGCAGCTTTAGGCACCTGGTCACCTTCTTCTTTGAGCACCTTTCTTACTACCTCCATGATCAAACCCACTTGAGTTTTCAACTGTTGGTTCTCCTCTCTGAGTACCTGCTGGTTCGATCGCAACTCTTGCATGTTCCCCATAACCTGCCTCATCTGGCCTCGGACCCCGCTCAGCTCTGCTCGGACCTATTCCATAGCCTTGTGGGGATTTCTGTAATCTTCTTGATCGGATATCCTGCAACAAACTAGTTAGCACAGGGAATAAGATCAATGGTTTTGTGGTACCTATTATGCAAAATGATATGCAGATGCAAATGTAAAAATGTAGCAAGGGATCAAGAGTTGATGTGTTATTGGCTGAAAGAGACCAAAGTTCCGCTTCAACAAGATCATAGCACTGCTCTGGCAATAAGACCGTGATATCAATGCCACTGATCCATTCTGTCGAGAAAACCAGGATGTCTAAAGGTTAAAGTTTCCTGCATAACCCCAGCCCACTCACAGGTATGGACTTAATTCGCCGACGAGGTATGGCATCCTATGCGTTCATCAGCGTCACATACTTTTAAGAAATGATGATACGATACCCAGAAGGTGTGGCATCATCATCTCTTGAAGCGGCCTCACTTAACTGAATCCCAAATGATCGGTTCCCAGAGTCGATAATCCTTAGATCTGAAATCCTTTCAATGGCCCACTGGGCTGGAAATGGAAATCATCTCAAAGAATCTCGTCTGAGCATAGATTTCGTGGGAACTAGTGCATGCCTAACATACAGGTTCACCACTAATCTGCTTCTATTTCTAGGTAAATACTCAAGCCTGGGTTTGGCTAATCACTCATCAGAGCCCCTCCCCAAAACAGCATAATAATGATATTATACTGAAAATAAAGTGCGGAAAGTAAAGCTAAGGTACAACAGGTATGTACAAAACCCAAAAGATAAACAAACAAGCACTAGGACTGACTCGCATAGGGGATGGGAAATGGTCCCAGCGTAGGGGATGGGAAAATTCCCCTGCAGCTATGAAGAGTCGCCAGCTGTCGCTACCGTGAAAATAAGGTGCAGGCAAAACAGAAGAGTCACCACCTTTCGTTATTTATCCCTTAGAGCGGGAAAGGAAACGATCGGAAAAACCTGACAAAAAGGTATAAGACAAGGTCATCGTAACCATGTCTGGGTTCAGGAGTCGGTTACGCAAGGGGAAGGTGTTGCACCCCAAAATTTGACCAACCGAGTCTCGCATTTGGCTCGATGTTTCGACGCATAACCGCATTCGCATCTGCATATTGCATACATTGCATTTTTCATCTGTTTTGATTTTATCAGGGATCACAGCTCTCGCCTCGTGTTTTAGGTATTTTTTATCAGGTAGAATCGATTTTCGGGACATTTCGGTGCCCGTTTATTTTTACCGATTATTTTTGTGTGCTCTCGCGGTATTATGTGTCGTTCGGGAATTATGGTGATTTTTCTGGATTTTATTGGCCATTTTTAGATTTTTAATAGGTTCAAATTATTTTTTAGAATTTAATAGGATTTTTAAATAGTTTTAATTCTTTTTAAATAGATTTTAATCATTTTAGGATTCAATAGATTTTAGATAAATAATATAGATTTTTAGAATATTAATTGATTTTTTGAATATTTTCTTTTAAATAGTTTTTAGAATTTTTAATAGAATTTAAATAGCATTTTTCATTTTAGAATAATATAGGATATTATTAGAATTTAAATAGTTTTAATATTTTTAATTCATTTTTCAGAATATTAGATTTAAATAGATTTTTCTTCTTTTATAGAATTTAAATAAATAATAGTCTTTTTTAGAATTTAATATAGGTTTTATTAGGGATTTATTAGTTTAATTTTTAGATTAGTGAACTTTATTAGAGTGTTATTAGTTTAGATTTAATTCAGAATTGATTAGGTTAATTAGGTTTTGTTAATTAGTGTTAATCCATTTTCTTTAATCATGTTAATACAGTTTTAATAGCATTTTCGTTTTGGGCCCAGTTCAGAAGCCCAATTCGTCCAGAAGTTGTCCAATTCGTTCCAGCCAAATCCAGTATGATCCAGCACTTTCCAGCAATTCCCAGTACATTCTAGAAGCTCCCAGAATAAGTTCTCAGTTTAAATATCAGTACACGTGTTGTTCAAGGACGGGCCCACGCTGCATCACCCACATCACGCCACGCCACCTTTCCGTTTCCTCTCCACCTGCCACGCCTCCTGCCACGCGTCTCACATGCGTGCGCTCTACCCACTAACACCACCACGTGTAAGCCCCATAACTCTCGCCTGAAAACTTCGCCGGCCGGCCTGCATGGCCGGCGGCCACCGCGTCGTCACCGGAAACATCAAGATCCCCAGAATCTCCAGATTCCGGTCACAGGTTCATCTTCCCCTCCTATCTTCATCTTCTTCCTCTCACCCAACCACCGTGCCTGTACTCCGGCCACCACCAAACCCAGAAGAAGCCCAGAAATCACCAAATTCAACCTTCAATCTTCATCATTTTCAACCCTCAACCCAGAAACCTTCAACAATCATCTTCTCCAGGCACCTTCATCCAACCTCCGATCTACTTCTGGCCGCTGCGAATCTCCCCAGAACGTCTTGAATCTTCAACCAATGTTCATCCTCCATAATCATCAGAATCCTGAAAGATTCATCAACAACCGCCACGATTCTTTTTCCAGCGAGCTCCATCACTCATCAAGAACAACTCCTATCCAGATTCGTCAGATCCATCAGTTCATCCGTCCTCAAGAATTTCCAGAAGCTCCAACAAGAAGCATCTCCAGAAATTCATCAGAAGGATGAATATCCCTCATCATGTCCATCACCTATCAACGACCTTCATCTTATTTCCAGAAGAACAACGCTCAACCGCCGTCAGATCAAGAACACCTTCATGACATTTCCAGAAACGAACTTCTCCAACGAACCTCAACAAACGTTCATCAACATACATCATCTTGTTTTTCCCAAGCAATCTTCATCATGTTCTTCAGCCTTTCCAGATTCCTTCAATTCGTTCTTCAAGAACATGCAAGCAACGACTCACCCAGAAACGAAAGATCTTCGTTCATCCAACTACAACCTTCTTCAGATTTTGTGTGGATGATCCATAGTCGCGCTCGTATGATTTTTCCGGGTTCATTAGAAGATCCATTATGTTCATAGCGATCATCATCGCCTTCAGTTTGTGATTCACCGAACGATCCTCCAAGATCCACTTCCAATCTTCAGATCTTCTAGTGCGGTTGAACGAGCAAGAATTCAGGGGAGACGAGAGGGCTACGACGGCGGCGCTGAGGGAAGGGGAAGGAGAGAAAAGAGTCTAGGGTTTCTTTGGTGCTGAGAAGGAAGACGAACGTGTGAGGGTTGGGCCAGGCCCAATTCCATCTTTTTGGTACACACACCTCACGTTTTTTTTCTGAGGAGAGTGGGCTGGGCCCAATGAAGCTAACTGCTAAGCCACGCCCCCAGATTACTCATACACCCCCCCTGCGTGTGGACTGAGTTGTTTTCTGGGCTGGGCCCATTACAGTTTTCATTTCATTTTCTGTTAAACTCCCTTATAATCCAATGTAACCCCCCCCCCTTTTTTTGATTGTTTTCTTTCTTTTGATTTAAGAAATAAAAAAGAGAAAAAGGATATATTGAAAAAAATATGAAAAAAAGAAATAGAAAAATATTATGAAAAAAAGAAAGAGAATATAGAAAAAAATATGAAAAAGAGAAGAAAATATTCAAGAAAAAATATATGGAAACATATTGATAAAAAGAAAATGTTTTGAGAGAAAAGAAATATTAGAAAAATATGTTGAAAAGAAAAGAAGAAAAAGGAAAAAATATTAAAGTGTCGATTTAATATTTTTAGAGTTCATTTTCTTTTAGGATATATTTTCACCGAGTTTATTTTACATCTTTTTAGGATAGTTTAGAAGCCCATTTGTTAGGGGGCCATTTTTCATTCAATTTTTTAGGATCGAATAGGATAGCGTTTCCTAGGAGATGATTTTTCATTATGCACTCATTGTAACCATTTTTTCAGAGATTAATAAAACGAGATTTGAGCTGTGGTCCCGAAGTAGCCGAACTACAGCTGCTCTGATTCTTCGTACCAGACGAAGATATGTAGGCATAGGATGCGATATCCTAGCGAGCACACTAACGACTAACTTTGTTGTTCTCTCGCGGCTGTGCGATCGAGACTTTCCCGCTGACGATTAATTGATACCCTTTTTTTTTCTCTCTCTTGCCCGAGTGCATTTGAGACCAAGCCATAGTTTTGCCCATAGGTTCCCGACCCTGTGAAACCAGTTGTTTTTCTCACTGCTGTGTGAGAATGTTTGTTTAGCCGTAGTTAGTCTGAACTACGTAAAGCTCTGATCTTCCATGCAGTGGAAGTACGTAGGCACAAGACGCGAGGTCTTGGCGAGCCAATTTTCCCCGTAGTCCCGAACTACGTTGACTCTGACTTTCTCTCTTGAGAATACGTAGGCATAAAGTGCGACGCTCTATCGAGTCAATTCCCTTCCGTTTAGATTTAGCAGCCGTAGATAGATTGTTTTGCATCCAGTAGACAACCCAAGCAAGCGTGGATCCCGTCGAGTACGACGGACGTGAGGGGTGCTAATACCTTCCCCTTGCGTAACCGACTCCCGAACCCAGGCTATGGTTGCGATGACCATACCTCTTCCCCGTTTTTTGCGAGGTTTACTTCGAGCGTTTCCTTTCCCGCTCTGAGGGATAAATAACGCACGGTGGCGACTCTTCTGTCAGCCGGCGCCGATTTTCGCAGTAGCGACAGCTGGCGACTCTGCTGGGGACTTGATAGTTTCCTAGGGATCCAACGTCCCGAAAGCGAGTCAATTGTGGGATCCAACGTCCCTTAAGAGAGTCAATCCTAGCGCTTGTTTGCTTGTCTATTTGGGGCTTATTTATCGATATTATCTGTTGCTGTTGGGGTGTTACGGGTGTTCTATGATTGAGAGAAGCCGGACCTGGGCTTGAGTGCACCTTAGACTTAGAGTAGAGATTAGTTGGCGCCCGCATGCTTTGCTTGCCTTGGTGTCCCGCGAAATCTACACTCAGACGAGGTTCTTCTGGTTGGCCTCTTGACCCACCCTTTGGGTGGCTTGGGTTGCTGGTTAGTTGGATTGTCGATTCTGGGAACCGATCATTTGGAAGTTAGCTAAGTGAGGCCTCTTCAGGACTTGATGATGCCACTCCTTCTGGGAATCGTATCGTCAGTCTTGAAAGTCTGTGACGCTAACGACCGCATAGGATGCCGTACCTTGTCAGATATAGGTCCACACCTGTGAGTGGGGGGGTTTTTTGCAGGAAACTTGACTTTCAACCTACCCATTATTTTGGTTTTCTCTTCAGAGCAAGCGTACTCCGTCAGCAGCGCAACAGTATTCAGATTGTGTGGGGGCTGTGGTCCCATTGTTTGCTGCATTTTGCATATCATATGCATATCAGTGTTGCATTGCATATCATCCTCCAGCTAGCCAGAGTTCTGATCCAGCCTTTGTTTCCTGAAGGTGATTACCCGGAGTTTGGATTGAGCAACTGTTGATTGTCAGAAGACCGACCTAGGGGGTTGAGTAGATTTGAGCAGAGTCAAGCATTGAAGTCAGCTGGAGACTATTGGTAGATATGTCTGAAGGCAATTTCCAGTCTCCTAACACCCTGACAGGGTTCACTATGGCGTCCAACCCTCTGTATGATTCTATGGAAGACTTCCCGCAAGTGAACAATGTTACTGCAGACCAAGTTGTACAGCCTTCTGTTGAGAACCAAGATCGACATGAGCAGTTTGTTGCCCGAAATGAGCGTCCTCCTCCTGTTAACAATCAAGGTGTTGCTTTCCCTGTGATGAATTACCGAAGAGATATTCCAATGGCTGGGATGGTAGATCCAAGAGCCCTCGACCAGGCTAGAAGACTCCGAGCGTTGGAAGAGCAAATGAAAGCTTTGAAAGTCAAAGATGCTGTTAACCTGGATGTTGTAGGCATGAGTTTGGTTCCTGACCTGGTGTTGCCTTACAAGTTCAAAGCACCGAAATTTGAGAAGTACACGGGAGATAGCTGTCCGAAGCTGCATTTGATGATGTTCTGTCGAAGAATGACTGCGTTTGCGCGAAATGACAAATTGATGATCCATTGCTTTCAAGATAGTCTGACTGGGGAATCTTTGAGGTGGTATATGCAGTTAGAGAGAAATCAGATTCAATCATGGATGGATTTAGCCAGAGCTTTTCTGAAGCAGTACGATTACAATATGGACATAGCTCCCTATCGCATGCATTTGCAAGAACTGTCTCAAGAGATCAATGAACCTATCAGGAAGTATGCTCAGAGATGGAGAGAATTTGCTGCTAGAGTGCGTCCCCCGCTGTTAGACCAAGAGCTGGCAAGCATGTTTGTAGATTCCCTACAATATCCGTACTTCAAAAGATTGCTCGGAATTCCGGCAAGTTTCTATGACGTGGTAGCATTAGGAGAACGCCTTGAGTATTCCATAAGAATGGGGAAAATTCAGATTACTTCATATGATCAAGCTGGTGAAACTGAATACCCTTGTGACTATCAGAGTGAAGAAGTTGTGATCAACCCAGTCATGCCAAAGGTTGAATATCCTCGAAGCGAATCAGTGAATTTTGTTGGTTCATCATCTTATCAGAGATCAGTACCTCCCGTGGCTTGTTATACTGAACAGACAGTCGTGCCTGGGGCACCATATCAGGAACCTTATGTCGCTTCCATTGCAAAGCAGCAAACTCGTGGCCGAGGTTATCAGCATCAACGTCAGAATCAGAATCGACCTCGCAACAATTTGGAACGAAGGAAAGCTCCTTTTCACCCAGTGCCTATGCCGTATAGCCAGCTGCTACCATCTTTGATCCTGAAGTCTTTGGTGGAACCTAAAGCTCTCAAGCCAGTTCCAGAACCTTACCCTCCTGGGTACAATCCCCACGTTCAGTGTGGTTATCATGGTGGCTCACCGGGGCATTCGACGGAAGATTGTAAAGCATTTCAGGCGAAGGTACAGCAGTTGATTGATCAGGATCTCATTTCCTTTCAAGAAGGGTTTCTGTTTGTTCATCCCAACCGTTCAGCTGTCTAAGCTCGTAGACTCGGGAAGTATTCTCCAGTAAAAGCCAGTGGTTCAGACAGGCAGGCGCCTCAGCATTGGCAGTCCTCAGACCTTTTTATATCATTTGCATTTGTAGTTTCTTTTTCTGTTAGTTACTATCTACTTTAAACATTGTATGTTTCGAATGGTGATATTAATAAAGTGACTATGCATTTTTCTGAATTAATCATGTCGCTGTCGCTCATTTACTGCATTGCACTGACACTTGCATTTTATTCACTCCACTTTATCATTGTGACTAGCAAAGTTAGGAGGGAGGATGACGAAATAAACTCATAACCGATGATCGTATGCTTTCAGATAAGACCGTACCGATGACGTACAAGGCATTGTTTCAAATTCCCCAAACACTGGAGATATAAGGAGTTAGTCCCTTGTTAACCACTTCGAGCCAGGAAGTAGGAGTTTTTTCGGACTTTTTTAAACCCTCACATCTTAACCCGGGGCAGGGTAGTTGTCAGTTAGCTTGACCGAGCATTCAAGTCTTACAGAGGAGTGTTGTCTTTCGAGGACCAACATCAGTTTATACCTTTCAATGGTCAAACCTCACCAATCAGGAGTGAGACAGTTACAATCCTTTCGGAGCAATCAAGACAACCAGTGTCACACGACTTTGTTCCAAAAGAAAGGAAAGAAAGCCCGCTAAGTAAAAAGAAAGAAAAGCTGAGAAAACTAATACTTAGGCAAAATTAGGGCGTCCCGCTGGACTTCAAAAGAAAACGAAAAATCGAAAAGAACTCAAAATGAGTCAGTCCAGGCAAAAAATTAGGGAATCAAAAGAATGAAAAAGAGGGATTAAAAAGAAAATTTTCCCCAGCAAATCACAGAGTCGTGTACACAGACACCGAAAGCGAAGAAGGAGTAACTATCACTCTAGAAGAAAAGCTTTATGAGTTCCTTAGCAGTGGTTCTTACCATTCAGCATACCTCTCGAAGAGGCGAGCGCTTGTGCCAAGTTAACTGAACCTTAGGATCGGAGATCATCACGTAGAAGGGGTGGGTGCAAATCAAAATTTGAGCCAAATATCCTTTGTTTCACGAACCGTGAACCCGACCACGATACAACCCTCAAAAGACCTAATTGAGGTAGGGTTAGTCTGAAGCGCATTACGATAAGGTTGAGTAACCTGACTCCTTCTTGACTTGCTAGTCACATCCTTGTTGTATTTTTCACTGACCACGAAGGCACTACGTTTGAACTTTGGTTCACTCGTCACTCACAATCATATGCATGTAAATGAGTGACAGCTCAAATTTTTTCAAAATCTGCATAACCATTGCATTAAGATTACCATTCGTAGACAGACAATTTTAATTGCAGGTTAGTAGTTGGCATGAAAGAAATTCCAGCAGGAATAATCGAGCAGGGCTGAGTAATTCAGCAGTCGGAATCAGAATGGTGAATGTTGTGAAAGCCCAATGAATCAGGGGCATTATCTTCCGGTGAGTTCGGAATCAGTTAGTCTGAGGACCAGTCCCGAAGCTTCAGTTGAGCAGGGGCAGTTTGTTTGAGAGGCAGTTGATCAGAAGTGAGTCTTCTCGAGAACCTAATCAGGGGCAGCTATTCAGAATGCGGATATTTGAAAGCAGATACTTCCAGTGGATAATCAGATCGGGTTAAGTCGCTAGAACGCTCATTCAGGGGCAAGTCACTGCAGAAGTGTTAATGGAGATTGAATTCTGTTATCATACAGATACCGGGGCAAATATTCTCGAAGTCGTCTCGTAGCAAGTTGTTCAGAGCAAGTACCCCCAAGAGCTAGATTGGGGCAAGTTGAATTGTACTGGGGCAAGTTGTTCAAACCAGTCTGTTTATCCCCAGTCGGAGTTGAGTATCGGGGAATCATGTCATCAAAACCTGAACCTTTCAAATAAGAAGGTCTTGTTGTCGTTGGATCATTATCCTGCAGTTTAAACCTGTTGCGTGTCAGTAACCAGTCGTTTCCAAAGTCCAATTCTCGCCTGGCAAATCGGTAACCAGTTCTCGTCTGGCCCACCCTTTCGTAAGCATCAGTTCCCGTCTGGTGCAGTTTATGGTAAGTATCAGTTCCCGTCTGGTGCAGTTTATTGGTACCCAGTTCTCGTCTGGTCACCGTTGCTTCAAGTGTTGTATCAGTTCTCGCCTGGTACATGTCATTGCGTAACCAGTTCTCGCCTGGTCATCGTGTGTTTTACCCTATGTGTTATACCAGTTCTCGCCTGGTGTACGTCAGCTTTCAGCCAGTTCTCGCCTGGTTGTCTATGTTCTCAGTCTGTTATCCAGTCAGCCTCGTCTGATGTTCAAAAACACAAAAAACCAAATCAATTTTCCTATCAGTTCTCGCCTGGTAGTCTACCTTTGAATGCTAGTTCTCGTCTAGTATTTTCCATTCCACTGTGTACATAGTCCGTGTTTACCATAAACCAGAAAAGAAACAAAAAAACCTAAGGGTACCTGACACAGTATTTCCCAATGACCCGCATGTTGTCATGTTCCTCGATACGAAGCTCGACGGAGGCCAGCGCTCCGATCAATGGTTGAAATCCTTGTGGATGTTGTTAAATCAGAATTGCCACTCTTCAGCAGATGAAAGTTGCGTATTATCCCCGGAAGAATCGAGATTGTATTGTACCCTGTATCAGAGTAGGATCAGGAGTATCTTCAGCAGATTAAGATTGATATCCTTGATAGAAGGGGCATTTCCAGCAGTGTGCTGCATACGATCAACCGCAGTTTGGGTCAGTCCCCGCAGAGTACAATCAGTTGCCAATGGTTTGAAGAGAGCATCCCCGAGCAGAGTTGTTTTCTTCCCCCAGTGAAGTTACCAAGCAGGGTTGCTTTTCCATTCCTCCAGCAGGACGGTTATCCTCAGCGGATTTGGTTTCCCGTTTCCGGCATTTATTTTGCTGAGATAATCCTGTGACTTCAGTTCATCCCCAGTAGAGTTGGCATTGCCTTCGGCATTTATTTTGCCAAGTGGTTTTCAGACCTCGTGTTCTCTGGCAGCTCGAGCCTGCATTAGCATTTGCATATGTAGTCATTGCATTTATACAAACATATAGTATTTCCAGGCCGTCTGGGCATCGCATTTTCAAACAGAACGCATAGCATTTACATGTCATATAGGACATTGCATCATTTCAAGCATACGCATGTCGAGACATGGACCAGAATGGTTACCTGTTGGATTTCGAATTTGTTCACCTGCAGAGTTGTTTGGTTCAGCTTCTCGACTTCCCCAGCGGAGTGATTCTTCATATTTGGTTGTTACGTCAGCATCAGGAAAAAAAAACAACAACAACAACGGAGATTGACATCAGACTTCTGAAGCTGCCCCCTTCGTCAAAATAGGTGCCAGGCAGTGCCATTCAGAATTCCCCCAGGAGAATTGTCCTCAAGTTCGCAGTGAACTGTGAGTTGACCAGATTTGATCCCATGAGAGAGATGGGAATCAAGGTGTTTGCTTTACGAAGCATTATTTCAATACTTGTGGCGTCACACAGGTGTTGGAAAGGAGAAGAAAATGTTATCAGAAAATTGACCAGTTGTTGCCGTGATAACCGAACTTCAGTTCATTGGAAGCTATTCCTCAAGCAGTTTTGCAGTATATTCTTGCGGTTGGCAAATTTCAGGGTTCCATTTGTATTCAACCGTCATCTACCTTGAATGTTTGAAGGCTGAGCGCTCTTCACCCATTCAGGTCGAAGCCCCGCTTGAATAGGGGCAGCTGTTGCACCCCAAAATTTGACCAACCGGGTCTCGCATTTGGCTCGATGTTTCGACGCATAACCGCATTCGCATCTGCATATTGCATACATTGCATTTTTCATCTGTTTTGATTTTATCAGGGATCACAGCTCTCGCCTCGTGTTTTAGGTATTTTTTATCAGGTAGAATCGATTTTCGGGACATTTCGGTGCCCGTTTATTTTTACCGATTATTTTTGTGCGCTCTCGCGGTATTATGTGTCGTTCGGGAATTATGGTGATTTTTCTGGATTTTATTGGCCATTTTTAGATTTTTAATAGGTTCAAATTATTTTTTAGAATTTAATAGGATTTTTAAATAGTTTTAATTCTTTTTAAATAGATTTTAATCATTTTAGGATTTAATAGATTTTAGATAAATAATATAGATTTTTAGAATATTAATTGATTTTTTGAATATTTTCTTTTAAATAGTTTTTAGAATTTTTAATAGAATTTAAATAGCATTTTTCATTTTAGAAAAATATAGGATATTATTAGAATTTAAATAGATTTTAAATAGTTTTAATATTTTTAATTCATTTTTCAGAATATTAGATTTAAATAGATTTTTCTTCTTTTATAGAATTTAAATAAATAATAGTCTTTTTTAGAATTTAATATAGGTTTTATTAGGGATTTATTAGTTTAATTTTTAGATTAGTGAACTTTATTAGAGTGTTATTAGTTTAGATTTAATTCAGAATTGATTAGGTTAATTAGGTTTTGTTAATTAGTGTTAATCCATTTTCTTTAATCATGTTAATACAGTTTTAATAGCATTTTCGTTTTGGGCCCAGTTCAGAAGCCCAATTCGTCCAGAAGTTGTCCAATTCGTTCCAGCCAAATCCAGTATGATCCAGCACTTTCCAGCAATTCCCAGTACATTCTAGAAGCTCCCAGAATAAGTTCTCAGTTTAAATATCAGTACACGTGTTGTTCAAGGACGGGCCCACGTTGCATCACCCACATCACGCCACGCCACCTTTCCGTTTCCTCTCCACCTGCCACGCCTCCTGCCACGCGTCTCACATGCGTGCGCTCTACCCACTAACACCACCACGTGTAAGCCCCATAACTCTCGCCTGAAAACTTCGCCGGCCGGCCTGCATGGCCGGCGGCCACCGCGTCGTCACCGGAAACATCAAGATCCCCAGAATCTCCAGATTCCGGTCACAGGTTCATCTTCCCCTCCTATCTTCATCTTCTTCCTCTCACCCAACCACCGTGCCTGTACTCCGGCCACCACCAAACCCAGAAGAAGCCCAGAAATCATCAAATTCAACCTTCAATCTTCATCATTTTCAACCCTCAACCCAGAAACCTTCAACAATCATCTTCTCCAGGCACCTTCATCCAACCTCCGATCTACTTCTGGCCGCCGCGAATCTCCCCAGAACGGCTTGAATCTTCAACCAATGTTCATCCTCCATAATCATCAGAATCCTGAAAGATTCATCAACAACCGCCACGATTCTTTTTCCAGCGAGCTCCATCACTCATCAAGAACAACTCCTATCCAGATTCGTCAGATCCATCAGTTCATCCGTCCTCAAGAATTTCCAGAAGCTCCAACAAGAAGCATCTCCAGAAATTCATCAGAAGGATGAATATCCCTCATCATGTCCATCACCTATCAACGACCTTCATCTTATTTCCAGAAGAACAACGCTCAACCGCCGTCAGATCAAGAACACCTTCATGACATTTCCAGAAACGAACTTCTCCAACGAACCTCAACAAACGTTCATCAACATACATCATCTTGTTTTTCCCAAGCAATCTTCATCATGTTCTTCAGCCTTTCCAGATTCCTTCAATTCGTTCTTCAAGAACATGCAAGCAACGACTCACCCAGAAACGAAAGATCTTCGTTCATCCAACTACAACCTTCTTTAGATTTTGTGTGGATGATCCATAGTCGCGCTCGTATGATTTTTCCGGGTTCATTAGAAGATCCATTATGTTCATAGCGATCATCATCGCCTTCAGTTTGTGATTCACCGAACGATCCTCCAAGATCCACTTCCAATCTTCAGATCTTCTAGTGCGGTTGAACGAGCAAGAATTCAGGGGAGACGAGAGGGCTACGACGGCGGCGCTGAGGGAAGGGGAAGGAGAGAAAAGAGTCTAGGGTTTCTTTGGTGCTGAGAAGGAAGACGGACGTGTGAGGGTTGGGACAGGCCCAATTCCATCTTTTTGGTACACACACCTCACGTTTTTTTTCTGAGGAGAGTGGGCTGGGCCCAATGAAGCTAACTGCTAAGCCACGCCCCCAGATTACTCATACACCCCCCCTGCGTGTGGACTGAGTTGTTTTCTGGGCTGGGCCCATTACAGTTTTCATTTCATTTTCTGTTAAACTCCCTTATAATCCAATGTAACCCCCCCCCCTTTTTTTTGATTGTTTTCTTTCTTTTGATTTAAGAAATAAAAAAGAGAAAAAGGATATATTGAAAAAAATATGAAAAAAAGAAATAGAAAAATATTATGAAAAAAAGAAAGAGAATATAGAAAAAAATATGAAAAAGAGAAGAAAATATTCAAGAAAAAATATATGGAAACATGTTGATAAAAAGAAAATGTTTTGAGAGAAAAGAAATATTAGAAAAATATGTTGAAAAGAAAAGAAGAAAAAGGAAAAAATATTAAAGTGTCGATTTAATATTTTTAGAGTTCATTTTCTTTTAGGATATATTTTCACCGAGTTTATTTTACATCTTTTTAGGATAGTTTAGAAGCCCATTTGTTAGGGGGCCATTTTTCATTCAATTTTTTAGGATCGAATAGGATAGCGTTTCCTAGGAGATGATTTTTCATTATGCACTCATTGTAACCATTTTTTCAGAGATTAATAAAACGAGATTTGAGCTGTGGTCCCGAAGTAGCCGAACTACAGCTGCTCTGATTCTTCGTACCAGACGAAGATATGTAGGCATAGGATGCGATATCCTAGCGAGCACACTAACGACTAACTTTGTTGTTCTCTCGCGGCTGTGCGATCGAGACTTTCCCGCTGACGATTAATTGATACCCTTTTTTTTTTCTCTCTCTTGCCCGAGTGCATTTGAGACCAAGCCATAGTTTTGCCCATAGGTTCCCGACCCTGTGAAACCAGTTGTTTTTCTCACTGCTGTGTGAGAATGTTTGTTTAGCCGTAGTTAGTCTGAACTACGTAAAGCTCTGATCTTCCATGCAGTGGAAGTACGTAGGCACAAGACGCGAGGTCTTGGCGAGCCAATTTTCCCCGTAGTCCCGAACTACGTTGACTCTGACTTTCTCTCTTGAGAATACGTAGGCATAAAGTGCGACGCTCTATCGAGTCAATTCCCTTCCGTTTAGATTTAGCAGCCGTAGATAGATTGTTTTGCATCCAGTAGACAACCCAAGCAAGCGTGGATCCCGTCGAGTACGACGGACGTGAGGGGTGCTAATACCTTCCCCTTGCGTAACCGACTCCCGAACCCAGGCTATGGTTGCGATGACCATACCTCTTCCCCGTTTTTTGCGAGGTTTACTTCGAGCGTTTCCTTTCCCGCTCTGAGGGATAAATAACGCACGGTGGCGACTCTTCTGTCAGCCGGCGCCGATTTTCGCAGTAGCGACAGAAGGTATTAGCACCCCTCATGTCCATCGTACTCGATGGGATCCACGCTTGTTGTGTTTATCTGACGGGTTGTTTATCTATCTACGCTAAAAGTCTGGTCTGAAAAGAAAAGAAAATGACTCGGCAGAACACAACAGTTCTATGCCTACGTATTCCCGTCTGGAGCGAGAAATCAGAGTCAACGTAGTTCTCCTAACTACGGGTGAAAAGGGAAGGTTTCTCGCCAAGATATCGCATCTTGTGCCTACGTACTCTTAACAGGCTTGAGAGATCAGAGCTAACGTAGTTCAGGATAAAAGGGGAACATAGGTTTGTTCAACTGTTTTTTATCCGAGTAGGGTTAACAAACAGTTCCAGCAGTTGGTGTATGCGGCTCGACCATTGGAGACTTAGGCGTTACCATTTGCAATAGAACTAAGAGTTAACGACACTCTTTTCTTCAGAAAAGTTTTCCTTCGAATTAAGGGCCCATGGGGAAAAAAAGAAGGTTTGACGTTTGTTTTCTGTCTTTTACGGAAGAAGTGTTTTTTTATGAACGTCTGTAGTTTGTGCAGCACTAGAGACTATGACTTAGGAGCGAATGCATCGCATATCGTCCAAAGGACATATAATAAACACTCTAGATGATTGAGAGGAGACCGCTCAATTATCATTTCCCAAGTAGTTTAAGTCTCGTAACGCGCTTGTACTAACTTGCCTTTATTATGTTTTTTATTGTTGTTTTGAGATGAGAAGAGAACGAACTCTACGAGGGAACCGTCAAGTCCTAATGTTGTCATGCAAAGTTAATCCTATGGTTGAGGTTAGGCGGGAGCTACCTAATGTTATCATGCATGGTTAGAACCCTAATGTCTGTCATAACATCTCTTGAACAAGAGAAGTCAGAGTTCCTAAGGGAACATGTCAATGGCAAGCAACAGCAAAAGCAATAACTGTAAAGAAATAATTGTAAGTAAAATGCATGCAATGCAACAATACAAGCAGAAGGAGACGAACTCAACTTCTTAGCAATCAAGCAAAAAAGAAAACAGTCAGAACAGACAAGCAGAGGGATACAGACTCAACCTCTATATGCAAATACATCAATTAAAAAAAGAAAAACGACACACAAGCAAGGGGAGGATCACCTCAACCCTTAAGACAAACAAGCAGAGGGAGACTCACTCAACCTCTTAATGCTGTCATGCACCTACACTTAGGCTATCCTAAACATGAACTATCCTAATGCAACACACCACTCAATCATGAATGAGGAGAAGGACTTATGACAAATAAGGAATTCAATCCACAAGTAATCAAACAAGGCTTCTATCCTAAGGAAATAAATTGAATGTTGGGAGGCAAGGGTAAGGTCCACAGGAACTTATCCCAGGCACTCAACCAACTAAAAGAGATGTGGGGAATCCTAAAGGTTTGGCTCCTTCAAGAGATGTGCAACATTCCCCACACAGGAGGGACTATGCTACCCCAAGAAGGTTCCTAAAAGGAATTGAATGAGAGAATATTAGGAGAATGGATATCAGAAGCAAGGTAAGTTCCACAGGAACTTACCACAGGCACTCAACCAACTCCACTTCCTTAGAGAGAGCTTTCATAGACTCAACCCCTTTATCATAATACAATGTATTCCTCCACAGGAGGAATCATGCTCACAAGGAGGATTCCAATCAAGCAAGAAAAAATGAAGAGGAAACTACCCCTATAGGAAGAATCATCCACCTACTTGATCTTCTAAAGAACCTCAAAGATATCCTTCTAAGGATCCATATACTAAGGATTCAAGGGCTCTAAAGAGGTATCTACATAAAGCACAACGTGTAATTATCCAATTATTAAAAACACACTAAAATAGAAAATATGCAATTAATTGGAAAATGCATGAAAACTGAAATTAAAAAATGTGAGAAAATTCTAAACATCTCAGAGTATTCACATGATTTATTTCAAGATTTTATGACAACAATTACTATTTTTTCTGGAATTAAAACTAACAAGTAACAAAACAGAAAATTAAAAGAAAAAGCAAATAAAAGAAATAGAAGGGTGGTGTAGTTAGTAAGGTGTTTGTGTACTTTCCGCTTGGGCCACGCGCAGGGGGTGGGAGTAGCACTTCACATTGAGCCCAGCTGAGTTTCACACTCAGCTTCTTGTATACACCAAAACGCAGCGTTTTGGCTGCTTGAAAGGGGCCATCTGCGGACTAATCGTGGCCGCACGATGTGTTGAAAACATCAACCACTTACGCGATCGGACGACCAATAATGCATTTGGGATTTTGAACATGAAACGGAGGGAAATCCTCCCGTGGTTGCGCGCACGGTGGCCGGTGGCCGGAGTTGAACTCCGGTCATCTTCTTCATCATGTCAACAATGGCATTTCCTTATTTCTTCACCAAAATTCAATTTTCTTTAACCAAAACCGCATGATTTTTCGCGTAGATTCCAAATATGTAATTTGTTTTCACTTTCATCCATTAAAACTCAGAATCCATGGACGTCCAAGAATCACTCAAGAAAATCAATTTTCACAAAACTCCAAATTGATGATACTAATATCTTCTTCTCACTTCATACATCATGAATATCAAATTCTTTTCCATTTTCATCCAATAACAAGAGAGAAAATCAAACTACAACCTAGGGTGTCAATTCTTGAATTTTCATGGAACCTAACCAAACTAATCCTAAAAGCTTCTACATACTCCAAGGATCATAATTATGTAAAAATGGCGCAATAACTCATCAAAAATAGAGCATATGAATGAGAAGTAAGAACCTTGTTCGGAGCTTCAATGGTGGAGTGATCTTGCACGAATTCTTGACCCAAGTTGTTCAAAATCCTTCAATGATGCTTGGAGAAGCTTCTTGAATGATTAATTCTCTCTGAAATTGCCTCAAAGTAGAAAATCAATTTCCACCTCTAACCAACTTTTTTTTAAGTGCTTCTCACCTCATTTTAGCTTTTCCATCACCAACCTTGCTATGAATTCATCCATGGTGTTATATAGAAATGATTTGGGCTACAATGGAGGCCCAAAAATGATTGAAAGTCTAATTTTATTTTTCACATTTTTCTTCACTTTTTCCTTTGAGTTTTCCATGAATATGGTGTGTGAAAGCTTCCAATTCTCTTCATATCAGTTTCTTATGATACAAGGAGCATGTAGGGCTGGGATTAATCCCTTGGAAATGAATGGATGGTTGATTTTGAATTTGTGACTTAAAGTTCAAGAAACCATGAAAATGGCCAAGTAAATGACTTCAAATTTAATTGGTAATATTCCCATTATTATTAAAACATTATTTGCACCCAAAAAAATGCACCAACATGACATAAATTGATTTAATTGGCATTAAATCCAAACTAGGCCTTTTCAAACTTCTTTTCATGAAATTTTCTCCATACATTTTCATTTCCAAGCTATGTCAATGATCCCTTGAGGTTTGGTTGAACAAATGGCCCCATTTGGAGCAACTTCGAAGTTGGAAATATTTTCATTTGAAGTGTGCAAAGTGGTGAACCTGACCTATAATGAAAATGGCCTATAATCTCACTTTCCCAAAATACCCTTGACTTGTAAGTCTCATAACTTGAGTTCTAAAAATCCAAATGAAGACTTCTAGTACTCTTTGGAAAGCTAAGATCATGAGGAACAACTTTCATGTTCACTTGAAGTCGAGGAGAAACATCCTTCTTGGTCAAAAATGTCCTGGAAGTTGGTTGAATTTTGTCGATAAAAATCACATTCATCTGAGGACCTGTAACTTGTCTGCCTCATAACTTGAGTTCTAGAAATCCAATGAATGACTTCTAATACTAAAATTAAAGGTATGAACATGCTCTACAAGTCTCGTGTGGATATCAAGATGAGATGAGGCTTGCATCTTGAGCTATGTGGTCTTGAAGTTAGGCGCTATACCAGGGGATTTTAAACTGTCAAGCATAGCAACCCTAGCCTAGCAACTTCTCACACTCTTGAATATTGATGAAATGATCTTGGAATAATCTTTGGCGTGTTTCAACACAACATCACATGATCATAAAGACTTGGAATTGAGTCTTAATCTCCTTCAGTTCAACTGTTGACTTAGGGTTGACCAGGCGAAAACCCTAATTGCACCAATCTTGACTGTGGCTCTACACACTTGATATAATGACTGACATAAGCTTCAAAATGAACCTCAAGGTCTTCCATGAGTTCTCACAATGTTCTCCGCCCATAACCATTGATTCAAAACCACTTGATGGCCTTCATAGACCCCAAGATAGGAGGTACCCCACTCTTAACCAACCCACTCCTTCTGATGAGCTTTGACACTATTCTGATAATGATAAGCACTTGATAGCTTGAATATAACCCCTTGAATAGGCTGAGACCTTTGATAGCCCTCTCTTGATAAGCAGACACCTCCTGATCCCCTGTTCATGGACTATGGTATGTAGATGCTAATGCTATGAATGCCATGATAAATGCAATGAAACGTAAGCCAGCTAAAGCAAAAAGTTGGGGCAAATTTTGGGGTGTAGCAGTTGTGTCAGCCCGAACTACGTTTGCTCTGATTTCTCGTACCAGACGAGGATACGTAGGCACAAGACAATGATGTCTTGGCGAGCAACCTTCCCCGCCTTTCACCCGTAGTTTTCCGAACTACGTTGACTCTGACTTTCCCATTGCACGAGGGAATATGTAGGCATAGAGCGGCAACGCTCTATCGAGTCTCTTTTATTTTCTTTTGTCCCTGTAACCTTCCTTTTAGTTTAACACCCTTTAGATAGATAACAAGCGTGGATCTCGTCGAGTACGACGGACATGAGGGGTGCTCATACCTTCCCCTTGCGTAACCGACTCCCGAACCCAAGATTTAGTTGCGATGACCTGTCTTTTCCCTTTTCGTTAGGTTTCTCTGATTGTTTCCTTTCCCTCTCTTTGGGATAAATAATGACCGGTGGCGACTCTTCTATCTTTGCTGGCACCTTTTTCGCAGTAGTGGTAGCTGGCGGCTCTGTTGGTGACTCTTCCCATCCCCTATGTGAGTCAATCTCAGCGCTTGTATGTTTTATCTTTGGGTGTGTATATATGTGTTGTACTTTATCTACATTTGCAGTTTACTTTCCAGCATTGTATATATCATATTGTTATGCTGTTGGATGGGAATGTTTCACAGTATGATAAGCCAAAACCCAGGCTTGAGTATAACCATAGCATTAGAAGTGGAAAGTAGTGGTGTGTCGCTACTGCGAAAATCGGCGCCGGCTGAACAGAAGATTCGCCACCTTTCGTTATTTATCCCTCAGAGCGGGAAAGGAAACGATCGGAAAAACCTGACGAAAAAAGGTAAGACAAGGTCATCGCAACCATTGTCTGAGTTCGGGAGTCGGTTACGCAAGGGGAAGGTATTAGCACCCCTCACGTCCGTCGTACTCGACGGGATCCACGCTTGGTGTTTATAAGGAAAAGGGTGTGTTTATCTATCTACGCTAGTGGTCAGTCTGAAAAGAAAAGAAAAGGACAGGACTCGACAGAACATACGCTGTTCTGGGCCTACGTACTCCCTCGTGCAATGGGAAAGTCAGAGTCAACGTAGTTCGACTACCTACGTATAGACGGGGGGAAGGTTGCTCGCCAGGACATCGCGTCCTGTGCCTACGTACTTCCACACGGCATGGAAGATCAGAGCAAACGTAGTTCGGGCTACGCACGACACAATCTGTTCAAGTGTTTTTTATGGGAAAATGCACCTTAACCAAGGGTTTTCACAGTCCAGGAGGACAAAAGGTTTTGATGTTTGTTCAAATCTTTTGACGGAAGAAATGAATTCACTTTTGTTTTATCCCTTATTAAGTGTTTTTCTGTTGTTTTGAGAAAGGAAAGAGACACCCTAAAACTATGGTTGAAAGGGGGAGTCTACCTAATGTTATCATGCCTGGTTAACCAACCTAATGTCTATCATAACTCCTCCACAGCATAGAAGTTAGAGCTCCTAAGGGATCATGGCAAAAGCACTAAACAGCAAACAGGAAATACTGCAAAGTAAAGAAATACTGGAAATATGCATGAATGCAACAACCAAACAAAAGGAGGACCACCTCAACTTATAAGCAAACAAGCAGGCTTATTTCTAAGATGCACCTATCTCAGAAATATCTATATGAACCCCTAAGTCTAATGCAGCACAGCACCACACAAGTCAATCAACACAAAGAGAAGGCTAACCAGCCTGGCAAACTCCTATCTAAAAGCAAGAAACTAACCCTGAGCAAGACCCTAAACAACCCCAAAACAAAACCCTAATCTGCCCTAAGCAAAACCCTAAAGGGAGAAATCAATCCCATTCTTCAAGCTTCAAGACATGCTTACCAAAGAAAGGGAGCTAAGTAGACAGACCCATAGTGCCTTCCTCAGGAAAGTACTAGGAGGCTTCCACTTAGGAATCATATCCCATGTGGCTCAACAACTGTGAACGGTTTACATTCCTCCTCAGGAGAAACTAAACTCACATGAAGGCTCCAACATCATTGGATATTTAAGAAATCCTACATGAACTACAGGAACTAAGTGAACAGACCCATAGTGCCTTCCTCTGGAAAATACTAAGGGGCTTCCACTCAGGAATCATATCCCATGTGGCTCAACAACTGTGAACGGTTTACATTCCTCCTCAGGAGAAACTAAACTCACATGAAGGCTCCAACATCATTGGATACTTAAGAAATCCTACATGAACTAAGGGAACTAAGTGAACAGACCCACAGTGCCTTCCTCTGGAAAATACTAGGGGGCTTCCACTTAGGAATCATATCCCATGTGGCTCAACAACTGTGAACGGTTTACATTCCTCCTCAGGAGAAACTAAACTCACATGAAGGCTCCAACATCACTGGATACTTAAGAAAGAGGTGAGAAGAAAGAATGAAAGACATCCATAGTGTCTTCCTCAGGAAAGTACCATGAATTTCCCTCAAACTTCAGGATCTCAAACCTCACAGAAAGAGAGCAAGCTCCTAGACTAGGTCTTCAATCCATGCATCCTTGCAAGCTCCATCAAGTCTTCATCCAGCCTCCATCTTCCAGAAGAAACCACAGACCCTCAAACCAAAAGAAACTATCTCTAAAGTTCAACCACAGTTGAACTTCAAATTCAGAAGCCCTCAAGACTTCTCCTATTCTCAAGCTCAATCAAAAATAGCAAAACAACTTCTAAAAATCCACCAAAAATCTAGGGGAAACCTACATGGCTCTATGATCCCAAGATCAAATCTCAAAGCCTAAGTCAACTTCTAAGGCTACTAAACAATCCCTAACATATGAATGGTCAAGGGTTAACCAGCAAGTTATGAGGTCTCTACTATCTAACCCTAAAACAACATCAATCAATTTCTAAAAAATCCACGAAAATCCTATGGGGAGCATGCATCAGTCTAGCACAACATACTAAAAAAGAAAAGCAAGATTCAATACCAAGTGACAGAAATAAAATCAGCAAGGCAGACACATCACAAATCAATATTCAAAACCAATTAAAATGCAAAAAATGCAATAAAAATGAAAATGCATGATCAAATTAATATTTTTGCACCATAAAATCCTAAATTGAATTATGAACCTATAGAAAAGAGAACAGAATTAATTGGATAATCCTACTATTTTTTATGAATTATTTTCTAACATGGATAAAACAAAGAAATTTAAAAAAGAAAATAAAACCCACGCGTGGCAAGTAGCAATAATTCAGTTCAGTTTCAGCTTTGGGCCTATCTTGGGGGTGCAGATATCATATGTCATTAAGCCCATTCCCAAAATCAATCAGTTTTTTCACAGCAAAGGGGGGGGGGCAACGAGTAAACAAGGGGTGGTCATAGCTAATGTCATTTGGGCCCAGCCCAAACTCAAACCCTAACCCTAGCAGACAAAACCCTCACCCTCTCAAACTCTCAGACACTGTTCACCATTATCCCCCAACACGCCCTAGCGGCGCCTCACCTTCTCTCAACCTCTCTCCCAGACTCTCAAAGAACCTCTCTGAAACACTCTCATTCTCCTCTCAAACGCTCGTGAAATCCATCAAAAACCTCTCTCTAATCCTCAATCCGTCCAACTCACACTAACCTAGGTTAACTTCATCCACAAATCTAACATTCAAAACAGCACAAAACATCATCCACTGAATGAACAACAACGGAGATGTAGCGAAAGGGAACAGAACCTGGAACAAAGCCACGGAGGTGATGAAGTTTTGGAGAAAACGCTTGAAGGATATTGAAAGAGCTCGCAGAGATCTGGAAGTCTTCTGAAGACGATCTTCAAAGAATATGGGCGAAGATCACTGAAAGCACTCGTTCGTAGATGATCTTGCAAAGACGAAGCTCTGGAGAGTCCTTCTTGAAGGTTTGCTTGAAGAGTTTGGAGAAAGACCTTGAACGGACGAAGAACGTGATGAACGTTCTTGCTCGCTTGAAGATCGTTAATACATCTGATGAAGGATGAGCGCGATTGAAGAGATCTCGATCGAAGAAGAAAATCTGGAAAAAGGCTCACGGACGAGAGATACACGATGATGTTCTTGAATGTTTCAAGGATCTGGTGACGAAATTGGAGGAATCGGTTGATGTTCTTTGAAGAAAACGTCGAGGAGATGAATCTTGATGGTGATTTCTGGGCAAAACGTTGATGCGTGAGGAATCTGGAGGTGCACAGTTGCAAATGGATGAACTCATATTCCAGCGTCTATGCGTTTTCCGGCGATCTCAACAGCTTCCGGTGGCAGTTGCGGTGGAGGAACGGTGGTCCGGTGATGGTTGCATGGCCGGCGATGGAGGGGAGTGAGTGGGTTATAGGTGGCACCGGGGAAGGTTGAGAGAAAGACGCGTGTCTCTGAGAAAGGAGAGGGAGTGGGCACGTGTGCTATGCGCTGTCAGCGAGAGAGAGATTGGATCGGAGACGTGGCGAGTGGGAGCGAAGAGAGAGAAGATGCGTGGCAGGCTCTTATATAGCCACGTGTACTTGGACTTTGGATAATTTCTGGGCCTCTGAATTTGGACTTTGACTAATGCCTGGCCCACTAAAGACTAAAACACGATTAGCATGATTAAATGAGGATTAAAGGGCTAATTGGACTGACCATGGATTAATGACGTGATTAACTTGGATTAACTAAATGAAAGGATTAGACATGGACTAAGACTGGATTAACTGAATTAATGCTGACTAATGATGATTAAAACTAATTACAAAAATGGAAATCAAATAACACCTAATTAAAATCTGAATGGAATTAATGTGGATTAAATGGATTAATGGATTAATGAATGACCTAACGACTGATTAATGCCTAGACGAATTAAAAGCAATAGACTACAATCAAAAACTCTTAATGACTATTAACCTGCATTGATTAATGAATTATAGACTCTAAATAAACTCTAACAATATGCTAATCAACCTAATATTCTAAAAAAAACAGAAAAAAACTATTAATATCTAATTATATTCTAACAGATTTAAAACCTATTAAATTCTACAAATACCTATTATCTATTAAAAGGAAATATATTCTAAAAAAACTATTATATTCTATATCATTTCTAAAATATTCTAAAAAAAATCTAATAAAATCTATTTAAAACTATTTAAATTCTATAAAAATTCTATAGAACCCTAAGACAATTTATTAAAATCTACAAAAGAAATCTATATTTCAACAACTATAAAATACCCTATTGAAATTTACAAAACCAATTAATATTCTATACTAAAATCTTAAAAAACTCAACTATTCTATTAAAAACACAACATATTATCTAAAAATGCTAAAAAACCTCAATAAAGTCTAAAAAAAATCATAAAAAATTATAAAACCCCTAAAAAAGAAACTGTTAACCTGACTGGACGAAATAGCAGACCCCGGGCATCAGAAATACCACCAATCACTGTGTAAACTGAAAATGCCGAGAAGCGCGTAATCTCCCGAAAATGAAACTCCAACTATCTAGACTGGATCTGAAATATCCGGTAGATGAAAACCAAGCTGTAACCCTGACATCCTCTGTCTGTGTACAAATGTCATGCATCTGATATGAGAATACGAATTAAACCACGAACCAGATAGGAGAACCGGTTGGTCAAATTTTAGGGTGCAACAGCTGCCCCTGTTCAAACGGCTTGGACCCGACTGGATGAAGAGCGAACGGCCTTCAGATAATCGAGGTACGAGACGGTTGAATACCAATAAACCCGGAAATTTGCCAACCGCAAAAATAAATTGCGCACACCACTGCTTGGGGAGAATTAACCAGGGAACTGATTTCCGTTGCCACAGCGACAACTAAACACCTATCCATCAACCTGTTTATAAAATAATCTGATATTGTCCATAGACCATCCCATTCTGAAGAAGTGAGCATACACTAACCAGTGAGAAAAATTGTTGATTTCACTTACCAACCTTTCGTTCGTACTTGAATGAGCAGACGCTAAACAGCGAGAAAATGTTGATTTCACTTACCAACCTTTCGCATCCTGAAGGAACGAGCAAACGCTTAACCAAGCGAGGCGATGTTGATTTCACTTATCAACCTTTCGTCCATACCTGAACGAGCATTTGCTAACCAGCGAGGCAATGTTGATTTCACTTATCAACCTTTCGTCCATACCTGAACGAGCATTCGCTAACCAGCGAGGCAATGTTGATTTCACTTATCAACCTTTCGTCCATACCTGAACGAGCATTCGCTAACCAGCGAGGCAATGTTGATTTCACTTATCAACCTTTCGTCCATACCTGAACAAGCATCCCTGCGGGGACACGAGAAACTTAACCAAGCAACTCTGAGAGGACGATTCTGACGACGACCGTCAAATATCTATTCTGGCAATAGGTATCCTGAAAACACTCCGTTGGGGAAATTGGGAACTTAACCAAGAACCTTAACGAGAATAACTTTGTTGGAAAATACGAGGAACTTAACCAAGCAACTCGTTGACGACTACCCTGCTGGGGACTACGAGGAACTTAACCAAGTAACTCGTTGAAGTAACACCCTGCTGGGGAACATAACTCTGCTGAGGAAACTACGGGTAATACTCAGAAATCTGCATTACCATCTTCCAACGCTGACACCACAGCATCCTGAGAAAGACTCAGCTGGGGGGAAAAAGGTGCTTGACCAAGCAAACTCTGCTAGGGGAATATGACATGACGAACACGATCACTGCGTGTCTGGCCCCCTATATAATCCCCATAACAAGATGAACACGATCACTGCGTACTTGCGTTGCAAACAAAACCACATATAGGATGAATACGATCACTGCGTATCTCTTCCGCAAAAACCCCATAACGTGATGAACACGATCATTGCGTGCCTTGCGCAACAACCGTCTTGACAGGAGGAAACACGATCACTTCGCGTCTTGTGTCACAAACCAAACATATGCACATTTCCGTGAACCACGATCTCACTTATCGACAGAGAAAATACACCTGAAGTTGGACGGGTAATCAATCCTGCTTACGTTTCCAAATGCACATGTTTGATAATGCCGTAATGCTTCCATACTGTATGGAAATGCTACGTATTCGTGTAAAATGCAAGTGCTTATGATGCATGCTAATGCAAAGAGTTACTTCAGCAAAATAAATGCTGAAGACAAACTGGATCCGCTGGTGATAACCGGAATACTACCGATACGTTTCCAACAACATAAATGCTGGAGAGATGAACTAACTCCGTTGGGGATAACCATCCTGCTGGGAAAGTAGCTCACAAACTTATAACTTTAAACTCTGCGGAAAATGATCGTCCTGACGAGGAAGGATCAACCTGTTGGGGAAAGAGAAAAGCAATCCTGGGAACTGCTTTCAAAAGGTATCAACACTCTGATTACGCCCTGTGGGGATAGTTCATCCTGCTATCACTGAGCTGGGGATTGACCGGTGTGCTCTGATTCGCACTACACAAGAAACTCTTTGGGGGATTTAATCATATCCGTCTCGACCCTTGCTGGGGAGGACTCTGCTCTGCTAGATAAGCCAATTCTGAACTACTGAGGATACATTGATCTTTTCCTTTGACGCAATCTCCACTCTCCTGGGGAGACAACATTCAATTTTTCCTGGGGCGACTTCACTGGGGAAAGACACAACATTCATCCTCTGGAGAGGGTACTAGCCTGCCATGGACTCTGGCGGGGAACTTTGCGAGCTTTTGAATACCTGCAAAAGTCAACAAGCAAACACACGACAATCTATGCAAAAAGAAACATCTTGGTAATCACCCATGACAACCATTTAGGTAATTTCCGGTTTTATCAATCATCGGCCGAGGCCCGCCTGTTTACACATATGTAAGTTTATCAAAAACAACAGCGTTTTTTACAAACAAAACTGTAAAGGTTAAAACCATAGTCACATACTACCCTGAATAACACACTATATTGATAACAACCTAAAAATAGGCAAGATTTGTACATCAGATGCAACTCCTGAAAAGAGGTAGTCACACATAAACAAAGTGCAGAAATGTACAAAGATACAGAATAAAATTTGTACACATGTCGGCAACGTGTTACAGACGAACACCATGAGCTGATCCTCCTATGACTCGCCGGACTCTGACGCTTTCCTGATCCCTGTCTTCGGAAGAGATTGCTTTGGATAGTCGACCCCCCAGGTTCTCCCAAACCACTAGATAATCTAACTTGGACCACAGCCATTTGCTTCTCAAATCCCTAACTTTTGCGTGAATCGCCCTTTGCGGGTTTTCAATTCACCGGGATACCCCTTTTTGCCGAAGCCGCCCAGTGTAGGTTTTCAACTTCGCGGGTGTACATTTTTTTCATTTTATCCCTAACTTTTGCCCGAACCGTTTATTCTGTTTTTGGTTCGCCAGGATGCCCCATTTTTGCCTGGACTATCTTTTTACTGTCCAGCGGGTCAATTTTTAAGCAAAGTATTTTTTGACTGCGTCCGAGTTCACAGGGGACAAAAAGTCTTCACCATCCATGGTGGATAACAATAAGGCTCCTCCGGAGAAGACCTTTCTCACGACGTATGGATCTTCATAATTGGGAGTCCATTTGCCCCTGTGATCCGATTGCGGTGGGAGAATCTTCTTCAGCACAAGATCACCCGTCTGAAAGCTTCGAGGTCGAATCTTCTTGTCAAACGCTTTCTTCATCCGGCTCTGATACAGCCTACCATGTGCAATTGATGCCAGTCTCTTCTCGTCTATCAAGATCAGTTGATTCAATCTATTTCTCGCCCATTCTGCCTCATCAAGCTGAACATCAAGAAAAACCCTCAAAGATGGTATCTCAACCTCCAATGGCAGGACTGCCTCCATGCCATACACCAATGAGAATGGAGTTGCCCCGGTTGATGTACGCACCGTCGTGCGATAACCGTGCAAAGCAAACGGCAACATCTCATGCCAATCCTTATACGTTACCACTATCTTCTGAACATTCTTCTTTATGTTCTTGTTGGCCGCTTCAACAGCACCATTCATCTTGGGTCTGTACGGAGATGAATTATGATGCTCGATCTTAAACTCCCGACAAAGATCCTTCATCATCTTATTGTTCAAGTTCGAACCATTATCAGTAATGATCCATTCAGGAATACCGTATCTGCAAATTATATCCCTCTTGATAAATCTGGCCACCACCTGTTTCGTAACATTGGCATAAGATGCTGCTTCTACCCACTTGGTGAAGTAATCGATCGCGACTAGGATGAAGCGATGCCCATTAGAAGCAGTAGGCTCAATCTTGCCAATCGTATCAATTCCCCACATGGAGAAAGGCCACGGAGAAGCCATAACATTCAGTGGACTGGGTGGCACATGGATCTTATCAGCATAGATCTGGCACTTGTGACACCGCTTGGCGAACTTGAAACAGTTTGTTTCCATCGTTAACCAATAATACCCCGCTCGCAACAACTTTCGGGTCATAGCATGCCCACCAGCATGTGTACCAAAAGTTCCTTCATGGACCTCTTTCATGAGTAAATTGGCTTCCTTCTCGTCTACACACCGGAGGAGTACCAAATCGTGGTTCCTTCTATACAGAACGTCGTCGAGATTCAGATAGAAGTTGTCTGCTAATCTCCTTAGAGTCTTCTGATCACGACTGGATGCCCCAGCCGGATATTCCTTGTTCTTCAGGAAATTCTGTATGTCGAAATACCAAGGTTTACCGTCAGATGCTTCATCAATTGCAAACACAAAGGCCGGCCTATCAAGGCGAGATATGACAATCCTGGGAGCCTCATTCCAGTAGTTGACCTTATACATCGAGGATAATGTTGCAAGGGCGTCTGCCATTTGATTCTCCGCCCGAGGTACATGATGAAACTCCACTTTATCAAATAAAGGTAACAACCTTCTCGCATAATTCATGTACGGTACCAGATTAGGTTGGCGTGTCTCCCACTCTCCCTTAATCTGATTCACCACCAAAGCTGAATCCCCATATACGTCCAGATTCTTGATCCTCAGATCGATAGCCTCCTCTAACCCCATAATACAAGCTTGGTACTCGGCTTCGTTATTCGTCACTGGAAAAGTCAATCTGGCCGTAAACGGGATGTGCGACCCGTGGGGAGTTGTAATGATTGCCCCAATCCCACTACCGTACGAATTGACAGCCCCATCAAAAATCAATTGCCACTGGGAACTCCGCTCAGGACCCTCATCAGGCAACGACTCATCACAATCTTTAGCCTTCAAGTACATTATGTCCTCATCAGGAAATTCAAACTTCATAGGCTGATAATCCTCAATCGGCTGTTCGGCAAGATATTCGGACAGAACACTTCCCTTAATGGCCTTCTGGGAAACATACTGAATATTGTATTCTGTCAATACCATTTGCCATCTAGCAATCCTTCCAGAGAGCGCTTGCTTTTCAAACACATACTTGATCGGATCCATCTTCGATATCAGCATGGTTGTATGGTTCAGCATGTACTGTCTTAGACGTTTGGCAGCCCACGCCAATGCACAACACGTCTTTTCGAGCATAGAGTATCGAGATTCACACTCCGTGAACTTTTTACTCAAGTAGTAAATTGCATGCTCTTTCCTTCTTGTCTCGTTATGTTGACCGAGAACACAACCCTTGTTGTTCTCCAGAACCGTCAGATACATAATCAGTGGTCGTCCCGCTACTGGGGGTATCAACACCGGAGGTTCCTGCAAGTATTCTTTTATCTTTTCAAATGCCCTTTGGCAATTGTCGTTCCAGACCACCGCTTGATCTTTCTTTAACAGTTTGAACAAAGGTTCACACGTGGTCGTTAGGTGAGAGATGAACCTGGAAATGTAGTTCAATCTCCCTAAGAATCCACGGACTTCTTTTTCTGTTCTCGGTGCTGGCATCTCTTGTATTGCTTTTATTTTTGCCGGATCGACCTCGATTCCTTTCTTGCTCACAATGAACCCCAGTAGCTTCCCGGATCTCACTCCGAATGTACACTTGTTAGGGTTCAGCCTCAGTCTGAACTTCCTCAGCCTCTTGAACAACTTCAGCAGATTAACCAGATGTTCTTCCTCCGTTTGAGACTTGGCAATCATGTCATCGACATACACCTCAATCTCTTTGTGTATCATGTCATGAAAGAGCGTTGTCATAGCCCGTTGGTACGTTGCCCCAGCATTTTTCAAACCAAATGGCATCACCTTATAACAGAAGGTTCCCCACGGGGTGATAAAGGTCGTTTTTTCCATATCCTCCGGAGCCATTTTGATCTGGTTGTTCCCTGAAAATCCATCCATGAAAGAGAAGACCGAAAACTGAGCTGTGTTGTCAACTAACACATCAATATGCGGCAGCGGGAAATCATCTTTTGGGCTCGCTTTGTTTAGATCCCTATAATCAACACACATTCGAACCTTGCCATCTTTCTTTGGCACGGGCACGATATTAGCGACCCAAGTGGGATAAGTGGTGACAGCCAGGAACCCAGCATCCCATTGCTTCTGCACTTCTTCCTTTATCTTTACAGCCATGTCAGGACGAGTCCTTCTGAGTTTCTGCTTCACAGGCGGGCAATCTTCCTTCAACGGCAGACGATGAACAACCATATCGGTATCCAAACCCGGCATGTCCTCGTAAGACCAAGCAAATATATCGTTGTATTCGCGCAGCATCTCAATAAGCTCTTGCTTGATGTCAACCTGCAACGCGGCCCCTATACGGATATTCCTGACGCATTCTTCAGACCCTAAATTGACAATATCAATCTCTTCCTGGTGAGGCAGAATGACTCTCTCCTCCTGCTTCAACAACCGACTCAGCTCTTCTGATAAGTCACTATCCTCAACAATCTCCTCCTCAGCTTGGAAGATCGGATGCTCGAAGTCTAAACGAGTCATAGGAAGTCTTTGGTCGATGTCATTTGAAAATTCATGAATCCTGCGAGGGAAACGGTTAAGTGCTTCAAAATGATATACAAGCGAAATACATAACCACGCTGCCATTTTATTGAAAAATAAAAAACAGAAAGAAAAGGATCACAACATTTGAATGTAAAAAACATCGTCATTTATTGATCATGCAAACATACAGGTAAACAGTTAGGCCCTAAGACGAGGTCAACGATGCCCCGGGCAAGGCATGTGATCATACAATGATTGAAAAAACAACGCATTACTGTTTGGTGACTTGGATGACGTCCTGGATGGACCAGTTGCATAGGCTTTGCCCCGGCATGCTGGGTCGAATCCATGCGTCCATGTCGCAGTCGCTATCCACTTCCTCCGTATCAGACACGGCATTAATCCTTTCAAAGCTAACCCCTCCGGGCGTGAACACCACAGGTCCCTTGTACTTAGGCGCACTCTGTGAGGGAGATGGGCGGTACCCCAAGCCATACATATCTTGCTTCACTGGTATGTCCAGAACCTGCCCCCACTTCTGAGTCTCTCCTGCTTGCACCAACGCCTTGGCTTCTTTATATGAGGAGACGGCCACCTCTTGCCCTTCACTCTTCACCGGAGCTTCTTCTTTAACCTTCACCCCTTCGAACGCCTGACACAGCATTTCATGAATCTCTCCATCTACCTCTACGTATTTGAAGGAAGACAAATGACTGACTAAGATGTCCTCTTCGCCACACACCGTTACAATACTCCCCTCAACCATATACTTCAGCTTCTGATGGAGTGTAGAAGTTACTGCCCCAGCGGCATGAATCCAAGGTCTCCCGATCAAACAGCTATATGCAGGCTGGATGTCCATGATGTGAAACACTGTATCAAACACCTCCGGACCTACCGGGATGGGTAACGTTACTGACCCGAATACCGACCTCCTCGTTCCGTCAAAGGCCCTCACCACCAAATCACTAGGTGTGCACAACAACCCCCGGGTATCCAATTTCAACAGGGCTTTCTTTGGTAACACATTCAACGAGGACCCAGTGTCCACCAGCACATGGGATAAAATAGTGCCCCGGCATTCGATAGAGATGTGCAAGGCATTATTATGATCACGCCCTCTAGGCGTTAGGTCAAAATCCGTGAATCCCAAACCATGCCCAGCATTAACATGTGCCATAACTCCCTCCAGCTGATTGGCTGAAATCTCTTGCGGCACGAAGGATGTCTCAAGTACCTTCAACAGGTCATTTCTATGCGCCTCAGAACACAACAACAGCGATAATATGGAGATCTTTGACGGGGTCTGCTGCAGGTGATCTACGATCTTGTAGTCACTTTTGCGAATCAATCTCATGAATTCTTCCACATCTTTGTTTGTCGATTCTTTCTCCTTACTCCCCGAAGGTTCCCCCTCAACAACTTTGTTCTTACCCCTGGCGAGCCTCTCTGCTTCGACCTCAAGTGAAGTGAAAATTCTCCCGCTCCGGGTTATACCACCCGTTCCCACTATGTTATCTACGGATCCCGCTGGCGGATCATTCAAGTCAATCTTTTCCCCATTGCAATACACTTCAGCACCGTAGCTCCACGGGACTGCCTTTGTGCTCTCATAAGGGATTGGTTTAGCCTTGGTAATAATAATGGTCGGCCTTTTCGATGATGCCGAAATCGTCACTGATTTGAACGGAATGGTGATCGTAGCAACCTCACTGCGCTCTTTTTCAGATTCCGTCTCAACAGACTTCTCTCGCCCCACAGACCTGTCAAACTGCAGGATTCCTTCATCAATCAAACCTTGAATTCCCCTTTTCAACTTCTCGCAGCCCCCAAGTTGAACCAAATAGTCGGCACACTCTTCACTGCATCCGGGATAGACACCTCCCTTCAATAAGCACTGCTTTACGTAACTCAAAGGGGTTTTCAGCTTGCTCACTTCCGAAACCATGTCCCACTCATCATCTGTCAGGATTGCATTGGCCCCAGCCCCGCCATGCTTGGGCATTGGCTGTTGCGTGATATTGGGACCGTCCTTCCCGAAGTTAATAGCCGTACTATCAAGCAAATCTTGTACTTTATGCTTGAAAGCTAGGCAATTTTCAATATTGTGCCCTGGTGCACCCGAATGGAAGTCACAATGCTCATTAATATCATACCCGACTGGTGGCTGGCCGGTTGGTGGTGCTAAGGTCCTCTTCTCGACTAGCTGCAATTTCAACAACGCTTGAAGAAGTTCTGCATATGATATCGGCGGTACCTCGAATACTCTCCTCGGTCGCGGGTTCTGAAATCTGCGCTGATTATTATTTGGCTGCTGCTGAGCCTGCTGCTGTGGTTGTTGTCTCTGCTGCTGAGAAGGCCCTGGAATGGTTACACTTGCAACCTGCGACTGCTGATGCCAGTTCTGACCTCTATTTCTCCGTCGAGCATTGTATACAGCGTTGGTATCACACTGCCTTTTACCACCAAACTTCTTCTTATTACCTTCTGCGGAACTGGACTCACCCACTTGAATTTTACCAATCTTCACTCCGTTTTCAATGCGCTCCCCCATCAAGATCAACTCAGAGAAGGTACTCATCGAAAAATTGAGCAGCCGGTCATAGTACATTCCAGAAAAAGTTCCCATGAACATGTCCATCATTTCGCGCTCCACCATCGGAGGGTGTACCCTAGCAGCCAGATCCCGCCATCTCTGGGCGTATTCCTTAAAGCTCTCGCTAGACTTTTGTGATATGCTCTGCAGCTGGACTCGGTTAGGGGCGAGATCACTATTATATTGATAATGTCGAACAAAAGCCTCTGCCAGCTCTTTCCAACTCCTGATTTGAGTAGGCTCCAAGCTCATGTACCACTCCAGTGATGGCCCTGACAGGCTATCCTGGAAGAAGTGCATCAACATCTTTTCATCCTCAGAATACGCGGACATACGCCTGTAAAACGCGTGCACATGCACCCTAGGGCATGTATCCCCTTTGTACTTATCAAATGACGGCGCTTTGAATTTCAGCGGGACCCTCAGCCCTGGGACCAACCCCATATTTGACATATCCAGCCCCAGAGCATTCTGGCTGGCTAATCCGTTCACTTTCTCTTCTAGCAATCTCATCCGATGGTTGTCATCCCTAGCTCTTTCATAACCCTCATTCTGACCAGAGAACACATCCTCCTGCCGATCCTCCCAGCGAGGTACTGCATCGTATCCAACATAATCTGCACCACGGCCCGGACCCGTTTGGAAGTACCTGGGGTCGTACCTCAGATTGCCCATCTCTTGAGCGTTGTACGCACCAGTTCCATATCCAAGATTACCATAACCATAGTCACCAAACCCAGCCTTGGTGCCAGCAATGCTGCCATACCCCATGTTCACACTATTGAAGCCCTGGTTACCATTATTTCCATTCACACCGACATTCTCAGCGCCCCCATTGAAACCCTGGTTGACATTACCCACAAATACTCCAGCAGTATCTGCATTGGCATTCATATTACCGGCGCTCCCACCTCCGCCTACAGGACCAGTTTCTCCAGCATTCAAACCGGTTACGGGGATAGCATCAGCACTTTGACGATTCTTAATTCGGGGAGAAGCAGCAATATTTTCACCATGCGGTGTCCCGTTGTTTTCAGCCCGTGCGACCAACGGTTGAACCAGAGTCTGCAGCTGCTCTTGTCCTTTGGCGATGGTCTCCATGGTTTGCATGAGCATGGCCATCCTGTCACACATTTCTTGCATTTCACTCTGCACGTTGTCCATGATCTTCTTGTGATTAGTTCTGGTAGAGTAACGGTGGACCCGCTTTTCTGCAATCCTGAAAATACCTGGAGATATGGATGAAGAATGATAAGGAACATGGATCACAAACCTGTAATGCAATGTGATTTATGCAAACAACAATGCAAAAATGCTAACGTGCATGTGTGCGTTGGGGATATTTCCCCTCCAATTCCAGTGTCAAGGTAGCAAGACAAGAGAAACCATAAAGACAATATTTAGAAGAACCCCCATATATTTATTGGAATAACAGTCTCGTCAAGGCGTTACACAACTATGTTCCATACAACTGATATGATAAAGGAGGATCCCAACCAACATGTCTGGCGGTGATCTCAACCCATAGAATACAAGAAAGAAGTCAAGTGCGGGTACGATCGCGGAAATCCTCGAACAGCTTCTTCGTCTCTGGGTGATCCGGTCGATAAATCAAGCCTTCTATCAACTGATCCCTTTTCTTGACCGTTCCTTGGATATCTCTGACAAAATCTTCCCAAGCCTTATCCTGGGCACCATCCTCAGGTTTGGGCCTCTTGGTGTCTGCTCTGCACTGACAATCTTCCATATTCTTCATGGCATCAATCAGTTTGCGTTCGGCCTCGTATCGACGGAATGCTTCTTCTTCAAGCTCTTCAGTCTTCACTTTAACCTGTTCTCCCAACTGAGCAACCTGTATCTTTAGCTCTTCTTCTCGTTCTTTACGTTTGGCCGTAGTAAGGTCCCAATGCTCTCTGAACTTAGCTAACTTCGTGTAGGCCCTTTCCAGCTCTTGTTTCTTAGTAGCCAATACACTGCTAACTGAGTCTACATCTAACTCCAGACGCTTCTTGGTTTCAGTCAACTCCAATAAAGCAGTCTTCAGATGTTTCAAAGTTTCAGCCTGTTGCTTGGAAGAATATCCTGTTTCAATCTTTTCATGACGAAGCTGGGCGTTCTCTTTCTCTAAAGCTTCTTTAGCCTTTGCTAACTCTTCTTTCTCTGCCATCAGATGCTTGTATACCTGTATGTCTATAGTGGTGGGCTCCTCCACCGGAGAAGGATACAATGGCTGAACTGCAGGATAAGGCATAAGGAATTTCGTAGCTCGTTCACGAATCCATTCCACATATGGACCAAGAACTCGAGTACCCCTTTTGCTAAATGAAGACTTTCCTCTCTTATGCAGGTTCTTCCATGCTTTCTCAAGCTTGATCAACATCTTTTCCTCTATTGCCCCAGTAAGATACAGAGATTCATGTATCTCCTCGGGCTTCGGTGCTTCCTGAGGTGCATATCCAAACTGCCTGATTAATAAGGAAGGGTTGTAATTGACACACCCTCTCCTTCCTATCAAAGGAACATTAGGGAATCCTTCGCATCTGTATATGACCTCAACTCCTAACACCTCCTCATTAACCCACACCACATTCTCAGAAGTCAACCCCATCAAGCGCTCAGGCCATCCTAAAGAATCAATAGAGGTGACGAAAGGCCCTGACTTTGGCATATGACTAGTAAACCACCTGCACAGTAGAGGTACACAGCAAGAGACATTCTTTCCTCGCCGTTTTTCATTTTTGTAGTGAGTAGAATGGTGGATATCTCCCAGCAAGGTAGGAATTGGGTTCTTTGTGGCCAGAATATAGAAAGCATCTGCATCAACAAAATCAGGTTGGTTTGGAAACAATACAATTCCATAAACACACACAGCAAGGATGGCATCAAAAACAACCCAGCCACCCTTCTTAGCATACTCCCGAGCCTTCTCTACCAAAACACCCAATGGAACTCCCCATACATCTCCTTTCCTAATCATCTTCCCTATCATCTCAAACTCTCCTAAGTACAGAATAGCAAAAAGCTTAGCCAGATTAGGCTTAGCGTCCGTGTGATAGAAAGGCATCTGCTCGCGAATCGGTATATCCAAGAGTGCAGAATACTCCTCCAGGGTAGGAGCCAAGACAAAGTCAGGAAATACGAAACACCTGAGCTCAGCATCATAAAACTGCAACAGGGTGTAAATACCGCTGATCTCATAAGCCGAGGGATGGTAAACATAAGTTAGGATCCTCCCATATGTCCTCATGAAATCTCCCATCACCTTCTTCCCAGCAATAGTAATTAATTCTGACAACATACTGATCTTTGGAGACGGGAATCTGTAGGGTAACACTCTCTTCATGGCTTCCATGTCTGCTAGGAAACAACCACCGGAACTGAGAGGGAAAATATGTACCTGCAATACACACACGTTAGTCGGATGCAAATGGTAATGCAATAATGCAATATGATAAATGATGCAATCAATGAACACAGAGGCCATGTTGTAGCCTGAAGAGGAACATCTCTGTGATGTCAAGAACAGAAAACCACCACAGTCACCAGAACCTCATGACACTGCCTATCATTCGACACCCAAAATACCAATACCCTGGTAAGAAATCCATCTGAACCTCTGTCTCTGACGAGAAAACCATCTGATAATAGTATCAACCTCAGACAAGAAATCCATCTGACCCAAACAACACACCTGTTAATGAGCCAAGAAAACCATCTGATCAAGGTTTCTGAAGGCCAGTTTTCCTGCAATAACCCAATCCCCCTCACAGGTATGGACCTAATCCACGGACAAAGGTACGGCATCCTATGCGGTCATCAGCGTCACAGACTTTCATGAGTGACGGTACGATTCCCAGAAGGAGTGGCATCATCAAGTCATGAAGAGGCCTCACTTAGCCGACTTCCAATTTATCGGTCCCCAGAGTCGACAATCCTCACGTCTGGACTCCCCTCAGATCCTCAGGATCGGAAAGGAGCACCTCGGAGAGAACCTCGTCTGAGCGCAGATTTCGTAGGGAACGGTGTCTGCTCAGCAAACAGGTTCGTCTAATACTATCCACAACTATGTCTAGGTGCATACTCAAGCCCAGGTCCGGCTTCTCGCTCACAGTAACCTCCCTCTCCCACAGCAATAATCACAATAATATAGTGTTGAAAGTAAATGCGGAAAGGTAAAGGTGCGGAAAAGTAAAACACATATGCACAACACCCAACAGATAAACACCCAAGCACTAGGATTGACTCGCGTAGGGGATGGGAAACGGTCCCAGCATAAAGGATGGGAAAAGTCCCTAGATGCTTACAAGTCCCCAGTAGAGTCGCCAGCTGTCGCTACTGCGAAAATCGGCGCCGGCTGAACAAAAGAGTCGCCACCTTTCGTTATTTATCCCTCAGAGCGGGAAAGGAAACGATCGGAAAAACCTGACGAAAAAAGGTAAGACAAGGTCATCGCAACCATTGTCTGAGTTCGGGAGTAGGTTACGCAAGGGGAAGGTATTAGCACCCCTCACGTCCGTCGTACTCGACGGGATCCACGCTTGGTGTTTATAAGGAAAAGGGTGTGTTTATCTATCTACGCTAGTGGTTAGTCTGAAAAGAAAAGAAAAGGACAGGACTCGACAGAACATACGCTGTTCTGGGCCTACGTACTCCCTCGTGCAATGGGAAAGTCAGAGTCAACGTAGTTCGACTACCTACGTCTAGACGGGGGGAAGGTTGCTCACCAGGACATCGCGTCCTGTGCCTACGTACTTCCACACGGCATGGAAGATCAGAGCAAACGTAGTTCGGGCTACGCACGACACAATCTGTTCAAGTGTTTTTTATGGGAAAATGCACCTTAACCAAGGGTTTTCACAGTCCAGGAGGACAAAAGGTTTTGATGTTTGTTCAAATCTTTTGACGGAAGAAATGAATTCACTTTTGTTTTATCCCTTATTAAGTGTTTTTCTGTTGTTTTGAGAAAGGAAAGAGACGCCCTAAAACTATGGTTGAAAGAGGGAATCTACCTAATGTTATCATGCCTGGTTAACCAACCTAATGTCTATCATAACTCCTCTATAGCAGAGAAGTTAGAGCTCCTAAGGGATCATGGCAAAAGCACTACACAGCAAACAGGAAATACTGCAAAGTAAAGAAATACTGGAAATATGCATGAATGCAACAACCAAACAAAAGGAGGACCACCTCAACTTATAAGCAAACAAGCAGGCTTATTTCTAAGATGCACCTATCTCAGAAATATCTATATGAACCCCTAAGTCTAATGCAGCACAGCACCACACAAGTCAATCAACACAAAGAGAAGGCTAACCAGCCTGGCAAACTCCTATCCAAAAGCAAGAAACTAACCCTGAGCAAGACCCTAAACAACCCCAAAACAAAACCCTAATCTGCCCTAAGCAAAACCCTAAGCACAACCCTAAAGGGAGAAATCAATCCCATTCTTCAAGCTTCAAGACAAGCTTACGAAAGAAAGGGAGCTAAGTAGACAGACCCATAGTGCCTTCCTCAGGAAAGTACTAGGAGGCTTCCACTTAGGAATCATATCCCATGTGGCTCAACAACTGTGAACGGTTTACATTCCTCCTCAGGAGAAACTAAACTCACATGAAGGCTCCAACATCATTGGATATTTAAGAAATCCTACATGAACTACAGGAACTAAGTGAACAGACCCATAGTGCCTTCCTCTGGAAAATACTAAGGGGCTTCCACTCAGGAATCATATCCCATGTGGCTCAACAACTATGAACGGTTTACATTCCTCCTCAGGAGAAACTAAACTCACATGAAGGCTCCAACATCATTAGATACTTCAGAAATCCTACATGAACTAAGGGAACTAAGTGAACAGACCCACAGTGCCTTCCTCTGGAAAATACTAGGGGGCTTCCACTTAGGAATCATATCCCATGTGGCTCAACAACTGTGAACGGTTTACATTCCTCCTCAGGATAAACTAAACTCACATGAAGGCTCCAACATCACTGGATACTTAAGAAAGAGGTGAGAAGAAAGAATAAAAGACATCCATAGTGTCTTCCTCAGGAAAGTACCATGAATTTCCCTCAAACTTCAGGATCTCAAACCTCACAGAAAGAGAGCAAGCTCCTAGACTAGGTCTTCAATCCATGCATCCTTGAAAGCTCCATCAAGTCTTCATCCAGCCTCCATCTTCCAGAAGAAACCACAGACCCTCAAACCAAAAGAAACTATCTCTAAAGTTCAACCACAGTTGAACTTCAAAGTCAGAAGCCCTCAAGACTTCTCCTATTCTCAAGCTCAATCAAAAATAGCAAAACAACTTCTAAAAATCCACCAAAAATCTAGGGGAAACCTACATGGCTCTATGATCCCAAGATCAAATCTCAAAGCCTAAGTCAACTTCTAAGGCTACTAAACAATCCTTAACATATGAATGGTCAAGGGTTAACCAGCAAGTTATGAGGTCTCTACTCTCTAACCCTAAAACAACATCAATCAATTTCTAAAAAATTCACGAAAATCCTATGGGGAGCATGCATCAGTCTAGCACAACATACTAAAAAATAAAAGCAAGATTCAATACCAAGTGAGAGAAATAAAATCAGCAAGGCAGACACATCACAAATCAATATTCAAAACCAATTAAAATGCAAAAAATGCAATAAAAATGTAAATGCATGATCAAATTAATATTTTTGCACCATAAAATCCTAAATTGAATTATGAACCTATAGAAAAAAGAAGGGAATTAATTGGATAATCCTACTATTTTTTATGAATTATTTTCTAACATGGATAAAACAAAGAAATTTAAAAAATAAAATAAAACCCACGCGTGGCAAATAGCAATAATTCAGTTTAGTTTCAGCTTTGGGCCTATCCTGGGGGTGCAGATATCATATGTCATTAAGCCCATTCCCAAAATCAATCAGTTTTTTCACAACAAAGGGGGGAGGGGCAACGAGTAAACAAGGGGTGGTCATAGCTAATGTCATTTGGGCCCAGCCCAAACTCAAACCCTAACCCTAGCAGACAAAACCCTCACCCTCTCAAACTCTCAGACACTGTTCACCATTATCCCCCAACACGCCCTAGCGGCGCCTCACCTTCTCTCAACCTCTCTCCCAGACTCTCAAAGAACCTCTCTGAAACACTCTCATTCTCCTCTCAAACGCTCGTGAAATCCATCAACAACCTCTCTCTAATCCTCAATCTGTCCAACTCACACTAACCTAGGTTAACTTCATCCACAAATCTAACATTCAAAACAGCACAAAACATCATCCACTGAATGAACAATAACGGAGATGTAGCGAAAGGGAACAGAACCTGGAACAAAGCCACAGAGGTGATGAAGTTTCTGGAGAAAACGCTTGAAGGATATTGAAAGAGCTCGCAGAGATTTGGAAGTCTTCTGAAGACGATCTTCAAAGAATATGGGCGAAGATCACTGAAAGCACTCGTTCGTACATGATCTTGCAAAGACGAAGCTCCGGAGAGTCCTTCTTGAAGGTTTGCTTGAAGAGTTTGGAGAAAGACCTTGAACGGACGAAGAACGTGATGAACGTTCTTGCTCGCTTGAAGATCGTTAATACATCTGATGAAGGATGAGCGCGATTGAAGAGATATCGATCGAAGAAGAAAATCTGGAAAAAGGCTCACGGACGAGAGATACGCGATGATGTTCTTGAATGTTTCAAGGATCTAGTGACGAAATTGGAGGAATCGGTTGATGTTCTTTGAAGAAAACGTCGAGGAGATGAATCTTGATGGTGATTTCTGGGCAAAACGTTGATGCGTGAGGAATCTGGAGGTGCACAGTTGCAAATGGATGAACTCAGATTCCGGCGTCTATGCGTTTTCCGGCGATCTCAACAGCTTCCGGTGGCAGTTGCGGTGGAGGAACGGTGGTCCGGTGATGGTTGCATGGCCGGCGATGGAGGGGAGTGAGTGGGTTACAGGTGGCACCGGGGAAGGTTGAGAGAAAGACGCGTGTCTCTGAGGAAGGAGAGGGAGTGGGCACGTGTACTATGCGCTGTCAGCGAGAGAGAGATTGGATCGGAGACGTGGCGAGTGGGAGCGAAGAGAGAGAAGATGCGTGGCAGGCTCTTATATAGCCACGTGTACTTGGACTTTGGATAATTTCTGGGCCTCTGAATTTGGACTTTGACTAATGCCTGGCCCACTAAAGACTAAAACACGATTAGCATGATTAAATGAGGATTAAAGGGCTAATTGGACTGACCATGGATTAATGACGTGATTAACTTGGATTAACTGAATGAAAGGATTAGACATGGACTAAGACTGGATTAACTGAATTAATGCTGACTAATGATGATTAAAACTAATTACAAAAACGGAAATCAAATAACACCTAATTAACTAACACCTAATTAAAATCTGAATGGAATTAATGTGGATTAAATGGATTAATGGATTAATGAATGACCTAACGACTGATTAATGCCTAGACGAATTAAAAGCAATAGATTACAATCAAAAACTCTTAATGACTATTAACCTGCATTGATTAATGAATTATAGACTCTAAATAAACTCTAACAATATGCTAATCAACCTAATATTCTAAAAAAAACAGAAAAAAAACTATTAATATCTAATTATATTCTAACAGATTTAAAACCTATTAAATTCTACAAATACCTATTATCTATTAAAAGGAAATATATTCTTAAAAAAACTATTATATTCTATATCATTTCTAAAATATTCTAAAAAAAAATCTAATAAAATCTATTTAAAACTATTTAAATTCTATAAAAATTCTATAGAACCCTAAGACAATTTATTAAAATCTACAAAAGAAATCTATATTTCAACAACTATAAAATACCCTATTTAAATTTACAAAACCAATTAATATTCTATACTAAAATATTAAAAAACTCAACTATTCTATTAAAAACACAACATATTATCTAAAAATTCTAAAAAAACCTCAATAAAGTCTAAAAAAAATCATAAAAAATTATAAAACCCCAAAAAAAGAAACTGTTAACCTGACTGGACGAAATAGCAGACCCTGGGCATCAGAAATACCACCAATCACTGTGTAAACTGAAAATGCCGAGAAGCGCGTAATCTTCCGAAAATGAAACTCCAACTATCTAGACTGGATCTGAAATATCCGGTAGATGAAAACCAAGCTGTAACCCTGACATCCTCTGTCTGTGTACAAATTTCATGCATCTGATATGCGAATAAAAATTAAACCACGAACCAGATAGGAGAACCGGTTGGTCAAATTTTAGGGTGCAACATGGTGAACCTGTATGTTTGGCATGCACTAGTTCCCACGAAATTCGCGTTGAGACGAGATTCTCTTTGATGACTGCCTTTCCAATCCGTTTTGGACAGTTGAGAGGATGTTGGATCTGAGGATTATCGACTCTGGGGACCGATCATTTGGAAGTCAGCTAAGTGAGGCCGCTTTGTTAGACTGATATCAAACCAGAAATGGTGAACGTATCATTGTTTCTCAAAAATCTGTGACGTTGACGACCGCATAGGATGTTAGACCTTATCAGAGATAGGTTCATACTTGTGAGTGGGGAGGGTTATGCAGGAAACTTTGACCTTCAACCTACCCGGTTTTCTCGTCAGTGTGAACTTTTGGTCCTTGATACAACGGTTCCTTATATCATTATTGTGTTATGTTCTTGCCGAAGCGAAGCGCTGGTTCTTCTCAGTCAACAGCACGGGAATCTTGATACCCTGTTGCATTTGAATTTTCATTTTCATATTAACATTGACATGTATTTATGTTGCAGGTGTATATTTTCCTCTCAATTCTAGTGATTTTATTCCTCTTCTGACATGGAGCCTAGCTTGAAGAAGACTGTTGTGTACAAGTTCCCTACTCCTGACATAAGGTTTCTACTCAGTTTGATTTCTGTTGCTGATCATAAGGTGATGGAAGATTTCAAGAAGTCATATGGGAAGCTGTTGAGTTGTGTCTGCAAAGACTCAGTGTATGAGTTGGGAAGTCTCCATACTCTACTTCAGTTCTATGATCCACAGTTGAGGTGTTTCACCTTTTCGGGTTATGTGTTGATGCCTACTTTGGAGGAGTTCTCTATGCTGTTAGGAGTTCCCATCTTGGATCAGATGCCTTTTTATCATACTGAAGATGAACCTAATTTGACTAGGCTTGCTAATGCTCTTCATCTGGATGCCTCTAAGTTAGAAGGGAAGTTGGTCAGGACAAATGGAATGCCTGGATTTCCATTGCCTTTCTTGGTTGGTAGAGCTCAATAATTTGCAAAAGATGGTTGCTGGATTATCTTTAATACCATCTTGGCCCTGTGCATATATAGTATAATGTTGTTTCCGAATATTCCAGACTTTGTGGATTTAGATGCTTTCCATGTCTTTGCTTTGGGAAATCATGTGCCTACACTCTTGGGGGATGTATATCATTCTGTGCATTACAAGAATGAGAATTGGAGAGGAAAGAATGTGTCTTGTTGTGTACCTCTCTTATACAGATGGTTTGTGAGTCACCTTCCCAAGTCTGGTCCTTTTGTTGACACTGCAGGTACCTCAGAGTGGTCAGAGAGACTGATGGGCTTGACTTTTGAGAACATCGTATGGTTTGATAGAGATCAATTGGGTACAGAGATTATCTTCAGCTGTGGTGGTTTTCCTAACATCTCGTTGATTGGAAGGAAATGAGGTATTAACTACAACCCAGCTCTTGCAGTGAGGCAGTTTGGGTATGCTCTGAGGGAACCTCCGAAGAAAGAGGAGATACAAGAATCTCTGTATTTCACTGGTTTACTTGAGAATGAGACCCTAATCAGAGTGGAGAAAGCTTGGAACAAGATTCACTGTAGATGGAAAACTTCTTTGGTTAAGAGCAACAGTAGAGCTTATGATCATTATATGGTTTGGATTCAGAAGAGAGCTGAGAGATTGTTGATGCCATTTCTAGTTTGTGAGCCTTTATATCCTTTGATGATCGAAGAGCCGACTAGTGTTGATATCCAGAGATATAATCAGCTATGGTTCGAGAAGGAGGAGTTGTGTAAGGAAAATGAGGAATTGGAAAAAGAGATTATTCAGCTCAGAAGCGAGAGAAATCAAGCCACTTATTCATCTAAGAAGCAGACTAAATTTGTGAACAAGCTAGGTAGAGAGCTAACTGAAGAGATGCGCGCTCGAGAGCGTGTAGGCTTAGACTTGAAGAGCGTCAGTGATGTTCTTAGTTCCAAGAAGAAAGAGCTGGACAAAGCATATGCGGAGATCTCAAAGTTTAATGCATAATGGAATGCCATCCTAACTAACAACAAAGAGCCAGAAGACGAACTGCGACAACAGATTGCCAAGTTGAAGGCTCAACTCAAGGTGAAAGATGAGAAGGTCATAGCTGAATCCTCGCGCCGACGCAAAAGTGACTGTAGACTGAATGAAGCTCTTGCAACCTTTGAGGACTATAAGTCAATAGTGGATGTGAAGAGGTCTAAGCTTGAGAAAGCGTTTGGTGAAGGTGCCTGGGAGGATTATGCTCAGGGTTTGCAGACCACTATTATCCAGAGAGAGTTGCTCATCCAGGGGTTGATTGTCAAGCCAGATCATCCAGAGACGAAGGAGTTGTTGGAGGATTTTTAGGCTCATCGTCGTACTTGATTTTTTTTCCTCTCGTTTTAGTTTGTTGCTATGATGTATCTTGACCATCACTAGACCTGTTGGCTGAAGTCATTTTGATTCTGTTGTATTCAGTATTGTTTTGTATTTGAATGTTGGGCTCTCATTTTATTTATGAGGAGTTTGTTATATGCTTGTCTGTTGGCTTCCCATTGTCCTGCTGTTCTCGTGGAACTAGAATCGAGGGGAAATTTTCCCTAACACATATTTACATACATACTGCATCATTTCTCATTTTGCATAGCAGGTGTCCGAGGCTGGGATTTGTTATCCTGATCCAGTTTTTCTTCAGAACTTCAGACATCAACCTGTAGAGAAGACAAAAGATGACTATGGAACATATTCAAGCGGAGTTGAGGGAAGTCCGAAGCCAGATGAGACAATTCATGATGGGCATGCAAGCCTTGTGTCAAGATTAGAAATTGCTTAGGGAAGAAGTTCATCAGCTGAAGACTCAAGTGGGCCTGATCACAGAAGTGATAAGAAATGTGCTAAGGAAGGAAGGCGATCAGGTGCCTGAAGTGGCAACAAAGATGCTTATTCCACCTTTGCCTATGGAATCTCTCCCAAAGCGTGATGTACCTCAAAGATCTTTTGCACAATCTGAGGTTCTAGAATTTCCCCGTCAGCAACTACTTCCTACTTCTCGAGATAATTCTAAGAGTAGTAGGTGTGCTCATAGGCCAAAGCAGCCCGACAGAATCTTCGACCAGATCCCTATGACTTATGCTCAGTTGTTGCAACTCTCGCTTCAACTTTGATTGGTTGAACTTCGGATTTTGTCTTCGTGGACTGGTAAGCTACCACCAGGTTATGATACAAGGACCCATTGTGATTTCCATTCTGAGGCACCAGGGCATAACATCGAGAACTGCAAAGCTTTTAAGCACGAAGTTCAGGACTTAATTGATTCAAAGGCAGTTGAGTTCACGCTAGGCGACATGAACGCACCAGATGATCTCATTCCAGTCACTACAGAAGAGATGGACATTCTGGTTCTCTTCCCTGAAGCTGTAACAGGTCAGGATTATGTCTTGCAATCTGTGATTTCAGAATCTCCATGCGCACAGTTGTTTCCTGTTCCTAGGCCAAGCATGAGGATGAAAGTACCTGAACAAAGGGAGTCCCCGATACCTCGGACTCACTCTCTAGGTGTTTCAACTGTTCAGAGCCAGCAACCTGTTGGGTCTGTATGTCAGATGTCTGTTCCCCTCCAGAGTTAACGGTCGTACCATTATCAGCCTCTTCAGCATGACCGACAAAGACCAAAGAAGCCAGAAAGGCATTTCACTCGGTTGCCAATTTCGTACAATCAGATGTTGCCAGATCTGATCAGAGGTAGGTTGATAGCGCCAAAGAAGATTAATCCAGAGATTCCTCCTTATCTGCCAGGTTTTAATGTCAACGCCTGTTATGAGTACCATGTTAAGGCACAGGGGCATTCAACCGAAGACTGTAAGGTGCTTAAAAGCAAGATTCAGACTCTGCTTGACTCCAAAATGTTCACAGCCACACCTCAGGGAATCCAAATCAGCAATTTTCCTTCATCCAGCCATGTGGGTTCATCGGTTCATGTTGCAGAAGAGTTTACCGAGGGCAGAGGTTCAGAAGAGTACCAGACTGACTTTGACGAGCAATTCTGAAAATGGATGACTCAACAGCAAGCCAAGATTTGAAAGCCCGGTTCCTTGAAGCTGGAAATCTTTCTTTATCATGTCATTTATTTGCATTTGTAGTTTCTTTGTTGTTTAAGTCCAAACTTCATTTGTAAAACTTGTTGTTTTCAATTGATAATGATAATGAAATGAATATGCAGGTTTTTGATTAAATCCATTCGTGTTCACTCAATTCTTTTAGTGATGTAAACCGCTTGTTTAAGCGGAATTCGAGGGAGGATGACGAAGTTGAAAGACACGCAAGCTTCCGATCGTATGCTTTTGAATAAAACCTGCTGATGATTAGTGTACCCCAAAATTTGACCAACCTATTTTCTTATCTTTGGCTTATGTTTCATTGCATTTTAGCATCTTGCATTTGCATAGCATAGTTCTTACAGAGGATCAAGTGTGTGCTTGTGTGTCATCCAAGAGGAGAGTCTTTATTGGCCTCAAGTCCAAGCAAAGGCACTAGTACAAACCATCAGAAGGTTGTCAAGGGATCCATGAGGTCTTGTCATTGGTTTGATCATGAGGTAGAAGCTTGTTGAGCATCTCAGAGGTTATAGTGAAGTGGAATGGTTCCTTAATTCATATGCACAATGCCCAGGCAAAAAGAATGGAATTAGGGTTTCAATTTAAATTAGGATAGAACTTGTTTCTTGAAGCAAACCCGTTTCCATGGCCCTACGTATGTTCTAAGGTGTTTGAAGATGAGAGTTGGACAATCAATTTTAATTAGAAGAGTTTTAATTGATCAGTCAATTGAAAGTCAGGAGATTTGGAAAAAAAAGTCAACTATGCAGTGAAAAATTCAACTCTTGACTTTTTGAGGTCAAGATCATGTTCCTTAAGTTCAATGTGACAAATGGATGGAATTTGATCAAGAAAATCAAGGGGATCATAAAAAAATCAAGAAGTGTGAAACTTGCCACTTTTGGAAAATTAGGGTTTTAGAATTTTCTATTTATGGAAAGTTTTATGTTTGGAACAGCCATCTTCAAAGCCATTTTTCTTCATGATTGAGGATTCAAATGAACTTTTCTCCAACATAAAACTTGTTTCTCATGTTCCCAGCTTTCCAAAAAAATCCAAGAAGTCCTTAATATGATACTTGGAGCTTAAGCTATGGAGATTCAAAGTTGGAGGGAAAATGTTCCAAAATTCATAACTTAGAATTTTTCTAAGTTACCTCTAGGCAGATTTTCATGTCATGGTTTTTATGCCTATTTTTCATGATCTTCCCAACTCCATTTCAATTTTTTCTAAGCATGAAAGTTGTAGATCTTATTTCAAACTTTCCAATCATGGTTAGAGTTCAACTTTTCATCCATTATAGTATGAGATATGGTATTCACAAGATAGGGTTTCCAAGTTGGCAAGTGTGAAAACTTAGTGAAATTTCACTAAGTATGGAGAATTTTTTTCTTGAGGACAGATTTTCAAATGACATTTTCATACCATTCTTGGCCTTGTATCAAATTCATCTCAACATGAAATTTGTTCTACTCCATGTCTTCTTTCGTTTGAGCACAAGACCTAAGCAATTGGAGTTGTGTGCACAAAGGTATCATGGCCCAAAGTTGGTGTTTTAGACATTTTGTTCAAAAGATGAAATATGTGATTTGCTGATTTGCTGATTTGCTTGTGTTCATCAACCCTAGAACTCTTCCATGTGCATGGGGTGTTGTGTTTGTTGCTCCCAAACTTTGCCAAAACCAGCCAAACATCCATTTTGCCATTTTGCTCATTTTCAAATAAATTGCCTAAACAAGCTATGAGACAAAATTTGCCACAACCCAATGCCCCTCCCCATATTGTGCAAGCTGACCAAGAAAGCTATTGATGCATAATGCTAGCAGCAGCTGCTGTGCAATTTCTACATCCACCATTTGATTCAAGAACCATGAGCATATCAGATCTGCACCATTGATCTTTTACCACTGTTAAACTTCCATTTTCACATTTCTCACCTCATGTAAAAGCTTAGTGCAAAACCCTAATCAGAGGCAGCCACCCTCTTTGCAAAAAAAACCAGAGTTTGAGTTTTGCACAACCTCTAAAATTTCTCCTTTGAAGCTCTTGCATTTGTGAACCACTCATAAAACCTTTTATCAAAAACATCCTCACTTCAACATCATTTTGCTACTGTGTGCAAAAGAAACAACTTGGAGCACTCATTTCTTCAGCTGTTCAAAACCAATTGTTGCTTGCAAAGGGAAGGAACTTCAAAACTTTGTTTTTGCTGCTAGCTTACTTTTGAGGTCTACAAGAGGTATGTGATTTCAAACCCTACCATTCATATGCATCATGTGTTAAAATTGATTTATGCTTGTTTAAGAGTTGTAACTCTCATGTAAAGATGATTGATTTTATTTGACATATTTGTTGTCATGAGGTTATGATTTGTTCTTTTGAAGTATGTAATGATTTGACTGTTAGAGATATCGGCATTGTTTTTTCTAAAAGATTGCAGTGGTTCTCTTAAGAGCTATCTTTGGTTTGAGTTTGTTAACTCATGTTTGTTGTCATAGAATGACAACTTTTATTTGAAACATGTTTGAATGGATGTTGGCATTGTTATGTCAAAAGGTTGCATTTTGTTCCTGTTTGAATTGGTCCTTATGCTATAAGTTTGCTTAGGCCTGTTGTTTGAGTTCTTGCATTAGGGTTGTTGGTTTAGTTGTTTGGCATGGTTTTGAAAAAGAGGGTTGCATCTATGTTTTGAAAGGCATACTGCCTTTGAGCTTGTGAATCTCTTTGTGAATGTGTTGGTTTGGTTGTTGATGTATTTAAACCCTGTCATGTAGATTTTTTTATTGATTTGAATATTTAAGCATGATGGCCTACAGTGGTATTTCCATTTGTTTTGAGTGAGTTTGTTCATCTCATGACAGTTGCACTGTCATTAGGGCATATGTGTGCCATTTATGTTGGCCTTTTGTGAAATGCTGATGCATGATATTGCAATGTGTATTACTTTTTTTGGAATTAGCATAGCCATGACAGTTGCTGCAACATTAGACTATTTTTGTTATTGTGTGCATCAAGGTTCTAATGAGGGTGTGCAAGTACTGTTGGAGCATATATTGCATTGGTTAAGTCAATCTTGTTTGAGGATGCTTAGGTCCTTGGAAGAAGTTTGTCCTGGCTGGCTGTTAGTTGATTTTTTTGGTGTGGTCTATGTTGATTTTCTTACTGCTGGTGTCTACAGGTGTAGGTTATTATAGTTTAGAGTCTAGTAGGTTTTTCTTTGCTTTTTTGATGTGGTGAGGAGAGGTAGGCTAACTCATGGCTTTAAGAGAACCCTTCTTTGGTTTTTATTGTTCTGTTAGGTGATTGGGAGGTAGGTGAGCTTTGATGAGAGGAAGACTCTCATCATGAGTCTAGTTGAATTCTTAGCAGAATGGATGATAATTGGTGGACTTATTGCACTAATGTTTACATAACCAAACTGTGTGGTTGCTTCTGTTTTCAAACAAACTCCTTGGATCACACTTGTTGTGTTGGAAAAATTCTAACCATGTTGTATTAAACTAACTGTTGGAGGTTATGTTGGAGCTGTTTATTCATGTTTGAGAGGTTTAAGTGGACAATTGAGTTGTTGACTGTCATGAGGATTTTGGGGCTTTTCAGAGCATTCAACTTTTTGTTTGAGTTCAGACTCTGACTCACATAAAGACTGCCAGGCTTTGGTTTGAATTATCCTAAGTAAGCTAGTTGAGGCTAGAGGTTTAAGGTCAATAGGATCTCTGTTGGTGTGTACTTGTGAGGGAACTGCTATTTTGATTCTTGACATATTGGGGTTTCATCTTTGTTGATAGAGTGTTGTTTCTGTTGTTGTGACTTTTGTTCAGTTGAGTTGTTGGGAGCATTAGTTTATTTTCTTGTCAGATTTGATTTTAATCTCTAGAGCTTGCTCAGATCTGCCTCATGGCTTAGTAAGGATGTTTAGATTACAAGGCTTACACCTTCACTTTGTGCAGTTTTGGAACAGTTTTGATGGCTTTTATCATGTTGTTTAGGTTGTAATTTTTTTTTAGCCATGATTGTTTTTGGTTTGTCAAACTTATGTTTAGCTGTTGCCAAAGGTAATTTCACTTGATGAGAGATTGAATTTTGATTTGGTTTCCATCAGATTCCATTGTTAGAATAGGGTGGGAGGATCAGGTGAGGACTACCATGAGAACTGTAACCAAGTTGTTGCAGCTGTGGCTGTTGATGAGATCCATTTTTGGGTTATTAAAGCTCTTTAGCTTTGACAAGCAGTCTTAAACCCTTTGGTGCACCTGTTGCTGTCTTGCTTTACTCTAAGTTGTGTTAATTTCCAATTCATCAAGTTCTTAACCAATTTGTGATAACTTTGTGTTAGAGGCTCTTAATGTAGGATGTCTTGAGCCTGATGTTCAGGACTGCTCAGTTTGTGATACCATTTGTTTTTTTGATATATCCTTGTATTGCATCAACTATTGAAATGCATATGTGTGCTTTGCTTGTTGATTATTTATTCTTGAATTCTGCCATGAGCTGGTACTTAGCATCTTAGGTCTTTACCTCTTGTCAAGAATTCTCATGTTGTGAACCATTAACTGCTAGTTTGCCATAATGTTTTGTCGCTTTTTATTTCTGTTGAAGTAATCTACTTGGTGACTGTGATTATCAACATGGCCTTGTGTACAGAGTTGTTTTGGCGAGTTCATCATTATTGTGGCTTGTATGGATCCAGGATTGTCTTGAGTTTGAGTTAGAATTTTAGAACATTGTTATGTTCTTAAGATCACTGTCATTTTAGTAGTGTTGTCTTGGATCTTTCTTAGGCATTAAATCTCAATTACCACCAATTTCACCTACTCACCAACTTTGTGCTCTAATTCTTTTGGACAAATCTTTTTGTTGGAACTCACTTATATGCATGTTGTTTTGATTGAATCATGTTTTGTTTGCTTAATTGGCTCTGTCACAGTTTGTTTTGAAATTTTTCATTTCAACTTATGCAACAATTTTAACTCATAAGTCACATTTTGTTCTAGCTTGAATTTAAGCCCCTTTGGTTTTGGAACTTTTTGTATACCATATTTGGAGTGTGTGCATGCCTTCAAACTGATACAATCTTGATTGATTTGAGTTTTAGCATTGAAAACGCATTTCCAAGCTCATACTTGCATGTTCATTCGTGTTTCAAAATGTGTGCATAATTTGAGAAAATGGACAGCACCTTTGTGTTCCTCATGAAAAAACAAGTCAGATGGACTTTTATTTCACTGCATTTGGTGGAGTTTTGAGAGAGTTATGGCGAAAATGTATTTTGGTTGTTTTGCCTTGTGTTTGCCCAGAAAACGTGCCCTGTTAGGTATTTATATTTCAGGGGTGGCGTTATACAATGGATGTATCGCCACCCCAGTGGTTAGAAACTCACTCTTAAGACCTTGCTTGACCGCCTGTACCTCTGTTCGAACCCCAGCGGGGGCATTTTGGTTTTTATTTTCATTCTTTTTCCTTGTTATGATATTTTCTTTTCCTTTTCCACTTTTTATTCACACGCGCATGTTGGTAGATTTGGTTAAGTTTTCAACCTATGACCCCAAGGTCTTGGGTTCAAGCCTTGGGGGAGGCACTTTCTTATTTTAGTGACTTGTTTATTTTATTTCTCTTATTTTTTGTTTATTTATTATTTAACTTTTGTTCCTTCTAAAAAAATAGTTTTAAATGTCATAAAAATCCAAAAAAAATATATTTTAATACTTTATTGTGTTAATTTATCTTTCTTCATTTTTATTTTATTTTCATTTTATTTTGAATTTACAAATTAATGTGTTTTATGGTTTATCATTTTATTTCACCATTTTATATGTTTTTCATTTCACTTGTGAGTGGATTATTTTAGTGTTTACTTGGCTTTGTGCCATGATCCCCCTAGGATTCCTAGTCCCTCCCTTTAGGATGGGAGTAGGAGAGACATTAGGTGTTCAATCCTATGCATGATAACATTAGGTTAGTTCTCCCTTTTTATCCAAACTTTAGGAGCATTGTACATGATAACTTTAGGGTTCAGTTTCCCCCTTAGATCGAGTCTTTCTCTTCTCATCTCCTAAACAATTCAAAGCATCTAATAAAGGATAATTTGTATCGTACGCTATGAACCTTAAGTATTCGAGGAATGGTGGTTGGAGGCCTCCTCTCAACTGTCTAGAGTATTTAGCTTATGCCCTTTGAGCGATATGCGACGCATTCGCTCTCGAGTCATAGTCTTTAGTGCGACATGAGTTTCAAACCATAACTCAATCCACTTCTTGTCTTAAAAAACACAAAAAACAAAAACATAAAATCTTTTTATCCTTCGGGATCTTAATTGGAAAACCATTTTCAGAAATAGTTTTGTTAAGTTTGGTTCAACCGCAAACAGGCATCGCCCCTAACTGCTAGAACTAGGGTTTAACCCTACTCGGTTTAAAACACTTGAACCAATCAGTGGTCGTATTAGCTCGAACTACATTTGATCTGATTTCTCGTACCAGACAAGGATACGTAGGCACAAGACGACAATGTCTTGGCGAGCAACCTTCCCCACTTTCACCTGTAGTTTTTCGAACTACGTTGACTCTGACTTTCCCATTGCACGAGGGAATACGTAGGCATAGAGCGGCGATGCTCTATCGAGTCTCTTTTCTTTTCTTTCACCCCCATTCTCCAGCCTTTATAGTTTTTGCACCCTTTTAGATAGACAACAAGCGTGGATCCCGTCGAGTATGACGGACGTGAGGGGTGCTAATACCTTCCCCTTGCGTAACCGACTCCCGAACCCGAGATTTGGTTGTGATGACCTGTCTTTTCCCTTTTTCGTTAGGTTTTATCTGATCGTTTCCTTTCCCTCGTTGGGATAAATAATGAACGGTGGCGACTCTTCTGTCCTTGTCGGCTTCCCCTTTTTTCGCAGTAGCGACAATGATGTACAGACATTGTTTCAAATTCCTAAACACCAGAGATATAAGGATGATAATCCCTTGTCAACCCCTTTGATCCTAGTAGTAGGAGTTTCTTTCTAAAAAAAAAAACCTCAATCTTAACCTGGGGCAGGGTAGGTGTCAGTTAATTTGACCGGGCGTCCAAATCGCAAAAGGAGTGGTCCCGTTCGAGGATCAATCACACCTCTAGAGGTCGTGCCTAAAAAACCACAGTGGTTAAACCTTATCGACCAAGGAGTAAAACAGTCGCCATCCCTTTTAACAAGTCAGACAAGCTGGTGTTACATGATTTGTTCCAAAAAAAAGTCAAAAGAAGAAGCCCGCTAAGTCAAATCTTGAAAACAAGCGACTTAGGCAAAAAATTGAGGGCATCCCGCTGGACTTCGAAATCATAAGAAACTCAAAGGAGTCAGTCCAGGCATAAATTAGGGAATAAAAACATAAAAGTTAAAAGGATTGCAAAAGAAAAAGCCTCGAGAAAGAACAAAGTCGTGTGACTCCAGGCACCAAAAATGAAAAAAGCGAGTGACTTTCATTCTAAAAAACTTGTGGTTTCTTGAACCATCACTCCTGTCATTCAACCTTTAAGAGGTGACCGTTTGTGTCGAATTAGCTGAACATAGGATTGGAGAACATCAAGAAGAATGGGTGGGTTAAAATAAACTTTGAGCCTTATATCCTTTCTTTTAAATCGTGAACCTGACCAAGTTACAACCTTCAAAAGACCTAATTGAAGCAGGTTTGTTTCGAAAGCATACTTCGGTAAAGATCGCGTTGAAGCTGACTCCTAAAAGGATTCTTCTTACCATGTTGGTACTAATGTTGACATTCTGATAAGTGATTCGTTCATTATATGTCACAAACTTTTTTCCAGTGAACAAGCTTGGATTTCAAAATTGTCATATGCATTACATTGATATATATATATATATATATATATATATATATATATATATATATATATATATATATATATATATATATATATATATATATATATATATATATATATTATGCAGAACAATTTGTTTTACTTATGAGTAAGCGCTTGACATCAGGAGAGTTTCCACAGTGGAAAGTTTGATCAGGATAGGATGTAGAATGCCTGAATACTACGTTGAACCGGGGAAAGCTACATCAAGTGATCACATCATGGGAGTCAGCCATCCAAAAGTTAGTTAATCTCGGGCAATCAGGTCAAGATTCAATAAATCTCTCGAAGTCAATCAGGGGCAAAGTCATTGTAAGACTGGGGAAGGCCACCCTAAGAGCCTAAGAGTTATCCAGAAGGAAATTAACTTGAAGTATCACTCTGAGGTTCAAAGTGCTGAAGCAGTTCATATCAAACCATCAGGGTGCGGAGATTTTAAACTCCCTTTCGAGGAAGACTTCTACAGGATCCCACGGGCTGGGGAAAAATTGGAAACAGAGGGATGTATCCTCTCCATATTCTCAGATCTTATCAGAGTTATTCAAACAGGTTCAGTCAACCTTTAAGTTCAAGGTGAATATCAGGAGTTCATAGAAATTATCCCCTGAACTGTATTCGGACAGAACATTTCTCAATATTAGCTAGTAGGATCACTGTATCCCCACAAAAAGAAGATATGTAGTTGAGACTCATTCATACCCAGCAGGAAGAGTTTGAGCATCTAGTATCAGCAATCCAAATGCATTCTTATCTCCAGCAAGGGTCTATTTTCCACAGAAAAAGATATGCAGGTTGAGTATGCGGTTGAGTGTGTACATTTGTACCCAGCGGATTGTATGTACGCACTTATTCCTCAGCAATTCAAGATTGACTTATTCGGTAGAGTAAAGTCATCCCTAGAGGGTCGAGATTGATATCCCTCATGCAGTTCAGGTGTGTGCTTGTATCCCCAGCAGATTGTAGGTACGCACTTACTCCCCAGCGAGTCGAGACTGGATTTCTTTCCACCAGGAAGGTGTGGAACTTTTCCCAGCAGCGGAGCAAATTCAGGATTTTGTTTCCCCACAGAGTTTGAATGTGTGACTTTGTATCCCCTTAGAGTTTAAACTGCTGACTCAATCCCCAAGCAGAGGTTGATGTTGTTCCCCAACAAAGTCGGCAGAGTTTACCTTTCCTCAGCAGAGTAGGTTCTTCCCCGCAAAGTGGAATTGTTTCCTGAGAGGGATATTTGTGCATCCCTAGCAGTTGGGATATATTCAGAGGAGGTTGATTCCCTATTGAGTAATCCCCGGCGGAGTGGATTTTGATCTTTAGCGGAGTGGATTTATTTCCCAGATTTTTGCGTTGTACCCTAGAAAGTTCTGGTGTTCTAGGAGGCCATTCAGGGTTGATTTCTTCGGTAGAGCGGACTCTATTTCAGTGGTTGATTGTGATTCCCCTGTAGATTCGTTGATTCCCCTATTAGGGTGGATTTAATTCCAACGTTTGGTTGTCTTTCCCCAGCTAGGTCATCTATTCCCCAGAAGAGTTGTATTCTGGAAGGTCGTTCAGGGTGTTTTCCTCCGTGGGTTTTGATTTGGTTCCCAGTGGAGTAGATTCTCGTTCTTGCCAGAAAAATGTTACCCAGGAAAGTTTTCTTCCAGGAGGCCATCCCGGGCTCGTTTTTCCAGCTTAAGTCCAATCGTAATTGGCATGTTCCATCTCTCCCCGGCGGATTTGCCTTTATATCTTCAGCATTTATTTTGCTGATTCAGTTTCCTTGCATTTTGCATTTGTGCATAGCATCCTCCCAAATGCGTAGCATTTCCATTTTGTATGGAGCATTACGCCATATTCAAACATATGCATGTGAAACATAAGCCAGGTTGTTACCTCTTTGTTCTCAGCTGTATTTCCAGCAGATGGTTGATTTATTTTGCTCGTGTGGTATCCAGACCCCGACTCAATCTTTTGATAGATGTGTTCACCTTAGCATATGCTTCCCCAACAGGGTTTCTTGGTTAAGTTTCTCTTACCCCAGCGGAGATTTCTTGTGGATTATCGTTAGATCCACTTCTCAGCTTCGTGTTGAGCCGGCCTTCGGGTTCGATGCTTGCTTTTATTTAGCGAATGCCAGCTTGGATTAGCGGATGTCCTCAGCTTCATGTTGAGCCGGCCTTTCGGTTTGATGCTCGCTTTTATTTAACGAATTCCTGCTTGGATTAGTGGATGTCCTCAGCTTCGTGTTGAGCCGGCCTTCGGGTTCGATGCTTGCTTTTATTTAGCGAATTCCTGCTTGGATTAGCGGATGTCCTCAGCTTCGTGTTGAGCCGGCCTTCGGGTTCTATGCTTGCTTTTATTTACCGAATTTCTGCTTGGATTAGCATATGTCCTCAGCTTCGTGTTGAGCCGGCCTTCGGTTTCGATGCTCGCTTTTATTTAGCTAATGCTGATAGGCCTAAAATATATTGTTTATTTGACTCGATTTTGCACATGTTATTTTGTATTTTATTTCTGTTTTCCTGTACTATGCCTCTGTTTTGTTTCTTTTTCAGGTTTTTGTATTTTCAAGGCCACTCAAGAAGAAATGAAGAAAATCGAGCTAAAAACCCTACTTTCTAAGGAAATGTACACATGGCTTCCACCATGACGGGTGCCATAGGAGATGCCACACATTGGATAGAAGACAACTGCTGATAACTACCACGTCTCCCACTCCTTTCCACCCTAGTTCATGTGGCAGGCGCCACCTTCACACGGTCATTTCCCTACCAAAAGGAGTTGGAGGGAAATCATGTCTTTACCTGTACTTTCCTACCTCTATAAATAGAAGAGTTCTGATTCATTTCAAACCATCCAAGCTTAGAGAATAGAACTCAAGCCATAAATTTCACTTGTTGTAAAGTAATAAACTTCTTACATCGAGGAGTTATTACATTTTTTAATCGAGTTTGTAATCGAGTTTGGAGCACTTGGGTAGAAGTTAAACCTGCCGCCATTTTATTTCAGCATTTTACTTCCAGTTGTACAAGATTTTAAAGCCTCTCGTTTGAGCTGGTTTCTGTCTATTTATTGCTTTTATTTATCTGCCTTTTACTTTCCGCACCTTTATTTCTCGCACGTTTATTTCTCGCAGCTTTTATCGCACTTTATTTATTTTTCCGCACTTTATTTTCTCGCATTTATTTACCATGTCCGACTAAATCTTAAAGGCTAGGATGCGAGGATTGTAGTTATAATTAGTATTCCAAACGATTATCAATAGAATCACTTAAGGGTTATTTTAACTTTTAACACTTATTTTTTGTACTTAAAATCTGTTGGGTAAGATCGAAAGTCGTCCATCCTTTAGATAAATTTGGTTAGTTTTGACTGTTCCAAGGAAGCGAAAGCGCTTGGCTCAGTTAACTAGGAATCTTTAATGTTTAAGAAAATCAATTTTAAAACTGTTTTCGGACGCATTTATGAATTTGAAGTCTGGTTCGTAAGAACCTCTTTTTATTAGAAATTCCAAGTTAAAATACTTTTCAACTAAGTCTAGAAACTATATTTCTTAAAAATAGGTTTATTAGTCCTAACGCAATGCGCACCTTCTTATAAGTGACAATAAGAGGGTCGATTAGGGATAAACTCGGTTCTGAATACGCAAAAGTGACAGTTCCTGTTAAATTAGTTCTTTTCATGAGTAGAAAACATTACCCTATAAGGAATACTATTCGTACACATCTGGAATACTACGTAGCTATATGAATTGCATCTATGCCTGTTGCTTTATTATTAAATTTACTTTCCGCACCTTACTTTTATTTTGCACAACAAACCCCTTAATTAACTTGCCTTAGATAAACACCGTAACAATAGTAATCGGTAGATTGGCGTTTGGTCTCTGTGGGATCGATAATCTTTTGTATTACTTTGACGATATTCGTGCACTTGCGAATTGCACATCAAGTTTTTGGAGCCGTTGTAGGGGACCAATTACGTCAAAATTTCGTACACTGTTGTTACACCGTCTAGACTAAGGCTATACCCGCCGGTCAATGCGAAGAACTTGCAGCACCGGTACCCTTATAGATCCTTTAGAGGAACCTGAACGTTACACTCGCACACGTATCTTAATTCGTAGATTTAAGAGAGCTATGGACGAACACCGTAACCGAAGACCCCTTAAGGATTTCACCCAACCATCTAATGACGAACCTAGTTCTAGTATTGTGAACCCAAATATTCCTGCTCACAATTTCGAGCTAAAACCATACCTATTACAATAAGTACAACAAAACCAGTTCGCGAGACTCGCTACCGAGAACCCGAACCAACATTTAAAAACTTTTATTCAACTAGCTAATACTTTTAAAACCAATGGTGCTACCCCTGAGGCGATTAGGTTAAGATTATTCTCTTTTTCCCTTAGAGACAAAGCCCTCACTTGGTTAGATTCCCTTCCAGCCAATTCTATAACAACTTGGGAAGACCTTAGGAGAGTTTTCCTCTCTAGATATTTTCCCTCGAGCAAAGTCGTTGTTCTTAGGAACCAAATAACCAGATTTACCCAAAACCAAGGTGAATCTCTCTTTGAAGCTTGGGAAAGATATAAAGACCTGTTGAGAATATGTCTGCACCATGGCCTGGAATCATGGCTAATCATTCATACCTTTTATAATGGACTTTATTATAACACAAAGATGACCATCGACGCCACCGCAGGTGGCGCCCTGATTAATAAACCTTACCCTGAAGCTTACGCTCTCATCGAGGATATGGATTAAAACCATTGTCAATGAGGGATAGAGCGAGCAACAGTGGAAAAGAAAGAAGCCCAAGGAGGAATACATGAGATACGTTCTATAGACATGATGCAAGCCAAAATGGACGCTTTAACCCTTAAAGTTAAACATATGTACGCAAACCCAGTAGTTGCAGCAGTAGTTTCAACTGAGTGTGAACTATGTGGTACTCAAGGACATCAATCGGCAGAATGCAATTTGCTGAACGAAACTCACTCAGGAGAAGTCAACTACGCCCAAAGAAACCCATTTTCAAATACCTATAACCCTGGATGGAAGAATCACCCAAACTTTTCCTACAAAAACAATAACCCTATCCAAAACCCTGCACCCCCAAGACCATCTGGTTATCAAGCCCAAAGACAAAATCCGCCTATGCAAGTTGTGCAACCTAAGCCAAACCTTGACAAAATCATGGATGATTTCATTTCGGCTCAGACCCAGCAAAACAAGGAATTCCTAAACCAGAACATTCATGTAAATGAACTGATCACCCGTTTAGGAACCAAAGTAGACCAAATATCACTCACAATAAGATGCTTGAAACCCAGATATCTCAAATAGCTTTAAAACAAGCTCCTGACACTACACCTGGAGGACAGTTCCCTGGTCAACCTCAACAGAACCCCAGAGGGCAAGCCAATGCAATTACCTTACAAAGTGGGACCGCTTACGATGAACCGGTGAATCCGTCATTGAGTGAACCCGAAACTCCTAAGGAAAGCATGGTACCCACGAACGAAGTAGAGGAACCGGTAGGATCTGAAAAGCAGAAGGATAAGGACAAAACCAACGAACCACCTCCGCCATATAAACCTCTCATACCCTATCCGCAAAGACTAAAACAAACCAAGATCAATAACCAATATCAGAAATTTATCAAAGTCATAGAGAAACTTCATGTGAAAATTCCTTTCATAGAAGCCATCACCCAAATACCATCATATGCAAAATTCCTCAAAGACATCCTTACCAATAAACGTAGACTTGACGACCCGAAACCTTTAGAATGCAATTCCATTTCCGAAAATAAACTCGCTAAAAAGGAGAAAGATCCTGGAAATTTCTCCATACCTTGTATTTTGGGAAGTCATGTCATTAATAAAGATTTTCTAGATTTAGGAGCTAGCGTAAGCCTTATGCCCCTAGCAGTTTTTGAAAGGTTAAAACTAGGAGAATTACAACCTACGAAGATGTCACTTCAGTTAGCCGACAGATCCGTTAAATATCCGGTTGGCATATTGGAAGACATCCCAGTTAGGATCGGTCAGTTGTTCATCCCAAACAATTTTGTCGTCATGGACATTAAAAAAGATGATGACATTCCTATCCTCCTGGGCAGACCATTCTTATCAACAGCTGGAGCCATAATAGATATTAAGAGAGGGAAGTTGACTTTTGAGGTAGGTGACGAAAAGATAGAATTCATTCTATCGAAGTTTCATATGGCACCAGTATTAGGAGACGCGTGTTATGCCATAGGCAACATCGATGAATGTGTTAGAGAGCTAGAATTAGAAGAAACCATCAGACTACCTTCAACCCTCATAAAGGAAGATGATGGATTTATAGAACCCTACATTGATGATAACCTGTACGAATGTTTATCCCTTGCCCCAGATCCTATACCTTGCATTAAAAAACCAGCTTTAGAACTTAAGGAACTACCTAAGAACCTAAGATATGAATTCTTGGACGAAGAAATGAATCATTCAGTTATAGTCAGTGCTACCTTGAACCAAGGAGAAACATACTAACTCTTAGTCGTCTTACGAAAGTATCCCTCTGCCTTAGGATATAACATCTCTGATCTAAAAGGTATAAGTCCATCTGTGTGCATGCACCGGATCTCGCTCGAGGAAGACTCAAAACCCTCTAGAGAACACCAGAGAAGAATAAACCCTATAATGAGTGATGTCGTTAAAAGGGAAGTTCTCAAGTTGCTAGAAGCAGGTATAATTTATCAAATCTCGGATAGTAAGTGGGTAAGCCCCGTGCATGTAGTACCTAAAAAGGGAGGCATCACGGTTGTGCCGAACAAGAAAGGTGAACATGTAGCAAAACGGATACAAGGAGGATGGCGTATGTGTATAGATTATAGAAAATTAAACAAAGCCACTAGGAAATACCATTTTACCTTACCATTTATAGACCAAATGTTAGAACGTTTGGCCTAACATTCTTATTTTTGCTACCTGGATGGGTATTCTGGATTTTTCCAAATCCCTATACACCCAGAGGATCAAGAGAAAACTACCTTCACATGCCCTTATGGAACTTTCGCCTACAGAAGAATGCATTTCGGCCTCTATAACGCACCTGCTACTTTCCAATGTTGCATGATGGCGATCTTCGCAGATTACCTTGATGGAATCATGGAAGTATTCATGGATGATTTCTCGATATGCGGTTTTGATTTCAATAGTTGTCTCGCTAACCTTGAGAAAATCCTAAAAAGATGTGTTGACGTCAACCTAGTGTTGAATTGGGAGAAATGTCACTTTATGGTCACCAAAGGTATAGTTTTAGGACATATAGTTTCTGAGAGAGGTATTGAAGTAGATAAAGCCAAAATAGAAGTGATTGAAAACCTTAAACCCCCTAGCACTGCCAGAGAAGTCCGAAGTTTTCTTGGACACGCTGGTTTCTATCGGCGTTTTATCAAAGACTTCTCTAAAATAACCAAATCTTTAACCAGCCTCCTAATGAAAGATGTCGAGTTCAGCTTTGACGAAAAATTCCTTGAAGCATTTAACGTTCTAAAACAAGCCATGATCTCGACACCCATCATTCAACCTCCAGATTAGGACCAACCATTCGAAATCATGTGTGACGCTAGCGGCTATGATATAGGAGCTATTCTAGGGAAAAGAAAGGATAAGAAATTACATGTTATATACTACACCAGTAGAACCTTAGATGCTGCTCAGCTTAATTACGCTACCATAGAGAAAGAGCTTCTTGCCGTGGTTTTTCTATGGATAAGTTTTGATCCTATCTGGTAGGAGCCAAAATCATAGTTTATATAGATCATGCTGCCATCCGTTACTTATTGAGCAAGAAGGATGCCAAACCTAGGTTACTTCGATGGATCCTCCTGTTACAAGAGTTTGATCTGGATATTAGAGACAAGAAAGGCACGGAAAACGTGGTTGCCGACCACCTTTCTAGGCTCGAGTATCTAAAACCAGACCCACTCCCCATTAACGACGATTTTACCTATGACAGGTTAATCGCTAGGATAAAGGTCGTAGAAAGAAACCTAGAACCTTATAAGAACCCCGAGAGATCTCTAGCAATAAGCAACGTATCTTGGTACGCAAATTTTGTAAATTACCTAGTTGCCGATATTATACCCCCTGATCTTAATTACCAGCAGAGAAAGAAGTTCTTTAGTGACGTAAGACACTTCTATTGGGACGAACCTCTCTTATTTAAGAGAGGCACGGACGGTATTGTTCGTCGTTGCGTTCCAGAAGAATAAGTAAGAAAGGTAATAGAACACTGTCACTCTGCACCTTATGGAGGACACTCTAGTACATCTAAACTCACGCCAAGATTCTTAGAGCATGCCTGTTTTGGCCAACAATATGGCGTGATATACACACCTATATAACAAAATGTGATCGGTGCCGGCGCACTGGAAACATCTCGAGACATGACGAAATGCCTTTAAGGAACATTCAAGAGGTGGAACTCTTTGATGTTTGGGGCATAGACTTTATGGGACCATTTCCGTCTTCCTTAGGAAACAAATACATCTTAGTTGCAGTCGATTACGTGTCTAAATGGATTGAGGCCATAGCCTCCCCCACCAATGACACACGAGTAGTCATTAAGCTATTTAAGAATCACATTTTCCCTAGATTCGGAACCCCCCGTCTTATTATCAACGACGGAGGATCGCATTTTATATCAAGAATTTTTGATAAACTTTTAAGAAAATATGGAGTTAAGCATAGGATAGCGACACATTATCACCCACAGACTAGTGGCCAAGTAGAAGTATCCAATAGGGAAATAAAACAAATTTTAGAAAAGACGGTCTCTATATCAAGAAAAGACTGGTCTCAAAAGCTGCAAGATGCGCTATGGGCCTACAGAACCGCCTTCAAAAACCCCATTGGAACAACCCCTTACCAACTAGTCTATGGAAAATCTTGTCATATCCCCTTTGAATTAGAACACATGGCCTATTGGGCCATAAAAACCCTAAACTTTGATTATTTAACTGTTGGACAAAACCGCATCCTTGATTTAGATAAACTAGAAGAACTTCGCCAATCCGCCTATGAAAATGTTATTATCTATAAAGAAAGAACCAAAGCTTGGCACGACAAGAAGATCTTAAAGAAAGACTTTCATGTAGGAGACTTTGTTCTCCTATTCAACTCTAGATTACGACTCTTTCCCGGCAAGCTCCGTTCAAGGTGGACAGGTCCCTTTACAGTTACTAAAGTTTTACAATCAGGAGCAGTCAAGATCCAGAACTAGCCATGTATTCCATTCGTTGTGAACGGGCAGAGATTAAAACTTTACGAAGGAGGAGACATTCCCGACGATTACTCCAGCCATACCTTGATTGATCCACCATTGCCTACTTCAGACATATAGGTTTTGTTCGTCAAGCTAACAACGTTAAACAAGCGCTACGTGGGAGGCAACCCATGGATTTCTTTATTTTCTTTTATCTTTTCTTTTATTTATTTTATATTTTTGTTTTACTTCATTTTATTTTATGTGTCAACTGACGATTTATGATGATTATGCTTTCAGGTTTTTTGAGTTTTATTTTTCAGGATGCAGCAGCATGATAACATGCATGTCGTCTTCAGAGACGACAGGTAAAGAGAGAAGTACTCGATGCTCCGACAACGTCCCATGGCACCGACCCGATATCTGGATCAAGCTTGCATGGAAGCTCTAGGGATCGAGCCCAGTGTTCAATTCCTCTGTCATCAGCTCTAATAGGGCCAATATGCTGACTAACTGCACCATGCTTACAGGAACCTCACATTAGAGTTTCTTAGCTCATTCCACTACGAGCCATATGTCAGTGAGGAAGGGCTGTCTACGTTCATACTTTTTGGAAGAGAGTACGCCTTCACCAACAAGGGATTCGGAGACCTACTTGGATTTTCGACCACCCTTGTTTCCATTCCTGACCTTTCGATGGGCTACTTTATGAGCAGAGACATTGATCAGTTCTGGCAAGATATCATAGGAGGAGGGAGCCTAGATCCATTGACTCAGCTGTCTCCGGTGATTCATAACCCGACTATGAGATATTTTCAGATGACAGTGGCTCACACCTTCCTTGGAAAGGAAGATTCAAACATGCACGTTAGCGAGGAAGAGATATTCTTCCTATTTTGTGAAAACAGGCTACGCCCAGTAGCATGTGGAAATTTCTTACTGTACAATTTTGAGGGCCAAGCTAGATCATCCGAAGGAGTTATTCATATCGGAGGCACCATTACACACATAGCCATTACATTGGGACTGACCAATCAGTTGTTACATCTGACCTTTTATTGTGGACCTACCTTGCTTGACATTGGTTTCTGTTTAGATCGTGGGCTGATGCAGAGATCAGCCTTTCATCCTGATGTTTTCAGACTTCTCATCGATTACCAGACGATCGACGAGCCACATACACCGCCTTCAGCGGAATACCATCCCTTTCCACCTTCTCCAAGGACAACTGTGTTTTCCAATAACCGTGCATTACAAAGACCTGATTTATATACCCAGATAGTTGAGTTGCGTTCAGAGATAGCTCGACTTCAGCAGACAATAGTAGATCTTACTTTACAGGTCGAGATTTCAGATATGACCCATGCCACTGAGACTGACACTCTGTATCAGGAGATCTCAGATTTACATAGAGAGCTGCATTCACTTTGTCATCCAAATCAGTCAGACGAGCAGCCAGCTCCTTGATGGCATTATTTCACTGCTTTCTGTATTTATTTTATTTCCCTTTGCATTTACAAACTTATTGCATTTCCAATTATATTTTTCATAACATTATACCCTATCATTTATATTTATAATGCTTGCTATATCATTTAACTTTATTTTTCAATTTTTATGTTTTTTTCTTATTTTCTTCATTTCAATAAAAAAATATTTATTTATTTATATATATATATATATATATATATATATATATATATATATATATATATATATATATATATATATATATATATATATATATATATATATATATATATATATATATATATATATATATATATATATATATATATATGAAAGAAAAAAATTTAGTGTGTCAGGTCAGATGATTTCTACTACAGCATACCCCCAAAAGTAAGGAGGAGAACTAAGGCCCAAAACAAAACACCAAAATCCGGCCAACTGCCTTTTCAAAGGGTGGCGCCCGCCATATAGTCCATGGCGCCCGCCATATAGTCCATGGCGCCCGCCACGGGGTCTGGACTATATGTGGGGCAGAAGTTGAGAAACCTCCATTTTTGCTCTCAAAAACCTCCAAAACCCATTTTTGGCTACACGTAAATCCTCCCCAAGTCACCAAAAGTTCACAAATTTATCTTTCACTCACCAAACCATTAACCATTCCATCTTCCATTTTTCATTTTTCCTCACCAAATTCACCCAAAAACCCATCTTTACAAAAATCCAAAAAATACCCATTCTTCATCTTCTTCCATCTCCAACTTTCATCCATGGAGCATGATGGAAACGTTTTGCGTCAAGGAAAACCCGGGGAAAGACAATGGAAAATCCTCGATAAACTGCGGAACCAAGACATTGCTTCGACAAGGCACATGGAAGATAATTGCCTTTACTCTTTAGGTATCTATCATAGCGTATATCACTTATTAGACACTCTAGGACTGCATGAAATATTTTCCAGGCGTGATCCTACTTTTGACCGGCTGACCATGGAATTCTTGAGTTCCCTGATTTATGTTGTCTGACCCGACACTGCTAGCATCGTCGGCACGGTCCAGTTCCGGATGTTTAATGTTGAATATTCGTTTAGTACTGATGAACTTACGGAAAGGCTTGGATTGCCTTTTGGTATGGGTGCTATCTGTGAAGCACCTTCGGATTCTGAATGGTCTGTGGAAGCGTTTTCCTTCTGACACAGGTTGTCAAATTTTACAATTTCATCTTTTGAAGGAATTCTTGCCTCCCGGATCCATAACCCAGCCATCCGTGTGTTCCGCTACATGTTAACCTGCACTATATTTGGCCGGGAAAATCCTAACAAGGTGAATGCCAAAGAATTACTATTCTTACAAGGCTGCCTCACAGATAGGAGATTCAATATAGTACCATTTATTATAGCCCATATGAATTCCTCTATTAAGAGCACTGGGACCATAGCCTTCGGAGGACTAATTACGTCCATTGCAAAGGCTCTAAACCTAGATGCTGAGATAGCCACTTTAGAGCCTCTCCCTCCCTGCACAATTATTTTGAAATTTTTGAAAGGCATGAAATTGTGCAAAGTCAGGAAGGAAGGAGGCTTCGAGCTTATGATTCATAGGAGGGTTATCCCATCTATTGTTTTACCTTGCACCTGATGCACCGATGTAACCAACCAGGGAAACTGGACCTATGATTTAGATGCTCCACCCTTTACAGGTCCAGTACCACCTAATATTCCTGTCGGTGAAGGCACTGATACTGATGACGAGTATGATCGACGAGAGCAATCTCCTGATCATCCTATGCCGCCTCACCACACACCACAAGTACACACTGCACCGTCTTCCTCTTACCATACTACAGGTACCGCACCCAGCTTTTATATATCTGAGCAGATGTGGCAAGAACAATTAGACAGAGAGGAGAGATGCGACAATTTTCTCAACACCATTTCGCAACAACTATCTGAGAATATGAGATTCATGCAAGAGTCTCAGCAGTAGATGAGCCAGTCCGTGCAAAGCATTATGCAATCTCAAGCTGCTCTGACCACCCGATTCAACGCATTCGAGGCTTCTCAGACTGGTCATCATTGCAGCAGATCCCGCCGCCCCAGGTACTCCGAGCACGCTGCTGACAGCACCGGTAGTATGCCCTAGGCACCTCAGGTACCTCGTCCTTTTCTTATTTTGAAACATTGGGGACAATGTTAAATTTAACTGTGGGAGGAGACTTTATTTACTTTTCCCGCTTTATCTCTCATTTTTTATTTCTTTGTTATTGCATTTTAATTTATTTCCCTTCATTTTTCTTTTTTCTTTTAGAACATACTTGTGCTTAACGAGTCATTCTACAGCATACCTTTATTCCCTCATTTTTTCCCTCATTACTTTGCCCCGCCAAAAACTTTTGACAAATAGTGTACTATCCTGAAAAATTTTGGGCTTTGAGGCAAGTTTGTGTTAGGATATGGATGATTTGGAAAATTCTCTTTGAAACATCGGTATCATTATAACACCTTAGGCTTTGCAAATGCAGAAATCAACCCCGATACTCTAAGTACCATGTCCTTAATAGAATATCCATAGTAAGTCCTTAGTAGTTTATCCTAGCAGTCAGCTCCGGCCTAAGCGTTATCTAAGTGAAGGATCGATGAAAATAAGTGAATAATCGTTATGCTAAAAATAAAAATAAAAATAAAAAAATTGCAACCCGAGTATAGATAACCCTCACAAGGTCATTTAACCCAAAAAGTTGTAATTTAGAAAAAGAAAGAAAAAAATGATAAAAACAAAATAAGACAACAAAAAAAATATACCTTCCCATTGTCAGTTGGTTCAGAGTTATCTAGTACTGAACTCAGTAGAGCGAATCACGATCCAATCCCCCACAGTTGCAAGTGGGCCAATAAAAGGGGTTACACCACTTTGTGCACCAGAACCCTATGCTTTAGATCAGAATCACTAACCGGTCACTTCACCATGATTTTGTACGGATAACGGGCTTAATGTGATTGCAACGAAATGAAAAGGACTCAAAAGAAGATTCGAAAATAGGCCTAGGTACAATTGGGTAGTACATATTGATTTGTGTGAAAAACGAGGCTCATGTCCGTGTTTACGAAGAAGTGTCATTCTGATACCCGTGGTTCACTAAGTCATCACCTGTCGCTTCATCCTAGCTTGAACTTATAAGTCCTTTTTTCCCAGATCATTTATGGATATCACCATGTTCTGTCATGATGTTTTTACTTAAGACAAGCAAAGGTTTTAGTGTGGGAGAAATTGATAGGCCTAAAATATACTGTTTATTTGACTCGATAGTGCACATGTTATTTAGTATTTTATTTCTGTTTTCCTGTATTATGCCTCTGTTTTGTTTCTTTTTCAGCTTTTTGTATTTTCAAGGCCACTCAAGAATAAATGAAGAAAAATGAGCTAAAAACCCTACTTTCTGAGGAAATGTACACATGGCTTCCATCATGGCGGGCGCCATTGGAGATGCCACACATTAGATAGAAGACAACTATTGATAACTGCCACGTCTCCCACTCCTTTTCACCCTAGTTCATGTGGCGGGCGCCACCTTCACACGGTCATTTCCCTCCCAAAATGAGTTAGGGGGAAATCCTATCTTTACCTGTACTTTCCTACCTCTATAAATAGAAGAGTTCTTATTCATTTCAAACCATCCAAGCTTAAAGAACAGAACTCAAGCCATAAATTTCACTTGTTGTAAAGTAATAAACTTCTTACATCGAGGAGTTCTTACATTGTTTAATTGAGTCTGTAATTGAGTTTGGAGCACTTGCGTAGAAGTTAAACCTGCCACCATTTTATTTAAGCATTTTACTTCCAGTTGTACAAGATTTTAAAGCCTCTCGTTTGAGCAGGTTTCTGTCTATCTATTGCTTTTATTTATCTGCCTTTTATTTTCCGCACCTTTATTTCTCGCACGTTTATTTCTCGCACCTTTTATCACACTTTATTTATTTATCCGCACTTTATTTTCTCGAAGTTATTTACCATGTCCGGCTAAATCTTAAAGGCTAGGATGCGAGGATATTAATTATAATTAGTATTCCAAACGATTGTCGATAGAATCACTTAAGGGTATTTTAACTTTTAACACTTATTTTCTGTACTTAAAATATGTTGGGTAAAATCGAAAGTCGTCCAACCTTTAGATAAATTTGGTTAGTTTTGTTTGTTCCAAGGAAGCGAAAGCGCTTGGCTCAGTTAACTAGGAATCTTTAATGTTTAAGAAAACCGATTTTAAAACTGTTTTCGGACGCGTTTATAGATTTGAAGTCCGGTTCGTAAGAACCTCTTTTTATTAGAAATTCCAAGTTAAAATACTTTTCAACTAAGTCTGGAAACTATATTTTTTAAAAATAGGTTTATTAGTCCTAACGCAATGCGCGCCTTCTTATAAGTAACAATAAGAGGGGTCGATTAGGGATAAACTCGGTTCTGAATACGCGAAAGCGACAGTTCCTATTAAATTAGTTCTTTTCATGAGTAGAAAACATTATCCTATTAGGAACCCTATTCGTACACATCTAGAATACTACGTTGCTATATGAATTGCATCTATACTTGTTGCTTTATTATTAAATTTACTTTCCGCATCTTACTTTTATTTCGAACAACAAACCCCTTAATTGACTTGCCTTAGATAAACACCGTAACAATAGTAATCGATAGATTGACGTTTGGTCTCTGTGGGATCGATAATCTTTTTTATTACTTTGACGTTATTCGTGCACTTGTGAATTGCCCATCAAATGCATGCTTGGATTAGCGGATGTTCTCAGCTTCGTGTTGAGTCGGCCTTCGGGTTCGATGCTCGCTTTTATTTAGCGAATGCCTGCTTGGACTAGCGGATGCTCTCAGCTTCGTGTTGAGCCGGCCTTCGAGTTCTATGCTCACTTTTATTTAGCAAATGTCAGTCAGCTTGTTACTGTTGCGACTATCAAATACAGTTATTTCCGGAGATTTTTGTTCCCAATAACGAGTTTGCAGTTCTATTTCTGCAGTTGAAAAATTTCTGGGTTATTTAGTATTCAACTATCTTTCACCTTGATTGTTTGAAAGACGTTTGCTTTTAACTCATTCAGGTCAAAGTCGTTCGAATAGGGGCAGTTGTTGTACCCCAAAATTTGACCAACCTTTTTCTCTATTTAGCTTATGTTTCATTTCATCTTTAGCATTTGCATTTGTATAGCATTGTCCTTTTCAGGGGATCAAGAGAGGTGTGCTTTCCAAGATAAGAGTATCAAGGGTTTCAAGCTTAAGCAAGAGTGCTTATTCAAGTCATCAAAGGCTTACAATCATCAGGAATTAGTTAAAGCTCTTTGAGAGAGAAGATTGATGTGTGGTGCTTATCTCCTATCTTGGAAGTCAACAGAGGATCATCAGGGGTTCAAAAGTTCATGGTTATGGATAAGAGATGTTTGAGAAGCTCATGGAGTACTTTGGAAACCATTGTGGGGATTGTCAAGACATTCATTTCATCTACAAGAGGTCACAGTCAAAGGTTGTGCACCTAGGGGTTTCATCTGGTTAACTCAAGGTCAGCTGTGGGCTTGAGATAGTTTGAGACTTGGTTTTAAGTCATTGGAGCCATGGGAGGTCATTTTGAGACATCTAGGATGTTATATCAAGTTCAAATTTTGAAGAATCAAGAGTTCAAGAAGTTGCTAAATTAGGGTTTCAAAGGGTCTAAGTGTAAAATCCCCTTCTTTAGTGCCCAACTTCAGGGAACATTTATCTCATGATACAAGTTCAATATCAATTTCATGCAAACATGAGACTTGTAGGGAATTTTCTAAGCTTTCTTTTGAGTACTAGAACACATCCATTGGGAATGTGGAACTCAAGTTATGATGCCATCAAGTTATAGGTCTCAGATGAACATATTTTTGGTCAACCAAAAGTCAACTCACTTCCAAGGCACTTTTGACCTAGAATCAAGTTTTTTCCTCAACTTGAAGTGAACATGAAAGTTTTTCCTCATGGGCTTATCTTTCCAAAAAGTCCTAAAAGTTCTTGATATCATTTGTCGAACTCAAGTTATGGACCTTACAAAGCAAGGGTATTTTGGGAAACTTTGATTATAAGTCATTTGCTACATAGGTCATTTTCATGCACTTGTGTACTTCAAATGGACTTCCAACCAACATGAAAGTTCCTCCTAAATACCTCAGTAACATCATGAAGACCAATAATCATGTGAATTATGGATGGTTGTGAACATGTGGGTGAATTTTCAAGTGAAAAGTGGACTTTAAAGTGTGATTTGAATTCAATACATTATAGGTCATGTTTATGTCCTATTTTAATTCAATTCTTTCCAACATGTACTCATGGCAATATTGGCACAATTTGTTTTGCACAAGTGAGCAAAAATACGTGCATTTTCCAATTTCTTCACAAAGAAGTTTCACTTTAAAACTTGCTAATTGGATCAAATCAAAGGCCCAATTCATTTCCAATGTAAAATTGAACTTATCAGTTGTAGAATTAAGTGGTTTTCATTTGTGTATGCAAGCAATTCACGTATGCATGAGGAGCTTGCCATTTTTGGGCATTTTTCAAATTCATCAAATTGGAGCCTCATGGGCCTTCCAACTCATCAGAGATCCATCAAATATAAGTTCAAAACGCACCCTGAGAGCTCAGAAGTGGAAATTGAAGTTGGAGAGAGCATTTTCAGATTTGAAATTCTCAAGCAAAATTCAAAATCATGTTTCACTTTTCTGCTCAAATCAACTCCAATTGAAGATCAATTCAGCTTCCTTGAGGAATTTGGAGTGGATCTGTATCATTAGAAGTAAGATTGCAAGCATCTGAAGCACCAACAAAGTGTCTCCGTTCAGTAAGTTTCTTCTTCACAATTCTCTCATTCTAGGCCATGAATTAGGTTCGTACTGGTTGCATCTGAAGCCCTACCTTATGTAGGCCATGTTTGATCCATTATTATTCATGTTTGATGGAGTTTTCAGTTGTGCATCTCAAACTTGTTGTGTTCGATTCTCTTAATTTGTGAAGGTTTGGGATGATTGGATCTTGGATTCATGACTTACTTGACTTCAGCTTTAATTTGGTATAATTTTTGTGAAGTTTGGTTGAGGTTTGTTGACCTGAACTCTGACCACCTCGCCGGAGAAGAAGACCGGAGCTAGGGCTCCGACGTCTGGTCTTTTTCAGGTTAGATATGAGTTGGCATTAGTTTGAACTTTGACCTGATTATGTGTTGGCTTCTCATTTGCTTCACTGTGTGTATTTTGTAGTTTGACTCCACGTGGATTAAATGAAACACTATGGTTAATTTAATCAGATGTGTCTTGTGTATTGGGCCTCCTTTGCTAATGGCACCTCCCTATTTGTTGAGCCCAAGCGCGCTTAACATGAATCCTTTGCATTCTGATTTGCTAGCACACCTCCCTTGCATTTATGTTTTATTTCTTTTTATTTTATTTTTTGTTTTGCTTTTTAATTATTAAAAATGCTTCCAAATATCAGAAAATTCAACAAAAAGTATTTTCTAACACTTTGAGATCTTAATTAATTTTCCATAATTTTTAATTTTGATTTTATTTAATTTTTCAATTTAATTTGAATTTTGTGATTGGAAGTGTTTTTAATATTGTTCTTCTTTGATCATGTTTGCTTTGTGGGCCATTTGTAATCACCAATGATTAAGGTTTCTTATCCATTTTGATGATGGATTGAGGTACCTTTGAGGCTGATTTTGGTCAAGGTTTGACCTATTTTTGTTTGACTTTGTGTTGCTTTTGTTTGACCCTCGATAATAATTCCTCAAGGTGGAGCACCCTAGTTGATCAAATCATTTGGTGATGCCTTGATTGGAATTTGGTTTAGTTGTTTTGGCCTCTAGTTTCCAATTTGTTTAAGAGCTTTGTGCATTTCATTTGAGATTTATTGAACACTTCTCCTATTTTTGGTGAAACTTGCAAGTCAAGTCACCCTAGTTAAGGTTCACATAAACTAGTTGACCTTGTTCCTTTGAGAGATGACCTTTGTGGATCCCATATGCATCCTATGCATCTTGATTCATATTCTTTACATGTTTAGGATGCTGGTTTTAATTTTATAGGTCACGCACTTGCTTGGTTTGTGTTACAAGTCACTTTTATTTTGGGCTTTTCATTTGTGTTTGAATGTTGAAAGTAGTTTGAACTTTGGTTCTTTCCCTTGCCCTAACTTGTGACTTGTCTTGGCTTTGTTCTTTCTTTGGTTTGTTAACCTTATTCTCTTGTTCTCACTTCTGTCCCTTGGACTTTGGAACTCATTCAAGGTGATTTGGTACTCCTTGCTTGTAATTTGAGTTTGCCTTGAATGAGATGCCACTTTGAGAACATTTTTGTGATTTCTTTTTGCATGATCAATTTGATGCATTTGGTTGAGATTCTCCTTATGTTGCTTGCTGCCCAAGCCTATTCTCCCATCCTCATCTTGATCATGGCTTCTTCTTTAAGCTTTGGTGTTTACCTTTTGATTTTCGTGATTGATGCATGAATGGTTGTAAGAGTTGTAACTTCTCCCATTTCATCTCACTTTCTTTTTGACTTATTTAAGTCATTTTGTTTTCTTTGTTTTTCATCTCTTGCATTTTGCATATCATGTTTGCATATCTCTTGACTTGTTTAAGTCATCTTCATCCCTTTCTTACATTTCATTTTGTGATTGATTTATCTTGTGTTTACTTGGTTTCTTTTGCCATGATCCCTTAGGATTCCTAATCCCTCCATTTAGGATGGGAGTAGGAGAGACATTAAGTGTTCAATCTAAGCATGATAACATTAGGGTAGATTTTTCCCCTTTTCATCTCAATCATATGAGCACATTGCATGATAACATTAGGATTGAGTTAGTTCCCCTTTAGAGTTTGTGTCTTCTCTTCTCATCTCCAAACTTCTTCAAAACATGTAATAAAGGATAATAAGTGTTGTACGCTACGAGCCTTAAGCATTTGGGAAATGATTATTTGGGAGCCTCCTCTCAATTGTCTAGAGTGTTTAGCGTATGTCCTTTGGGAGATATGCGACGCATTCACTCCTAAGTCATAGTCTTTAGTGCAACATGAATTACAAACACAATTAAATTCACTTCTTCTTCATAAAAGGCTCAAAAACAAACATCAAACCTTTTTATCCTTCAGGATTAATTGAAAACCATTTTTAGAAAGAGAGTTTTAACTCTTGGTTCTACCGCAAACAAGTAACGCCTAAGTCTCCAATGGTCGAGCAGCAATATACCTAACTGCTAGAACGAAGGTTTAACCCTACTCGGTTAAAACACTTGAACCAATATGTGGTTGTGTTAGCCTGAACTATGTTTGCTCTGATTTCTCGTACCAGACGAGGATACGTAGGCATAAGATGGTGATGTCTTGGCGAGCACCCTTCCTCACCTTTCACCCGTAGTTTTCCAAACTACGTTGACTCTGACTTTCCCATTGCACGAGGGAATACGTAGGCATAGAGCGGCGACGCTCTATTGAGTCTCTTTTCTTTTATTTTGTCCCTGTGACCTTCCTTTTAGTTTAACACCCTTTAGATAGATAACAAGTGTAGATCCCGTCGAGTACGACGGACGTGAGGGGTGCTCATACCTTCTCCTTGCGTAACCGACTTCTGAACCCAAGATTTTGTTGCGATGACCTGTCTTTTCCCTTTTCGTTAGGTTTTCTATGATCGTTTCCTTTCCCTCTCTTTGGGATATATAACAATTGGCGGTGACTCTTCTATCTTTGCCGACACCTTTTTTCACAGTAGCGACACAAGGTATTGTTATGATAATCTAGTTTTGTTTCGATCCACCTCTCCGGTTACGATTCATCGCAGCAGCTGAAATTACAACTACTATTCGGCAACAGTGTTGATTCAATTTCACAAAGTTGTCCCTTTGTAAATTTTAAGTCGATATTTCCCGTTTCCGAGTCAGATCAGTTTCATAACCGACCGTAGCTCTTCAATTCACAACAGCTGCATTTGATTTTTGGCGACGGTATATGTTACTGAGTTCATTTTGTGATGTATACATTAACCCGTTGCCGCCGTCACATAGCTGAAAGAAAGAACCTGTCCATATGCCACGCTGCTACTGGAAGCTTAGGTGGTCTGATTACACAATCTCGGTAACAATTTTGAATCCTGTTATGCATAATGTGTGGTTGTTTCTATTTCATTTTTGAGGCGTCAATTACGTATGTTTATTGTTGTTATCAGCGAAGAATTATTGAATTAGTTTGAATATGCATTCCGACTCGTGTTTGCTATCCATTATACATATCTAATCCTCGATTCGAACTTAAAATTTCTGTTGTACGCTTCCGCCATTCGGACTTGTGCTTTGAAACTGTTTTGATTGTAGTTTGTAGTTTTGTGTGTGTACTAAGTTTCTTTATTTTTGATTTCGATTGTGTAGTGATTGTTATAAATATGTTTCCTCATGAGAGTTTTTGCTATTCGGTTTCGATATGGTTTCCGAATTATGTTGTATATGAACTTTTGGTTCGTAATAATATTTTATATATAATGGTTTGTAACTAAGTTATGAACTTTACTAACTAATTACATACTGAGTTTTTGAAATGTTGTAAATAACTTTATTAAAAAATATGGTAAATATTCTATTGTATTTAATTTAGTTAATATTAATTAGTTTAGTTAATTAAATTTAAAAAAATTTATTTGATTAAAATCATTTTCATAAAATAAATTTCAAATCATTTTCTCTAATATCACTTAATGAGGCAATATATATATATATATATATATATATATATATATATATATATATATATATATATATATATATATATATATATATATATATATATATATATATATATATATATATATATATATATATATATATATATATATATATATATATATATATATATATATATATATATATATATATATATATATATATATATATATATATATATATATATATATATATATATATATATATATATATATATATATATAAAAATAAGTAAATAAATAAATGGGTGATTAATTTTATAATATATTATGATTCAAGTTTTTCTTTTTTTTCCTTTCTCTTCATTATGGATATTTGGGATGCATTGTAAATAAACTTTGTAAATATTGCAAACAAACTTGTTTCATTATAATTCTATCCCCATTTGAAACGATGTACCCCCACTACCAAGGCATGTAATAATTTAGCCGCTTTTATCTTGATTGCTTTAATACCTTAAACCCTTTTTAAAAATAATTCTCGACTTATTGAGCCATTTTCTACCCTTGTAAGTCGAGTTCTTTCAAAGCCTCGCCATCAACCTTTGATCACCATACACAAACTTTAAAGCTTACTCCTGGACTTCCTTACAGTGAGACCTATTTGATCAATTACTTCTAGTTGTTCATTTAGAAGACTAGCCCACTTTTCTAGTATACACGTTTAAAACTCAATTTCAAACCTCGATTCACGTCGAGCATTTTCTCTAAATCAAATTAAAACACTTAATAACTACTCAAATACAATTTCAATAAAAGATGAAAAAGAGAGAACTCCAAGTCTTTGGTTCACTCTCCCGATTACTTGGGTCAAAGAAGTCTTTCTTAAGTTTCGAGTAATCGTCATCCGATTAATACACTCTAATCATATCAAACATCTTTCATAATATTAGATGAGAAAAGGAGAGAGCTCTAAGTCTTTGGTTCACTCTTTCGATTACTTAAGGTCCGAGAAGTTTTTCTTAAGCTTCGAGTAGTCCTCATTCGTTAAAATACTTTAACCACATCCCATCGTTCAAAGCCTTCCAAACATAACCACTCTTTAGGATGAAAAAGAGAGAGCTCTAAGTCTTTGGTTTACTCTCCCAATTACTTGGGTCCGAGAAGTCTTTCTTAAGCTTCGAGTAATCGTCATCCGATTAACCTACTCAAACTACATCCTACCCTTTCGCGTTTGAGGTTTAAAAAGAGAGAGCTCCAAGTCTTTAGTTCACTCTCCCAATTACTTGGGTCCAAGAAGTCTTTCTTAAGCTTCATGTAATTGTCACCTCTAGCTAAACATCTGATACATCAAACCTCATTTTCTCGCCCCCGTGCGACCATAACCTTAACAACCTATTAGAATCTATCCTCTTTTTCTAAACCAAAATACTTAACCAATTAAACTTTCTTTTCTCGCCCTCGTGCGATCCACAATTCAAACAACTCTTCCCATGAACATTGTTTAATCCATTCTTCCATGCATACAAACTAGTGCTTCAGCCTCCCCTAGCGAGCAGGCAAGCCAATGTTTAGCAGTTAGAATGCGACCTAAACACTCTTTCATTTACTAAACCTTTTACCCGTAGTTGGCCGAACTAAGGCTGCTCTGATTCCTCATTCCCTAATGAGGATATGTAGGCACGAGGATCTCTATCCTTCACGAGCACACTAACAACTAACTTCCCTTTTCTCTTGCCCCAGTGCAATCGAGACCAACCTGTTATTCAAAACCTTTTCTCTTGCCCCAGTGCAATCGAGACCTTTTCCCGTAGTTAGCCGAACTACGGCTGCTCTGATTCTTCATTCTCTTCCGAATGTAAGATACGTAGGCACAAGATTTCGATGATCTTGGCGAGCACAATCCCCTCTTTTTACCGTAGTCCCACGAACTACGAACGCTCTGACTTTCCACTTCTTACAAGTGAAGATACGTAGGCACAAGGGCCCCAATCCTTGGCGAGCACCCTATCTTAAAAGCACCCATTTCCCTTATAAGCAATTCCTTTAGAAGATAAACAAGCGTATATAATTTCTCTCACGAATCGAATTAAGAGGTTTATGTTGAGTACAACAGACGTAGAGGGTGTTAATACCTTCCCTTTGTATAATCGACTCCCGAACCTAGAATATTGGTTGCGATGACCGTGTTATTATCTCTTTAAAGGTTTTATCTATATTTTCCTATTCCTTTCTTGAAATGAATAAAGTTTGATGGCGACCCTGTTCGAACGTTTTTTCCGCGTCCATCGCGAGGATCGCACTTTTCAAGGTAAGAAAGATGGCGACTCTGCTGGGGAATGCATAGCCCTATGCTAGAGAGAATCAAGCCTAACTTGACTCGATTCGTAAGAGTTGGATCCATTTGTTTGTGAATCTTCTATTGCTTACCTGTTTTGATTATTTGTTATTAACTTACTTGTTTATTTTTATATATCTTATTGTTGTTCTTGTGACACTGTTGGGGTTCTTTGATTGTTGGAACTTTGTGAGATGGCTCTACACCCGAGTCCGAGAAAAACATAGGATTAGAATGGTGGTTGTGTAGTGGAATCCCTTGAGGAGTCTTTCTCGTTGGGAGTAAGCGAAAGCCCCGCTTAGAGTTGATTCCCTTGAGGATGTTATTGTTGTGGTGAGTATTTTCCATGGCCATAATATTTTTGGGCTTGAATCTATAACTCTAAGGACCTTTTACTCATTTCCCATGGTGGCTGGTAGTGTTAACTCATGAGGGTCACTCCTTGTTGGGTTGATGTGAACACCCCAATCAGATGAGATCCCTTGAACGTATCGTTATTCTGACAATGATATTTTCAACCTTGATCTATGACTCTGGGATCCTTTTAAGAAACCTTGGACTTGATGGTTGTGTAGTAGAGACTCACGAAGAGTCTTTCTCATGGGACGACGCGAAAATCTCACCTAGAAGAGATCCTTCGAGGGTATTATTATCAGATGAATCTTTGTCATGGTAATAATATCCTTGAAAAGATCCATGACTCTAGGCACCTACCCGTTTAGATCCTACCTATGGGGTTCCTTTTATCAGAGATATCTGTTATTTACCCATTGTTCTATCTGACCTCGGAATGTGATTGAAACTATGATCTTGTTTGTTCCTGCATTGCATATTCATGTCATTGCATTCGCATTTCATTTGTATTACATATCATCTTCCTAAACCATAAATCTTATCCATCCTTTGTCATTAACCCGCAGTTGATTTCCTGACACATGTATTGGACTTGAAGTAACTATGGAAGACCATGGTATCCTTGAAGCAGAATCAAGTTGAGCAGGGAAAAGATGCGAACAACGTGAAAGGCAAGATGAAGCAGCTTCCAGAAGTTATAAAAACTGTGGGGAGAAGAAAGGAAAAGCTTCAAGAAGGTACCACAACTATGAGTTTTACTCCCATAGTTCATTCCACTCTGCAATATGCAGTGAATAGCCTGCTGTGTGTTGTTCTCTTGGGTTTTATCCCCAACCATTTCTTCTAAAGCCTCGGAATCAGCGGTCATCACCTATTCTGGATCGGAAAGACAGTAAGAAGTCTCATTCGCGCCCTATTCATGACCCTATTCCTATATTGTGTGGACATTTACTATCATACCTAATTAAGAGTTCATTAGTGGTACCTGTATCCCTCAGGCCAGCTCGTACTCCTCTTCCACATGGATATGATCCTAACGCGCAGTGTGAATACCATAAAGGGGCTAGAGGGAACTTTATTGAAGGATGTTGGTCATCAAGAATAAGGTTCAAGAGCTAATTAACAACAAACACCTAGTCTTCGAGGAAGACAACTCAGGTATAGAATGTGGGTATCACACTAGAACCATAGGGTATGATGTTGAAGAGTGTGAAAGCTTTTGAAACAAGTTGCAAAGATTGACTAGAAAGGAAGACCCTAGCTTAAATGGTTCAACTCAAAGATCTGGCAAATAGAAAGTACAAGAGTTTTGTGGACCAATCAGAATACGATACCACAAGGAAAAGGTTGGGTTTGTGGCAGATGAGGTGTCTTTATCCTCTGATATAATCATGTTGAAACTACCACCTCAAGAGAAGAGCTGGAAGAAAATTCCAAAAGGGTTGTATCTGCTGAGGAGGCCTTGAAGAAACACTTTGGAGAGCTTCCCACTGACGTTGAGGAGATGATAACATCAACATTTGGGTCCCAAAAAGACAACCAATAATACCCAGGGAACCATGTCAGAAACCTTTGATTGCTCCCTATGCAAATCAACGAGCGTATGGTCGAGGAAATCAGAATCCACGCCAGAATCAACATAGGTCTCACAACAATTTGGGAAGAAGTAACACTCCTCTCCATGTAGTTCTTGTGTCGTACACTCAGTTTCTGCCACATTTGATTCAAAATTCACAAGTGGAGCCTAAGTCTCTCAAGCCGGTGTCAGAACCATACCCTCCTGGGTATGATCCCAAGGCACTTTGTGGATATCATGCTGGATCAATGGGGCATTCAACTGAAAATTGTAAAGCTTTCCTAGCCAATGTGCAACAATTAATTGACGAGGGATGCATATCCTTTCAAGAAGGGAGTTTGGTTGTGCGTATCAGCCTCGCACCTGAATGAGTTTGAGGACTTCAAGACGCATCTTCTCAAGACAGCTGGAGAAATAAGGAGTTGGCCCCTAGTAAGGAGTTAGCCCCTAGTAAACCACTTTGAGCCTAGGAGTAGGAGTTTCCTTCAGATTTCTAAACCCTTACACTTAACATGAGGCATGGGTAGTGTTCAGTAACCTGATTACACACTCAAATCATGAGGCGAAATCCAAAAGACATGACATTTGTTTGCCAATGACCAATGACTTCGCAGTTACAATCCTACAACAAAAAAAGAAAAAAAAATAGCCTACTAAGTCAAACGCCACAAAAGGAGACTTAGGCAAAAAAAAATAAAGGCAATCCCGATGGACTCGAAGAACAGAATCAGTCCATGCAAAAGTTAGGGATCAAAATCAAAACCGAAATCAAAAGAGGCCCTCAAGTCCTCGAGGAAAACAAAATAAGATTCAGTGACCACCATATCAAGAATCAAAAGGGTCACTGACATCCATCGAAAAAACAAAATAAAGTGACTGTCATTTCAAGCATACCTTGAATCATCAAGCTTATGCCGTCAAGCTCTAGGTGCGTGTGTAGAATTAACTGAATGTAGGACTGGAGTGCATCATGAAGAAATAGTGGGTTAAAATTAAATTTTCAGCCTTATATCCTTTGTTTCTATAACCATGAACCAGACCATGCTACAACCCTCTAAAGACCTAATTGAGGCGGTGTTTATTCTGAAAGCATACTACAACAAGATTGCGTAAACTGACTCCTACATATTTGCTAGCCATTTATATTGGTGTCATTATGTTTGCTATATCTTTTGCACACCAGTTAAACTAGCAATGCGTTGGACTAATGGTCTAATTCTTCACGCATTGTCGCATCATTCCAATAAATGATCTGTTTCAAAAACTTGCATGAATTTCTCATTAAAATTACCATTTTTGAATGAACAAGTTTAACTATGAATCTGTACTTGACAAAATGGAAATCCCAACAGAGAGCAATTAAATAGGAACTTGGTCTTTCATTGATACTAGCTTGAATCAAGACTACCTCACCGCCTTGTGAATCTGGGGTAGTTCTTTCCGAGGTTCAAACAGGGGCATACTGCCACTGCAAGATACAGACACTGGGGCAAAGGAGCTCAAGCCATTGTCTTGGTGTAATCGCTCCCAAGGTTCTCATTCTAAAAGAAATCCTTTAAATACCCAGCAGACTGGGGCAGACCAGTTGAATTGGGGCAGTTTCCCTCCATATTGTCAAGTTAGTCAAGAAGACCGTGCCCGATACCAATAATGGTTGAGGCCAACAAGCATCAAAAGCCTTGGGGAAGAGCAAAAGCACAATCCATATGCATTGGTTAAATCGCTACGCTCACACAGTTAATGTGCATTGGTTAAGTCACTATGCTCGCGCAGTCAACATGCTTTGGATAAGTCTCTACGCTCAACATTTGTAAGCCATCATGACATATCAGCTACAAGCGATGTTCTTACAAGAACAAGTACACCACTTTTACAAAAGATTCAACTTGGGGCACCAAGAGCATCCTCGTTTGTCCTCTGATTATGGCGCTGTCACACATGGTGTGTTGAAAATCAAGTTCTTTTACCAAATAAAAGTCCAATCACGCTTGGCACGTTCTTAAAGTCCAATCTTTTATTGGCAATTACAAAAAGCCGCTTCAGTTGGCATCTTTAATTTGCCCTTAGAAATCCAGTCTTCATTGGAAACCACTAAAAGTCCACCCTTGTTGGCATCCTCATAAAACCAAAGCCCATTCTCAGTTGGCAAAAATAATAGCTAAAGTCCAAATTCACTTGGCAATTACCAAATCTAGTCCCTGGCGGTATCCCCAATGTAAATTTATCCTCAGCGTACCTGATCATTTGTATTATCAAGGCATACAACATCATATCATAATCATCTCAAGCATTTGCACATCATTTGCATTCGCACGTGCATTAGACTCCTAGTAGTTGCATCTTAGTTGCATGTTTTTGTATCATAATGCATAACATTGTTGTCCTCCATAGCATAACATAACAACATAGCAGGATTCAAGAACAGTTCACAGACGTCTTGGTCAGTTCTCTAGTGAAGTTGGAAGTATTCTCCTGAAAGGAGTCAGCACCGCATGTGTTCACGGAATTTTATTTCCCAGCAAGTCATTCTTCAACCATGCAGTTGATAATAATAGCCCCCAATAGCTATTGCTTTTATGGTTCCCCCAAGCAGAGGTTATCTTAAAAAATTTCTTAAAGGCTTTTTCTCCTGTAGAGTTTGGACAACATTTTTCCTATGATAGGAATTTCGGCTTAACTACTCCCCAATAAATTTATCACCCAAGATACTGCTTTGGTATCGCGAAGAACCTTATTGGATAAGGGACTGCTTCGACCACCCGAAGAATCTCATGTGTTTAGAGATACTGCTTTGGCATCGCGAAGAACCTTATTGGATAAGGGACTGCTTCGACCATCCGAAGAATCTCGTGTGTTTAGAGATACTACATAGTATCGTGAAGAACTTTATTGGATAAGGGACTGATTCGACCACCCGAAGAATCTCATGTGTTTAGAGATACTGCTTTGGTATCAGGACCTTAACGGATAAGGGACTGCTTCGACCACCCAAAGAGGCTCGTTTGTACCACTTTGGTATCACAAAGGACCTTAACGGATAAGGGACTGCTCTGACCACCCAAAGAGGCTCGTTTGTACCACTTTGGTATCGCGAAGGACCTTATTGGATAAGGGACTGCTTCGACCACCCAGAGAATATCAGGTTATCTCGTTCATCTTTTGCATCCAATCATCTTGTTCTAGTATATCTTATCTCACTGCATTTTACTTTCTTGTCGGACAAATTTCGGGGTCTTCTTGTATCTAATTGACTTCCACCTTAAAATGAACGCCATGCAGCAGTACATTCTTTCAGGTTTAAGGCAATTAGATAAGAGCATCTGTCATACCCCAAATTTGTCCTACCTGTGTATAACTTTCATATGTACTTCCATCCACTATCTGTATTTAGAAAATCAAAAAATACATGTTGTCTATGCTTCCATACTTCTTATTATTTAACTCGAGTTGTTGAAAGATGAAATTGAGGCCACTAGGGCAACGGTGTGAGCAATGTTGATTGAAATTCAATGAATATAACCTAGTCTTGGTCAAGCTGGGATTTGGCTAAGGTCGGAGTACAGGAATTAGGCGATGTGTGACCAAGGATTTAATTAAGGTTACGTGTCATTTCAAGTCTGTTATGGATGGATCAGGTTATTAGACTAGAACAAGGCAAGTGCTTCAGGAATGGGAAATCAAGATGTAATTAGAGTTTTGTACTTCCAAGTGAAGTCCTTAGTACATTCACGGTTAAAATGGCATCGGTATAAACTATGCAAGCTATGGATTGGTGCAGATAAGTTTAAGATGGTTCTAATGATTGGTCATAGGATCCAATGGATTCATTAATTCAAGGTTTTAATTTATTCCAAGTTCAAAAATTAGATCAAGATGCACATGGATTCGGTGGTTCCATCCGTTCAAGATTCAAAGATCAGGTCATGATTTCTCAAAAGCACCGTACATAACTATTCCTAGTTATTCGTTTCTGTTTTCATTCTAATAGTCATAAAAGGAAATCCAACTATCATTTCACTTCCAAATTCCTAAAAATAAATTTACGTCCATTTGTCAAACTCACTCCTTCCAGCTCATTCAAGTCCATATTCCAATTTCACTTCAAATTTAATGTCCAATGTCTAAAGTGCAATTCAAAACCAAGATTTCAAGTGCAAGTTCATTTCAATATGTCATTCAAGTTGAACATTTTATTCAAAATTCTAATTTCTTTTTAAAGAATCCAAAGTGCAATTTTATTCCGAATTCGATGTCATCACGAATTCATTGAAGTTCATGGCCAAGTCACAAAGTCAATTTCATTCAAGTTTTAGTATTCATTTCTTAAAAGCTCAATTTAAATCCCACCTCATGTTCAATTTTCAATTATTCATGTACAAATAAGAAGATATAGTGTCTAAGCCCACTTGTCAATTATTGGAAAATTCAGCCCATGTTACAAAAAATAATAGATAAACCTAATATATATACATTCTTGCATTGAGGTATTGAGGGGACCAAGATATAATGACCTCGGCGCCGCCCTAGGTGTTGTTTTTTTTTTCAATTTCAAAAGAAGGGTTTCTTTTAACCTGCAACAATGCAGTCCCCTGTATCTTCTCCTTAACCATAATACAAGCCTCTCACTATGATATTCACACAATCCTCACTCTCATAAAATTTTCTGAAAGGTTTCTTTAACTTCCAATAATACCAACATTTTCTTACCCTCACCGTAAACCCTTCGAATCTCTCACCATCATCATTGTCGTCCTTAACCAAACCCTTCTTCATCAGATTTCATAGCTACCACCACCATAACCTGTTCACCCTCTCCGCCACCCTAATCTGAGAATAAAAAACCCTAATTTGAGCTTCTCCTTTCCCTAGCCGTTATAGCTTCTTCTTCTTCCCTCTCAAATCAGCCGCAGCAAACCCATTTTTTCTCTTCATCTCTCTTCCCCAAAACCCTTTCCTACCAAGATTTGTGTTTTCTGATTACTCGATCTCGCTATGGAATCTCGTGACTCGTTACCTTCTTCTTCCCCCTCAACTAACAACTGCGATGCTCTTTTCGCCGCCGCCGAAGTTGATGACGGCCTTTTCGCTCTCGCCAAAGACGCTGCTATGCATTATCAATCTGGCAAGTTCGTTGAATGCCTCGAGGTCATGAATCAGCTCCTGCAAAAGAAACCTGAAGATTCGAAGGTCCTTCATAATATAGAAATTGCAGAATTCTTTCGAGATGGTTATGTCGCTACTAGAAAAAAATGCAACGACGGGGAGGCGAAAAGAAAGACAGAAGAGTCACCACCGAACTTTATTTATCCCATGAGGGGAAAGGAAAATATCGAGAAAATCTTAAGAAAGAAACGAATAAGATGGTCTCGCAACCAAGAACGGGTTCGGAAGCCGGTTATGCTAAGGGAAGGTATTAGCACCCTTCGCATCCATCAAAAAGTGTATGCTGCAAATATAATGAAAAACATAAGAATACATGTTTTATTTAACAAAAACACATGATCAAAAATACAAGGGAATTGAACCTGAATATATTTTTCACGTACAGACCGAAATCTGCGACTGAGTATGAGAAGAAGATAGTGCTCCACTTTCGACTTAAGTTTCAGTAAATCCTAAAATATATTTAAAACATAATAAGAAATTACAAACATAATAAGAAAACCTTAACTTTAACATTTTACAAACAAAATAAAAAATTACACTTAAAGAAATTTAGATGCAATACCTAGTAAAGCATCTTCAGATATCTCATAATCCTCGTTAAATTCCATGCCTTTGAATTGGTAAAAGGTAGGTCTCAACCAGTTCTGAATACAAATTAAAGCTTCGGCCATTTCTGATTTGAGAGAGCTTCTGTATACCTCTAAAACCCTTCCACTCGTGTTAAATGCACTCTCAAAAGTCACAGTTGAAACTGGTGTAGGCATGATATCTCTAACTATTTGGGACAGAACTGGGTATTGACCAGCATTATGTTTCCACCAACAAAGAATGTTGTAACACGGTGGGAGAACTGACTTTAAACAATGTTGCGGATAGCAAGAGTCGCCACCGACTTTTATTTTATCCATAAGGAAAGGTTATAAAAGAACAGGAAAGACCTTAGAGAATATTTTGGGTCCGGGGGGTAGGTTATGAAAAGGGAAGGTGTTAGCACCCTTTTCATCCATGGTTATCCATGGGCTCTTAGGTACTTAAGCTCACTTTTGAATTGTTTTGAAAGTGTAGTGTGTGAATAGCAAAAAATTTCAGAATAGTTTAATAATAATCCGTGTATGGATGTGAAAAAAACTTGTTTGAAAATTTTGTTGGAAATTTGTTTAAGTGTGAAAAAGTTTTGAAGTGAGCAAGTATCTAGGAGTAGCCTACCCTAATGTTTTAAGGTCTTTCTTATTCTTTATCCTTTCCTTAGTAAGACTATCCCTACTATAATGGAGTAGGTAGTCCTTACTTTGGATGTTAAGGGACATGTGAGGGACAATTGGATTTTTGACGGCCATTGTGGGGTGTAATAAGCGAACTGGAGGGACTATCATCATTTTTCGAAAGGGACTCGATTCGTAAAGGCAACCATAAGGGACTTTGATGATTTTTCTATTTGAGGGACTTGCTTTATACACCCCACTTAACCAGTATTCGTAGGCAACTTGAGGGATATCCTTAGGAAGTGAGACGGCGATTAAAATCGACTTACGTGTGTGACGTGTTTATTTTAATTATCTTTATTTAAAAGTGATCTAAATTTATTTTAATATTACATACATGTTGTTACACTCCCTAATTACTAACCATAATAATAATTAAATAATTAAACAACTTTTCATCCAAGAAACAATTACAAAATAATAAGCAAAATAATTAGATAGCAAAGATAAATAAAATATAAATAAGCAATAATAAATAATAAAGGGGGTTAATTCTAAGTTTACTCGGCAAGACATCGCATCTTGTGCCTACGTATCCTTACGGGAGTGGAATCAGAGTAATCGTAGTTCCCCTCAATAGGGAGGTTAGAAACTTCTTGACTGTGGTCAAGGTCTCAAGGGGAATAAACGCGCCTTAAGGACACGCTTACGCGGAGTGTAGGAACTCCAAATTTCTACGTTGAAATGTTAAGTTGTAATTAGGGTTAAATTAGGGATTCCACGGCGGGAAACCCTAAAATGAGCGCGGCGGCTCTTTGACCTAATGCTAGGGGTAAAATTGTAATTTTGTCCACGGCGAGACATGTATGAAAATTTAGGGTTTGTAAGGTGAAAGGGTTTGAAGTTGAGGACTATTGGCGCGGCGACCAAAAGCTAGACCTAACCTTCGGATGAGTGTAATTTGACAAAAGTATTGATGAAGAGGTGTGAGAGATTTAAATCATGCAAGCGGAAGTAAAATGCGGAAAGTAAATGCGATTATTTATTCGCGAGGTTACAACCAAGAAACAGTTACAATTATAAATAAATAACGGTAAACACAATAAGCTGCAAAACGAACAAACAACGTTAGTGGGTAGAATTAGATGAATTATCAGACACGCCAGGAAATGAAATTATGCATATTTTTGTGGTTTGTATTTTATGATATAAACTTCAATTTAAATTAAAATGGGATTTTTAATATTGATAAATTAATTTACTTAAATTCTCCAAAAATTATTTTAACCTAATTATCTAACAAAACTCCACATTATTATTTTTAAAAGGTAGGTTTTTTTTTATATCATTTGAAAAAAAGTCTTAATACTATTTATTTTAAAAAATGGATTTTAATATTATTTTAGAAAACATTTTAACAAATCAATAATAAAAATAATTATAATAATAGAAATAAAATAAATAAAAAATAAATAATAATAAAAAAGGGGGTTGGGCCGGTAATCACCTCCGGACCCAACCCGGTTGGTAAGAATGCAACAACAAGAGGGCTAGGGTTTCAAAACCCTATTCCCCCCCCCCCCCCCCCCCGCGGCGCCGTTCATGCTTTCTCTTCTTCCGTTGCTTCCCTTCATCTTTTCCATTTTCCGCTTCGTTCTTTGTTTCGCTTTCACAAAACTCTTTCACTCTCTATGATGAAAACCTGAAACCATTCGTAAAACGTCAAACATAAAGATGTATGAGTGTTCCTCGCTTACGTTTTGATGATGATATCGGCGGTTGGATGATGAGGCGATGATGTGATGAACTGAGCCTCAGGAGGGAGTTTGCTCGTCACGAACCAAGTGACGTCGGTGGACTTCCCTCAAATGATTCGTTGGGCTTTGATGAGTTTCGTTCGCCTTTCGATGGTTATAGTTTGCGTTTGAGGTTCGTCGTTTATGGCTGAGGGCGATCAAACTCGCGGATTTGGGGAGTTCGTTCAATTTCTCCTTGTCGTTAGGGTTTCTCGTTCAGTGATTTTTTTTGGCCCCTTTCCTCAGGTGATGTCGTTCTCTTTATATATCTCTTTCTGATTTTCGAATGGGCCTTTGATGGTCTTGGATGAGATTGATTTCTGATTGGAGCAAATCTTTTCCTTTTCTGATTTTACCTAGCTGTTGTGATCACTTTTGGATTTGATTCACTTTTGTGAGATTGGATTTCGTTTGTTTCTGATATATTTGATCTCATCTGATTTGTGATTCGCTTTTACTTTGATTTTATCTGATTTGATTGAATCTTATTTCCCTTTTTAAGATTTGATTGGGATTTCTTTTGTCATGATTCTGGGCTCGTGATTTGTGAACTTGGTGCTTTGGCTCGTTTTGATTCACTTGATACGATTTAATCTTCCCTGATTTGGAATTGATATCAATATCAAAATTGTTTTCTGTTATTTTTCTGATACAATTTGCCTTGCACCTTCAGGTTGGATACGGTTATGATCTGTCATGGGTTTGGTCTGCTTTCCAGATGTTGATTGGATTCATACAGATTCTGTTTTCATTCTCTGATAAGATTTGATTTCCAGCTGACACGGATTAAATCTCTTTTTCTTAACACAATCTGGATATTGGTTTATTTTGCTGACACAGATTCTTTTCCTGATGCAGTTATCTTTTCCTCTTCTTCTTTCAGAGAGGGCTACTACGGCTTTGGTCGAGTCAAATGCCGCCGAGGGTGGTATACGGCGATGATGAAGATATTCTGAGCCTGCTGGTGTTACTTCTGGTTTTGACGCCGCGACTGCCTTCGAGATTGGTTGTTTTCAATGCTTGGTTGGGTTCAGAACATGAGTTCTGGGCTGCTATTTGCGAGTAAGGTAATGACTGATTGTTGGCTGCCATACTGTGACTGATATGGTTTACCCTTTGAACTGTGATTTCGTGACTTGTTTGTTGGGCAATGATATCTTCCACGCTGAGCCCGGCTTCGCATTTTGGTTTTCCAATATCATCACATTTGGTCGAGGCTTATTGACGCGCGAGCATGATCATAACCTATCTCGCTTCTCTGGTATGACTTGTGCTATGATTTGTGTTGTGACTCGGTGTAGTTATTCACATTTTTGTGACTTGCCATTTGAACTGGTTGAAACTTGCCCTTTAACTGATAATTCTGAACTCTTAGTACATTGTTTGATGCAGCTTGATGCAGCTTGTTTTGTAATTTCATTTTTCTTGTTCTGTTTGAACTTGCTTTTTGGTAGCAGTTTGTGATCCAAAAGCAACCTTTACTTGGTTTTCATGAACTCAGAATCGATTTACTTATGGCAGCTTATGAACTGTCTTGTTTTGAGTTTTGAATTCTGAACCTGATACTGATGCTGTTGTGAATTTTCAGGTGTTGGAAGTTTCGAAAACAAAACGACTCAGACCTGCCGGCATCCGGGTCTGAGTCCAAATTTGCCTTTGTATCAGTTTGGAAATCCAAGTCCCGCTTCTTTTATCACTTCTATCTCTCGGATGCCTCTCATGATAAGAACAGGTGTTACCTGATCTGACGCCAACGGCGCGGATCGGTAACGGGGGTAGGACGCGGCTTCGGTCGTGCCACTCCCGACACTCGATGATGACAATTGTTCTGAGAGTGTCAAACAACCTCTAACACTTTTTCTGTTCTGTTCTGTTTTCTTTTTGTTGTGCAGGTTGATCAGAAGTTGTATGCAGAACTCAAAGGAATGGCATGAATGCCTTAGAATTTTTAGGATAAAATGTACTTTGTAAATTATGAATCTTTATGAATAAAATTCAAGCCTGTTCAAATTCACTTCTTAGTTGTAAATTATAAATATTCATGAATGAAATTCAAAAATATTTAAATTCCCTTCTTTATTTGTAAATTACAAATATTTATGAATTAACTCAACAAATATTCCAATTCACCTCTCTTTTGTATTGAACAATATTATGAGCAAGATCCCACACATTTTCATCCCAATTGATTATTCCTTCCATGATCTCGTCGCAACCTGATTAGATCTGAATAGATTCAAACTAACTCCCACTTATTTTATATCCAACACTGCACTTTATCAACGAACGGAAAACTGCTCAGAATATCTTAAAACAAACCATAAGCAACGAACGACCCAAATTCAAATATGTTTCTGACAACTTTTTCAACAATATTCAAACCGAGTCGACGCCTTTGATGATAATCAAATCATATGATAAAAAACCGTTTCAGGTATGGTGATTTGAATGCCTCAAGACCATAACGCATCAAATGCCTCAGAATTTTAATAACAGCCCGGCTTCAAGGAATTGGTAGAATTTGTGAACCTTGTGAACCTTCTTAGAACACAAAGTCTTGTATTGTGAGGACAAATTTTGGGGTGCAACAGCTGCCCCTGTTCAATTTTCTGAAACCTGAGGGGTTAGATTGGTATATTTGCCAGTCGTAACCTGGAAGGTTGAAGGGGATTGAACATAAAAGCCCAAAAATTTGCACTCACCAGTGCATTAGAGTGGTACAGATGGCTAGTTGAATATGATTGAGTGGGCTTAAAGATGCCACTAGGGGGGGAGCAGTTCAAAATATGGGTGTATGATGAAAGCTGTCAGGAGTCTGGAATAATAATGATGTAGCAGCATGTCTTCATGAGGATAGAGCAATCAATAGTGACAACCCTAAAGCAGTCTTGAAGCAATGATATGATTTCAGGAGGATAGAACAATGAATGGCTCTAAAGCAGTCTTGAAATAATAATGTGATATGTCTTCAGGAGGATAGAGCAATCAATAGCTCTAAAGCAGTCTTGAAATAATAATGTGATATGTCTTCAGGAGGATAGAGCAATCAATAGCTCTAAAGCAGTCTTGTAATAATTAGATGGCTTCAGGAGGATAGAGCAATCAATAGCTCTAAAGCAGTCTTGAAATAATTAGATGGCTTCAGGAGGATAGAGCAATGAATAGCTCTAAAGCAGTCTTGAAGTAGTAATATGACCTCATGAGGATAGAGCAATGAATAGCTCTAAAGCAGTCTTGAAGTAATAGGATGATTTCAGGAGGATAGAGCAATCAGTAGCTCTAAAGCAGTCTTGAAGTCATGAGAGGCTATCAGGAGGATAAAATAACCCTGAGGTTACAATAAAGCAGTCCAAAGTAATAAGAAGCTCTTCAGGAGGATAAAGTAACCCTGAGGTTACAATAAAGCAGTCCCAAAGATCATAAGCTTGTTTGTTGGATAATTAACCTGAAAACAAGGTAGCATTCTGTATAACAACATTAGTTTATGCTTTATGTATGCATGTATGACATGATGCACTTAGGTAATGTACTATAGACATATATGTTATGGTATGATGTAAATGATGTATGTATGATATGACACTGCTGGAAGTGTCTGGATATCCTTGTATAACAACTGCTGGCCAAGGAAAATAAATCCCGATTCGTTGTTGAAGAATATATAACCCTCCGTCTGCTGGGGATAACAAGGTATAGATAACCTCCCGTTGTTGGGGATAACAAGGTATAGATAACCTCCCGTTGTTGGGGATAGTAGGGTATAGATAACCTTCGCTTTCGTTTGATAGTAGGATAAGTATAACATCCCGTCTTCGTTCATCGTGCCCTTATTGGAAAGTAATTTCCCGTATATCCGTATGAGGATAAAAGAGATGGATATAAATTCCAGGGGAGATTAGACTTTGTGAAAATGGATTAGTCCTACTGATGGTTTGTAACTGTCTTGTAAAGATGAACCGGCGAAGCTTCGTTGAAATCCTTCCCTCGTTCGTCCTTAGTAAATACTATTACTGCATTTTCATGCATTTCTGGTAAACATCAATCATATTAAAAGCATACATGCATTTCTGGTAAACATCAATCATATTCAAAGGCATACATACATTCAAACACAACCAATGGACGTTTCGCTTATGTAAATAGGGTAAAAGTAAATCTGGATTCAAAAGATGGAATTTATTTATATCAAAAGTGACCCATGCACGGGTAAGTTTGTACAAGGAGACATAAACCCTAGTAAGAGAATTTTGTCATGAAGTTTTACAAAAAGAATCAGCTATGTGGGAAATAATCCTATTGAGTTTCAATTCTACTATTGCCACTCAAGTATCTCATCTTCTTGCTGTTGAGACGGAAACGATTGGATTGAGCTTTATCTGTTTGAGCTTGAGTAAGTAGTACAACTGGTTGCAGTTTCATGAGTGATCCAAACGAGACATAGTCATACGCTTTAATCCCTAACTTTTGCCTGGATTGCCCTTTCAGGTTTTCAATCCACCGGGATACCCTTTTTTGCCCAAGCCGCCTTTTCAGGTTTTCGACTTGCCGGGTGTACATCTTTTTATATATATATCCCTAATTTTTGCCCAAACCCTTTTGGTTTGCCGGGATGCCCTTATTTTTGCCTAGGCCTGTCAACCTAGCGGGTCTCTTTTTATGCGTAGTATTTTTTAACTATGTCTGCGTTTACAGGTTGTGGGAAGTCTTCACCATCCATTGTAGTCAGTATCATGGCACCTCCTGAGAACACTGTCTTGACTACAAATGGTCCCTCATATGTTGGAGTCCACTTGCCCCTAGGATCACCCTGTGGTAATATGATACGCTTGATTACCAAGTCACCAGCCTGATATACCTTTGGCTTAACCTTCTTGTTAAAATCTTTGATCATTCGTTTCTGGTACATCTGGCCATGACAAACTGCTGCTAACCTTTTCTCATCAATCAAATTTATCTGGTCAAGTCGAGTCTGAATCCACTCATCTTCATCCAAGCCTGCATCCTTCATAATTCTCAAGGAGGGGATCTGAACTTCAATAGGCAGAACTGCTTCCATACCATAGACTAAGGAGAATGGGGTTGCCCCTGTTGAAGTACGTACTGTAGTACGATAACCATGCAGAGCAAATGGTAACATCTCGTGCCAATCCTTGTAAGTATCAGTCATCTTCTGTACAATCTTCTTAATGTTCTTATTAGCAGCTTCAACTGCCCCATTCATCTTTGGACGACACGGAGAAGAGTTGTGATGCTTAATCTTGAACTGCATCTTCGAAATCAACAAGGTAGTATGGGTCAACATATACTGTCTTAGTCGGCGAGCAGCCCATGCCAAAGCGCAGCAAGTTTTCTCGAGCAGTGAGTATCTTGTTTCAAAGTCGGTAAACTTTTTGCTAAGGTAGTATATTGCCTGCTCTTTTCGACCAGACTCGTCATGTTGCCCCAATACACACCCCATTGAGTTGTCTAATACTGTTAAATACATAATCAAGGGTCTTCCATCAACTGGTGGTATTAAAATTGGAGGTTCTAGCAAATATCTCTTGATTTCATCAAAGGCAGTCTGGCACTCATCATTCCATTCCATCACCTGATCTTTCTTCAACAACTTAAAGATTGGCTCACAGATGGTAGTTAATTGGGAAATAAATCTTGCAATGTAGTTCAATCGTCCCAAGAAACCTCTAACCTCCTTCTCAGTACGGGGAGCTGGCATCTCTCGTATAGCTTTCACTTCTTGTTGTAACAACCTAGCAAGCCCTACAGGTATTTCACAATCGTCCTCGTTTCCGTCTTCAGTTTGATAGATCGGATTCTCGAAATTGTAATTGGCAATAGTAGAACTGTTATCAACTGGATCCAGAGTGGATGAGGATCTGTATTTTAGTGACGTGGGTGTGTGTAAGAACACATAGCTGATAAAGCAAAAATAAAAGAAAAAGAAAGACAAGGAACACAATATTTACGAAAACGAAACGTCCACTGATTTTATTGAATGAAGTATGCAAATGAAATGACAACCCGCAACAAGCACACCATTGTGCCCCGGGTAAGGCACATGGCTTGAAAGTTTTAATTGTTCCAGAAATTACAAATTTAAAAACATAACACAGTAATAGTATTTACTCCTGACTAAAGGAGATAGGGATAACATCTTCAGCTTTCCAATTATTGAGTCCAGCCCCCACAGTAGGAAAAATCCATGCCTCCAAGTTGTAGTCTTCATCTTGATCTCCCACAGCATTGATAACCCCTTGATTGGTGATACGAACAGCACGAGCACGACGAACAGCCTTCTGGGACTCTGCAGTGAAACCCAAACCAAACTTGTCAGACTTGTATGGAATATCAGGAAGCTGACCCCAGATAGTACAACCACCTTCTTCCACCACAGCTTTTGCATCATTGAGGGAGGCCATTGCCATTGTTGGAGGGTTTCTGATGACCACAGGAACCTTCTTCACAGCAGGAGGAGTCACACAATCCTTAACAGCCCAGGGAACCACTTCAAATGACTGACATGGAGTTTCAATGTATTCACCTTCTACTTCCAGATACTTGAAAGTGTTTACATGGCTGACAAAGTATTCTTCCTCTCCAAAGACAGTAACAACTTTTCCATTCACCGGATATCTCAACTTTTGATGTAATGTGGAGGTCACAGCACCTGCCCCATGGATCCAGGGACGACCAAGCAGACATGAGTACGAAGGACGAATATCCATCACATAGAATGTAGCAGTAAACACCTGAGAGCCAACCTTGATTGGAAGATCAATTTCCCCATGCACTACTCTTCTAGAACCATCAAAAGCCTTTACCACAATATTACTGGGCTTCAATACCGTATCTTCAGGACTCAGCTTGTTCAGGACTTCCTTAGGCAACACATTCAGAGAGGAACCATTGTCTATCAGCACATGAGACAGGGTAGTGCCCCTGCATTCAATTGAAATATGCAAGGCCCTGTTATGATCCCTCTTGGCAGGGGTCAAGTCAGCATCAGAAAATCCTAACCCGTTGTCATAGGTCAGGTGAGCAACACAATTCTCAAACTGGTCCACAGAAATTGCACTGGGTACATGAGCCATCTTTAGAAACTTGATCAATGACTTGGCATGAGCCTCAGAACATAATAACAGGGAGAGCATAGAAATCTTTGAGGGAGTATGCCCCAGCTGATCAACAATATCATAATCACTCTTGCGAATGATTTTCAATACTTCTTCCATCTGCTTAGAGAGGTCATCAGCAGCTGGCACATCAGTAGATACAGGCTCAATAACAGGACCCTTGCCCCGAGCATCAGTGGTGGAAGTAACAGCAGGAGTAACTGCACTCTTAGAAGCAACTGGAGGAGAGAAGACTCTTCCACTACGAGTGATCTTGCTAGATCCAGCAATATTATCAATGTCAACAGGCATATCAGGTAAAGGCTCCTGCTTGACACCATGGATGTAAACATCAGACCCATAGTGCCAAGGCACAGCTTTGTCAGATGTATAAGGAATAGAACCAGGAGTGGTAATGATCAGAGGAGCTACTCTGGCTTCAGCAACAACTTTCACAGGACCTTCAGCAGTAATCTTGATTGGGCCCTGATGAGTGATTTTAATGGGACCCTTTGAAGTGATTCTTAGTGGTACTTTGTCAACCATGTCAACCTCTTCAATCTTCTTACCCTGAGTCAGATGATCCACCATACTTTCTACAGATGCTGGTCTTCTTTCAAACACTATAGTATATTTATCCATGAGACGTTGAATCCCATCTCTCAAAATGAAGCAACTATCCGGCTTATAGGTACAATATAGACAATCTTCATGACAACCTGGAAAGATCCCAGCTTGTACTAACCTCTTTTTGATAACAGACAATGGTGTGCTCAACTCCATAACCGAATAGACATGCAGATCTTCATCAATATCTTCATCAATGGCGTTGACAGTCTTCTCATGATTTGGCATTGGAGCTGTAATCACATTTGGAGTACCTGGTGGATCAAACTCAATTTCTCCAGCATCAATCATGTCTTGAATTTTGTTCTTCAAGACCCAGCAGTTATTAGTATCATGTCCTGGACAGTTTGAATGATATGCACATCGTGCATTGGGATTGTACTTGGGAGATGTAACATTGGGATTCTGAGGAGCCTCCCTCAGGGTAATAAGTTCAGCCTTCAACAAATGTTGTAATGCCTGAGCCATTGACATGTTGATCTTCGTGAACTGTCTTCTAGCCCTCTGTTGGTTGCCCTGAGGCTGCTCTGTTGTTGCAGGAGTTGGATTTGAAATATGAACTACACTCACAGACTGATGTCTTCTGTTACGATCAGGCTGACCATAAACAGCATCAGATTCTTTCTTCCCAGTGGGAGGCTTCTTTGCAGCACCTGACGAAGAAGTGCCCACTTGGATCTTACCACTCTTGATACCATTCTCTACTCGCTCTCCTGTCATGATCAACTCAGTGAAGCCAGATGATGAGCTTCCAATGAGATGACTGTAAAACGGACCATTCAGCGTACACATGAACATATCAACCAACTCCCTATCAGTCAAAGGGGGTTGAACTCTTCCAGCTAAGTCTCTCCACTTCTGAGCATACTCCTTAAAGCTTTCTTTGGCACCCATAGACATGCTTTGAAGCTGCATGCGAGTGGGGGCTAAGTCAGCATTGTATTGATACTGCTTGTAGAAAGCTTCAGCAAGGTCATTCCAATCTCTGATGTTGACACTCTCCAACTGATAATACCACTCTAGCTGAGCTCCAGATAAACTCTCTTGAAAGAAATGGATCCACAACTTTTTATCAGCAGTGTGGGGTTGAATTCTTCTGACATAAGACCTCAGATGCAATTTGGGACAAGAGACCCCATCATAGACAACAAATGTAGGAACTTTGAACCCAATGGGTATGACCACCCCAGATATCAAGCTCAAATCCTCAAAATCCAGCCCAGGTGATTTCTGTAATTCCATAGCATCCATTCTATCCACCAGCATCTTGAATTTGTCTTCGTTAGGCTCATGGTAGTAGTTAGCCTCAGAATCAGAGTCCCCCATAGTGTTGTGGAGACTGCCTCTCTCCTGCTCAGATTCTTCAGATTCATAGTCTTCAACATGTTCCTTGGTCTTGGCAGGACCTTTGAACCTTCTTCCCATGTTGAGCAACCCAGCAGACCTTCTAGCCTTCTTAGTCTTCTTGGCCAGCAGTGTCTTCAATTCATCCTGCCCCTTGGATAGGTTCAGGATCAGCTCTTGGAACTGTGCATTCTGTGCCTGGAGATCCTTAACTGATTGTTCAAGAGCCATTGCTGAAATAAACAGCGAGAAGATGAGAGACCTGTGCACAATTATAAACCTGTGATGCAATGATATGGGAATGCATATGCAATGTTTTCAAGGACCGCAGGATTTAAATTTGCTTAAACAAACAAGAAAGTAACTTTTTATTAGTAATAACTTGTTTTGCCTTTTAGGCTTACAAAAAATGAAAACGAAATAAGTACAAAAGATGGGGTTTTAAGTCTCCCATGGACGTTTCCTCTTTGTGTTGAGGTATGAGTTGAGGTTTCGTTCCTCATGAAGTAGCTTTGTTAGCTCTAGGATCCTTGCTTGGCTTGCTTTGTAATGAGCCTCGAAAGTATCCCTTTGCTCTTTCAGTTGGATCCATGATCTCTGCAAGTCTTCCATATCAGTAGGCATGTCTGGGTGAAGGATGGTATAAGCTGTGTCTCCTTCAGCAACAGGTTCCATGGTAACTGGTAGAACGGCAGGATATGGCATCATGAGTGTCTGAGCACGAGATCGTACCCATCTGAGATAAGCCTCCATAGGAATAGTGTACTCAGGCTCCAGTGTCTTGCTGTCAATCCTGTTTACCTTTCCCCAAGCTCGTATGAATCTCTGACGGTAACCCTGAAGATCGTTGTCGTAGTCAAACACGATGCCCTGAATCAACATGTCATGTGGACCATCGCTCCGGGCGTAACCAAATTGTCGTAAAGCTAGAGATGGGTTGTAGGTGATGCCTCCTCTTATGCCCAGAAGTGGCACATTAGGAAACTCCCCACAACGGTCAATGATGGTGACATTCTCCATAGATCTGGAGCACCAATGGATGTCTGAGTGAGAAAGTGACATGATCCTCTTGGACCATCTGAACCCTTGCTCATTCTTCATTACTGAGCGAGGAAGGTGAGAAATAAACCACCTAGAAAGTAAAGGTATGCAGCACATCAAAGTTCCTCTTGCTCTTGTAGTACGGGTGTGAAGAGAATGTAGGATGTCTCCAAGTAAGGTAGGCACTGGATTGTGACTCAGGAATATGTTGATGGCATGAACGTCTATGAACTGATCAGGGTTGGGGAACAACACTAAGCCATCAATCAATAAGGCTAAGATCTCCTCAAAAGCATCGTAGCTCATAGCCTTCAAGAACATTTGAGCTTTATCCACTAATACCTTGGCAAGAATACCTTTAACTCCACTTCTCGTCTCTAGAACAATGTCAGACTTCTTCAGATGTAGAGCTGCAGCAATAACTTCTGGTTTAAGCTCCTTCTCTAAGCCTGTGAATGGCTTCTGATCAAGAACAGGTATACCCAGAAGTTTAGAGAACTCTTCCATGGTTGGAACCAGCTGATAATCAGGAAATGTAAAGCTATGGTGCTTAGGGTCAAAGAACTGAAACAGCACACTCATCATGTCTTCACTGAACCCTGAAGTAACTAGATCCAATAAGTGACCATGTCTCTTGTTGAACTGGGAATGATCAGGCACTAGGGAAACCAACTCCTTGAGCTTAGCAGGTATCCCTACAAAGTTGATCCTGATGGTGTTTCTACGAGCAGAAGCCATGACTTGCAACAAAGAACAAAGATAAATCCTTTGGTCCTTGAAATGGTTAGGGAAAATGATATGCTTATGATGCATGATGATGTCATGATGTCATGCTCAATCACAAACATGTGGCACACACAAACAAGTCACACCATAGCCCTAGGTTTAAAGGCTTGCATGAGGTTCAAAGGCAAGTACCCTCCCCTGAAGTTAGATGGTTCATCCTGTCCTACAAAAGTAACCAGGTTCTAAGGGATCTCAATATCATTGATCCTTCACAAGGGTGGTTGTTCAGAAGGCAACTTACTTGCCAACCAAAACCCTCCAAGTTTAAGATCTCAATGAGCGTAGTATCGAGTGTCAACCAACTTCAGTCTGCACCAAAGCCGGTTACCTCACTACTTTCTAAAGGCCAAGATGAGTTAACTAGGGTTCTAAAAGTCAGTTAGTGCATTGACAACATATGGCAGCCTCAATATTATCCTCAACTTGACTTAAGGAATATAAGCACCAACCAAGAAGTCGCACTAACTATGGCCACCAGATCAACCGTATCGATATACGTCGTACAGTTTCCTTGGTCTATTGCCATTTACCTAAGGTACACTAGATCCGGGTTAGGACCTTTCACACATAAGAGCACCCCAACAATATAATAATAAAAGCAAACAAGGCAAACAATTTAAAGTGATCTTAATTCCTAAGGGTACCCCTCTTAAATAGGTCCCCAGCAGAGTCGCCAGTTCTGTAACACGGTGGGAGAACTGACTTTAAACAATGTTGCGGATAGCAAGAGTCGCCACCGACTTTTATTTTATCCATAAGGAAAGGTTATAAAAGAACAGGAAAGACCTTAGAGAATATTTTGGGTCCGGGGGGTAGGTTATGAAAAGGGAAGGTGTTAGCACCCTTTTCATCCATGGTTATCCATGGGCTCTTAGGTACTTAAGCTCACTTTTGAATTGTTTTGAAAGTGTAGTGTGTGAATAGCAAAAAATTTCAGAATAGTTTAATAATAATCCGTGTATGGATGTGAAAAAAACTTGTTTGAAAATTTTGTTGGAAATTTGTTTAAGTGTGAAAAAGTTTTGAAGTGAGCAAGTATCTAGGAGTAGCCTACCCTAATGTTTTAAGGTCTTTCTTATTCTTTATCCTTTCCTTAGTAAGACTATCCCTACTATAATGGAGTAGGTAGTCCTTACTTTGGATGTTAAGGGACATGTGAGGGACAATTGGATTTTTGAAGGCCATTGTGGGGTGTAATAAGCGAACTGGAGGGACTATCATCATTTTTCGAAAGGGACTCGATTCGTAAAGGCAACCATAAGGGACTTTGATGATTTTTCTATTTGAGGGACTTGCTTTATACACCCCACTTAACCAGTATTCGTAGGCAACTTGAGGGATATCCTTAGGAAGTGAGACGGCGATTAAAATCGACTTACGTGTGTGACGTGTTTATTTTAATTATCTTTATTTAAAAGTGATCTAAATTTATTTTAATATTACATACATGTTGTTACACTCCCTAATTACTAACCATAATAATAATTAAATAATTAAACAACTTTTCATCCAAGAAACAATTACAAAATAATAAGCAAAATAATTAGATAGCAAAGATAAATAAAATATAAATAAGCAATAATAAATAATAAAGGGGGTTAATTCTAAGTTTACTCGGCAAGACATCGCATCTTGTGCCTACGTATCCTTACGGGAGTGGAATCAGAGTAATCGTAGTTCCCCTCAATAGGGAGGTTAGAAACTTCTTGATTGTGGTCAAGGTCTCAAGGGGAATAAACGCGCCTTAAGGACACGCTTACGCGGAGTGTAGGAACTCCAAATTTCTACGTTGAAATGTTAAGTTGTAATTAGGGTTAAATTAGGGATTCCACGGCGGGAAACCCTAAAATGAGCGCGGCGGCTCTTTGACCTAATGCTAGGGGTAAAATTGTAATTTTGTCCACGGCGAGACATGTATGAAAATTTAGGGTTTGTAAGGTGAAAGGGTTTGAAGTTGAGGACTATTGGCGCGGCGACCAAAAGCTAGACCTAACCTTCGGATGAGTGTAATTTGACAAAAGTATTGATGAAGAGGTGTGAGAGATTTAAATCATGCAAGCGGAAGTAAAATGCGGAAAGTAAATGCGATTATTTATTCGCGAGGTTACAACCAAGAAACAGTTACAATTATAAATAAATAACGGTAAACACAATAAGCTGCAAAACGAACAAACAACGTTAGTGGGTAGAATTAGATGAATTATCAGACACGCCAGGAAATGAAATTATGCATATTTTTGTGGTTTGTATTTTATGATATAAACTTCAATTTAAATTAAAATGGGATTTTTAATATTGATAAATTAATTTACTTAAATTCTCCAAAAATTATTTTAACCTAATTATCTAACAAAACTCCACATTATTATTTTTAAAAGGTAGGTTTTTTTTTATATCATTTGAAAAAAAGTCTTAATACTATTTATTTTAAAAAATGGATTTTAATATTATTTTAGAAAACATTTTAACAAATCAATAATAAAAATAATTATAATAATAGAAATAAAATAAATAAAAAATAAATAATAATAAAAAAGGGGGTTGGGCCGGTAATCACCTCCGGACCCAACCCGGTTGGTAAGAATGCAACAACAAGAGGGCTAGGGTTTCAAAACCCTATTCCCCCCCCCCCCCCCCCCCCCCGCGGCGCCGTTCATGCTTTCTCTTCTTCCGTTGCTTCCCTTCATCTTTTCCATTTTCCGCTTCGTTCTTTGTTTCGCTTTCACAAAACTCTTTCACTCTCTATGATGAAAACCTGAAACCATTCGTAAAACGTCAAACATAAAGATGTATGAGTGTTCCTCGCTTACGTTTTGATGATGATATCGGCGGTTGGATGATGAGGCGATGATGTGATGAACTGAGCCTCAGGAGGGAGTTTGCTCGTCACGAACCAAGTGACGTCGGTGGACTTCCCTCAAATGATTCGTTGGGCTTTGATGAGTTTCGTTCGCCTTTCGATGGTTATAGTTTGCGTTTGAGGTTCGTCGTTTATGGCTGAGGGCGATCAAACTCGCGGATTTGGGGAGTTCGTTCAATTTCTCCTTGTCGTTAGGGTTTCTCGTTCAGTGATTTTTTTTGGCCCCTTTCCTCAGGTGATGTCGTTCTCTTTATATATCTCTTTCTGATTTTCGAATGGGCCTTTGATGGTCTTGGATGAGATTGATTTCTGATTGGAGCAAATCTTTTCCTTTTCTGATTTTACCTAGCTGTTGTGATCACTTTTGGATTTGATTCACTTTTGTGAGATTGGATTTCGTTTGTTTCTGATATATTTGATCTCATCTGATTTGTGATTCGCTTTTACTTTGATTTTATCTGATTTGATTGAATCTTATTTCCCTTTTTAAGATTTGATTGGGATTTCTTTTGTCATGATTCTGGGCTCGTGATTTGTGAACTTGGTGCTTTGGCTCGTTTTGATTCACTTGATACGATTTAATCTTCCCTGATTTGGAATTGATATCAATATCAAAATTGTTTTCTGTTATTTTTCTGATACAATTTGCCTTGCACCTTCAGGTTGGATACGGTTATGATCTGTCATGGGTTTGGTCTGCTTTCCAGATGTTGATTGGATTCATACAGATTCTGTTTTCATTCTCTGATAAGATTTGATTTCCAGCTGACACGGATTAAATCTCTTTTTCTTAACACAATCTGGATATTGGTTTATTTTGCTGACACAGATTCTTTTCCTGATGCAGTTATCTTTTCCTCTTCTTCTTTCAGAGAGGGCTACTACGGCTTTGGTCGAGTCAAATGCCGCCGAGGGTGGTATACGGCGATGATGAAGATATTCTGAGCCTGCTGGTGTTACTTCTGGTTTTGACGCCGCGACTGCCTTCGAGATTGGTTGTTTTCAATGCTTGGTTGGGTTCAGAACATGAGTTCTGGGCTGCTATTTGCGAGTAAGGTAATGACTGATTGTTGGCTGCCATACTGTGACTGATATGGTTTACCCTTTGAACTGTGATTTCGTGACTTGTTTGTTGGGCAATGATATCTTCCACGCTGAGCCCGGCTTCGCATTTTGGTTTTCCAATATCATCACATTTGGTCGAGGCTTATTGACGCGCGAGCATGATCATAACCTATCTCGCTTCTCTGGTATGACTTGTGCTATGATTTGTGTTGTGACTCGGTGTAGTTATTCACATTTTTGTGACTTGCCATTTGAACTGGTTGAAACTTGCCCTTTAACTGATAATTCTGAACTCTTAGTACATTGTTTGATGCAGCTTGATGCAGCTTGTTTTGTAATTTCATTTTTCTTGTTCTGTTTGAACTTGCTTTTTGGTAGCAGTTTGTGATCCAAAAGCAACCTTTACTTGGTTTTCATGAACTCAGAATCGATTTACTTATGGCAGCTTATGAACTGTCTTGTTTTGAGTTTTGAATTCTGAACCTGATACTGATGCTGTTGTGAATTTTCAGGTGTTGGAAGTTTCGAAAACAAAACGACTCAGACCTGCCGGCATCCGGGTCTGAGTCCAAATTTGCCTTTGTATCAGTTTGGAAATCCAAGTCCCGCTTCTTTTATCACTTCTATCTCTCGGATGCCTCTCATGATAAGAACAGGTGTTACCTGATCTGACGCCAACGGCGCGGATCGGTAACGGGGGTAGGACGCGGCTTCGGTCGTGCCACTCCCGACACTCGATGATGACAATTGTTCTGAGAGTGTCAAACAACCTCTAACACTTTTTCTGTTCTGTTCTGTTTTCTTTTTGTTGTGCAGGTTGATCAGAAGTTGTATGCAGAACTCAAAGGAATGGCATGAATGCCTTAGAATTTTTAGGATAAAATGTACTTTGTAAATTATGAATCTTTATGAATAAAATTCAAGCCTGTTCAAATTCACTTCTTAGTTGTAAATTATAAATATTCATGAATGAAATTCAAAAATATTTAAATTCCCTTCTTTATTTGTAAATTACAAATATTTATGAATTAACTCAACAAATATTCCAATTCACCTCTCTTTTGTATTGAACAATATTATGAGCAAGATCCCACACATTTTCATCCCAATTGATTATTCCTTCCATGATCTCGTCGCAACCTGATTAGATCTGAATAGATTCAAACTAACTCCCACTTATTTTATATCCAACACTGCACTTTATCAACGAACGAAAAACTGCTCAGAATATCTTAAAACAAACCATAAGCAACGAACGACCCAAATTCAAATATGTTTCTGACAACTTTTTCAACAATATTCAAACCGAGTCGACGCCTTTGATGATAATCAAATCATATGATAAAAAACCGTTTCAGGTATGGTGATTTGAATGCCTCAAGACCATAACGCATCAAATGCCTCAGAATTTTAATAACAGCCCGGCTTCAAGGAATTGGTAGAATTTGTGAACCTTGTGAACCTTCTTAGAACACAAAGTCTTGTATTGTGAGGGCAAATTTTGGGGTGCAACAAATGTCGAACTTTTCTTTATCTTTTTCATTGAAAGTTAAACATTTCCCAGCAATATAACTCTGAAGCTTGGTTTCTTCTTCCACTGAATCAATAAACATCAAATGTTCCTGAAAGGCATTTTCTCTAGCTATATATGTGGGTAATTCGTCATTGGCATCTGTTTCACCATGAGAAACAGCGGCTGCAACAGATGTGATTGAGCCTCCAGCAATATCATGGGCTTGTTTGTAAAGATCAAACATCTTTGAAAGATTATTATTGATATCTTTTAATACAGATTTCTTAGTGTCTGAATCTTTTCCATACATATCATTAAAACACCATTCCATATATCTTAACATATACCGGGGATAAAAAATAATACCAAAATAAAGGAGTTGGTTCATCTTAGTGATATCAACCCAGTATTTACAAAACATTTCCAACATGTCCCATACCATATTTGCAAACAATCCATTAAGGTCCATGTTTAATTTCTTAAGTTCAATGTAGATTTCAGCTAAGAATGGAAAAGCAGTATACAAACTTGCTTTTGTTGAAACAGAAAAAACCTTTGCCGCTTCATAATATTTCTTCAAAAACTTAATAAAAACTCTAATATTATCCCAATCTTGACTACTACGGGGAATCACCGTCAAAGAAATCCATATAGTCTTCATCCCTATCTTCTAGTTTATCAAAATCAATTTGAAATTTCTCAGCCGCATCTAACATCAAATATGTCGAGTTCCATCTAGTTGAAACATCAAGACATACTAACTTCTTACATCTAATCCCGGCATATTTCACACACTCCTTGAACTTTAAAGCTCTATGGGGTGAAGATCTCACAAACCTAATAGCATTTCTAACATTTGAAATTGAGGTGTTGGCTACTTTTAATCCATCTCTAACAACCAAATTCAGTATATGAGCACAACACCTCATGTGAAACCCAAACCCATCCATTAAAAGTTCATTCATCATATTCCTTACTTTCTGCTCTAAATATTTAACAGCAACATCATTTGATGTCGCATTATCAACCGTAATGGTAGAAACATTTCTCATCCCCCACTCCTTCAATACATCCTCAACCTTCTTACCAACCGTTCTACCATGGTGATTTGGAATAACGGTAAAGCTAATAATCTTATTTTGGTAATTCCAATCCCTATCAATAAAATGGGCAGTTAGGGTCAAATCGTTAAGATTTTGGGCAGATGTCCAACAAGTTGTTGTTATTGCCACCCTACTATAATCAGATTTAAAGAATGCCCTCAACCTCACTTTCTCATCAAGATATAATTGAAAACAGTCCCTAGCTATGGTTCTCCTTGACGGTATAGAAAATTGGGTCTGCATTTGCTTAGAAAAGTACTTGAGCCCCTCTCCTTCAACTGTAATAAAGGGTTTCTCATCCAAAATGATAAAATAAGCTAACCCCTTTCTACAACCTACAGGATCAAACCTAGAACTTGCTGGAACCAGCCAAACTCCCTGAGTTGTTGAAAATATCAAGATTGTTTGGGTGGGGTCAGTTGACAAGTTCAACAGATACTTAGGGCATACTTTGATGTGACCCTTTAAGTTTGAAGTTCCATGTTTCTTAGAGTCACACATGTACATTTGATGGCAGTATTTACAGGTAGCAGTAGGGGGTCACTATTAGGAATAAGGTTAAAGTGGTCTCAAACCTCGGATCTCTTTCTATTACCATTAGCATTAGGTCTTCTTTTCTTAGGAATAGGCAGAAGATTTGTGGTTGGTTCAATAGTTGTTGTGGTTGTTGGTACATTAGGTGTTGTGGTTGTTGGTACATTAGGTGAGGTTAGAAAATGTTCATTGGTAATTGGAGTGTCTTGCTCCATAACTGAGCAAATAAGCAAAGCCAAAAATAAACACAAATGAGTAACCAAACATAGACACAAATAAGCAACTAACACAAATACTTAGAGTTTAAGCTTCATATATATCATAATTATTTGAACTCAGTCACTACCACTCAATACAAACAGAAGAACCATGCACAAAACATACACATACTTCAAGTTACAACAATTTCCTAAACATGCTTAATACCGTTATTTTGCATACTTCAAGAAACATACAAAAACACACACCTAATCTTGTATAAACATTTCCTAAATTTACAGTTATTTTGTATATTCCTAGCTCCTCGCATTTCTCCAACTCCTTCCACATCTTGAACTTCTTGTATAACTCTTAAAACTTTCAAGTTACATCACAACTCACCTGTCAAAAAATTGCATAAAAAGTAGCTAAAACAAAAACACTTACATATATTTTATTTTCAGAACACTCAAACGATTCTCATATGACAAAATATGTATGATCAAAATAATACATATAATTTATTAAAATATGTATGCCAATTCTATACTTAACAAGTCATATAGATCTTGTTCTATTTACAAGTTTTTTCACCTATTTTCTGTTGGTGCAAAGGTAGAATAAATGATGAAAGGTAGAAATATTCTATTAAGAATGACGGCAGAAAAACATGATGATAGTTACAATGATTGTCACCCTATTTATAAGCTAAAACTAGGGTTACTACAATAAGATAAAATACTAAAATACCCTCTAACAAACTTAGGGGCTAAGAAAATAGTACAACTAAATAAATATGAATTACTATTAATATTCTAATACCATCCCTTAATTCATATTCCATCAAAACTTGTAACACCAATTCCATCCCTTAGTCTGAGAAATTGATCGGTCTTGACAGCTTTCGTTAGAACATCTGCCAACTGCTTCTGAGTGCTGCAGTGTACAACTTCTAACACTCCACTCTGAACTTGATGTCTCAGAAAATGATACTTGGTCTCAATATGCTTGCTTCTCCCATGCAACACTGGGTTTCTGGCAAGATTGATTGCAGACTTGTTGTCAATCATCAACTTCAGAGGTTTGTCTACTTTAATCTTCAGATCCTGCAACAGATTCAGAATCCGCACAGCTTGGCATGCAGTAACAGCACCTGCAATGTATTCAGCTTCACAGGTTGACAACGCCACAACAGGTTGCTTCTTGGAACACCAAGAAATGGAACCTCCCAGAAATTTGAACAAGTACCCAGATGTACTTCTTCTGTCAACTCTGTCTCCACACCAATCAGAGTCTGAATAACTCAGAAGTTCTGACTCATTATTTCCTCCAGAGGGAAATAACACTCCATACTTCAGAGTTTCTTTGATATACCTCAGAATCCTGACAGCAGCTTGGTAATGGGACCACTTAGGTTTACTCATGAACCTACTAACCATCCCAACTGAGTAGCAAATATCAGGTCTGGTATTGCACAGATACCTCAGAGAACCAACCAACTGTTTGAAGGTTGTAGCGTCCACATCCTTTCCTTCAGATTCTAAATCCAGTTTCTGATTTGTATCAGAAGGTGTGACAGCCATCTTACAATTCTTCAGATCAAATCTCTTCAGAAGTTCTAATTCATACTTGAGCTGATGCAAAATGATACCTTTCTCAGAATATCTGAACTCCATCCCTAGAAAGTATGTCATTTTGCCTAGATCAGTCATTTCAAATTCATTCATCAGAACTTTCTTGAACTTGGCTATCTCTTGTTCAGAACTTCCAGTCAATAGTATATCATCAACATATAAGCATACCAGAGTCATATTGCCTTCAGAAGTATGCTGAACATAGACACCGTACTCCATCTCACATTTCTGAAAGCCTTACTTCTTGAAAAATGAATCAATCTTCTGATTCCAAGCTCTGGGCGCTTGTTTCAATCCATATAGAGCTTTGTATAATCTGTACACCATCCCTTCCTGATTCTTTTTCACAAATCCAGGAGGTTGTGACACGTAAACTTCTTCTTCTAATGGACCGTTCAGAAATGCAGATTTTACATCTAAATGCATCAGAGGCCAATTCCTGTTAGAAGCTAATGCAATCACCATTCTGATTGTTTAATGTCTTGCTACAGGTGCAAACACTTCAGAATAATCTAGCCCAGGTTTCTGTAGAAATCCTCTGGCTACCAACCTTGCTTTATGTTTGCCAATTGAACCATCTGGCTTTAACTTCTGCTTGAAAACCCATCTAACGCTGATGGCTTTCTTGTCTTTTGGAAGTTCTGTCAGCTTCCAAGTCTTGTTTCTCTCTATAGCATCAAGTTCTTCTTTCATGGCCTTCAGCCAGAGCTTCTGCTTAAGAGCCTCCTCTGTACTTATAGGTTCAGAGTCTACTAACATGGCACACTGAATAACTTCTCCTTCAGAGTCTACTTCAGTGTCTTGCAGCATGTCAAATTCTGCAAATCTTCTGGGAACGCTTCTGATTCTTTGTGGTCTCTGAACTTGTTCAGAGTCTTGAGCTTCAGAGTTTCCAGCTTCAGATGGTTGACTTCCTCTAGAGCTTTGACCATCTTCAAGATCTGGCATATTTTCAGAGTCTTGAACTTCAGAATTTCTAGCTTCAGAGGCTTGACTTCCTCCAGAGCCTTGGCCATCTTCAGAGTCTGAATTTCCACCAGAATCTGGATTACCATCAGAGTCTGGATCATCAGAGTCACCTTCATCTTCTGAGTCTTCTCCAGAGTCAGAATCACTATCAGAGTCAGAATCAACGTCAGAGTTTACTTCAACTTCAGAATTTCTTAACTCTGACCTTTCTTCAGAAGTTCTAACATCAGAATCAGATTGAGACTTATCCCAATTCCAAACTTCTGATTCCTTCACAATCACATCTCTGCTGAATTCAATTTTGTTGGTTTCTGGACAATAGAGCTTGTATGCACCTGTACTGTGGTACCCTATCAGAATCATCACTTTGCTTTTATCATCCAGCTTCTGTCTTCTGTCTTCTGGAACATGTTTATAGCAAACAGAACCAAACACCTTCAGATGACTAACACTTTGCTTGTCTCCAGTCCACTTCTGCATAGGAACTATTTCCTTCAACTTCTTCGTAGGACATCTGTTGAGTACATACGTTGCAGTGGCAACAGCTTCTCCCCAGAGCTTCTGAGGAAGCTTCTTCTCCTTTAGCATGCTTCTCACCATATCAAGCAAAGTACGGTTTCTTCTTTCAGCAAGACCATTGTGTTGAGGGGTATAAGGAGCAGTAACCTCATGCTCAATTCCATTCTCCTTACAGAACTTCTGGAACTCTTTGGAGTTATACTCACCTCCACCATCAGTTCTAAGAATCTTCAACTTCTGACCACTCTGATTCTCAGCCTTCATTCTGAACTTCTTGAATTCATCAAACACCTCATGTTTAAATTTAATAAGGGATACCCATGTCATTCTTGTGAATTCATCAACAAACAACACAAAGTACTTATTCCCTCCAATTGATGCTACTGGAAATGGACCACACACATCAGAATGTACAACTCCCAAGGCATGTTTTGCTCTTGGAGCAACTTCTGACGCAAATGGCAAACGTGGTTGTTTTCCTTCCATGCAAACTTTGCATGACTTTTCAGGCTTCTTAATTGCAGGAATTCCATATACCAGCTTCTTTGAATTCAGATGTTTTAAGCTTCTGAAATTCAAATGACCAAATCTTCTGTGCCACAGCTCACTCTCCTTCTCAACACATGTTGCACTAAGACATTCTGAGTCTGCAGTTCTGACATTCACCTTGAATGTTCTATTCCTTCCCTGTTCTGACTCCATAATCAACTTCTGATTGCAGTCATACAACTTCAGAAGATTGTCCTTCATGGTAACTGAAAAACCTTTCTCAATTAATTGTCCCACACTCATCAGATTGCTTCTGATGCCAGGTACATACCACACGTTCTGAATCAATGCTGCTTTCCCATTGTTCAGAGTCACTCTGACATTTCCCATACCTTCTGCATTAAGATATTTGTCATCAGCACATCTGATCTTTGTCCTCTTTTCAGAGTCAAAGTCAACCAGCCATTTCTTGTTTCCAGTAAGATGATTTGAACAGCCAGTGTCCATATACCACCAGTCTGTCAGATCATCAGATTCAGAGGCCATCAATAGCACAGATTCGTCATCAGAACTTCTGGATATATTTGCTTCTTCTGATTTCTTCTCCTTGTTTGACCAACAATCTCTAGCAAAGTGACCAAACTTCTTACAACAGTAACATTGGATCTTCTTCTTGTCATACTTCTCTTTTCCCTTCTGAGCATTCTTTTGTCTATCAGAGGTTGAGCTTTCTGACTTCTGACCACCATCAGATCTTCTCTTGGCTTCTGACTGCTTCTGATACCTCCTATCAGAAGTTGCTTTCAGAGCCTGCTGCTCTACTTCCCTTTCAGAAGTTCTCTCAGTCAAACGCAACTCTTGCGCTTCTAAACTGCTCTGCAGCTCTTCAATTCTCATGGTACTCAGATCTTCGGAATGTTCTATTGCTACCACAATGTAATCAAATTGAGAGGTAAGGGATCTCAATACCTTCTCCATGATTGTTTCTTCAGAAAGAGTTTCTCCACGCGCCTTCATCTCATTAGTGATCAGAATCACTCTGGAGATGTATTCAGAAACTTTCTCATTATTCTTCATGTTGAGATTCTCATATTGCTTTCTCAAGGACTGAAGCTTCACCTTCTTCACTGATGTGTCACCACCATAACATCTAACCAGTGTGTCCCACGCAGCCTTTGTTGTCGTTGAATCTGCAATCTTCTCAAACACATTTACATGAACACATTGATGAATAAAGAATAATGCTTTCTGATCCTTCTTCCTTACTTCCTTCTGCGCGTTTTTCTGTTCATCTGTTGCATCTGCTGCTACCGGAACATAACCATCAGTGACAAGATCTAAAACATCTTGAGCACCAAACAGTACACGCATTTGGATCATCCAACTATTCCAGTTTTTACCATCAAATACTGGAAGTTTGGTGTTCATGTTGTTGTTTCCGTTCATCTTCACCTTGCACAATACACTCAATGTTTCTCACACAGTGTTTCCCAACCCACAGAATTAAAATTCTGATCAGATTTTGTTCAAGATTCAACACGAATCTAAGAATCAAAATCAAACACACAAGACCTCACGTTCACTCGTGTTTCCCGTGTTTCCCAATGAATCTGAACCGGAGCTCTAGATACCAATTGTTGGTGCAAAGGTAGAATAAATGATGAAAGGTAGAAATATTCTATTAAGAATGACGGCAGAAAAACATGATGATAGTTACAATGATTGTCACCCTATTTATAAGCTAAAATTAGGGTTACTAGAATAAGATAAAATACTAAAATACCCTCTAACAAACTTAGGGGCTAAGAAAATAGTACAACTAAATAAATATGAATTACTATTAATATTCTAATATTTTCAAGCTCACACAAACATCCAACATAAGCATCCAATTTAAAATACTGGTCATCTTCTGCTATGGTTACAATATAAACTAATTTTGAAAACAAAAACCACATAGCAATTTCCTCACGTTAAAGATGCAAAGATATGGAACATTGAAGCGAACAAAGGGAAAAACAACTCCAGAGGTAAGAAAGTGTGCACATTGAAGAGAATAAACACCTGAGTAAATTTGGAAGTCAAATAACTATAATATTGCTAACCCTTGTGAACCTGAATCTTTACACATAAACCTGCAATAAAATATACGGATTATATGACAAGATGGAAAGGCAACAAGAAATCAATATTCATCATTTAACATAATCTAACAAAATATATGGATGGTCACATAACTAAATCAAAAGGTTAAGAGAGACGATGATGGAGTTGTGTTAACCCTAACCTGAAACCAACAAGGATGATGGTTTGTGTGTTAGTTTAGCTAGAGAGAGAGAGAGAGAGAGAGAGAGAGAGAGAGAGAGAGAGAGAGAGAGAGAGAGAGAGAGAGAGAGAGAGAGAGAGAGAGAGAGAGAGAGAGAGAGAGAGAGAGAGAGAGAGAGAGAGAGAGAGAGAGAGTTAACCTAAAGGTTGGAGAGCGACGACGGTCGAAGGTTGTTGGAGTGAAAAAAACAAAGCGATTGAAATAGAGAGGGTTTTCTTCAAATCCTAACCCCTATTTTGTGAAGAAGAAGTGTGTCTATGTAATATGAAATGATTTTTTTACTGATAGTAGAAACTAGAAAGGTTTATGCAATGGATTAATATAATATATAATTAATATTAAAATGAACTTATATTACACTTTATGTAAAAGTTTAATAAATATTATTAATTATACATACAACTAATAATTAAAGAATAATAATATTATAACCGGTCGGTTTCGGATTCTGACAGATCCTAAATTACAAATCGAATCCGACCATCCATATCCATTAATATCCAATCAAACAGTCCAAAAATATCCGTCATCCGAATTTAACCGACCCATATTGCAAAATATATTTCAGATCGATCGGGTAACATCGGATGGTTACCGATTGTCCACCCCTAATTTTAACTTTAAACTTGTATTATGCTTTTCAAGAAAGTTTACCTTGGAATTTGAAATTTGAAATTTTATATAGGACAGATGTCTATTAATGTGTTTGGAAATTTACATCTTAAAATTCTTATGTAAAATTAGTGTGATCTTTGGACCTCTCATGATAATTAACAATGCTAAAATTTCAAAATTCTTGAGGCATTTTATCAATCATGTTTGTACTTACTACACTGATAGCTTCCACAAACACTGAGGTAGCGCTTTATCCACAGACAATTTTCCAACTTGTTTAGCCTTATGAAATGTGATCCGAGGAAGTAATTTGACATTATTTTGAATTATATCTTATAAAATTACATAATAAACTCCTTTTTATTGGAAGTCTCCGAAAATATACACGCCTTCACCTTTCAATTTTTCTTTAAAATTTATCGATCATTTACAACTAGTAAGATGTCTTCTTCTAACATATACTCAATGGTATTTCAAAATCCTCATGTAAAAAGAGCTAGACAGCTCATGTACTTATCTCTTTTAGGCGCACAATTAAAACATGTCAGGAAAATATAATCTTTGTAAGCCATACATGAAAAACAATACAAAAACTTGTTCAACTCAATAACTAAATAAATAAAATTAAAGTTGAATTCCTAACCAAATTGTAAATCACTTCAAACAGTTTCAGAACAACCCTTAATATCACAGTTAAAATCGCCTGCACAACATCATCTAAAAACCTAATCATCATCATCATCCATCATGTAATAAAAACAACAAAAACATGTTCAATTAAACAACCAAACACAGAAAACCACATATGTACAAACAAAAACTCAGAAACTCAAAACAACAGCTGCAAACATTATTTGCAATCAACATCCTCGTAAAAGCCACACAGAACGTAATCGATCTAACCATCATCATCAATACACAACTTACAATGAGAATTAATTGGAAGCAGTGGCTTGCTTGGTATTGCCCTGTTCAGATTAGTACACTCAACTGCATTGATAATCATTCTTCTCTCAATATATCTGAGCAATATTATTATGTGAAGCCATTTAACATATCGCTAAGCTGAGTCTAGACTTATTTCTAGAATTCGTAACATACTGTATATTCAACATATAGCAATCATATCATATTTAGACTGTAACATACTGTACATTCAACAATATACAGCAATCATATCATGCTTAGAGATGTTCTGAAAAATATGTCAAAGCACCTAATCAACATGGCCTGCACAACATCATCAAAGCACCTAATCAACATCATCCATCATGTAATAAAAACAACAAAAAGCTCTTCAATTCGACAACCAAACACAGAAAATCACATTTCGATAAATTCGTTAAATAAATCAACACCCAGTTTTGAGTCAAATTGTACATTAGATCCATCAATTTTGGCCCAGCAAAAACTCAGAACCTCGTAACAACAACAACTGCAAACATTATTAGCAATCAACATCCTCGTAAAAGCCACACAGAACTTAATCAATCTAACCATCATCATCAAAACAAGAGTTGTACCCCCAAATAATGGATTCACATTTTTAGCCATTTGCAGCCCAACATGAAATGATTAACAATTCAATGAAAACTAAAAATAAAAATAGATGGTAGTAGAGTAGACACTGCGTGCAGTTAAACAAACAAGTAACATAGTAAAGAATAACCTATGTTAAGGAAGAGAAGGACTAAAGGTCCTTGGGAAGTCTACAACTGACAGTGAGAATTAATTGGAAGCAGTGGCTTGCTTGGTATTGCCCTGTTCAGATTAGTACACTCAACTGCATTGATAATCATTCTTCTCTCTCAATATATCTGAGCAATATTATTATGTGAAGCCATTTAACATATCGTTAAGCTGAGTCGAGTCATCTTTCTAGAATTCATAACATACTGTATATTCAACATATAGCAATCATATCATATTTAGATTGTAACATACTGTACAATCATATCATGCTTAGAGAAGTTCCGCCTTATTTAGGTCCTTTCACAGAAGGTCCTTTATAGGATTATGATATTATTCATCAAATTTGAGAATACAACAAAAGTGATATATCTCTATAGTATGATAAATCTTTTAAAAAACTAGCCCTTCTTACTTATTTTCTGTGGATTAGAATCTGATAATTGCTTAGTAACATCTGTCATTTTGGGCCTCTTGTGTGGATCCTTCTCAGCACATCTCAAAGCCACCATAAGCACTTCGGTAACATTTTCCATTATGTTGGTATCTTCACACTCATTTGCAAGGCTTGAATCAACAATTTGATTAATTTCTTCTTTTTCACTCCACAACCGTCTAACCCAACCAACTAAATCAATACCCTCCTCCATAAATGATGAATCTACTACCTTCTTTCTGGTTATTAGCTCAAGCAAAACAACTCCATAACTGTACACATCACACTCCCTGCTACTTACTGTTGTATAAGCTTTCTCTGTCAAAGGCCAATATAACAAACATGTTATTCATCCATACGAAAATGTTGCAAAGAAGATAAAAATCCAATCACAAGTTAGTTAATTACCTGGTGCAATATAACCAATTGTTCCAAGCACGGATGAGGAAGGATTTGATGAAGTCTGTTCCAAAAGTTTGGCAATACCGAAGTCTGCAATGTGAGGCTCCATATCAGAGTCTAGAAGTATGTTGTTTGGTTTGATATCTCGGTGCAGTATGGGAGGATCACAGTCATAATGGAGGTAAGCCAGCCCATGAGCAATTCCAATAGCTATCTTATACCGGACATTCCACTCTAGAGACGGTGCTGGTTTCTTTTCATGCAATACATCATAAAGGCTTCCGTTTGACATGTAGCTATACAGAATTAGACCATAATCTTGTCTAAACCAAAAGTTTTCCAATTTAACAAGATTTCGATGCCTAACATGTCCAAGGGTTTGAATTTCTCTGATCATGCTCAACTTATTACCATTGCTGGCAGCAAATGCTAGCTTCTTTACAGCATAAGCTCTGTCTTGACTTACAAGGGCTTTATAGACAACTCCATGGGCTCCTCTGCCAATAACATACCGATCACTGAGGTCCGATGTAGCCTCCATGATTTGGTTAAGAAGGGACGAAGGACCTCCATTTTCATTATCAGTGATATGGACTTGCTGCTTAGATATTTTGCCATAAGCAAAGATATAAACTAATCCCATCAACAGCAAAACAACAAATATTGAGGATCCGAGAGCTATCATCACAACTGCAATTTTACTGAGGCCCGTAGTTTTGTTATTGTCACATGGTTTTACATAGCTGGTTCCATTGCAAACCAAGCCACTGGATGGTGAGCAACTGATACATAGGCCAGGATTCCCCAAAAATGACGACCAGTGATAATTAAGCCGCTTCATTAGCGTCTTCGGTATGGGACCCCAAAAATAATTGTTCGAAATATTGATTTCGAATAATGAAGGGAGTTCATCAAGAACTTCTATGCTTCCTGTCAAATTGTTCTGAGATAGATCCAGCATTTGCAGAGCTTTCAGGTTTCCAATTTCCACAGGTATGTCTCCTATCAGTCCATTGGAACTTAGATTCAACCCATACCTCAAATTCTGTAATGCCCTGACTGATCCAGGAATTCTCCCTCCAAACATATTGCCGCCAAGCTGCAGTTCATAAAGTTCTTTAAATGCCGACAAGAAAGCTGGAATGCCGCCACTGAAACGATTCTCACTCAAAAAAAGTGTGTTTAGCTTTGTCCACCTCTGCAAACTTGATGGTAATGATCCATTCAGGAAATTAAATCCCAGATCAAACTTGTGCATTTTGGTACAGTTTGCCAGCTGAAATGGCAAAGGACCTTCTAAGTTATTGTGACTAAGATTCAGCATCTGGAGATTCACAATGTTTCCTAACTCTGGTGGTATATAACCACTAAATTTGTTCCAGGACATAATTAAAACTGTAAGATTTGTGTGGTTTCCCAAGCTTGATGGAATTGATCCGTTGATTTTGTTGCTGCTGATATCCATGTATAACAGATTGGTATTTCTTTCAAACTCAGGAAGAGGCCCGATAAAACTGTTTTCTTTAAGAATGACCCTTTTTAGAGCTGTGCACCTTCCAACATCAGGAGGTATTCTGCCTTGAAGTTGATTGATGCCCATATTCAGAAGCTTTAACTTTTTGCCAAAACAAAGATTGGGTGGGAGGTTGCCTGTGAAGCTATTGTTTATGAAGTCCAACTGTACCAAACTGCTGTTAATTCCCAAACTTTGAGGTATGACTCCAGAAAACATGTTGTCAAACAGTGAGATGTTTTTGAGGTTCTTGAGCTCTGTCATCTCCACAGGAAGTTCCCCAGAAAGGCTGTTATTATACAAAAGTAGATGCTCAAGACATTGAATTTTCCATATGTCAAGTGGAATTTCACCACTCAATTGATTGGAAAACAGTTCAAGGTCCTGCAGCTGACTCAGTTTTCCCAATTCATTTGGAATGTTTCCATCAAGTTGATTGGAATTCAAATGCAGCACATTCAAAGACTTACAGTTACCTAATTCGGGAGGTATTTTTCCGGACAAATGGTTGTTTGAAAGCTGTAGAAGGGAAAGCTTAGTGAGCAGACCCATGGAGAATGGAATAGTTCCGACCAAGTTAGAACTAATAGCAACAAATTGTATTAAAGCAGTACAATTCCCAATTCCGGAGGGAATGCCTTCATGGAAAGAATTGAGTGAGAGATCCAAAGTCAGTAAATTTGGACAAGAGGAAGAACCCAATGGAATAATACCTGTTAGGTTATTGGAGGCAACTCTAAAATGTAGAAGATGCTTGAGATGATTTATCGTGTGAGGAATGACACCCTGCAACTGATTATGATTCAAAAACAAGTCTTGTAATTGAGTGCAGTTCCCAACGGACGATGGAATTGCAGCAGAGAAATGGTTGTTTTGGAGATACAAGTTGCGAAGTTGAGTCATGTTGGCAATACTAGCTGGGATGGAACCATTAAGTTGGTTGTAAGAGAGATCAAGAAGGTGGAGGTGAGGGATTTGAGACAAGAAATGAGGAAATGGACCTGTGAGAAGATTCGAAGAAAGGCATAGATATTTTAGGTTGTAGAGGTTGGTGAAAGAGTAGGGTATTTGGCCATTAAAGCTGTTATGACCAAGGTCTATGTGGGCGAGTTCTGTGCAATTGGCCAGTTCGGGTCCTAGTTGACCATAAATATGATAATGGGATAGGTTGAGAGAGATGGCACGGTGGTAGGAGTTGCATTGGACACCAATCCATGAACATGGTGTCAAATGCGATGGAGTCCAGGAGGAGTTGATGCGAGCAGGAACCGACGTCCAGTGCGACATGAATGACAAGAGTGCCATACCGTCCGAGTTGAGCGCACCGACAGTATAGAAGGAATACAAAAAGACAAGAAACGTATGGAGTTCGATGAACATGATTACGAGGAAACAGAAGCAAGAAGATAATGCAGAGAGCAGGAAAGTTTAATGTGAAATGTTGATGATTAACGTTTGTACAAAGTGTGGTGTTTACAATTGCAACGAAAGTTAATTTGTAGTATTGGAGATTAATAATTGAGATTGACATGATATACATTTACTAGAATAGAAACAAAATTAATGGATTATGATATCTAGTGTTAGTAATGGCAAGAGAATCATTTAAGGTTGCTTATAATAGTTATGGAGTTGTTGGAGCAGGCTCATTCCTCATACAAAGAAACGAAACGCGTTCACATTGATATTTGCTAATTTTAAGTATGAAACTCAAATGCATACATTGACATGTTGTGATTAAGTAGAATACAAAGAAATGTGTTGTTGCGTCCATAGATGTCGCATTTTCGGATTTAGGAAAACAACAAAACAAATGTTACTATAAACAACAATCATCTTTGAAATTCAATCTTTCTACAAAAACAAACCTGGAAACGCGGAATAATACCTCTGAAAGAATTTCGAGATGATGACGTGGACAGAGAAGGTGGTGGTGGTTCTCACCGCCGTGATGTTGCCGCTGTGTCACCGGCCGCGGTCACTGCTGCAGAGTTCCCATTCCAAATAAAAATCGAGACTGTGATTATTGGCCATAACGATTTTCATACTATTTTGGAATGGTTTCAGATTGGTTAATTATATGATTCAAATAATTGGCTTCGAGAAGATGAGCTTGGAGAAGATGAGAGCAATGCAAAGTCCAGGGAGAATACACAAACCCATGGCATTGTTTCAGATATCATATCAGATTCATCCAACACTCTACAAATTACCACGTGTTTATGTTAAAAAGTTTGTATACACCTAAATACAAAAATAATCGTACACAAAATTATTACATAAATAATCATTTATTAATAATAATACTCACTATCAATTTTTTTTTAAAAGTGAAAAATCTTATATAAAAAATGGTGTTACAGTGTCATTTATTTTTTATTAGTTTGTTTAATAAGTTAGGATTAATAATTTTATACTTTGCCTTTTTAAAAGTTTTAGTCCTATTTTTTTCCATTAATAACAATACTAAAACATTGTCTCTTACAAATTTTTCGCTCCAACTAACACACAACTTCATCTTATTCCACTAGTCCACCCAGAAATATTATTGACCAATTTTTTTTAGTCCTAATTGAAACTATCAATTGGATATGTTTGACCATTTCTACAAGCACTCGGGGTGATAGTTCAAAGTTAGTCATCATTTCTCTATCCAACAACACAAATTTTTGTTCTTGTTCTCGTTCGATTAAACTCACTCTTAGATCAAAAAAATTAAGGTTAATTGTAAAATTTTAACTCGCCCTAAGTCCTCAGACCCTAAATCTGACACTTGTGATCGTTGTAACAACATGGTAATTGTGTGGATCACAAATTCTATTGAGGTTGAAATCTCTAAAAGTTTTATTTGGATGGATATTATCAAAGAAATATGAGAAGAACTTCAAGAAGAAATTTATGCTAAAAAATAAGGATATCAAAATGTTACCCTGTATTTTACAATTCTCAAGAAACCCTGGCTAGAGTTTGACATTTTTCGCCATATTCCAAGTTTCACATGTAATCTTACATGCCAGTGTCAATTGATTTCAACCATCAAAACATATAGAGAAAGTGATTATGTTATACGATTCTTGAAAGGGCTAAATGGTCAATATCCCACGATTTATGCTTAAATCATGCTCATAAACCATCTACCACTTGTTAACAAGTTCATTCCATTTCATAGTAGTGAACCTGATAATGGTTGTTTTTGCAATACAAACTGCAACATCCTCAGGATTAACCTCATGGTTGAGACCTAAATACGGCCTCCAGATAAACTGTATAGGAAAAAAACATGATTAGAAGATTTGTAAGTTTGTAATATTAAAATTAAATTTAGGTTCTAATGAGTTGTTTAGTTGTCATAAAACGAATAAGTATCATTTGTGCGTTTTTACACAAATAACTATATAGATGGGAAAAAACAGCAAAACTCTAACTATATGTTCCCATTTTATTTATGTTTCTTAACAAAGACAAATACATAATATTTACTGTATTACCGTAGTTTCAAGAAATAAAAAATTGTTAAATAGTATCATAGTATACTTCAAAACCTGATTCCTATTTCAGAATCACAATTCTCGTCGGAATTTCCATTACATTGCTCACATTCATCGAGCACACGACCTCCACGATCAATCACACCCTGCTGGTAGGGCTGGAAATGAGTCGAGTCGAGTCGAACTCACCTCAGCTCGGCTCGACTCGTTAAGAATTGGTTCGAGTTCGAATTCGACACGAACTTTTTTTAAGCTCAAACTCGACTTGTTATAAGTTCACGAACAGTTCAGTTCAACTCGTTAGGTTCATCTCATTAGATTCAGCTCACATGATTCACGGACTTAAAAACTATTTTTTAAATATATATATATTTTTTAGTATATTTGACATTTTAAATAAATATATTTTTTTTAAATAAAATATTAAAACAAAATAAAAGTTATCATATTGAAATTTAACTTTATCTTCGAAATCTACTAATTCAAAATTTACACAACTTTCAAGAGACACATTTGAGAGTCTAATTCAAAAACTACTAAATTGAAGATTAAATTTGTCTAAGATTTGGAGTAAATATTTAAACCTAATCTTAAAGACAATATAATTCTTCTCATATTTAATCGAGTTGACTCATGAACCTAACGAGTCGAACTATGTATAATTCAAGTTCAGCTCATTTAGTTAACGAACTTAATGTTTCGCTCATACTCAACTCATTTGGTTCATGAAACTAGTTCAACGATTTAATTATCGAATCGAATTCCAAACTATTTTCGAGGTCGTTCAGTTCATTGCCAACCCTATCTGCCGGGTATACAATCACCTCAACAACAACACGATTCAACAACTAGAATTAGGATAAGACGTTCACACCTCACCGAGCACACAACTTATCTCACAACTCAACATCATGAATGCATGCAACATATTATACATGCAACAACAACAACAACAAGTACAACAACCAACACCTCCATAGTCAGTGTACTCCGCCAATTCTGACCACACACAACATGATATAACAGTCTAGCAACATCAACACACAACATGGCAAGCAACAACAAATGCAATTACGATTATGTGACACCCAACATAAACATTTCAATGCATTTCACACCAACAAGCAATAATTATTAATTTTCTAGTACATAAACCATTTTTAGAATACATTTTTTCGTGTTAGCTTCCCAACGCTTCGAACGGCACTCGAATCAGACACCCGAAATTAAAGTTACGAATTTTTAAAAAAAATTCAAAAATGTTTCCAATGTAACCAGTTACTCCAAATGAGGTAACCGGTTACAGCCCTTGTACCTAGATATACCTCGCCTCTGTCTCTCAATGTAATCGATTACGATAATACAATTAACTAGTTACACCCTCACTGTTTTGCTCAAAAACACATTTTTAACACAATGTAACAGGTTACCACAATCTAGGTAACTGATTACACCTGCAACAGAAGCACTTTTCTGCTGCTTTTTCAAACGAAAATCACTTTTCTTTTCATCCCAAAATCTCATTGTTCTTACTACTCGAAAAACACATAACTTGATCCAAAACTCAGTTTTCAAAAACTTCACAACTTCAATTTTTTTCACAAAAGTTACTCATAACTTAGTTTTGACTCTAACTTGTAACCACAAACAAAAAGACAACATCTACATCACACAATTCCAACAATTCCACAATTCCAACAGCAACAACACAATAATTCATCGATCACAACATCGATTACAACATCATGGTACTATTCATAATTCAGAATTCAAAGATTCAATCCAACAACATACAATTGCAACAGTATTCATAGCATAGAGAGATAAAAAGCATAAACCACCCATATACATAATCTACCCACCATCATCATGTTATCCCTTAGATAATTAGAACTCCACCCTTACCTTAAAGTTCTTGCAAAAACTTCACAAAAATGGTGATTTTCTCTTCCTCTTTGCCCTAACTATTCTTCTTACACTTTTTCCTAAACTTTCACGTTCTGACAACTTCTCCCGTTCTCTAATTCCCTTACTTCTTATTTTATTATATTATTATTATTACTATTAATCCCACTAACTAAATAATAACAATAATAACCATAATAATATATATTTATTCTAAATAATATTTTCTAATATTATTTAATTAAATAAATAATAATTAATATAAGTTAATTAGTTTTACTCTCCACACCGCCCATCTTTGCACAAATACTCACACACACCCAACACTTTAATTTCTATTCTTAAGGTCACTGCCCCACACCAAGGGAAGCTCACCACACCAATAACACAACAAAATCAGAACAATGCATAATTTAAATTACGAAAAATAATTAAAATAAGTCGGGGCGTTACAAGGACACCAAAAAGTTTTTCGTATATTGCGTTATCTTGGTTAACTCTCCCATTAATATTTATACCTTCGATAGGTAGATCCAACAATATGTACACATTCTCTAGTGTGACGGTACATTCACCGAACGGAAGGTGAAATGCGTGTGTCTCGGGTCTGAGTCTCCATCTTTCTACTAAAGCGAGTATAAATTTATAATCAACAGAGTATGAGACTGTGTTGAGTAAATGACCAAAACCGCCTGCTCGTAAGTATGGTTCTATCATTCGTCGTGTGACACATATTCATGTACACAACAATGAAATCTCTTTGGATCCTAACAAAAAATAATTAAGAGTATTAACGACAAATTTAGTAGTACGTTCAAAATAATACTTTACCAACTCCACAATGTTGTTGATAGTTCCTCGATGTGTCTTACTCATGGTTACAAAGTCATAAATCTATGCAATGTGTACAACAATAGTTTTCTGGTGGTTGCAAAGGAGGATTATTGACCTACATATCAATAGGAGATAGTTTGACACAAAGAAAATATGCGAAGAAAGAAAAAAGGGTCGCCATAACAGCACATATATTTGAACCGAAATAGATACGAAGAACAAAATGGTGAGATTATGTAGTTCATGTCGTCAATCCGGACACAATCATACAAATTGTCCCAATGTTGGAGCAAACTCTACGACATAATTCAATAATCCACTTTTAGTTATGCATTTTATATAACCATTTTATTTGATTTTAAAAACATCGATTATTTCTTAAAGATCACAACATCCAGTTACAACAATTTAAACAACAACTAAACAACAATTTAAACAACAACTAAACAACAAGACAAACAAATACAACGACTAAACAACACATCTATGCGATTACAACCATCAGGATAATTTCCTCATAACTATGAATCATAATACAATAATCAGAGTCACTTTTAACTGAATCCCAAAAATGATTTTCTCCATTACCGTTGTACACCGTAACAAGTCTTTGAATTCTTCTGATCTTTTCACCTTCTCTAATGTCTCAATCTAACCAACAAATCAAGCTTCTTTAAAGATGCTCGAAAGTCTTCGTGTTTCAGAGTCAAATCTTCATTGGAGGCTTTACTGATGAATAAATCAAATTGACATTTCTCTTGTGAATATAGCACACGATATTTTGAAGAAAATTTGAAAAAGACAATTATAAGATGAGTGAAAATGATGGGAATGAGATGCATTATATATAAAAAAATTCTAAACAACACAATAGTCATGACCTATATCGCATGGTCCTAGAGGATGCATACATACGCTATAAGCAATGTCATGACATAAATGCATGTACCAAGCCCTATGCGCATATATGCGCATATATACAAAAAATGAGTGCATGTGCCAAATACTCAAGCTACTTCTTTTATGGACGAATTTTATTTTATTTGAAACATGCTTACTTTAGTTTTTTATTATTTTAAATATGATTATTTTAAATTTTGTTTTTTAAAAAAATATGATTATTTATAAATTAAAAAAAAAGGATAAATTGAAGGTGGTGTTTCTATATACTCCAACACAAGTATGAAGTATCCAAGTCAGTCAACTATGAAGCATGTTGTGATAAGGTTAATGTGTAATAGAATTAGGCATGAGTTACGACCCGAAACACCACGTCAATGTTATCATTACACTCTCAATTTCCTCACACAAACATTTAATTTAAACCCAAAGTCAGAGTAAATACATTTGACCACGTAAACAAAACCAAAATAAATATTCTTTATTCAACCCACAAGAAAAACACTTTGAATTGGAAATTTTGGCATTTTTGCTTCCTTCGTGGTTGTTTCTAGCTTTCCAATTTCCATGGCAAACCTTACTCTACCAAATAATCAATACATCACTCTCGAATGAGGACTTCAACTTCAACAACATTCACCAATGACGACTCCTACTTCTTCTCCGAATCGAGGTAAGGGACAATCGATTCAGCAGCGGAGGTTAACTAGACAGAAGAGGCTCTGTTACCCTACCGATCATCAAGACGGTGAACCCTTTCTTTCCACGGAAGGCGTTTCGTTTTCTTTACCGGGTTCGCCTCTGAGGTCTAGCTCTGATCATTGGTCTTCTTCGGCTGTTCCGTTGCCGCTTCCGTTGCCGGAGTCGCCGTTGACTCGACGACCGGATCATCACGCCGCGTTACCTTGTGCCAGGTTATTAAATACTTCTATTAAAATCATTTTCTCTCAATTTAGTTAATATTTTATATGCTTATTGAAATAATTAGTTGCTGTGAATAAGATTAGCATAATAATAGTGCAAAAACTAGGAGTTAGTTGTGTTGTATGTAGTTTTATTGTAGTATTAATTTTGTTTTTCACTCTCAAAATTATCAGAAAGACGGTGGATCATGATGCTGTGAGAAGTTCAAGGTCTTCCAGCAATTTAGGTCGACCGTTTTTTGCCACGACGGGAAATGCGAAGAATGATTTAAGAGTGAATATTCCTCCTGTTAGAAGCTTGGTGACGAGTGAGTTCTTACACAACTTTGTTCAACAATCGCGTGAAATATGTATAAGAGTTTTTTTTGTTTACCTTTCTAGTGTTATTTTATACAGGCAAGAGCTCTTGTAAAGATACTAGAAAACACTCTCATGATAATGAATGTGAAGGTGTTACCGATGAGAGGTTGCAATTTGCTGCTAGGAGTGCCCCAACGAGTATATTCTCCAGTCCTGTTACTAGTCCGCGCAGATTAAGCAATGTAGATTTATTTGATCCTTCCATCAACTTTCCTCAAGATTTTAATGACATTTTGAGGATGCCTGCTAAAACGTCTCATAGTCCTGACTTGTCTCCTCGTCGTAGCTTGGGAAACCACAGTCCTAAACACCACTACACTATTCAAGGGGGATCTCATCCACACCAATCTAAAATTTGCATTAGGGTGTGGCCGGAGAATAACCATGCCGATGCACATCCATTGCCTCTTCCACCGAGAGCTTCACCACAGCCACAACAATCACCTTCACAACATCAATCAAGTGCCACGATGCATCACTCAACAGAAAATTTTCATTCAATGAAGGGCCAATGGCAGAAAGGAAAACTAATTGGACGAGGATCATTTGGAAGTGTTTATCATGCAACAAACCTGTATGCAGACATTTTTATGTTCATCGAGTCCAATCGACTTTAAAATTTCTCCTTTCTGGAGTTACTAATGTGCATTCCTGTTTTTCTAACAGAGAGACTGGAGCCTCGTGTGCCTTGAAAGAGGTAGATCTGTTTCCTGATGATCCTAAATCTGCGGACTGTATAAAGCAACTCGACCAGGTTCTTCTTCCAATTTCTGAATACTAATCTGATGTTATTCTGTCCAAAAACAAGAATGCCTTTACTAGAGAAAACAATATTATGTTGATACTAAATATATATAAGCCTAGCACCGATAAATTTGATTATGTAGCCTACAGTTGTTTGTACACATTTGTCAATTGAGTGCCATTTAATCTGTTGTTCTGAATTGTTCCCACTTTCAGGAAATAAGGATTCTCGGTCAGCTAAACCACCCCAACATTGTACAGTATTATGGCAGTGAACAAGTGAGTTGTTATTGGTCCCCTCCGCAAAATATGCTTAAACAGAAACCATTATGATTGTAAATAAGAGTGAACTTGTGAATCTTGTTTGTTTTCAGGTTGGTGATCGATTGTGCATATATATGGAATTTGTCCATCCTGGATCACTTCAGAAGTTTATGCAAGAACATTGTGGGGCTCTGACAGAATCTGTTGTTCGAAATTTTACAAGGCATATTCTCTCTGGATTGGAGTACCTACACAGTAACAACACTATCCACAGGTAACAACAATGTCTACTAAATTGAGCTAATATACCTCTTTTTTTCTTTGAATGATGAGGTTTTATATCTCAAATGAACTATATATTTTTTATAATGAACAAGCTGAAACTAGTTTAAGTCATGTCTTACAACCGCATAAACCACCAAAGTATTTTTGAACTAGGTAGGTCAGTTGCATAGATCAAATGATACCATAATATCCTATAATGAATAATGCCTACTAAGTAATAACTAACCATTTAAAATCAAATTGCTCTTAATATTTCGTCCTATAGTTTTCTCTACCCATCTTTATCTCTAATTATCAGACTATGTGTGACTTGATCTACCCTCAATGTTGTTGCATCTATGGATCACCTCCACACATTGTCAAACCACCTAAAGTGAGATTCCACATTCTTTTTTAAATAATAGCCGCTACCTCAACTTTCTTTCTATTGATTGTATTCTTAATCTTATATTTTAACTTGTCTTTTTTATCTCTTATCCATCGCAACATTCTCATCTTTACAAAAATGAGTTTACTTTCTCGTTAATTCTTTACCCCAGACCCTTGAATAATAACTCTTAATTAAATGAAAAGTTCTTATTAAATTTGTTTCTCATCTGGTCAAAGAACATTTGTTTAGTCTGATTTTTCTGTAATAAAGTCTGATTGCCATTTCTGTATATGGTTTTTTAGGGACATTAAAGGTGCAAACTTGCTAGTTGATGCATCAGGCATTGTCAAGCTTGCAGATTTTGGGGTGTCAAAAATTGTGAGTTTCAAATTCTGCTTTTCTATTTACATTTTAATTATGTACGAACATATATAAATTTCCTTCCAGTCTTTCAACTTATAAATGTTATTACTTTTTGTCGTGGCTGTAATAGTTAGATTATCATTGAATTTAGAGTCTTTTTGTTTTGTTTTCTTGAGTTTTTTAGTGATCTTATTATTTGAATTGTGCTCATTTTAGCTGACAGAGAAATCATATGAACTTTCACTGAAAGGAAGTCCCTACTGGATGGCTCCAGAGGTATTTTGTTACTCCTATTGCCTACAGAGTTTTAGATGGGTAATGAGTAATGACATGTGCCATATTAACATTAATTTGTTGATTGAAGCTCATGATGGCTACCATGAAGAAAGAAAGCAATCCCAACATCGCCATGGCTGTTGATATATGGAGCTTAGGATGCACCATCATCGAAATGCTGACAAGTAAACCCCCTTGGAGTGAGTTTTCAGGGGTGAGCATCTTTTCTATGTTTGTTAACTCATTGTAGTCCAGAATTGCACATATTAGCAGATATGAGGATGTTGTGTTGGATGTGTGGTAATACTAAACGAGATAAGATTAGAAATGACAATATTAGAGAGAGTGTTTGTTGGGGTAACACCTATAGTAGAAACGATGGTAGAAAATAGGCTTAGGTGGTTTGGTCATGTAGAGAGAAGACCTATAGATTTTGTTGTAAGGAGAGTAGGACAAATGGAGAGGAGTCAAACAACTAGAGATAATAGAGGACTAGTGATACGAACTAACAAAGCAGTAATCAATGTAGCAGTAAAACAGTTATGAGAAAATGAGGAAAAGAAGCTTTATTGATGAAAATGCAAAACAGGTATAGAAAATGGAATTTTGTCAATCCCAAAATGGGCCCAGAGCTAAGCTCCTATAGGATACTAAAGTATCCTATTCATTCCTTCCAGATCTAGCTACAATCCAGGATGATTATTCCCTCTATTGACTGTTCCTTATATTGTGGAAGTGTACTGCTCCTCTCTTTCATGCCAGCTCATGATTGCTAACTAACTCAACCTCTAATTCCCTTTTTACCCCTTCTAGAATAAACTTTCCAAACTCTGGGACCGCTAGAGGAGTGGTGAGTTAATTGTCCTGGTAATTGTAAATTATTATCACTGTTTCTATCAATACTCCTCTCTTCAATTGGAACCTTGTCCTCAAGGTTGAATTGTGGAAATTGACTTTTGAGCATGACATAGTCCTCCCAAGTAGCTTCCTCTACTGTTTTCCCCTTCCAATGGATAAGTAATTGTGTCACCTCTTCACCTTGCTTTTGTACCTTTCTTACAGCCAACACAGCTTCAGGTTCAAACACCTCTTCCTGCTCTCCTGCCATAAGGTCGGGCAGCTCTTCATTCTCATGGTACTGTCCCACAACTTTTTTTCAATAATGATACATGGAACACTGGATGAACTCTAGAACTTATTGGCAATTTCAGTTTGTAGGCGACAACTCCGATTCTTTCCGTAATAGGGTAAGGCCTATAGTATCTAGCAGCAAGTTTAGCATTAATTTTGGTAACCGCAGAATTTTGCCTATGTGCTCTCAGCTTAACAAAGACCCATTCTCCTACTTCAAAACTCCTATCACTTCTCTTCTTATCAGCCTGTGCCTTCATTCTATCTTGTGCTCTGTGCAACTGACTTCTCAACTGTCTGATAGCCTTATCCCTTTCTACTATGTCTCTCTGCACTGCCTCAACCCTTGTCTCTCCTTGAGCCCATCTACCCATCACAGGCGGAGGTCTACCATAGACTAGTTCAAAAGGGGCGTGCTCTGTAGTAGTGTAAAATGAAGTATTGAACCAGTACTCAGCCCAATGTAACCATGACATCCAAGTCTTGGGCTGGTCAGAGATGAAGCATCTAAGGTTCGTCTCTAAACACCGGTTAACTACCTCTGTCTGACCATCGGACTCCGGGTGGTACGCCGGGCTCATTTTCAGTTGAGTTCTCTGAGCCTTAAACAATTCTCTCCAAAAATTGCTCATGAAGATATGGTCTCTATCACTCACTATAGACGTAGGTATCCCATGCAACCTGACTACTTCCTTGCTAAAAATCTCAGCCAAACTTCTAGCCGTATAGGGATGCTTAAGAGGAATAAAATGACAATATTTAGACAGCCTGTCCACTACTACGAAAATAGCTTCATACCCCTTGGATTTTGGCAAGCCGGTGATGAAATCCATAGAAATGTCTTCCCAAATGCGTTTCGGTATGGGCAGAGGTTGCAACAAGCCCCCCGAAGAAGAAGCCAAGTATTTTTGCCTTTGGCAAACATAACAGCTTCTTACAAATTTCTGCACTACTCCCTTCACTCCTACCCAATATACATTTGCCGCCAGCCTTCTATATGTCTTGTAGAACCCCGAGTGCCCTCCTTGTGGAGTGCTATGGAACTCTTTCAATAGCGTAGGAATCATGGTTGAATGTCTTGAAAGGACTAGTCTTCCATCATACATTAAGACTCCATGTTTATAGACATATCCAGGTTTGGACACCGGATCTTGTGACAGTTCAGCTATTATTTTCTGTAATTCCTCATCATTCTGCACCTCTTCCTTCATTAATTGTGTCTGATCCCACTGCAGAAAAGATGTGATACTCCTCAACTCCATTCTCTCGTGCATTCTAGGCAAGGCATCAACTCCTCTATTTAATTTGCCTTGCTTATAGACAACCTCAAAATCATAACCAAGTAGTTTTGCAGCCCAGTTTTGCTGCTCTGCAGTAGAGATTCTCTGTTGCAACAATTGCTTCAGGCTCTTTTGGTCGGTAGAGACAATGAATTTCCTGCCAAGGAGGTAGGGTCTCTAATGTTGTATAGCCAACCCCAATGCCATAAGTTCTTTCTCATATGCAGATTTGGACAGATTTCTTACTCCCAACACCTTACTAAAGTAAGCTATCGGCCGTTTTTCTTGCATTAGAATTGCCCCTATACCACTGCCAGAGGCATCACACTCGATTACAAATGGCTTACTACAATCAGGTAGAGCCAAGACAGGTGCTGTAGTGAGCTTCACCTTCAACTCTTCAAAAGCTCTTTGAGTTTCATCTCCCCACTTAAACTCATCTTTCTTTGTCAACTCTGTTAACGGTTAGCTACCATGCCATAGTGTTTGATAAACTTCCTGAATATCCAGTCAGTCCTAAGAATCCTCTAAACTCCCTTCACATTCTTAGGGGTAGGTCATTGGGTCACCCTGACTACCTTATTAGGGTCCACAGCTACTCCCTCTTGGGATATGACATGCCCCAAGTAGTCAATGGATTTCTGAGCAAAGAGACACTTCTTCTTGTTGGCTACTAACCCATTGTTATCTAACACTTGCAACACAATTTGCAAATGTTGCAAATGGGTCTCCCAATCATCACTATATACTAGTATATCGTTGAAGAAAACCAACACATATTTCCTAAGCATGGGTTTAAACACTCATTCATGAGGCTTTGGAATGTGGAGGGTACGTTCATAAGGCCAAATGGCATGACTAGAAATTCATAGTGTCCTTCATAAGTACGAAAGGCTGTCTTGTATACATCCTCTTCCTTGACCCTTACTTGATGATAACCGGATTTTAAATCCAATTTAGAGAAAAATCTAGCACCATGCAACTCATACAAGTCTTCTATAATAGGTATTGGGAATTTATCAGGGATGGTTACCTTGTTTAGGGCCCTGTAATCTATGCACATGCGCCACGAGCTGTCCTTCTTCACCAATATTACCGGACTAGAGAAAGAGCTTGTGCTGTTCCTGATTATTCCGGTCGCCAACATCTCTTTGATTTGCTTTTCGATCTCATCTTTGTGATGATGAGGATATCTATAGGGCCTTACATTCACCGCACTTGCTCCTTCTACTAAATTAATGGCATGCTCCTTGCCTCTGATTGGAGCTAGCCCTTTAGGCTCTACGAACACCGAAGCAAAATTGTGTAATAACTGACCCAGCCTCTCCTTCTATAGTTTAGAAAAATGGGCCTCTTGTGCTCCACTACCCTGCTTCTCTATACTACATAACTTCCTTCCCCTCCACTGCTTAGGCTTTTCTAATATACTCTGCATAGCCACCATGGACTCATTGGTGCCCCCTAAACCTTGTAATGTAACCCACTCCACTCTATTCCCAACACGACATCAATTCCGCCTAATTCAAACAGATGCATATCTGCTTGAATTCCGAATTCCCCAATCTTCAATTCCACCTCCCTACAAACTCCTTGAGTCATGGTTTGAAACCCATCACCCAACTTGATTCGCATTTGTGAAGTTTTCTCCATTGGCCAATCCATTTTGCATACCAACTTCTGAGAAATGAAGTTATGCGAAGCTCTGCTGTCGACCACCACTAGCACCGGAACTCCTTTGATTTCCCCTTGGAACCGCATAACTTGGGGGGTGTGATTAGTCATCTGATCCAAATGCATCAAACTCATCTCTCCCATCTCATCGTCATCCGCCTCATTCACTTCGATCGCCAATACTTGACCATCTTGCTCCTCTGTATCACTGTCATCAACAAGAAGGATTCAGAGGTGTTTATCGGGGCATTGATGTGTAGGGGAGAAAGGCCCTTTACGTTTGAAGTAAAGACCCTTCTGTTTTCTATCCATCAATTCCTGGTAGGATAAATGTTGAAATCCACGATCACGAGACCCATTTCTTCTCTTATCTCCATGGGTTGTTCTTTCTTCTCTAAGCCCAACAGGGTTGCTTTTAGAACCCCCACTCACTCCACCTTTCTCTATTCTTCACTAAAGCCCAATCTGAATTCCCTCGACCTGTTCCATGAGTTCCGGGTCGGTGTGACCCGTTTCCAGATCTGAACCCCCTACTACTAGACGATCCATTTTCTCCACATATTTCCTTCTCCATCGCACGCGTCACCTGTAACAGTTTTGCGCGACTAATTTCCCCCATATCTACGAAGCTGCGAACTCAACCTCTAATCTCTGTCTTCAACCCGTGAAGAAAATATCCCAAAAATTGCTTGTCAGGCAATTTCGGAATCTGAGTCATAAGATACTCAAATTCGGTGATGTATTATTCTACCGTCCCACTCTGTTTCAGCCCTGTTAACTACTCATATACGTCACCGTCGCCGTGCCCACCATATCTGGCCAACAGTGAGTCCTTCAGCTTCTCCCACGACAAACCTTCATCTTCTCCTGCCAGAGAATTGAAGAAATGAATTGTAGTTCCTTCCATACACAACTGAGCTAGATTCACCTTCAACTCCGGTAGCGTCCCCTGAACACGGAAATACACTTCAGCGCGCGAAATCCACCCTGTTGGATCTTCGCCGTTGAAGGACGGTAGCTCCACCTTTTTGATGGACTGACGAAACTCAGTCAATGCATCACCACTGAGGTTGCGAAGCCCGGATCCGGAGGAATCCTCCTTCCCCGATGATTGTCGCCCTTTGTCATTCGCACTACCTTCTCCTTCCAGCATCGTCTTGCCTAGACACCGTTCAAACATGGCCATGAGGCTCTCATGGCTAGTCTTCACCGCATTTTGGACGTCTAACAACGTCGATTTTACCTCCGATATCTCACTTTCTAACGCCGCTACCTTCGCATCCATCTTAACAAACTCCGAGTAGCTAACCTTCTTTGGGGGCATTCACTGGTTTCGGGAATGAGATCCGGTAGGTCGGACCAGTTTAATACGAACTAACAAAGCAGTAATCAATGTAGCAGTAAAACAGTTATGAAAAAAATGAGGAAAAGAAGCTTTATTGATGAAAATGGAAAACAGGTACAGAAAATGGAATTTTGTCAATCCCAAAATAGGCCTAGAGCTAAGCTCCTATAGGATACTAGAGTATCCTATTCATTCCTTCCAGATCTAGCTACAATCCAGGATGATTATTCCCTCTACTGACTGCTCCTTATATTGTAGAAGTGTACTGCTCCTCTCTTTCATGCCAGTTCATGATTGCTAACTAACTCAGCCTCTAATTCCCTTTTTACTCCTTCTAGAATAAACTTTCCAAACCCTGGGACCACTAGAGGAGTGGTGAATTAATTGTCTTGGTAATTGTAAATTATTATCTCTTTCATGCCAGTTCATGATTGCTAACTAACTCAGCCTCTAATTCCCTTTTTACTCCTTCTAGAATAAACTTTCCAAACCCTGGGACCACTAGAGGAGTGGTGAATTAATTGTCTTGGTAATTGTAAATTATTATCACTGTTTCTATCAACTAGAGAACTAGAGGAAGACATAAAAAGAAATTATAAGAAAAAATATTAAGAAAGATCTTGAGATTAACAAATTGGATAGAAACATAGTCTTGAATATAACATTATGGCAGAAATTTGGTCCATGTTTAGTGGGATAAGGCTTGGTTGTTGTTGTTGGTTGTAATAGCTCCTCCGCCTTTGGTTGCAAGGTGGGGCAGACATGCAACATCTTCTCTGTGGCAATTATCATTTTCCCTTGTTTTGGCATGTATTTCCATCAAGGAAAAATGAGAAAGAGAGCTACTTGTGATACATCTTATTATGCATGGGTTTTTTCCCTCTTAGATTCAACATACCTCTTTATTTGATTTTTCTTTCATGTGTCTGAGAAAAGACATTTGAATTTCTTGCATCTCTTAAATGGATTTTCATTACCTGATAATTTAACGGCTTGTTTGTGTTCTGTCTATTAGCACCAAGCCATGTTCAAGGTACTGCACAGATCCCCGGACATACCCGAGAATTTATCTCCAGAAGGCCGGGATTTCCTTGAGCAGTGTTTCCGAAGGAATCCCGCAGATCGACCATCTGCAGCGGCGCTTCTAACACATGCCTTTGTACAAAATTTGCATGATCACGATGTTATAGTTCATTCACTAGGCTGTCATAAAGAACACACCACAGTTCATTCACAAGGATTTCAAAAAGAAGACGACTCTGGACCCAAAGTAAGTGCTAGTTTATATATAAACTCGTTGATCATGGACTAATGATAATCATTTTGAATAAACTATTGGTTATCCGATGATATGTTGTCTAATAGTTTCTTTTTGAAGGATGAATCCCGTAAACATAGTCCAGGACACAGTTCAAAAAATAGCCGAGGTGTAGTGCCATCGTCCTTTCGCTCACGTATATTTTGCAAAATTCAAAATTTAATCGGGTAAGGTTTTGGTCAGTTTGCTGTTAGTATTTCACCTATGATATCTTAGTAATGGATTGACATCATTCTCTTTGTTTTTATTTTTATGACAGTGACACTTCCAAAAAAGCTGATACCGAGGTACATAATCACATTAGATCTTCTCCTGTATCGCCTTGTTCGCATAACAGTCCTCAATCTCCCTTTAAATCTAATACCCGCAATTGCATGACTGTTACCAAATCCTCCAACATACCCTTCCCCGCTATGAGATTCGTGAAGCACCTGTGAAGCATGTCATCGGCTGAGATTTCACTTACAGTGAGACAGGGACTGGTGCATGAATTTCTTCCGAGATTTCATCAGCAGTCTTACTGGATGTATTGGTACTTTCCATTGCAGGATTGTAGAAGCTAGAAATTCGCGAAAATAAATGGAAGGGTTGGATCACATTCATTTGCAGTTGTTATGTATGTACATGAGAAGGCTAGGTTAGAGTGGTTAGTTGAACCTACTCAACAAGAGAAATTCACATGTAAAATTTAATTTATTATTATATTTTTTTTAGACACAACCATGGATGTAAAAACAGCAGCTAGTAATTTCCACTTCCACAAGTAATCTATTAGTCACACCGCATGGGCGATGTAGAATCGTCAGATGATTTTCTGTGTTGGTGATTAAAGTCAAAGAGTGTGGCATGATATTTCATTGACTTCCAATTTAGGATAGGAATATTGGGTGGTGCTAAAGCCACATAGAAATGTCGATCAGCCACTTCAAGCGGGATATTGGGTAGTGCTGAAGCCATATAAAAATGTCGATCTGCCACTTCAAGCTGGATATGCATCTATCAAAACCGCTTTAAACACTTTTAAAGATTAACATAATTTTATATTATATATTTTTATACTATTTATATTGGATTGTTTTTTTTTAACATCAGAAACATGTCACGTAAAATAATAAAATAATGAAGGTTTGGATGTTAATTTTGTATAATTTTGATTATATATATAAAATTTGAATTATTAAATAAAAACCTTTTACATAAAGTAATCCGTATTAAATAATTGATTGGAGATACAGTATTTAATTTTTTATGATGGATAAAAAAATTGTCCTCCTCTTTGTAAAGAATGGATTCTTTGCCTGTTTCAATTAGCTCTTTGTAAAAAATGAATTTCATGTTGTCAAGTAGTGACGACATGGATTTTAATCACAGCCTTCCAATTTAATTGTAACCATTTAAATATATTTATTAGTATAAAATGTATATCACTGAATCACGGGAATGGATTGTCTCCGGTTTTACTTTTCACTGATTTTCCAAACCACTAAAATCAATTTATCTAATTTTTTAAAAATTTCATAACTCCATTTTCAAGGGCTGGGATTGCACGGAGTGATTTTCTCAGAGAGAATTCATCCTCTGCATTAGGGATGAATAAACTGTCGGTTTCAGTCAGTGAAGAACCAAAAATGTCAATCCGATTAAAACGATGGTTGTAAAATTATGGCCCATTTCCGTTCATTTAAGCTTTTGATTTTTTTGATAGCAGTTTTGACGGGTGATAGTTTATTTTGAATTCTTTATTAAGTCAACAATAACCAAAAATTTCCAGAAAAAACAACAACAAAGAGAGTTGAGGTATCAAATGTTAGAGTATTAACACAACAATGGTGATGAATAGAGTGATCAGTGACTCTTAAGAAGAGATGAGTGAAGATATGCTTTTTTTTAATATTTATTTCTCATAATGATCTCATATTTACAGCAATAAGAGAACATGCCTATATATGTAAAAAGCTACAAGACACTTGGTAGTATATCATTAGACAGTTAATACAAGTTTATACAGAGTTGAATTATTCCTAACACCTTCCCTTAATTCAAAAATGTTGCAAAGACATAACATTCATTATCTTTCTTAATTCTTTGAATCTTTCACTCTTTAATGGCTTGGTATAAATATCTGTCAATTGTAGTTCATATCTGCAATGTTGAAGCTTGATCCTTCCCTTGCTTACTTGGTCTCTAAGAAAATGGAATTTGGTGTCAATATGTTTACTCCTTCCATGTGACACGGGATTCTCGACCAAATCAATTGCTGACTTGCTGTCTACCAATAAATCCACTGCTTTTTCATTCCATTGCTTCAATTCATTGAGTAGTGAAGACAACCATAAAGTTTGACAAACAGCTGAGTAAGCTGCTATATGTTCGGCTTCACAAGTTGAAAGTGCTACCACTGCCTGTTTCTTGGAACTCCAGAATATGGGGGAACCTGCAAGCAGAAAAAAATCATCCCATGGTACTTCTTTTGTCGACCATATCACCACACCAGTCAGAATCAGAGTAGGCTACAAGGTGTAAACTACTGACTGCATTATGACAGGGAAACAGAATACCATGGCTCAGGGTTCCTCTCAAGTACCTCATGATTCTTTTGGCCGCCATCATGTGTGAGTGTCTAGGATCATTTATAAATCTGCTAACCAAACCCACACTGAAGGTTATTTCAGGTCTGCTATGGCATATGCATCTTAGACTGCCAACCATATGTCTGAACAATGTGCCATCAACATGCCCTTCATCTTCACTCTTTGTCAGCTTCACATTCAATTCAGCTGGTGTTTCTATTGACTTGCATCCCAACATCTTGAATTTCTTCAAGACTTCTAGCATGTACTTCTTTTGATGCATAAAGATGCTACTTTATGAGTACACAAACTCAAATCCCATAAAGTAAGATAATGCACCCAAATCAGTCATTTCAGACTCACTTTTCATCTTCCTTTTGATCAATTATATGGCACTTGGGCTGCTACTAGTGATGACCAAATCATCAACATATAGATATAGCATTACAACACATATTCATCCACAGTCTTAACATACACACCATGTTCCACTGAACATTTTTGAAAGCCAATACTGTTAAGGAATGAATCTATCCTTTTATTCCATGCTCTATGTGCTTGTTTTAGGCCATAGAGGGCCTTCTTCAACCTTAGCACTTTTTTCTCTTTACCTTTACATTTGAAACCAGGAGGTTGCAACACAAATACTTCTTCATCAAGTGGGCTCATTTAGGAAGGCTGACTTGACATCTAGTTGCAATAACCTCAAGTTTTCCAGCTAGTTATTGAAACAATAAGTCTTACAATCTTCATTCTTGATACTAGAGCAAACACCTCATCATATCCAAGGCTTCTTGCTGCATGAATCCCATTGCCACAAGTCTTGCCTTGTGCTTGGCTATGGATCCATCAGGATTAAGCTTGGTCTTAAACACCCACTTGACGGCAACAACCCTTTTATCTTGAGGTAGACTTACCGTCTCCCAAGTATCATTCTTTTCAATACTTTCTAATTCATCTTCTATTGCTAATCTCCATACTTCTTTTGAAATTATATTCTCAAATGAGATAGGTTCCATGTGTGCCATAAGAGCCATATGCTGCACCAAGTTACCTTCTTTTGAGATGTTGCAAACAGAATATACTTGATGACCTCTAAGCTTTGATGGAGGCTGTCTTGCCCTTGTAGGTCTGCCTGTAACTCTTTGTTCTTCATTGTCTGCTGCTTCATGGTGTATTTCTTCACTTGAGTCAGCATCTTCTCATTCAAGCTGGATGTTGGAGCTTATCTTGTATTTTGGTTGAGACTCTTCTTATGAACCCGCTTCATCAAACTAGACATCTCTGCTGAATGTGACTTGTTATTTTTCTGGATTGTATAACTTGTATGAGCCAGTTGAGTTATACCCTACAATGCTCATCTTCTCACTTTTATCATCTAATTTATTTCTTCTCTGATCAGGTATATGTCTGTAGCATAAGAAACCAAAAATCTTAAAGTGCTTGACTGGTGGTTTGTTTACTGATCAGGCCTCTTCAGGGACCATTGAGCAAAGCCTTTTGATTGAGCATCTGTTCAAGACATGTATTGCAGTCATGGCAGCTTCACCCCAGAAGCTGTGAGGGAGAATTTTCTCTTTGAGCATGCTTCCAACCATGTTTAGAATGGTTCTGTTTCATCTTTCTGCAGTGCCATTGTGTTGTGGTGTGTATGGTGTAGTTACTTCATGTACTATGCCCCGTTCCCTGTAGAAATATTCAAATTCTCTTGATGTAAACTCCCCACCACCATTTGTTTTTAGGATTTTGATTTTTTTTTCTTGACCGCTTCTCCACAATAGCATTGAATTCTTTGAATGTCTTATACACATCACTTTTGGTCTTTATTAGGTAAATCCATATCTTCCTTCTCAAGTCATCAACAAAGGATACAAAATACTTATTCCCTCCTAGCGATGGTGTATCAAATGGACCACAAACATCATAGTAGACTACATTCAACAGTTCACTAGCTTTAGAGTTAGTGTGATTGCTGAATGAGTTTCTAGACTATTTTCTAATTAGGCATTTGTCACAGATCTTATTAGGGGTCTCAACTAAGGGAAGTCCTGTTACCATTCCCTTTGACCATAATTGCTTAATATACCTAAAATTCAAATCACCTAATCTAAGGTGCCACAACCATGAATCATCATTCAGAATATCAGCTGAAAAGCATTGCAATTCTATGGTGTTTAGGCTTACCTTGAAGGTTCTATTCTTGGCCAAGGGTACTTTCATCACCAGCTTTCCATCTTCATCATGGATCTTTAGGATAGCTTTTCCAGAATTAGCTGAAAAGCCTTTCTCCAACAGCTGAACTAGGCTTATCAGGTTGGTAGTCATACCAAGGACATACAACACATTTGTGATCACAACTTGCCTTCCATCTTCTCTTTTAACAATGATATTACCCGTTCCTTCAGCTTGAGAAGCTCCGTTGTTTGCAAAATACACCATGCCTTTCTTCTCTGGATCAAAGTTAACAAGCCAATTCTGATGCCCAATCATGTGATTGGAGCACCTTGAGTCTATGTACCATACTTTATTGTTCTGGGAATCTGGATTGTTGATCATCATCAACATTAACAGTTGTTCTTCAGAACCTGTTTCATCTCCTTCTTTGGCTATATGTGCGTGGTGTTCTTACTGACTTGATGAGGCTGTACATTCTGATGAGAAATGTCTGATGCAATTACAGTTGAAGAATTTGAGTCTCTTTCTATTGATTCTTTTCTTTCCCCTTCGCCAATTTGTTGATCCTCCTCTTCGATTTGAACTTCCTGAGTGGTCTTGCTCAAACTTTTCTTGTTCTTGGTTCTATGAATTTCTCCAATGCGTGCTTTCAGAATCTCTTCCACGACCCTTACCTCTTGACCCTGATCTAGAATTGAATCCACCTTTTCTTGGTATGTATGCTTGCAAAGCTTGATTATCACTCGGCTTCTCTGTACTCCTCTTAGTGATTCTTTGCCCATGTGCTTCGAGAGAAACTTGTAGTTCATCGACCTTCATTTCTTCTATCTTCTTGGATTCTTCTATGTCCACCATGATATGATCAAATTTAGGGGTTAGGGGTCGTAGAATCTTTTCAACAATCGCTTTATCTGAAATGGTCTCACCACAATTCTTCATAGCATTCTTTTGGATGATAATTTGATTGAAGAAATCGTCTATCTTCTCATTTTCCTAAATTTGTATCAACTCATATTGATGTTTCATCGTCTGTAGTCCTACATTCTTTAACTTCTTTATGCTATCGTTGCATTTCTTCAAGATCTCCTATGCTTTCCGCGTAGTTGTAGCTCTTGCAGTCTTCTCAAAGTGTGCTTCATCAACACACTAATGAGTCAAGAATGTCTCTTTGCAATCCTTCATTTTGTTCACTTTGTAAAGCGTCTTCTGTGCATCTATGGGATTTGCGGGGAGTGCTGGGTAGCCATCTTCTAAAATTTCTGTGACTTCTTGGTACCTCATTATCCACTTTATCTGCACTCTACATTGATCTCATTTCTTTCCAGTGAGAACATTGAGGTTTGTAGTGAATGTTGCACCGGTTTGCACCATTGTGTGTGTATTGTAAGGCTTCTAATCGAATTGAGCTCTGAATACCACTTGTTAGAGTATTAACACAACAATGGTAATGAATATAGTGGTGATTAGGGTTGGCAATGAACCAAACCAACTCAAAGATAGTTCGGAATTCGACTCGACAATTAAATCGTTGAACTAGGTTCATGAACCAAATGAGTTGAGTATGAGCGAAAAATTAAGTTCGTTAACTAAATGAGCTGAATTTGAACTATACATAGTTCGACTCGTTAGGTTCATGAGTCAACTCGATTACATATGAAAAGAATTATACTGTCTTTAAGATTAGGTTTAAATATTTACTTCAAATCTTAGACAAATTTAATCTTCAATTTATTAGTTTTTGAATTAGACTCTCAAATGTATCTCTTGAAAGTTGTGTAGGTTTTGAATTAGTAGATTTCGAAGATAAAGTTAAATTTCAATATGATAACTTTTATTTTATTTTAATATTTTATTTAAAATATATATATTTATTTAAAATGTCAAATATACTAAAAAATATATATATTTAAAAAAATAGTTTTTAAGTTCGTGAACCATATGAGCTGAACCTAATGAGATGAACCTAACGAGTCGAACCGAACTGTTCGTGAACTTATAACGAGTCGAGTTTGAGCTTAAAAAAAAGTTCGTGTCGAACTCGAATTCGAACAATTCTTAACGAGTCGAGCCGAGATGAGGTGAGTTCGACTCGACTCGACTCATTTCCAGCCCTAGTGGTGACAATTAAGAAGAGATGAATAAAAATATGCTTTTTTTTATTATTTATCATATTGATCTCATATTTACAGCAATAGCATAACAGACTTATATATGTAAATGCTACAAGACACTTGGCAGTATATCATTGGACACCTAATACAAGTCTATACAGAGTTGAACTATTCCTAACATTTAAATAATCATAGAATATGAAAAGATGGGTTTTGCTCCAAACCTGTAGATCCAAAGACAAAGAACATATTTATTGGAGTGGTGAAACATATTTGATGTCGGAATCATATGCTTTGTCCTAATTGAAATGAAAGAAATCAAAAAGAACTTCTTTTGCTAGTTAAAATGGAGATGAGAAGAAGAAAAAAAAGAAGCAACAATTAATTGTTTTCTTACTCAATTAACTTTTTTTTTTATAAAATGAATAGTTGTAACACCCAAATTTAATTAAAATATTTAAATTAATTTATTTAATTGAGAATATTCATTTTTCGGTGGTTTTGTAGATTATTGAGAATTGTGTATTTTTGAAGTTATTTATTTTGAATAATAGTATGTAATATGAATTTATTAATATTATTATGAATTAAAATGAATATAAGATGAATAAGGGCAATTGGGACAATTCAGAGGAGTTAGTGAGGGTATTATGAAGAAAGTCCAATTGTGAGGCCCAAGACTAGGTTTAACAAAAAGGAAATTGGAAAGGGATTATGATTCATTTGTTAGACCATGAAAAGTATTGAGGCCAGAGCTCTGAAGAGAGGATTGGAGGCAAAAGTTTCGAGAGATTCCCTGAAAGATTTGCGAAGGCTTTGAATCGACGATTAAGGTATGGTGAGTATTACCTTCATGATTTTTCATGTGTAACTTTCAATGTATTTAAGGTCGATTTAAGGTTTAAGGGATTTTGAGGGTGGATATGAGAAATAGTGATCTTTGGCCTTTGTGGCCTAAATCTGTTATTGTGAATCTAACCGTAGAATTCATTAGGAAAAGGAAAAGTTAGGTCTTCGTGGCCAAAATCATGAATTGTTATTTGTCTAACCCTGAAGGGATAAGAATATTAGATAATGAGTAACTCTAATGCATTGGGATAATTGTAGGGAAATTTGTGATTTAGGGCGTGAATATGATACAGGATTGGCCTAATAAACGGTAGGTTTTGTGCCTTTATCGCCGTAAGACCTTAGGGATGATTTAAGGATGTTTTAGGGGCATTGGGAAAGTGAATCGTGTGGACAATTTGAGTGGATTTAGGTTCTGGTGCGTAGCAGAATTTGCTGTTATCGCACTGTTCTCCTAGCGAATAATGCTTCGCCTAGTGAACCATGTTGTTCCCAGACTCGCCTAGCGAAGAAACTCGCCCCAGACTCACCTAGCGAACATGCCATCGAACGTAGCAGAGTTTCGCGAATGTTGATCGTGTGCAGCGATGCCTTGATGCTTGATTCGGTGATTTCTTTGACGAATTAACATGAGTATGACTGTGAGTTTTATGTGATGTTTATATGATTACATGATGATTTCTATGATGTATTGATTGGAAAACTATGATGATATCACCATGACTTTGATGAATTATATGATGACATGAGATATGATGATGATTGTGATGATGATGAATATGATGAATGATGATGCACCATACTGTTATTATGAGGATGATTATTGGCGTGTGCATCATGCATTCATGTGCATCCGGACTTTGGTTCAGGATCTCGATTACATTGGCTTCAATCCCATTGTGTGGATGTGAAGTGTTTTGATGTGCTCCGGTTCTCAAGTAGAACCGATCCTATTGATGGGGATCTATGGAGGGTTGATGGCCCAGTGTCCATCGCGTTGTGATGATTGGTACCACATGCATTGAGTCTTGTTGCATTTGCATTTATGAGTCATTTGGAATAATTTATGATGTTGTGGCCTTTGAGGCCTATTGAAGAATATCAATGTGTTGAATAAGATTATGACATCGTTTTATATGTTGATTTTTATACATTGATTATTATGAATCGTTTTACTCACCCTGCCTATTTGAATGTTACCTCCACGTGGGTAACATGCAGATGACCAGGTTTAGCCGTGGACGCCGTCGAGGATATTTTTTGAAGTCTTTGAGTTGTTAGCCTTTTGCTTAACTTAGAGGGTCTTGCTCTGATATGTAACATCGAGTTAGGGTCTTTTGAGTTAAACTATGTTTTATTTGAGTTTATTTTGATTATCTTCCCGTATGAGGAAAACCTTGATTTATGCCTTTTGAGTTCCGCTGCTTTGTGCAATTTGATGTATTTTGAGAAAATCTGTTGCTTACGGAGCCTTGACCTAAATTTGCGATTTGGGAAATGTACGCCCTTTTGGGTGGCTTTTTGTTGCAATTTAATAATTACTCTGATATCTGTGTTATTTTGCCATAATATTTGTGGGGTTGAAAAAGGTGTTACATTAGTGGTATCAGAGCAGGTCGGTCAGTCCGGCCAAGGTTTTATGTTATTAGTCCCTTGTCAGTAAATAGTGTGAGAACACTATTGGTGGGATAACACTCGTCAGAGATTGGGAGATGCTGGCATTGCAATAACTTGGCATGTGTTTAGGGAAGAATTTTTGAGGAAGTATTTTCCTGAAGATGTTCAGGGCAAGAAAGAGGTGGAATTCCTTGAGCTGAAACAAGGGAATATGACTGTGGTTGAGTATGCGACAAAGTTTGAGTCTTTGGTGAAGTTTTATCCGCGTTACAATCGTGCTGACGCAGAGATGTCGATGTGTCTCAAGTTTGAGAATGGATTGAGACCATAGATTAAGCAAGGAATTGGGTACCAGCAAATTCGTCGGTTTTCGGAACTGGTGGACAAGAGCAGAATTTTTGATGAGGATAGCCGAGCTCGATCTACTCACTACAAGCAGCTGAGTGAGAAGAAAGATAAAGTTCAGTATAGAGGGAAACTGTATGTTACTTCTGGTGATAAGGGGAAGCAGAAGGCTTCAGATGGGAAAAAGTCAAGTGGGAGAGCGGCTAATGCTCCAGGTAAGTGTTATAAGTGTGGCAAGCAAGGTCACCGTGCTGAAGCTTGTAAGGCGCTGAGATGTCACTGTTGTGGCAAGAGAGGTCATAGAGCTAATGACTTTAAAGACGAAGCTCTGACTTGCTTCAACTGTGGAGGGAAGGGTCATATCAGTACCCAGTTGTTGCACCCCAAAATTTGACCAACCGGGTCTCGCATTTGGCTCGATGTTTCGACGCATAACCGCATTCGCATCTGCATATCGCATACATTGCATTTTGCATTGATATTGATTTTATCAGGGATCACAGCTCCCGTCTCGTGTTTCAGGTGTTTTTAATCAGTAGAATCGATTTTTGGGTTATTTCGGTGCCCGTTTATTTTTACCGATTATTTTTGTGTCGTTCGGTGCTTATTTTGTCCCTCTGGGAATTATTGTGATTTTTCTGGATTTTATAGGATTTTTTTAGGGTTTAAATAGCTTTTAAATCAATTTTTAGGATTTAATAGAATTTTAAATAGATTTTAATATTTTTAAATCAATTTTTAGCATTTTATAGAATTAAATAGATTTTTAAATTCATTTTAGGATTTAATAGGTTTTAATAGATTTTTAATACTTTTAGATAATATAGTTTTTAGAAATTTTAATATTTTTTAAAGCATTTTTCATTTTAGAATAATATAGGATTTTCTAGAATATTAATATGATTTTTAAATAGTTTTAATATAGTTTTAATTCTTTTTTCAGAATATTAAATTTAAATAGAGTTTAAATAAATAATAGTCTTTTAGATTTTAATATAGAATATTATTAGAATAATTTTTAGATTAGTAGAGTTTTAGGTTAATTCTCTTAATCAAGTTTAATCACTAGTTAGTTCCATTAAGCATTGTCATTAATCCAATTTTAATTCATGTTAATCCATTCAGTTTTTGGGTTTTTTGTCTTCATTTTTCGTTTGGGCCCAGTTCATTTTCGCAGGCCCATTAGAGATTTTTGTCCAGGAATGATTCAGCAAAAAAGGCCCATCCAATTGTCCAAGTCAGTCCAAAGTATGCAGAATAATCCAATTCGTTCCAGCAATTTCCAGCGCACGCTAGAACATTCCAGAACAATCCAGCAATGCTCTCAGCCATAAATACCCATAGCAGAACACGTGTCCAGGGAGGAGAGGCCCCACTTTTCACTTCCATCCTGCGCCACGTATCCTCAGCACTCCTCTCTCTCAGCCACGCATGCTCCCACGTGGGCTGCATGCAGCACTCAAACGCCACCGTCCACCCACGTGTCCTTCTCCCACGCCTCACCGGAAGAGAGCTCCGGCCGCCGTGCATGTTCTCCGGCCACCACAAACTCGCCGGCGAACTCCAAATCCCCAGATCTTCTTCCTCCCTTCATCTTCTTCCCCGCGTCTCCACCACCAACAAGCTCCAGAAAATCATCCAAAGACGATGAATCTTCATCGTTAACCTCCCCAGATCTTCACCTTCAAACATTCATCTCCCTCATCCAACCTTCAAGAATTCCAGAAAACTCCAGAATAACGAATGTCATCATCGTGTTCGTCATCTATCCTTCAACGAATTGCCAGGAAAGTTTATCAACATCGTCAGATCATCAACGTCGCTCAACGCAAATCCAGATCTCCATCAAGAACACCTTCAAGATCTTCAACCGCAACAACTTCAAGAATAGCACAAATCTCCAGCAATAGGCTTCATCAGAACTAGGTTCAGGATCTTCATCAAGTACGAACAAGATCCAGATCTTCACATCCTCATCGTTTTGTTTCCAGAATCCATTAATAATCACGAATCAGCTTCAGAAATATTCATCTCCCGTTCTTCTTCCATCTCCAGAAGAACGTCAACATAAGCCATTAATAGGGATCTTCATCAAACGAGGATGGATCTTCAAGTTCGGGGATGGTTTGATTCAGGATGCGTTTGATAGAACGAGACTGAGAGACCAGAGAGACGAGGGAGTTTGAGGCTGAGACGGTGAGAAGGAGAAAGGAATGAACGGTGGAGTCTGAGAGAAAAGTTACTACGGCGGCGGAGAGGGAAGGAAGAAGCACTAGGGTTTTCAGGGTGAAAGAAGGAAGAAGAAAAATTGGGCCAGGCCCAATCACAATTTTTTTTTGGACACCAATCACCCTCACATTTTTGGGACAAATTCTGGGCCTAAAGCCCAATGTGTTTCTGGCACACCCAGACTTCACGCCACACCCCCCCTGCGTTTGATGAGGAAGACTGGGCTGGGCCCAATTAGTGTGGATTTTTTTATTTTATTTGCTTGTTAAACTCCCCCTGTATTGTATTCACCCCCCAGTTCCTTTATTTTCCTTTTATTTGTTGGTTATACAAAAAAAATAAAAAAAGAGAAAGAGAGATGAAAAGAAATATATTTGAAAAAAAGAAAGAAAAAAATAGAGATGAAAAGAAAATATTTTGAAATAGAAAAAAGAATTGATTTGAAAATAGAAAGATAGAAAAAAAAATGTGAAGAAAACAATATAAAAAAATGTAAGAAAAGAAAAAAGAAGAAATAAGAAAAGGAAAAAGAGAAAAATATTGTGAAAAATAAAAGAAAATATTTTTTTGAGAAAAGAAAAAACATGAGAAAAGAAAAGGAGAAAAAAGAGAAAAAAATATTAAAAAGTAGTTTAATATTTTTTAAAAGCATTTTCTTTTAGGGTTTTTCGTAGAAGTTATTTTCGACGTTTAGGATAGAATTAGAGGCCCATTTGTTAGGGGGCCATTTTCATTCGACTTTTCAAGATAGAATAGGATAGCGTTTCCTAGGAGATTTATTTTGATATTCAACCCATTGTAATCATTTTTCAGAGATTAATAAAACGAGATTTGAGCTGTGGTCCGATAGTAGCCGAACTACAGCTGCTCTGATTCTTCGTTCCAGACGAAGATATGTAGGCATAGGATGCGATATCCTAGCGAGCACACTAACGACTGACCGTTTGTTCTCTCGCGGCTGTGCGATCGAGACTTTCCCGCTGACGACTAATTGAGTACCCATTTTTCTCTCTTGCCCAAGTGCATTTGAGACTCAGCCATAGTTGTAACCATAGGTTCCCGACCCTGTGAAGCCAGTTGTTTTTCTCACTGCTGTGTGAGAATGTTTGTTTAGCCGTAATTAGTCTGAACTACGCAAGGCTCTGATCCTCCATCCAGTGGAAGTACGTAGGCACAAGACGCGATGTCTTGGCGAGCCAATTTTCCCCTGTAGTCCCGAACTACGTTGACTCTGACTTTCTCTCTCGAGAATACGTAGGCATAGAGTGCGACGCTCTATCGAGTCAATTCCCTTCCCTTTAGATTTAGCAGCCGTAGATAAGATTGTTTTGCATCCAGTAGACAACCCAAGCAAGCGTGGATCCCGTCGAGTACGACGGACGTGAGGGGTGCTAATACCTTCCCCTTGCGTAACCGACTCCCGAACCCAGGCTATGGTTGCGATGACCATACCTTTTCCCCGTTTTTGCGAGGTTTACTTCGAGCGTTTCCTTTCCCGCTCTGAGGGATAAATAACGCACGGTGGCGACTCTTCTGTCAGCCGGCGCCGATTTTCGCAGTAGCGACAGCTGGCGACTCTGCTGGGGACTGCGATAGTTTCCTAGGGATCCAACGTCCCGAGAGCGAGTCAATTTGTGGGATCCAACGTTCCCTAAGAGAGAGTCAATCCTAGCGCTTGTTTGCTTGTCTATTTGGTGTTTATTTATCGATATTATCTGTTGCTGTTGGGGTGTTACGGGTGTTCTATGATTGAGATAAGCCGGACCTGGGCTCGAGTATGAGTATACACCTAGATATAGTTGCGGAGAAGTAGTAGACGAACCTGGCTGCTGAGCAGGCGCAGTTCCCTACGAAAATCTGCACTCAGACGAGGTTCTTGCAGAGGTGCTCCTTTCCGGTCCTGAGGATCTGAGGGGAGTCCAGACGTGAGGATTGTCGACTCTGGGAACCGATCAATTGGAAGTTAGCTAAGTGAGGCCTCTTCATGAGATGACGATACCACTCCTTCTGGGAATCGTATCATTCCTCATGAAAGTCTGTGACGCTGACGACCGCATAGGATGCCGTACCTTGTCAGATATAGGTCCATACCTGTGAGTGGGGGGGGTTTTTTTGTGCAGGAAACTTGACTTCCAACCTACCCGTTATTCTGGTATTCTCTTCAGAGAACGTCTCCGTCAGCAGCGCAGCAGTATTCAGATTTTGTGTGGGGGCTGTGGTCCCATTGTTTGCTGCATTTTGCATATCATGTGCATATCAGTGTTGCATTGCATATCATCCTCCAGCTAGCCAGAGTTCTGATCCAGCCTTTGTTTCCTGAAGGTGATTACCCGGAGTTTGGATTGAGCAGCTGTTGATTGTCAGAAGACCTACCCAGGGGTTGAGTAGATTTGAGCAGAATCAAGTGTCGAAGTCAGCTGAAGATTATTGGTAGCCATGTCTGAAGGCAATTTCCAGTCTCCTAACACCCTGACAGGGTTCACTGTGGCGTCCAACCCTTTGTATGATTCCATGGAAGACTTCCCGCAAGTGAACAACGTTGCCGCAGACCAAGTTGTACAGCCTTCTGTTGAGAACCGAGATCGACATGAGCAGTTTGTTGCCCAGAATGAGCGTCCTCCTCCTGCCAACAATCAAGGTGTTGCTTTCCCCGTGATGAATTACCGAAGAGATATTCCAGCAGCTGGGATGGTAGATCCAAGAGCTCTTGACGAAGGTAGAAGAGTCCGAGTGTTGGAAGAACAAATGAGAGCTTTGAAAGCCAAAGATGCTGTCAACCTGGATGCTGTAGGCATGTGTTTGGTTCCTGACCTGGTGTTGCCTTACAAGTTCAAAGTGCCGAAATTTGAGAAGTACACGGGAGATAGCTGTCCAAAGCTGCATTTGATGATGTTCTGTCGAAGAATGACTGCGTTTGCGCGAAATGACAAGTTGATGATCCATTGCTTTCAAGATAGTCTGACTGGGGCATCTTTGAGGTGGTATATGCAGTTAGAGAGGAATCAGATTCAGTCATGGATGGATTTAGCCAGAGCTTTTCTGAAGCAGTACGATTACAACTTAGACATTGCTCCTTATCGCATGCATTTGCAAGAGTTGTCTCAAGAGATCAATGAACCTATCAGGAGGTATGCTCAGAGATGGAGAGAATTTGCTGCTAAAGTGCGTCCCCCGCTGTTAGACCAAGAGCTGGCAAGCATGTTTGTGGATTCCTTACAATATCCGTACTTCAAAAGGTTGCTCGGAGTTCCGGCAAGTTTCTCTGACGTGGTAGCATTAGGAGAACGCCTTGAGTACTCCATAAGAATGGGGAAAATTCAGATTACTCCGTACGATCAAGCTGGTGAAACTGAATACCCTTGTGACTATCAGAGTGAAGAAGAAGTGGTGATCAACTCAGTCATGCCAAAGATTGAATATCCTCGAAGTGAATCAGTGAATTTTGTTGGTTCATCATCTTATCAGAGATCAGTACCTCCCGTGGCTTGTTATACTGAACAGACAGCCGTGCCTGGGGCACCATATCAGGAATCTTATATCGCTTCCATTGCAAATCAGCGAACTCGTGGCCGAGGTTACCAGAATCAGCGTCAGAATCAGAGCAGACCTCGCAACAACTTGGAACGAAGGAAAGCTCCTTTTCACCCAGTGCCGATGCCGTATAGCCAGTTGCTACCATCTTTGATTCAGAAGTCTTTGGTGGAGCCGAAAGCTCTTAAGCCAGTTCCAGAACCTTACCCTCCTGGGTATAATCCCCACGTGCAGTGTGGTTATCATGGTGGCTCTCCGGGGCATTCGACGGAAGATTGTAAAGCATTTCAAGCGAAGGTACAGCAGTTAATTGATCAGGATCGCATTTCCTTTCGAGAAGGATTTCTGTTTGTTCATCCCTAACCGCTCAGCTGTCTAAGCTCGTAGATTCAGAAGGGTGTTCCCCAGCATAAGCCAGTGGTTCAGACAGGCAGGCGCCTCAGCATTGGCAGTTCTCAGGCTTTTATATCATTTGCATCTGTAGTTTCTTTTTCTGTTAGTTACTACCTGCTTTTTAACATTGTATGTTTTGAATGGTGATAATAATAAAGTGATTATGCATTTTTCTGAATTAATCATGTCGCTGTCGCTCACTTATTGCATTGCACTGACACTTGCATTTATTCCACTCCATTTTTTCGCTGTGACTAGCAAAGTTAGGAGGGAGGATGATGAAACTGAAACTCATAACCAATCATTGTATGCTTTCAGATAAGACCGTACCGATGACGTACAAGGCATTGTTTCAAATTCCCCAAACACTGGAGATATAAGGAGTTAGTCCCTTGTTAACCACTTCGAGCCAGGAAGTAGAAGTTTTTTCGGACTTATAAACCCTCACATCTTAACCCGGGGCAGGGTAGTTGTCAGTTAGCTTGACCGAGCATTCAAGTCTTGCAGAGGAGTGTTGTCTTTCAAGGACCGAACAGTTTATACCCTTCAAGAGGTCAAACCTCACCAATCAGGAGTGAGACAGTTACAATCCTTTTGGAGCAATCAAGACAACCAGTGTCACACGACTTTGTTCCAAAAGAAAGAAAGAAAGAAAGCCCGCTAAGTAAAAAGATGAGAAAGCTAATACTTAGGCAAAAAAATCAGGGCATCCCGCTGGACTTCAAAAGAAATCGAAGAATCGAAAAGAACTCAAAATGAGTCAGTCCAGGCAAAAATTAGGGAATTAAAAGAATGAAAAAGAAGGGATTAAAAAGAAATTTTCCCCAGCAAATCACAAAGTCGTGTACACAGACACCGAAAGCGAAGAAGGAGTAACTATCACTCTAGAAGAAGAGCTTGTGAATTCCTTAACTGTGGTTCTTACCATTCAACATACTTCTCGAAGAGGCGAGTGTTTGTGCCAGGTTAACTGAACCTTAGGATCGGAGATCATCACGTAGACGGGGTGGGAACAAATCAAAATTTGAGCCAAATATCCTTTGTTTTACGAACCGTGAACCCGACCACGATACAACCCTCAAAAGACCTAATTGAGGTAGGGTTAGTCTGAAGCGCATTACGATAAGGTTGAGTAACCTGACTCCTTCTTGGCTTGCTAGTCACATCTTGGTTGTATTTTCACTGACCACGTAAGCACTACGTTTGAACTTTGGTTCATTCGTTACTCTCAATCATATGCATGTAAATGAGTGACAGCTCAAAAGAAATTTTCAAAATCTGCATAACCATTGCATTAAGATTACCATTCGTGAATAGACAATTCTAATTGCAGGCTAGTAGTTGGCATGAAAGAAATTCCATCAGGGAGTAATCAAGCAGGACTGAGTAATCCAGCAGTCTGAACCAGAATGGTGTATGTTGTGAAGCCTTGTGAGTCAGGGGCATTATATTCCAGTAAGTTCAGTATCAGTCAGTCTGAGGACAAGTCCCGAAGTTCCAGTTGAGCAGGGGCAGTTTGTTTGAAAAGCCGTTGATCAGAAGGGAGTCTTCTCAAGACCTAATCAGGGGCAATTATGCAGAGCGCTGAGATTTGAAAGCAGATGCTTCCAATGGATAATCAGATCAGGTTGAGTCGCTAGAACGCTCATTCAGGGGCAAGTCATCGCAGAGAATGTTGAAATCAACTGGGTTGTTAGGTGTTTAATTGGAGATTGAATTCTTTTGTCGTGCAGATACCGGGGCAAATAATCTCGGAGTATTCTCGAAGTCTTCTCGTAGCAAGTTGTTCGGAGCAGGTATTCCCAAGAGATAGATAGGGACGAGTTGATTGTACTGGGGCAAGTTGTGCAAGCCAGTCTTTTATCCCCAGCTGAGTGTACAGGGGCAAGTCATTCAAACCCGCTTGTTTATCCCCAGCCAGAGTTGAGTATCGGGGAATCATGTCAATACCCTTACCAAAAACCTGAACCTTTCAAATAAGAAGATCTTGTTGTCGTTGGATCATTATCCTGCAGTTTAAACCTGTTGCGTGTCAGTAACCAGTCGTTTCCAAAGTCCAGTTCTCGCCTGGCAAATCGATAACCAGTTCTCGTCTGGCCCACCTTCCGTAAGCATCAGTTCCCGTCCTGGTGCAGTTTATTGTAAGCAGCAGTTCCCGTCCTGGTGCAGTTTATTGGTAACCAATTCTCGTTTGGTCACCGTTTCTTCAAGTGTTGTATCAGTTCTCGCCTGGTACATGTCGTCGCATAATCAGTTTTCGTGTGTTTTAACCTATGTGTTATACCAGTTCTCGCCTGGTGTACGTTAGCTTTCAGCCAGTTCTCGCCTGGTTGTCTTTTTCTCAGTCTGTCATCCAGTCAGCCCTGTCTGATGTTCAAAAAAACAAAAATCAATTTTCCTAACCTATTTTCCTATCAGTTCTCGCCTGGTAGTCTACCTTTGAATGCTAGTTCTCGTCTAGTATTTCCTGTGTACATAGTCCATGTTTATTCTAAACCAGAAAAGCAAAACAAAAAAAAAACCCTAAAAGGTGTCTGACACAATATTTCCCAATGACTCACATGTCGTCATGTTCCCCGATACGAAACTCGACGGATACCAATGCCCCGAGTAATGTTTGAATTCCTTGCAGATATTGTCAAATCAGAATTGCCACTCTTCAGCAGATGAAAGTTGCTTATTATCCTCGGAAGAGTCGAGATCGTATTTCACCCCGTATCAGAGTAGGATCAGGAGTATCTGCAGCCGATTAAGATTGATGTCCTTGATAGTAGGAGCATTTCCAGCAGTGTGCTGCGCGTAATCAACCTCAGTTTGGGTCAATTCCCGCAGAGCGCAATCAGTTGCCAATGGTTTGAAGAAAGCGTTCCCGAGCAGAGTTGTCTTTCTTTCCCCAGTAAAGTCGTCAAGCAGGGTTGCCTTTTCATTTCTCCAGCAGGGCAGTCATCCTCAGTGGATTTGATTTCTCGTTTCCAGCATTTATTTTGCTGAGATGGTTCTGTGGCTTCAGGTCATCCCCAGTAGAGTTGGCATTTATCTTCGGCATTTATTTTGCCAAGCGGTTTTCAGACCTGGTGTTCTCTGGCAGCTCGAGCTTGCATTAGCATCTGTATATATAGTCATTGCATTTATCAAGCATATAGTGTATCCATGTCGTCTGGGCACCGCATTTTCAAACAAAACGCATAGCATATTCATGTCATATAGGGCATTGCATCATTTCAAGCATACGCATGTCGAAACATAGACCAAGATGGTTACCTATTGGATTTCGAATTTGTTCACCTGCAGAGTGGTGTGGTTCAGCTTCCTATCTTCCCCAGCGGAGTGATTCTTCATATTTGGGCGTTACGTCGGCATCGGAAAAAACAACAACAACAACAACAAAAATTGACATATATCAGACTTTTGAAGCTGCCCCCTTTGTCAAAACAGGTGCAAGGCAGTTCCATTCAGAATTCCCCAGGAGAATTGTCCTCAAGTTCGCAATGAACTGTGAGTCGACCAGATTTGATCCCACGAGAGAGATGGGAATCAAAGTGTTTGCTTTATGAAGCATTATTTCAATACTTGTGGCGTCACACAGGTGTTGAAAAGAAGAAGAAATTTTATCAGAAAATTGACCAGATGTTGCCGTTACAACCAAACTTCAGTTTATTGGAAGCTATTCCTCAGGCAGCTTTGCAGTATATTCTTGCGGTTGGCAAATTTCAGGGTTCCATTTGTATTCAACCGTCATCTACCTTGAATGTCTGAAAGCTAAGCGCTCTTCATCCACTCAGGTCGAAGCCGCTTGAATAGGGGCAGCTGTTGCACCCCAAAATTTGACCAACCGGGTCTCGCATTTGGCTCGATGTTTCGACGCATAACCGCATTCGCATCTGCATATCGCATACATTGCATTTTGCATTGATATTGATTTTATCAGGGATCACAGCTCCCGTCTCGTGTTTCAGGTGTTTTTAATCAGTAGAATCGATTTTTGGGTTATTTCGGTGCCCGTTTATTTTTACCGATTATTTTTGTGTCGTTCGGTGCTTATTTTGTCCCTCTGGGAATTATTGTGATTTTTCTGGATTTTATAGGATTTTTTTAGGGTTTAAATAGCTTTTAAATCAATTTTTAGGATTTAATAGAATTTTAAATAGATTTTAATATTTTTAAATCAATTTTTAGCATTTTATAGAATTAAATAGATTTTTAAATTCATTTTAGGATTTAATAGGTTTTAATAGATTTTTAATACTTTTAGATAATATAGTTTTTAGAAATTTTAATATTTTTTAAAGCATTTTTCATTTTAGAATAATATAGGATTTTCTAGAATATTAATATGATTTTTAAATAGTTTTAATATAGTTTTAATTCTTTTTTCAGAATATTAAATTTAAATAGAGTTTAAATAAATAATAGTCTTTTAGATTTTAATATAGAATATTATTAGAATAATTTTTAGATTAGTAGAGTTTTAGGTTAATTCTCTTAATCAAGTTTAATCACTAGTTAGTTCCATTAAGCATTGTCATTAATCCAATTTTAATTCATGTTAATCCATTCAGTTTTTGGGTTTTTTGTCTTCATTTTTCGTTTGGGCCCAGTTCATTTTCGCAGGCCCATTAGAGATTTTTGTCCAGGAATGATTCAGCAAAAAAGGCCCATCCAATTGTCCAAGTCAGTCCAAAGTATGCAGAATAATCCAATTCGTTCCAGCAATTTCCAGCGCACGCTAGAACATTCCAGAACAATCCAGCAATGCTCTCAGCCATAAATACCCATAGCAGAACACGTGTCCAGGGAGGAGAGGCCCCACTTTTCACTTCCATCCTGCGCCACGTATCCTCAGCACTCCTCTCTCTCAGCCACGCATGCTCCCACGTGGGCTGCATGCAGCACTCAAACGCCACCGTCCACCCACGTGTCCTTCTCCCACGCCTCACCGGAAGAGAGCTCCGGCCGCCGTGCATGTTCTCCGGCCACCACAAACTCGCCGGCGAACTCCAAATCCCCAGATCTTCTTCCTCCCTTCATCTTCTTCCCCGCGTCTCCACCACCAACAAGCTCCAGAAAATCATCCAAAGACGATGAATCTTCATCGTTAACCTCCCCAGATCTTCACCTTCAAACATTCATCTCCCTCATCCAACCTTCAAGAATTCCAGAAAACTCCAGAATAACGAATGTCATCATCGTGTTCGTCATCTATCCTTCAACGAATTGCCAGGAAAGTTTATCAACATCGTCAGATCATCAACGTCGCTCAACGCAAATCCAGATCTCCATCAAGAACACCTTCAAGATCTTCAACCGCAACAACTTCAAGAATAGCACAAATCTCCAGCAATAGGCTTCATCAGAACTAGGTTCAGGATCTTCATCAAGTACGAACAAGATCCAGATCTTCACATCCTCATCGTTTTGTTTCCAGAATCCATTAATAATCACGAATCAGCTTCAGAAATATTCATCTCCCGTTCTTCTTCCATCTCCAGAAGAACGTCAACATAAGCCATTAATAGGGATCTTCATCAAACGAGGATGGATCTTCAAGTTCGGGGATGGTTTGATTCAGGATGCGTTTGATAGAACGAGACTGAGAGACCAGAGAGACGAGGGAGTTTGAGGCTGAGACGGTGAGAAGGAGAAAGGAATGAACGGTGGAGTCTGAGAGAAAAGTTACTACGGCGGCGGAGAGGGAAGGAAGAAGCACTAGGGTTTTCAGGGTGAAAGAAGGAAGAAGAAAAATTGGGCCAGGCCCAATCACAATTTTTTTTTGGACACCAATCACCCTCACATTTTTGGGACAAATTCTGGGCCTAAAGCCCAATGTGTTTCTGGCACACCCAGACTTCACGCCACACCCCCCCTGCGTTTGATGAGGAAGACTGGGCTGGGCCCAATTAGTGTGGATTTTTTTATTTTATTTGCTTGTTAAACTCCCCCTGTATTGTATTCACCCCCCAGTTCCTTTATTTTCCTTTTATTTGTTGGTTATACAAAAAAAATAAAAAAAGAGAAAGAGAGATGAAAAGAAATATATTTGAAAAAAAGAAAGAAAAAAATAGAGATGAAAAGAAAATATTTTGAAATAGAAAAAAGAATTGATTTGAAAATAGAAAGATAGAAAAAAAAATGTGAAGAAAACAATATAAAAAAATGTAAGAAAAGAAAAAAGAAGAAATAAGAAAAGGAAAAAGAGAAAAATATTGTGAAAAATAAAAGAAAATATTTTTTTGAGAAAAGAAAAAACATGAGAAAAGAAAAGGAGAAAAAAGAGAAAAAAATATTAAAAAGTAGTTTAATATTTTTTAAAAGCATTTTCTTTTAGGGTTTTTCGTAGAAGTTATTTTCGACGTTTAGGATAGAATTAGAGGCCCATTTGTTAGGGGGCCATTTTCATTCGACTTTTCAAGATAGAATAGGATAGCGTTTCCTAGGAGATTTATTTTGATATTCAACCCATTGTAATCATTTTTCAGAGATTAATAAAACGAGATTTGAGCTGTGGTCCGATAGTAGCCGAACTACAGCTGCTCTGATTCTTCGTTCCAGACGAAGATATGTAGGCATAGGATGCGATATCCTAGCGAGCACACTAACGACTGACCGTTTGTTCTCTCGCGGCTGTGCGATCGAGACTTTCCCGCTGACGACTAATTGAGTACCCATTTTTCTCTCTTGCCCAAGTGCATTTGAGACTCAGCCATAGTTGTAACCATAGGTTCCCGACCCTGTGAAGCCAGTTGTTTTTCTCACTGCTGTGTGAGAATGTTTGTTTAGCCGTAATTAGTCTGAACTACGCAAGGCTCTGATCCTCCATCCAGTGGAAGTACGTAGGCACAAGACGCGATGTCTTGGCGAGCCAATTTTCCCCTGTAGTCCCGAACTACGTTGACTCTGACTTTCTCTCTCGAGAATACGTAGGCATAGAGTGCGACGCTCTATCGAGTCAATTCCCTTCCCTTTAGATTTAGCAGCCGTAGATAAGATTGTTTTGCATCCAGTAGACAACCCAAGCAAGCGTGGATCCCGTCGAGTACGACGGACGTGAGGGGTGCTAATACCTTCCCCTTGCGTAACCGACTCCCGAACCCAGGCTATGGTTGCGATGACCATACCTTTTCCCCGTTTTTGCGAGGTTTACTTCGAGCGTTTCCTTTCCCGCTCTGAGGGATAAATAACGCACGGTGGCGACTCTTCTGTCAGCCGGCGCCGATTTTCGCAGTAGCGACACCAGTGTCAGCAGCCGAAGAAGACTGCTACTGCTGCTCAGACAAATGGCAGAGTGTTTTCTTTGAGCGGTGCAGAAGGATCCAAGACAAATCACTTAATCAGAGGTACTTGTTTTATTAATGATGTTGAATTGATTGCTATAGTTGATACTGGTGCTACTCATTCGTTTATTTCGCTTGAATGTGCTAAGAGGTTGAATTTGAAATTATCTTCTATGATTGGGAGTATGGATATCGATACCCCGACTAATGGTTCTGTGACTACTGCGTTAGTTTGTTTGAGCTGCCCTTTGACCATTTATGATAAGAATTTTGTGATGGACTTGGTCTGTCTACCTTTGCATCAGATTGATGTTGTTCTTGGAATGAACTGGTTGGAGTACAACTATGTTCATATCGATTGCTACAGCAAAACTGTGAGGTTCCCAGAGTTTGGTGATGGTGGAGAGATGATGTTCGTATCTGCCAAGCAAGTGGAAGAACTCTTAGAAGATGAGGCTCAGATGTTTTCATTGTTTGCATCACTTCAAGTTGATTATGAAGTAGTGAGCATAGAGCTACCAGTTGTTCGGGAATTTCCAGAGGTGTTTCCAGACGACGTGAGTGACTTACCTCTTAAGCGTGAGGTAGAGTTTACTATTAATGTGATAGCAAGCACTAGTCCTGTGTCGATGGCTCCTTATCGTATGTCTGCATCTGAGTTAGGGGAATTAAAGAAACAGTTGGAAGATTTTCTTGAGAAGAAGTTTATTCGACCGAGTGTTTCTCCGTGGGGTGCTCCTGTGTTGTTGGTGAAGAAGAAAGATGGTAGCATGAGATTGTGTGTGGATTATCGGCAGTTGAATAAGGTAACAATTAAGAATAGGTATCCACTTCCGAGGATTGATGATTTGATGGATCAATTGGTGGGTGCTTGTGTGTTTAGTGATGACGAGAAAACGCATCGATTATATCGCTAGATTTCATTGACGTTTTATCGCGCATTCACCGTTTTAACGCTCGATTTCTCGAGTTTTTCTTACTATTTTGCAGGTACATCGTTATGTGAGGCCGAATCATGAATTAAGAAGAAAAGAACGAAAGAGACCACAAGAAATGAAGCAAGACAGAAGCCTGCAAAAAGTCTGCATAATTTGTTACGACCACGGTCGTTACAAGGGTGTCACGACCGTGACACCTTACTTTGGGCCATCACGACCGTGAGGAAGTAGTCACGACCGTGACACTTGAAATCATCAAATAACGAGCGTGAAGACCTTGTCACGCCCGTGACAAGGATATAACTTGGTTTTGACTCAGACTACGTCAAGCCACCACTGAAGACCACTCCTCCTAGTAATTCTCCTCAAGGCAGCACGTGAGGACGACTTCTCCCATTTTCTGCTGCCACTTTCCAACATTTTCTCAACCACTCCAGCAAAGCCCAAGAAGCAAAAGACCAAGGCACCAGCCCATTGGAAGCTCTATAAATAGTACCAGCTCAGGAGAACTCAAGGAGAGACTTCATTATCCAAATTTCCTGCGGAAGCTCTGCCGAATTACCTTACCACCAGAATTATTATTCCAGCAATATTTTATTTCCTGTCTCGTTTTATTTGTATCCAAACCAACCGTGTAACAATTTCCAACATTAGGGAATTGTTATACTTTTATTTGTTTCCAGCCTTCAGCATTCGTTTTAATTTTTATTTCCGCCTACTCCAAGCCTTCCGGTCTGTGGAAGAAGGAGTCTACTCAGATATTTGTTAATCAGGTTTTTCAATTATTGCAATTTAATTTATTTATAATGTCTATTTATTTTTCTGCCATTAGTAAGTCATTATTTAACTCTGTGTCTGATTTAACTTCGATGAGTAGCTAAATACCTTAGGGCGGTATGTAGTTATAACCAACTTAACCGGTAAAATACAACCATGGGCTAAAATAATTAATCACTTAACATTCTGGCTGATGCTTTTTAATTGAATTCGACCTTTTCGTTACGAGAGTAAGAAAAGGGTATTAGGTTGGGTCAAGACCACGAGAGTGTGAGATCTTAACCAGATAGCTAAAGTTAGGCATTTAAATTAAATACAGCGAGAGCGCTTTAAGATAAATTAGAATTATTTAGTTTCCAAAAATTACCTCTAAACACTTATGGGCTAGCGAGAGCAGGCATAGGGCTTTAGGGATAAGATCTGATACAAGACCACGAGAGTGTGAGTTGAGGGTATTTAAACTGGTAGTCTCTACCGAATAGATTAAGTGAACATATTTATAAGCCTAGGTTAGATTGACCCACCTAAGTTAGTATAATTACATACCGACCGTCTTAGTATTATTTTATTAAAATCTTAGATTTAATTCCGCCTTCAATAGTCTTAGAAAACCAACAACAATCGTGACAACTATTCGCCTTAGCTAAACTAGAAGTTCATCTAGCACTAAGTAACGATAGAATCCCTGTGGATCGATAATCTTAAATATTACTTCGATAGGCTGTGCACTTGCAGTAAGATACCGCTAGACGCATAAGTAGACACGTCTTTAGCCCATCAAGTTTTTGGCGCCGTTGCCGGGGGTTCCTTAATTTAGTTACTAGTGCACTTAGGTAGCATTGTCTAGACTAAGGTATCAACTATTTAATTTAATCTAATCTCCGAGTGTATGCCACGTACTCGCTCCAAAAGCGAAGACTTGCAACCTCTAATCCCTGAATCGGAACGCTTCTTACACGTAAGAAGACGTATACTCGATTTCGAAAATAATTCCAACATTCCAGATCTTCAATTAGATCCGCCTGAACCAGTCGTAAAATCAGAAAACGCAGGAATGGCTGAAGAACAAACTCATTCACTCAAGTATTACGCTAATCCTTCGCAAGGTGAACCGCATTCAAGCATTGCAGCACCGGCTATCAACCGAAATGATTTCGAACTAAAACCATCATTGATATCAGCCGTGCAACAAAATCAATTCGCCGGAAATCCTACCGAGGATCCGAATCTTCATCTTTCGATCTTTGTGCAATATGCGGATACCGTAAAAGCCAATGGAGTTACCCAAGAAGCTATTAGACTACGTTTATTTCCTTTTTCGCTTCGAGACAGAGCAAGAGCATGGCTTCAATCTCTGCCTTCGAACTCAGTAACTACGTGGGAACAACTTAAGAGAGTTTTCTTGAATAGATATTTTCCACCTAGCAAGACAGCTATGCTGAGAGCTCAGATCAACGGATTTAAGCAAAGAGAAAGTGAATCATTATTCGAAGCTTGGGAACGCTATAAGGATCTACTTAGGCTTTGTCCACATCATGGATTAGTAGAATGGATGGTCATCCATACCTTCTATAATGGACTCTTGTACAATACAAGAATGACAATTGACGCTGCCGCGGGTGGTGCATTGATGGACAAAGAATATAATGATGCCTATGCACTTATCGAAAGTATGGCTCAGAATCATTACCTTTGGGGAAGCGAGAGAGTCGCAACTGAGAAACCAACAAAAGGAGGTATGTACGAAGTAAGTAGTATGGACCAAGTCAATGCGAAGTTTGACCAACTAAGCCAAAAGATCGACAACTTGGCCATAACACCTGCAGCCACCGTGGCTGCAGTAACACCTAACTGTGAGTTATGTGGAGTCCCAGGATACGAAGTCTCTGATTGTCAACTATTGGCAGGAACTCCCACTGATCAAGTGAATTATGCTCAAGGAAACCCTTACTCAAACACATACAACCCAGGTTGGAAGAATCATCCGAACTTCTCCTATAAGAATAACAATGCTTATTACGCACCAGGTCAAGCACCAACTACATCACCAGGATATCAGAAAACTGCTCCTAACATCCCTAGAAAATCGAACCTTGAATTGATGATGGAGAGCTTCATAGCTAGCCAATCTCAGACAAACAAGGACTTCTTAAACCAAAACATTCACACTAGTGAGCAGATTAAACAATTAGTGAGCAAAGTAGATGCATTAGCTACACATAACAAAATGCTTGAAACTCAGATTTCACAAGTAGCTCAACAACAAGCACCTACTGCTGCACCAGCTGGAGTATTCCCTGGACAACCTCAACCTAATCCGAAAGGACATGCTAACGCTGTAATATTAAGAAGTGGCAAGGAACTTGACGGACCTACCGATCCAAGACTTGACAATCCAGCCATGTACCAAAAACCGGATAAACCGACTGAAGTGGTGAATGATCCAGAAGAAAAGGAAGATGAAAGTCGAGAGGTAGTGGAGAAAGAACAACCTTATGTGCCTCCACCACCCTATAAACCACAAATTCCGTACCCTCAAAGATTAATAAGTTCCAAGACGACGGGTCAATTTAAGAAATTTGTCGAACTTCTGAAACAGTTGAATATTACTATTCCGTTTACAGAAGCAATTACCCAAATACCCTCGTATGCCAAGTTTTTAAAAGAAATCTTATCCAATAAGAAAAAGATAGAGGATAACGGAACAGTTACACTTACTGCCGAGTGTAGCGCCATAATTCAGAATAACATGCCTCCTAAGCTAAAAGATCCAGGAAGTTTCTCTATACCCTGTGTAATAGGAAAATTCGTCATTGACAAAGCTCTATGCGATTTAGGAGCCAGTATCAGTGTTATGCCCTTAACGATTTGCAAAAGGCTAGACATGGGAGACCTAAGACCAACTAAAATGTCTGTTCAACTAGCCGATCGCTCTGTTAAATATCCTGTAGGCATACTAGAAAACGTCCCAGTACGTATAGGACAATTCTACATTCCTACTGATTTTATAATCATGGACATCTCTGAAGACTCCACTACACCTATCATACTAGGAAGACTATTCTTAGCTACCGCCGGAGCCATAATAGACGTAAAAAGAGGAAAGCTAACCTTTGAAGTAGGTGAAGAGAAAGTCGAATTTGTTTTAACACAATTCTTACAATCACCAGCTATAGAGGATACATGCTATCTAATGGACGTAATTGACGAATGTGTAAGAGAAATGGAACTGGAGGAGACCACTTATTCTGAAATAATGAAAATTCAAATCCCTCCAATTCTCGAAGATGATAATTGGCGAAAACCGTATCAGGATGATAGTCTAAGCGAAAGTTTAGCACTTACACCGGATCCCATGCCAAGTAAAGATAAACCTACATTAGGATTAAAAACTTTACCTAATAACCTAAGGTACGAATTCTTAGACGTTGAATGTAAAAGACCAGTTATAGTGAATTCCAGTTTAGGAACTATAGAGACAAAGAAACTTTTAGATGTCTTGAAGAAATATCCAACTGCATTAGGATATAACATATTTGATCTCAAAGGAATATGTCCTTCAGTTTGCATGCATCGCATTCTGCTAGAAGAAGATTGCAGAACCTCCAGAGAATCTCAAAGAAGAATTAACCCAACCCTTAGCACTGTAGTAAAGGAAGAAGTCAAGAAATTATTAGATGCCGGGATAATATACCCAATCTCTGATAGTGAATGGGTTAGTCCAATACATGTAGTGCCAAAGAAAGGAGGTATCACTATGGTGAAAAACGCACAAGGCGAATCGATATCGCAAAGAGTAGTGACGGGATATAGAGTGTGCATAGATTATCGTAAGCTAAACAAAGCCACTCGAAAAGATCATTTCCCACTACCTTTCATAGATCAAATGCTAGAACGATTAGCCAAGCATTCTTACTTCTGTTACCTTGATGGTTACTCAGGATTTTTCCAAATCCCTATCCATCCTGATGATCAAGAGAAGACTACATTCACATGTCCTTATGGAACATTCGCTTACAGGCGAATGCCCTTTGGATTGTGCAACGCTCCTGCAACCTTTCAAAGATGTATGATGTCAATCTTCTCAGATTTTATAGATAACATCATGGAAGTGTTCATGGACGACTTCTCTGTATGCGGGCAAAGCTTTGAAGGATGCTTATCGAACTTAGAAATGGTATTAGAGAGATGTGTAAAAGTAAATCTCGTGCTTAACTGGGAGAAATGTCATTTTATGGTCAACGAAGGAATAGTATTAGGTCATGTAATATCAGATAAGGGAATTGAAGTTGATAAAGCTAAGATTGAAGTAATAAAGGATCTTCAACCTCCTAAAACCGTTCGAGAAATACGAAGCTTTTTAGGACACGCCGGTTTTTACCGACGATTCATCAAAGATTTCTCGAAAATTACTAAACCTCTTACTGGTTTATTAATAAAAGACGCTGAGTTCATATTCAATGAAGATTGTCTTAAAGCATTCGAAACCCTAAAAACAGCCATCATCACCGCACCAATCATGCAACCCCCTGACTGGAGATTACCTTTCGAAATCATGTGCGATGCGAGTGCCTATGCTGTAGGCGTCGTCCTGGGTCAGAGAAAAGAAAAGAAACTCCATGCGATTTACTATGCCAGTAGAACCTTGGATTCTGCCCAGATGAACTACGCCACTACAGAAAAAGAATTGCTAGCAGTTGTCTTTGCGCTTGACAAATTCCGCTCTTACCTAGTCGGAGCGAAAATAATCATTTACACAGACCATGCTGCTATCCGATATCTATTAACTAAGAAAGATGCTAAACCAAGACTCTTAAGATGGATTTTACTCTTACAAGAGTTTGAACTAGAAATAAAAGACAAAAAAGGTACTGAAAACGTCGTAGCGGACCATTTATCTAGAATAGAAGGTATTAAACCCGAACAAGTCCCGATTAACGATGATTTTCCGTATGAACAGCTGATAGCACAAATAGGAAGCGACCTAGCGCAGTTAGATATAAATGAACCAGAACCCGTGGAAACAATACAGACAACTGTAGGACTGCCATGGTACGCTGACATTGTCAACTACCTAGCCGCAGGAGCTCTTCCACCCGATCTAACCTATCAGCAGAAAAAGAAATTCTTTCATAACCTAAAACATTACTATTGGGATGAACCATTATTATTCAAACGAGGACCAGATGGAATCTTTCGCCGATGTATTCCCGAAGAAGAAATAGAAGATGTCATTGCTCAATGCCATTCATCTCCTTATGGTGGACATGCAAGCACGTCCAAGACTTGTGCAAAAATCTTGCAAGCCGGCTTATACTGGCCTAATCTATGGAAGGATGTCCACATCGCTGTTATAAGTTGCGATCGGTGTCAACGCACCGGCAATATTTCAAGAAGAGATGAAATGCCCCAAAAGGGAATTTTGGAAGTAGAAATCTTCGACGTCTGGGGAATAGATTTCATGGGACCATTCCCATCATCTTTCGGTAATAATTACATACTCGTAGCTGTTGACTATGTCTCGAAATGGATCGAAGCCATAGCTTCTCCTACAAACGATGCACGAGTAGTAATAAAGCTTTTCAAAAACATAATCTTTCCCAGATTTGGTGTACCTCGACTCGTCATAAGTGACGGTGGCTCGCACTTCATTTCAAAAATCTTTGACAAATTACTATCTAAGTATGGAGTGAGACACCGTGTGGCTACACCATATCACCCACAAACAAGTGGACAGGTCGAAGTCTCAAACCGAGAGATTAAACAAATCTTAGAAAAGACTGTCGCCACATCTCGGAAAGATTGGTCATCTAAACTTAATGAAGCTCTATGGGCTTATAGGACCGCTTACAAGACTCCCATAGGTACTACACCTTTCAAACTAGTTTATGGAAAATCTTGTCACCTCCCAGTAGAACTAGAACACAAAGCTTATTGGGCGATCAGAACTCTCAATATGAACTATAATTCTGCGGGAGAAAAGCGAATCCTAGACGTTAACGAATTAGAAGAATTAAGGTTAGATGCATATGAAAATGCTAAGATATATAAAGAAAGAACTAAGCAATGGCATGATAAACGCCTATCCAGGAAAGAATTCAGTGTGGGAGACGTCGTACTCCTCTTTAATTCAAGACTTAGGCTCTTTCCTGGGAAATTAAAGTCTAGATGGTCAGGACCCTTTGATATAACTAAAGTATTCCCAAGTGGAGCAATAGAAATCAAGGGTAGGAACAATGAATCATTCATAGTAAACAGACAGCGCCTAAAACACTATCATAAAGTTGAAAATAGAGACTATACGAATGATCTAAAACTTTTGAAATTGTCCACTAATTCCCCTGATTAGTCTAAACCTCAGCGTTACGTCAGGCTTTTGACAATAAAAACAGCGCTTAGTGGGAGGCAACCCATTTACTTATTTACTTTTTTAAACTATTCTTTTCTTTTTGAGCATTTTTTATTATCGTTATTACCATTTGTTTAAATTGTTTTGTCAGTTTTATTTTACATTACTATTATCGCCATTACATTTTAGCATTTCATTTTCTTATTTTTTCTTAAATCACTTTTTACAGATTTTCTAAAGTCTTTTCCACTGATTTGTTTCCACCGTATTTTCACTGACCATGGCTAACCAACCAATTAACTATATGGAAACCAAATTTAGAGGTAGGAACCAAAGAATAAAGTTCGAAGAGTTATCACAGAGGCAAATGGATTTGACCCTGTACCCAAATGATAGGACTATGGAAACCTTAGGTATACATGATAGTGTCATGTACTTGTTCAACCGACTCGGATGGGAGAATGCAATGATCCAACACAAGTTTGCGACTTACCGTGAGCTCACCCTTGAGTTCCTTAGTTCCCTACTTTACCTACCTGAGCGCGGTTTTGGATCTAGGAAAGGATTCATTAGTTTCCGCTTATTTGGAATAGAATACGACTTTAACCATAAAGAACTAGCTGACCTGTTAGGATTCCCTAGTGGACCTTTTGCCTATACTACCACACAGGTAGAATTGATGGATGTGGAGCTAGATTTCTTTTGGGGAACTCTGACCGGAAACTACCACCCTGAACCAAATGACATGAACAATGATGAGATCCATAACCCTGTCCTCCGTTACTTCCACAAATTCCTCGCCCATACCTTCTTTGGAAAAGAAGAAAACATTACCGGAGTCTCTAAGGATGAATTATTTATTATGTCATGTTTCAATACTGGACAGTGTGTTAATGGTGTACCTTTCATGATGCAAACTTTCACCCGCATCCAAGAAGAACCTGAATTACCTATAGTGGTAGGAGGTCTTGTAACCATGATTGCTGATGCCCTAGGACTTAGGTACCAACTGGACAGGTGCACCCGTCTGGGAACCATACGCCTAATGAATCTTAAATTCTGCTTCAATAGACATATCATAAGGAATTTAGGACGCCCACCTTTTGAGTACCTTATCCGGAACGAAGTAGTCACCCTGTTCACATTGCTCAATCATGCTAAAGTAAGTGTTCATAATAAGGATAATTGGCTTTATGAGTTAAACCCACCTGATTATCCAGCCACTCCTGAAACACCTCAGTCTCACAGGATAACAGATGATATAATGACCGCTGTTGAAACTGACCCCGAGACACCTCCTGGATACCATGACATTGACCCAATTGACAAAGTTCATGAAACCCCTGGAGCGAATCACGGAGAGTATGCTAACAACTTGCAGAACATCATGCACACTCTCAATGCCTATCAAACTGACATTACTCTACTCAGAGAAGACATTAAGAGTATGCGATTGGACATCGTGGGATTGACTGACATGGCCTGCGAACAATTCTATCATTTGGACTCCGCCATCGAAGACCTGAAGAAACGCCTTTGAACCGGCTATCAGTGATTTAGTTTATTAATTTTTTCTCATTATTTTTTCTCATTATTTTCTTTTCCAGTTAAATTTATCTTTCGCAACGATTTCATAACATAATTTGAGTTTATGTAATTTCAGTTCTTCTTTATGCCATGCACTTTTTATTTTCAATTAATTCTTCATTTTTAGCAGCTTATATAATTTTTCTACTTTTTTTTCTATACACTGTGTGACCATATACTGTATGACTACACTATTTTATCTTAGGTTCGTATACTACTGTGTTGCAAATGATATATAATATGGTGTGTGTTAATATAAGTGCTACTAAATAAAATAAATTATTATTAATTTATAAATAACGTGAGACAATGTTCTTTTCTGGGGATTATTCAGCACAACACACCCTCACGGTCGTCACACCCCACTTACGATCGTGACGTGCTCATTTAGCGTGTCACGACCGTCACGCCTATGTCACGACCGTGACGACCTCTATTACAGAGATCGTGAGAAACAGAACTGTTTCTCATCGTGTCCACTCTTCTTCTCCATCCATAACCTACCCAAAACATTACCCACTCATTCCAAAACCGCCATAACCTCTCCACTTCCCCATTAATCCACCATTACCATCAACCATTTCATTTCAACTGTCCCGTATTTAACCCGAACATCAATCTCCCTCATTCTACCACTCTTCTCCCAAAACCTCACAAAATCCTCCCACCCTCACTCTTCACTCTTGCATGTTATGGATTCCATCATTTTCAGAGAAGGAGAAGCCGGAGTAACCCAGAGAGACCGTTTCATCCGCTTCCAGAACCGCGGTCTGCAACCCACCCGGTACATTGCCACTGACTGTCTGCAAGAACTTGGTATGCTGTCCAGCGTTCAAAGCCTACTGCAAAAGGTCGGTCTGTGGGACCTCTGTCGTCAGCCACAACCTACTTTCGAACTCCTGACGCTGGAGTTCCTCAGCTCTTACAGCTACATCACCCCTCCCGGTTCTCAGAGTCAGCTTACCGGCATCGTAACATTCCGACTGCTTGGCCGGGAGTTCAACCTCACGCAAACCAGGATCGCCGAACTGTTAGGTTTCGATCACGGCACCGAAGCCAACCGTCGCGTGCCCGACAATTTCAGTGAACAAGCATTCACACTGTGGCACGACCTTACCAACACTCGTGCGACCACCTTCCAGAGCCTCAACGCCACACACATCCACAACCCGGCTATCCGCTACTTTCACCGGGTCATCTGCAACACAATCTTTGCTAGAGAGAGCAACCACAAGCTCAACTCCAAGGAGCTTCTGTTTTTATATTGTGCCCTTCATGACGAGCCAATCAACGCTGCACCCTTTATGCTCTACCACATCCAGGCCATTGCGCACCGGGGCTCCTCCCCGTTCTTCATTGGCGGCATTGTCACCACCCTCGCCATTCAGTTGGGGCTTGGTGACGCGCTCGCTAATCAGCCGCACCTCGCCGCCGATTTCCTGACCATGAGCTACTTCCGATCCGCCCACCTGATCGCGCAGCGAGAGGATGGCAGGTACAGCCCTGTTGTCAATGGCACCATTTTCCACCACATCACTCTGCCGTCCCGCACCCGCATCGACCCATCCAACCGAGCCAACTGGCTCTTTGCTTTACCAGCTGCTGCGGATCACGCCCCGGTTCATGATGATCAGGCAGACGCTCCAGAGGAAGAGATGCAGGACGCTATGGACGCAGCTGAGCCTGTCCAGGACATCCCCGAGACATCTACCCGACAGCCCCCTGCTCCCGCAGTCACACTTGAGGAGGTCCTACTTGCGATTCATCAGCAGAACCTGATGAACGCCGCACTGGAGCGTAGGCAGAAGGCACAGTATGACGCTCTGCTCGGCACCATTGCTGCCAACCAGGAGGCCACTAATGAGCGGTTTGGAGAACTTTTCGGCGAGCTCGAAGCGCTCCGCATCAGCATCACTGCTACCTCCGGCACCGACTCTGATCCCGAAGCGACTCCCTCCAGACGCCGCTCTCGCACCAGAGGCCGAGCCCGCGGTCCTCAGCAGCAGTAGTTTACTTTTATGTTGTCTTTCATTTTTAGTCTTGTATTGTATTTGTACCGCATTTATATCACAACATTGAGGGCAATGTCTGATATAGTGTGGGAGAGGTACTTTTCATTTCAGTGTACTTTCAATTCCGTTGTATTCCTTTTAGCAAATCAATGAAATGAGCAAATCTGTGCGTTATTTTCTTTAATATCGAGCTTTCCCCGATTATTAAGCCATACCAAGAAAAATCTTTAATTACTCGCATTACCCGACTTACCACCGAATGGTTCGTAATTACGAAGCCGGGAACGATTAAACAAGACCAATACAATCTTGACATCTTCGACCCCCTGCTTAAGAAATTCCATCCCGATCACCATTGCGAGTGCACCTTTAGTTTCAGTTCAAAAGTAACCCCCAGTAGTTTATACTAGCAGTCAGCACCGTCTGAACACAAACCACGTGGGGAGCCGATGAATATAAGCGTTTGACGCCTAATCAATAATGATCCTTCGTATCTCAATGCAAAATGAAAAGAGATTGCACCAAAGTACACGGTCGCAGATAAGAAACGAGAAATACGAGAAGGACTCCGTTTCGGGTTGGTTCAGAGGTACTGGTTCTGAACTCGGTAGGGCGTGCTACGGCTCGATCCCCCACAACCTCCGAATCAGATAAAACATGAAGGGTTACCACACTCGTGTACCAGACCCCGTGCTAAAAAAGGATCAAAATCGCTAACCGGCTACTCCACTACGTGCGTGCGAAGGCAAAGGGCTTAATGTGACTGAGCTAGAACGAAACCGGGCGAAATAAGATCGAAAAACTCTAGGTGAAATCGTAATGTGATTGCCGGTTGTTTCGCTTGACGGGAAGTCGACGACATAGCTTGTTGCTTGTGTCATTAGAGTATCGGTAGTGATCTATCAAAGTACCGGACTATCCGACAAAACGATCCACCAGACGGTTTGTTATGAGTATGCGCGAATAAAATCTTGTCCGCCGATTTTCAACCGACTATTTGCTTGAGGACAAGCAAAGGTTTAAGTTTGGGGAAGTTTGATGACGAGAAAACGCATCGATTATATCGCTAGATTTCATTGACGTTTTATCGCGCATTCACCGTTTTAACGCTCGATTTCTCGAGTTTTTCTTACTATTTTGCAGGTACATCGTTATGTGAGGCCGAATCATGAATTAAGAAGAAAAGAACGAAAGAAACCACAAGAAATGAAGCAAGACAGAAGCCTGCAAAAAGTATGCATAATTTGTTACGACCACGGTCGTTACAAGGGTGTCACGACCGTGACACCTTACTTTGGGCCATCACGACCGTGAGGAAGTAGTCACGACCGTGACACTTGAAATCATCAAATAACGAGCGTGAAGACCTTGTCACGCCCGTGACAAGGATATAACTTGGTTTTGACTCAGACTACGTCAAGCCACCACTGAAGACCACTCCTCCTAGTAATTCTCCTCAAGGCAGCACGTGAGGACGACTTCTCCCATTTTCTGCTGCCACTTTCCAACATTTTCTCAACCACTCCAGCAAAGCCCAAGAAGCAAAAGACCAAGGCACCAGCCCATTGGAAGCTCTATAAATAGTACCAGCTCAGGAGAACTCAAGGAGAGACTTCATTATCCAAATTTCCTGCGGAAGCTCTGCCGAATTACCTTACCACCAGAATTATTATTCCAGCAATATTTTATTTCCTGTCTCGTTTTATTTGTATCCAAACCAACCGTGTAACAATTTCCAACATTAGGGAATTGTTATACTTTTATTTGTTTCCAGCCTTCAGCATTCGTTTTAATTTTTATTTCCGCCTACTCCAAGCCTTCCGGTCTGTGGAAGAAGGAGTCTACTCAGATATTTGTTAATCAGGTTTTTCAATTATTGCAATTTAATTTATTTATAATGTCTATTTATTTTTCTACCATTAGTAAGTCATTATTTAACTCTGTGTCTGATTTAACTTCGATGAGTAGCTAAATACCTTAGGGCGGTATGTAGTTATAACCAACTTAACCGGTAAAATACAACCATGGGCTAAAATAATTAATCACTTAACATTCTGGCTGATGCTTTTTAATTGAATTCGACCTTTTCGTTACGAGAGTAAGAAAAGGGTATTAGGTTGGGTCAAGACCACGAGAGTGTGAGATCTTAACCAGATAGCTAAAGTTAGGCATTTAAATTAAATACAGCGAGAGCGCTTTAAGATAAATTAGAATTATTTAGTTTCCAAAAATTACCTCTAAACACTTATGGGCTAGCGAGAGCGGGCATAGGGCTTTAGGGATAAGATCTGATACAAGACCACGAGAGTGTGAGTTGAGGGTATTTAAACTGGTAGTCTCTACCGAATAGATTAAGTGAACATCTTTATAAGCCTAGGTTAGATTGACCCACCTAAGTTAGTATAATTACATACCGACCGTCTTAGTATTATTTTATTAAAAACTTAGATTTAATTCCGCCTTCAGTAGTCTTAGAAAACCAACAACAATCGTGACAACTATTCGCCTTAGCTAAACTAGAAGTTCATCTAGCACTAAGTAACGATAGAATCCCTGTGGATCGATAATCTTAAATATTACTTCGATAGGCTGTGCACTTGCAGTAAGATACCGCTAGACGCATAAGTAGACACGTCTTTAGCCCATCATTTAGCAAGATTGATTTGAGGTCTGGTTATCATCAGATTCGCGTTAAGCCAGATGATATTTCGAAGACAGCTTTCAGGACGAGGTATGGACACTATGAGTATACTGTGATGCCGTTTGGTGTATCTAATGCACCTGGTGTATTCATGGAGTATATGAATAGGATTTTTCATCCTTATTTAGATCAGTTTGTGGTAGTGTTCATTGACGATATCTTGATATATTCTAAGTCTGAGGAAGAGCATGCACAACATCTAAGAGTGGTATTGCAGGTTTTGAAGGAAAAGAAGCTTTATGCCAAGTTGTCCAAGTGTGAGTTTTGATTGAAGGAAGTGAGTTTCCTTGACCATGAGATTTCTAGGGGAGGAATTGTTGTTGATCCGTCGAAAGTTGATGATGTGTTGCAGTGGGAGACTCCAAAGTATGCTACTGATATTCGAAGTTTCCTTGGATTGGCTGGTTATTATCGCAGGTTTATAGAAGGCTTTTCTAAGTTGGCACTTCCATTGACTCAGTTGAATCGAAAGGGGCAAGCTTACGTGTGGTATGTGGCTTGTGAGAAGAGTTTTATAGGACTCAAGGAGAAGTTGACGAATGCTTCAGTGTTGATTTTGCCAAACCCGAGTGAGTCTTTTGTGGTGTATTGTGACGAGACATGGCAAAGTCATAATTAAATTTAATCGAAATAAAACGGGCATTACAACTCTCCCCTACTTAAAAGAATTTTGTCCTCGAAATTACTTCGATCAAACAACTTTGGATACGACTCTCGTATCCTAGTCTCCCAAATTACCTCCACCAAAGGAATCCCTTTACCTCGCAGTTTCTTCTCGTTCATCAACTTGAACTAGCAACAGCGGCAAGACAGTCTAACATGCTATTTTCCCGCGCTTCCGCTGTGCCACTCTAATACAGATCAACAAAACACATTGGGTGTTTCCGAGACCTTACGCTCGACCAACACCATTTACTATCGTAACTCTCAAAACGCGTCTTATCTTGGATCCTTTTGATCTTTTCAGTCGTCTCTTACACAATCTCAGGTCCAAGTACAACGCTCTCGCCGGACACACGTCAACACAAAGGAGTCCTACACCTCCTACCATACAAAGCCTCATAAGATGTCATTCCGATACCTAGAATGAAAACGGTTATTGCCAGTAAACTCAATCAGCGACAATTATCTACCCCCCTGATCCATCTTGATCTACACACCAACTCTCAACAAATCTTCTACATACTGGATAGTTCTCTCTGTCTGTCCATCCGTCCATGGATGCTAGAAAGAATCAACCTTCGACATGACATTCAAAGCGTCTGCAAAACTCTCCCAAAATCTCAATGAAGAACTCAGATTCCCATCTAACACAATATTCGACAACATCTCATACAACTTCACAACTTCATCGATACTCATCTCAGCTAGCTTCAGCATAGACTGATTCACCATCATTGGTAAGAAATGAGTTAATCTTGTTAATTTATTCATAACCACCCAAATCGAATCATATCCCTTCAAATTCTTTGGAAAACTCGTCACAAAATCCATGGAAATACTATCCCAGCCCACTCAGAAATATTCAACAGTTGCATCAGGCCCAATGGTCTCTGACGTTCAAACTTCGACTTTCAACAAGTCTAATCAGCGTATACAGCCTCAACCACTTCTCTCTCTATCTATGGCCACCAAAACAATTTTCTTAAATTCGGTCACATCCTTATAGCACTTGGATGAATACTCCATCTACCTCAAGGCACCTCTTCAAGAGTACTCTTACTCCACTCAACAACATCTGGAACATAAACTCCATCTCGACCTATCGTGGTACTACTTCCACAATTTCGAAAATCAACTCTTCGACTTTGATTCATCGACTTCAACTAATCTACCACCTCATCTCAAATTTCTGACCTTCTCGAATCTCCTCAAGAATACTACCAGTCGGTCTCAACATACCGAGCTCACTCTATAAGAAGTCTCTCCACAGACCAAACTCGTATCATAAAACTGTTCAATCAATTCTAACTCCTTTCTTCGAAACAAATACATACTCATACTCCCCTAACATATAGCCTTGAATTAGGACCATCAAACACGATTTCTACGACGTTTGATTCTAATCTGAATCTTAAACCTTCAAATATCCAAAATGCCAAAACTTATAAAATCAACCACATTCGATAAACCAAGCATACTCAATCACGGCCTAACATTACCCGACATAACTACGCAATCTATTCCGACTTTCACCCGTAAAAACATCGCTTCCTTACAAAATCTCAGATTAAATGATTTCAGCCTCCGACTCCGGCACAACTACAACAACAACCAACTCTAGAACACTGGTCAGATGATCCTTCTTACGTACTTCTAGTTGCCTTAAAGCATAACTAACTCGCTGAAGTTACCTTTAACATATCTCCAAATCATATCAACAAAGCATCTCCAAACACCACCACTAGTTCTGTCGGGTTCGACAACAATCAACACACGATTCGTTGACGACTCTCTCGAAAATTCCAATCAAAATACACATCTCTGCACCTTCTTACATCGACCGACTCATCCAAACAATTCTTAAGCACCTAGCTTACTCAACCCGTTCACTGCTCACGCCACCTAAGTTCGCAAGACACGTCTATCCCATCCAACACAATCCCTTCTGCTATTAACAAGAGGTTAAGGGTGATCATTTCCTCAATTTGTCAATAGGCAGCTGAAATTCATGATGGGGTATAAACCATCTTTACCAACTATAAGAGTGTTCAACTTTCCACTGAGCTACAACTCCACACTTGCAGTATTCCGGAGAAACACCAACTTTTCCCCCACTTGAATCATTCCCACTTCTGCAAACCAAGGTTGGACAACAAACGTGTACCGGCAGTGTTTTCACACACATGTCGCATACCAGGGATTAAACAACAACATTAGACAACTTGGCCGGACGGACCTACCTGCTCTGATACCAATTGTAACACCCCACTCTAAACTATCGCGGAAAAATAAGATAAACAACAGAAACAATTTAGAGTGCAGCAAATAAAGTTGCATGACGACCGTCATGGATGTCACGACCGTCACGGTCATGACGAGCGTCAGGGAGTAGTGACGACCGTCACGCTCCCAAATTCTGGGACGCATAAGAGGTGTTACATATTCAACTTAGCAGACAACATGCATCTTCAATACAATCATTTATTCACATACGTAGCACAGGTTCGGATGAACAGGCAACAATAATTTGTTTAACATTTTAATCATAAAACGACATGTTATAATATACTTCCAACCATTCACCATAACCAAACTCCATAAAATTCAGCAAGAAATCATTTTGCATAGATTCATTAAAACAACTAGTTTTCCATCAAAAATCAGCATTACTGATTCTCCGGCTTAGTGCGTACAACCAGCATTTAGTATTCGACAATAACAACCAATTTCACGAAGAATACTCAATAAAATTCAGCAACAAGAAAACAACTAAAACAAAACATTAAACGGTCACCCCCTAAGAGTGCTACGTATCAGAGCGACCGACGACGCCTTAAACGGAACGCTATACTCCATTCTGGATCTCCTGCAAATTACCACCAACGGAGGTAACATACAACATAAAGGGTGAGATATCAACAATATAACATAAGGCATGATAAAAGTCATGTCAGAATATTATCACAGCATTATAGTTCCAGCAACTCAACAACTCAACAATACAACTCAACAACACAACTCAACAATGCAACCCAACAACGCAACTCAACAATGCGACCCAACAACGCAACTCAACAATGCGACCCAACTGTGCATATACATGTGGTACCATTTTGGAGCCAACACTCCACAACCAATAATTTGCCACTAAGGGCCGCCAATACAGGCCATCACAGATTTTGCCACTAAGGGCCGCCAATACAGGCCATCACAGATTTTGCCACTAAGGGCCGCCAATACAGGCCAAATGATAGCTATGAGACGCAACTATTATGGACTACAACACAACAACAACAACAATGCAACAAGGCACCAAGCCTACAACCAATTATCCATAACAGAAACATCACCATTTCGCACACAACATGTACTCACCATTTCAACTTGTTCATGTGAGAGACAGATAACAACAAACACGCAACAAGGCATTAAGCCTACAACCAATTTGTTTATAACAGAGACATACCAATCATCATATAGCCACAACTTTCAACATAATCAAATGAGAATACTATATTAACATTTTCTCAACAAACGACATGGAAATTTCATAAGCATCAAGTATTAATCATTTCAATCTGTTCATGTAAGGGAACAATAACAGCATCATTATCCACAAATAACAACTCAAGACATCTCCGCAAAACGGAATTACAACTTATACATACTTAATTATCTACATGTTTACATTAATTATGGAACGATAATTCATATAGTATCACATAGACCAAAGACAAACAACATTGTTTCCGACACAGACAAATCTACGGAAACTACACCCATGATTCCATACCCTTCATGAAGTCTATCATACCCCTGGTTATAGAATTGAACCCCACCCTTACCTTGGAATTGAGGCTAATCCTATGCTTTCGGTTCTGATTTATCTCCATGGTGGTTCTTCTGTCACAGCTTGCAATTCCTCCGATGATCAATCTTCTCTCAGCCACTCTCTTTCTTCCTTTACGGTTTATCTTTCGTAACCATGAAAACTGAATTGAGAGTACGAGGAATACCAAAATACATCTCTATAACTTCTCAACATTATCGTGGCCACGTTCCAAATTCTGCTTAATTGGATTTTGTTAGTATGACGAGCGTAACGAGCGTCACGAGCGTGAAGGCCATGACGATCGTAATGGGTTCATGACATTCGTAACGACCGTGACGACCTTCACATGCCTGTGACGACCGTCACATCAGCAAAATCTCATTTTTCCTAGACAGAACATCTCTTTAGCTTTCCAACGCTTCGAACAGGGGCTAAAATCGACTTACGGATCAAGAGATATGAATTTTCAAAGTTTTCCTAACACGACTACGGGATTTTGCACTTTAGCCCGAGAATTCGACCGATTCAATTCCTTTCTTCGCGACAAACACATACTCAAATACGACTACGACACGATGAGACACGGCAAAGTCATAATTAAATTTAATCGAAATAAAATGAGCGTTACAGATTTTACTATATGATACATGAACCACGTTGAAGTGATTTTGGCTCCTTCTATTTTGATCCTGATCCTGCCTTTGATCTTGAATATGATGCCCTTGGGGGAAGATAGCCACTGAAGGTTGATCTGCTGATCTGGAAGTCAAAGGCTGAAGATGCCATCTTGAAGGAGGGCCATGTGTTGGCAAGTTAGAAGATTCCTGATGGAATGGCTCTTGAATCAGAGTAACATCATATGAACATAGAGACTATCTCCTTTTACTGCAAAAATCTGCATGGAGTGACCCTATTTTCTCAATAAATCTTGCAAATTTTCCAGGACCCAATTCATTTGGCTCTTCAAAAGATTGATCTCCCCCTTTAAAGCTTCTTGTCCTCTCACTAGCTCATCCACTATTTCTTGAGACATGGCTCTTTGTTCTGAAGGAGTGTCAGGAATCACCTTACTGGTCATGGACAAAGGATACAATGAGTTTCTGGTTTGGGAGAATGATATGTAATGCAGATGCAAATGATATGCAAATGCAAACAAATCAAAGCTCAGGATCACAGGTATCGCGTTCTCAGGTCAAGCAATGGCAGTAGATAAGTAACTGATATCTTCGATCTAAGAAAATCCCACAGGTAGGCTCTACGCAGGTAGGTGCCTAGAGTCATGGATCTTCTCAAAGATATCATTGCCACAACAAAGGCTCATCTGACCATAACCTCCTCGAAATCATCTCCTCTAGGTGAGGTTTTCGCTTCGCTCCACGAGAAAGGCTCCTCGTGAGTCTCTACTACACAATCATCGAGTCCAAGGTTTCTAAAGGTATCTCAGAGTCATAGATCGGGGTTGACAATATCATTGTCAGAATAAAGATACATTCAAGGGATCTCATCTGATTGAGGCTTTCGTGTCAACCCTCACGAGTTAACACTACCAACCACCATGGAATAAGGGTTAAAAGGTCCTTAGAGTTATCAATTCAGGCCTAAAAATATTATTTCCATGGCAAAGACTCACCAAGACAGTAACATTCCCAAGGGAATCAACTCTAAGCGGGGCTTTCGTATCCTCCCAACGAGAAAGGCTTCTCGAGGGACTCCACTACACAACCACCATTCTAAACCTAAGTTTTTCTTAGACTCGGGTATAAAGCCATCTCACGGAGTGCCCATAATCAGAGAAACCCGATAATCACAAAAATTGAAGATATGATATATAATAAAGATAAACAAGTAAATAAATAATTGATCAAACAAGCAAGCAAACAATGAGATAACAAACAAACGAACCTAGCGCTTACGAATCGAGTCAAGTTAGGCTTGATTCTCTCTTACATAAGGCAATGCAATAGTCCCCGGCAGAGTCGCCAGCTGTCGTACCACAAAAAAAGCACGATCCTTTGCGAAATGGTCGCGGAAAACAGAGTCGCCACCAAATTTTATTTATCCCAAGAAGGGATAGGAAAATATCGAGAAAAACCTTTAGGGAAAGAACATGGTCATCGCAACCAAGTTCTAGGTTCGGGAGTCGGTTACACGATGGGAAGGTATTAGCACCCCTCACGTCCGTTGTACTCAACGAGAACCTCTTGATTCAATTCGTGAGAAAATGTTAGGTCAAATTATTTGCTTTCTTCTAAGATGAATAAAGCGAAAAGGTAAGATAAAAGGATTTAGATTGCTAAGGGAAAAGAGGTTGGTTTTTATTAGGGTGCTCGCCAAGGATTGGGGCCCTTGTGCCTACATATTCCCTCGTACAACGGGAAAGTCAAAGCATTCATAGTTTGTGGAACTATGGTAGAAAAGAGAGGAGGTTGCTCACTAGGATCTCGCAATCTTATGCCTACGTATTCTCATTAACAAATAAGAAATCAGAGCGTCCGTAGTTTGGACTATGGATGTTGGTTTTATTTTATCGAAGGATACTTAGTTGCATTCGACAGAAAATATTGCTTTACGCAAATGGATGAGGAGAGGACGCTTGCATCACTTTGAATGGATTTCCAAATATCAACATTCATAGGAAACACACCACTTATCTCGACTCAAATAGGTTATGGATGAAGCAATATTTTGCGCATCTCAAGACACCATATCTTACGTTTATGAAAAGGTTTGACGGTTCGTACGGCAGCGAGAAGTTGAATTAATATGTTGATGCTTTGATTGGATGACGATTACTTGAAGCTTAAGAAAGGCTCCTCAGGCCCAAGTAATCAGGAGAGTGGGTCAAAGACTTGACTCTCTGTCTTTTTAATCTCGAAAAAAGGTTGTGTTTAGACATTGTTTTGAACGATGGAAAATAGTTAAAGCATTTTAAACGGATGAGAATTAATTGAAGCTTAAGAAAGGCTCCTCAGGCTCAAGTAATCGGGAGAGTGGGTAAAAGACTTGACTCTCTCTCTTTTCCATATCGAAAAGAGATTGTGTTTGAAAATTGTTTTAAACGATGGAAAATAGTTAAAGTATTTTAAACGGATGAGGATTACTTGAAGCTTAAGAAAGGCTCCTCGGGCCCAAGTAATCGGGAGAGTGGGTCAAAGACTTGACTCTCTCTCTTTTTCATCTTTAGTGATTGAGAAAATAGATATGATTATGATCGAGTAAAAATTTTAGAGAAGACAATTGTTCGAGCATAAGAAAGGCTCCTTGGGCCCAAACAATTGAGGAGAGAAATCGAAGACTCAATTTCAACTCCCTTTTGATCTTTTATTGAAATTGTTTTAAGTATAATTAAGTTAATTTATTTGACTTTGATAAAATGCTCAATATTGGTCGAGGTTTAAATTTGTGTACGGAAAAGTTAATGGTTTGAACCTTAGGGTTTCGACTCGAACCATCATACACGACAACGTACAAGTAAAGGAAAGCAATTGAATTTTAGTCATGTGCACTAGCAAAGTGGGCTAGTCTTCTAAATGACCCACTAGAGATAATTGATCGAAAAGATATCACAGTAAGAAAGCCCAGGAGTAAGCTTTGAATGTTGTGTATAGTGATTAAAAGGTTGATGGCGATGCTTAGAAAGCAGTCGACTTACATGGTGAAAAATGGCTCGACATTGGATCGAGAGTTTTTTCGAAAGAAAGGCTTAAAGCATCAGAGTGCGAGCAAAGAGCATACATCCAAATGGGAGCGGGGTACATGTAAGTTACACGGGATTGCAAGAAATAAAAGGTTGCATTGTCAGGTAGCCCAAGAGGAAGTTGTGTTTGTGCAATGTGTCTTAAACTAAGCCTTGAGCAAAAGTCGGACAAAACTCCTAGCTAGGGTTCCTGAAAAAGTCCAATGGTCCAACAGTCCACCAATTTAGGCTTTTGGCGTTTAGACATTTATTAAGTGTTTTCGAATAAATATGAATAAGAATGAAGAATATGAATATGGATAGGAACAATTATGAATAATATGACCAGATATATAACAATATAATCAAGATAATATCCACAATAATATGAATAAGATAATATAATCGAGATATAATGACTGAAATCAAATCAAGGGTATATTTGACTAAAAATAAAACAGTTGTATATTGACGGAAAGTAAAGTTAGTGGTTAGTCGATTTGTGAATTGAATCGGGACGAAATGTAACGCTAAACTGTTGTAGCTCGACTTATGATTGAAAGTCAAACTATAGGAGGTCTTGTAAATCGATATTCGTGCTAAAAACAAGATAGAGAAATGATATTGAGGATCATTCTCCAATTTAATCGTGTCGCACAGACCAAAAAGAGTGGGATCTCATCTTAATCACAAACTCGTGTTAATTAATCGAGGATAACCTCTCACGATCCCAAAGTATAGAAAAATGATCCAAATGATCATTTTTTACAGATTTGAAATAATGAAGGTTAACAACTTCGAAAACTAACGTTCGTGAATTGAAAGACTTCATAGATCAAAAATGAAATAAAGTCAAGATAGAGAAGAAAATGAGAAGCGAAAAAGTAGTTGGTCTTAGATTTATTACTATTTATCAATAATTTGACTAGTAATGATTTTTGGAGGTCTCATCATCGACCGAAAAAATGAAATAAAATCGATATAAAATAGAATAAGAATAAAACGGGAATAAAATCTAAACGAAATTACGATAGAACAAAAAAGAGTGTTGTAAAAAAAACAAGAAAGTCTAAAAAACTTTTAAATGAAAACATAAATCCAAGAGAATGTCAAAACAAAATAGGGGGTGAAGATCAAAATAGGGGTGTGAAGTGAAGAGGATCACTTGGGCTAAGCCCATCACCTCTCCAAGAATTAACGGAACAGCCAAAAAGAGGAAATTTTACCCCATACCCCCACAATTATACCCATATCCCTACACTAAATTTTTTTGGACCAAAATACCCTCGTATAAAAAGTTATAATTTTTTTGTTTGTTTACCGGAAGACTTTTTGGAAGTCTTTCGGTTCACATTTTTTTTGGTTTGTTTATCGGAAGACTTTTTGGAAGTTTTTCGGTTCATATTTTTTTTGGTTTGTTTATCGGAAGACTTTTTGGAAGTCTTCCGGTTCACATTTTTTTTGGTTTGTTTATCGGAAGACTTTTTGGAAGTCTTCCGGTTCACATTTTTTTTGGTTTGTTTACCGGAAGACTTTTTGGAAGTCTTCCAAAGTTTTCGGTTCTTCTTTTTTTTTTTTTTAATTTTGAATTTTTTTTAATATTCCAATTATAAATATATTTATTCTATTTACTCTATTTATTTTATTTACTCTATTTTAGTTAATTAATATATTTATTCTATTTACTCTATTTATTCTGTAATTTATTATATTTATTCTATTTATTTATTTAATAATAATTATTCCACTAATTTGATTTTTTATTAATTTACTATATTTATTTACTTAATAATAATTACTCCACTAATTTGGTATTGTTTTTTTTAATCAATAAAAATAAAAGATGTTAACTAATTTATATATTAATTGTGTTCTTTAAAGAAAGAAAATTAACAATTTAATAATATGTTTATATGAAAAATAAAAATAAATATCATATTTAAATTATAATTCTATCATTTCTTCTATAAAAAATTTTCACCAAAAAATTATAATATATAACATTTATAATTATTTAAACAATAATTATTAACTTTTAAAATATTAATAACTAATTAAATCATAAATAATAATATTTAAAACCTCCACCTCCACCTTTATGGTTGCTTAATTAAATAAAAAAACTTATAAAATAAAATAAAAAACACGATCAATATTTATGATTTAATTAGTTTTTAATATTTTAAAAGTTAATATTTTACCCCATAAAATATTTTACCCCTACAAATTTTAAAAGTAAATATTTTATGGTGAAAAATTTTAAAAGTATATTTTATCCCATAAAATATATTTTTAAAAGTTAATATTTTACCCCATAAAATATTGTTTAAATAATTATAAATGTTATATATTGTAATTTTTTGGTAAAAATTTTTGATAGAAGAAATGATAGGATTATAATTTAAATATAATATTTATTTTTATTTTTCATATAAACATATTATTAAATTGTTAATTTTCTCTCTTTAAATAACACAATCAATATATAAATTAGTTAACAACTTTTATTTTTATTGATTAAAAAAAATAATACCAAATTAGCGGAGTAATTATTATTAAGTAAATAAATATAGTAAATTAATAAAAAATCAAATTAGTAGAATAATTATTATTAAATAAATAAATAGAACAAATATAACAAATTACAGAATAAATATAGTAAATAGAATAAATATATTAATGAACTAAAATAGAGTATATAGAATAAATAGTTTAAATAGAATAAATATATTTGTAATTTGAATATTAAAAAAAATTAAAAATTAAAAATTAAAACAAAAACATGAACCGAAAGACTTCCAAAAAGTCTTCCGGTAAACAAACAAAAAAATGTGAAACGGAAGACTTTCAAAAAGTCTTCCGGTAAACAAACCAAAAAAAATGTGAACAGGAAGAATTCCAAAAAGTCTTCCGGTAAACAAACGAAAAAATAATAACTTTTTATACGAGAGTATTTTGGTCCAAAACATTTTAGTGTAGGGGTATGAGTATAATTGTAGGGGTATGGGGTAAAATTTCCCCAAAAAGAAGAAAAAATAAAAAAAGAAAATTGGTCCACAAGCCCAAACACCAGCGATGACCAAGTCAACCGTATGAAGAGAGGAAAAAACACAGTGGAAAACAAATCAAATGCAAAACACGAATAAAAAAAACAACATGCCTTCTACATATTCATTTCCTTGAAAGAGCCCAAAACATTACCCCAAAAGAAACAAAAACCTAGGTCAAAGCTAGTGAAAGCATCGCTCAGAGGAACAACTCTCCGACGGCGGCATTGACAACAAGATTACGATTCAAACGCACATCTCCATTTGGGATCTGCAAATACAATGTTTTTTCCGATCCATCCTCCTTGCAATTTTTTCTTCGAATTTGCCTTGTCCAGGTTTGTGGGTTTTCATGATGTTTTTGTTTGAAGCCATTTCTTCATCTCCTTCAATATTCTGGTTTTGTTCTTTGGTTTTGTTGAAGATTAGAGGTTACTTTCGATTAAAGAAGGTTATATGAAGGTAGTGAAGATTCTTTGATGGCGGTTTGTTAAGAGCTGAAAAAGGTTTAACGAAAAGGATTTGAGGGAGGTTCGGTAGTTGTTAAAGATGAGAAGGGATCTTGTGGTTTGGGCTTAGGTTGAGGAAGAAAGAGGTTTGGGAGGTTATTGGGTTAATGGTGTTGCGTTTCCTTCCTTCCGTATCGTTTTTGCGTTTACGTTTTTCTGAAAGTTGTTATGCGTCGCCAATTTTTTGGTTTTCTTTTTCTTGATAAAATTGACAGGTCCTCCTTTTTCAAGTGTAGGGGTGGCTTTTCTGTAGCAGCAAGTCGTGGTTTGTCATTTTTGAGAGTAGAATCGGAGTACTTGTTGTCGTAGCATGCTGCCTAGCTTTTCTTGTGCAAGGTTTTGTCGCAGGGAGGTGTACGGGTGTGCGAAGGCGTGGTAATTGTTGGGGAGTGTACCAGCTGCGGGTGGAGTAGTGTTGTTGTACCGTACGATTTTGTGGCTTCAGGTTTTCGTGTTATTGAAGTGGCTTGTACGAATCATTTTGTCATTTGCAAAGGCAATGTATAGCAAGTTGGTGGTACGGTTTGTGGTGAAAGGTGTGTTTAGTGGTAGCAGTATTAGGTTGTTGTGGTAACTTTAGTAGCAGCATTGTGCGAAGATTGGAATGGTGTAGCAATACAATGCCACAACTGATATATAGTGGCTTGTCAATTCCTTTCATTTGTTTATTATATTTTTTGTAATAATAAGTGGTAATAGATTTGGAAAACTTGGACTTTGAAATATTTTTTTTGAATGGGCCTTAAGAATTTCTGTGAGGATATTTAGACATGGATCTTTGGAAAAAGATTATGAATTGTAGTTATAAAACTTGAAATATGACAGTTTGAAACTTGGTATGAATTGGAAAATTGATATTGAAATTAAACTTGAAGAGAAATTTTGTTATGAATTTTGAAACTTAGAATTTGAAATACTTGATTTGAACTTTGAATTGGAATTGGAGATTGAATGGTCTTGAATATGAAACTTGAAATGAAATTAAAACTTGAATGTTTTTGAAAATATGAAATTTAAAGTGGAAACGAATTTTAATTGAAACTTGGTCATGAAATGCACTTGGATCTTGAATGAAATGAAATGAGATTGAATAGAATTCATAATTTTGGAGATGAATTTGAACTTTGAATGATTTAGAAATTGGAATGAAAGAAAAAAAAATGGACTTACTAACTTGGAAAGAATTTGAATGACATTAAATTTAAACTGAGGATTTGAATTTAGAATTGAATTTGTAACATGGATGTGTATTTGAAAAAGGCATGAAATTTGAAAACCTTGAATCGATACCATAAGAAAATAAACCCTACATCCTAATTCCATCTTGCAATGATCTTGAGTTAGACAAAAAGCTCGAATCTTCCTTTGAAAAGAAAGCCTGAACCACATAATCAATACTTGAAGTAACTGACTAAATGTCTTGACTTTAAATGGCTCTTACAGCTTGACTTCATCAAATAACTCGAACCTTCACACAAAACTCTAATATGGACCTTCACACATAAATGCTTGAATTAAATCCATACATGTTCTCAAAGTAGCCACCGACACAGATGACTCGAGACATGAACTGTGCTGCCACTTTACCAAAAACCTAATTGAGATTCAACTAGCCCAGATGATTATCCACTTCACAACAAACTGCCCTTGCCACGACCCGATAACTTGATACAAAACAACCGTTTAATCAAGACTAATTCATGTTCCTCTCGAATTTCAAATCACACCGCATACACACTTGGCCTGAAAGGGTATTGTACATATATTGAACCTGCTAACCTTGAATGAAACTCAACTGAACGACACTTGCTCATCTTAAACACAAAGGTTGAGAAACCCTAATCTTTGCCTGGAGTGCACACTGATGCAACAATGACTTACTGAGGGTCAAAACCCTGATTTAGAATCTTTTCCACACCCTGATAACCTGGTACTGAAGCAAAACATTTGTTTGACCAAGATTAGGTCAAACATCCGTTGAATATCAACCAAGACTGCACACGGACTTGACTTGATAACTTTGCCTAATTCCTGATTTAATCTTGCAAGACCTGAGCTTAACAAAGAGCAGAAAGACACGCATTTTCGTAAGCATAATGGTTAGATGACCTGAATGATGGATATGATGCACAAATGATGAAAATGCTATGATATGTGGCCTAATGATTCAGGGTCAAAATTAGGGTGTAAGAAGAAGAAATATACACAATGGTGAAGAAAGTATGAGAAGTGAGACATCATATGAGTATGGTGTGTTTGAAGAAAAAAAGGGTTTGCAGAGAAGAATGAAAGATGAATAAGGAAGAGAAAAAAAGGGTTTGCAAAGAAATGAAGTTTGCAGAGAAGATTAGAAGATGGAGAAAAAGAAAGTGAAAAATGAAAAAAATAAAATAAAATAATTTGCATAGAAATGAGTTTGCAGAGAAGATAGAGGAAAAGAAGTCAAAAAGTGGAAGGAGGAGAAGAATGTATGGTGCTGATAGGTTGGTGTGGGTAAGTGAAAAGGTAAGGAAGGTTGTGTTGAAAAAAGCGAAATTTGAAACCAGCAAGTTGAATAGACAAAAGAATTGTTAAAAACAATACACATATGTGTACAATTGGAACCATAAAAAATGGGGGCAATTTGGTACATTCATTCTCAACCAAAGGTTAAAACAAAACCAGATTCTAACTTAGTTGGAAAAAGTAAATTTTGGACATTAAAAGTCCCTCAATTGGACGCGTGTCAGGAGAAGGAGTGAAGAAAAATGTGGACTTTCCAAAGGCATTACTTTTCTTATATTATAGATGCATGTGGCATAAATATTAACAGAGGGATTAATATGGCCTGGTTAAATTTTGTAAGAGATTAAATATGATCTTTTTTTCTTCTCGGGGATTAATTTGAGTTTTGTAGTTTTTGTGAGTGACCAAAATGGGTCTTCACTCTACAATTTAAATAAGGCATTTGAAGGAAATTTCATTGATTAACTGAATCAATCTAACATTACAGTTACAAACAAATTTAATTGCAAGAGAGATAATTTGGATGACTTAATCACTACCAGATCTACACTTTACACAACAAATCAATGTGAACGAAATAAACCTAAAACATGTGATTTTTAAGAAAAACGGTAAAAAAACTAATCATGCAATTCTATTTGAAAATTAAAATGAGGTATGGAAAGAAAAAATCGTACCATAATTTATATTGGTTCAACACATTTTTCCTCGTTTTACACCTAATCTAGTCTCCAATGGCAAGCCATTAAAAATTCGTAGTCTTCCATTATTTTGACAATTATGTAGCATGCATTTTATACAAACAAAGAATCAGATGCTGAAATTAAAGACGAAATAACATCTTCACTCTAAATCTTTTGTTATTTTGTTGTACACAACCCACTTCAATTAAATTTCCAAGACCTTCACTCAGTATTAATCATAACTCAAATCCAAGATATGTTATAAGCATTCATTCTGTAGTGATCTTTAATTGACCTTACAGGTCCCTTATCTGAGCTCTTGATTCAATCTGACGGGACATAAACTCCAACTCTTTTATACAGCTACCTCCCCTTGGCACTATCGAACTCTATGATGGAGAAGAAATCATTTTTCTTGGGCAAAATACCTATTTTGGTCTCTTAATTATACCTTTGGATTCAGGTTGGTCCCTTAATTATTTTTTGTGTCAGATTGGTCCCTTAACTCTTTAAAACGTGTCATGTTGGTTCTTTTTGTCTAATTAGCGACAAATTTAGAGATCGAATTTTGAATTTTTTGGTCGCTAATTAGACGAAAAGGACTAACATGATACGCTTTAAAGAGTTAAGGGGTCAATCTGACACAAAAAATAATTAAGGGACCAATTTGAACCTAAGGGTATAGTTAAGGGACCAAAAAGGGTATTTTGCCTTTTCCTTTGCTTCTACTAGACTTTCAATTTTTAGCAACACCACACAATCCTAATCTTGACATGTACTTCAAGAACTTCACAAACATCAATGATAAAAGACCTTCCTTTATGATAGATCTCACTCTCTTGAAGAAATGAGAAATAATCCATTTATTATATCATGCTAGAGGTGTTGGACAAGTGACTCCAAACACAAGAGGGAGTGAATTGTATAGGTTTGAAAAACAATGTCAAATTAAAAAATATTGATAAAATAAATTGTTTGAAACAATTTTGTAAATCAAGCAAAGAGTAGGCAGAGGAATAAGTAAAGAAGACGAGATTATAGTAAAGAAAAGATTTATGTACAACGGAAATAAATAGCGAAAATATAAAGAGCTAAGGGTTGAAATAATTGAACCAGAGATTTATAGAGGTTTGACCTAACCATTTGACTTACTCCTTTCTCCAAGAATTTCTTCTTAAGAGTTTCCACTATAGATGTGAGTTTTTCACATGTTATGCCGAAAAACCTTCTAACAATCAAACTGTAGTCTTACATTGGCTATCCTTCAAACCAAACACAAGATTTTACACCAAACTACTCTTGGAACTAAGTGAGAGATTTTACATCAGGCTAAGCTCACGAACCAAACAAAGATTTTTACGGACAATTTCACGTACCAAATGAGAGTTATTACACCGAGCGAAACTCATGAACCAAACATATATTTTGGCAAACATTCTCATGAACCAAATGAGAACTTTACATTTGACGAATCTCACAAACCAATCACAGATTGTCGGACAATCTCACGAACTAAACAAGAGTTTTTATTGTCTAAGCTTACAAATTAAACAATTTCTCACAAGAGATTTTACATAAGAGATGAATTCCTCTTGGATAAATTATAAAAATACCTCAAACACCAGAACACAAGAAATATCTCGCTGATATTTTCCACTCTCAAATCACTAAGGTAATTCAGTTAAAATGAATGAAATGAGAAAGGAAAGAGTAAATAGTGAATAAAACATGTTTTCTACTGTGTTTTGAAATTGAGGAGAAATCCTTTATTTATAGGTTAAAAAAATTGGCTCGAAAAGGAAAATAATTCATGGGCCTATAAATGCCATAATCTATTACATCATCGGATTAATCGATTAAGAGTTTCAAAAAGACGACAACCCTAATTCCAAATAATGAAAACTTACAATGACTTGTGCCTTAATCCATTAAGAGTGTTTTTAATCGGTTAAAAAGTTTTATACCTTGCTCTAATCAAATAGCTAAGGACTTTAATAGATTTGACAATGTATACAAGCTTCTTAAATGTCTATGAACATCTTCGATGAATCCCATAAGTACCTTGATGATTCCTTTAAGATTTTTAAGGTGTTTTAGCAAATTTATAAAGGTTAAAATATTTTTAGATGAACATGTTCATTCCCTTAGTAATTTGATAATTACTCTAATACCTTTACAAGATACTAATCACTCGGACACAAATCAGGCAAACTTTCACACTTCCTCTCTTTCACTATCTTTGAAGCTTCAATATCTCTTTCTTGATTCATTATTGATTTAACACTTTATTTGTGACTTAACCTTTTTCTTTATGATGAGGCTTGATTAGACTTCTTGATAGACACCATCATCATAAATTGATTGACCAGAGACTATAAGGGATTCCACTAAACGTTGCTTGACATTAGATGTTGTCTTTAAAAGATTGACTTTGACATCTTGATTTCACAAACATAACAACTTGATCATATTAATCATAACTTTAGATGAAAACTTTATATCATAGTGTTGTTGTTATAAAAACCATCGAGACCATGTAAAACATTGCATCTATAGAAGAACAAAGAAAGGAGATAGAGCTCACTAGAGCAACATACTACAGTAACCCTGAGGTATCAACAGAGAAAGAAAGACAACACTCTCCTTTATTTGAATAGGTTGGTGTAATGTGAGAATAAAGAGGAAAATAGATGGTAAAACAGTAAACAAGTTCTCAAAATATAGATAAAAGTTAATTTGGTTTAAGTGGCCTATTAATATATTGAGATAAATGGAATTAGCATTACATCTGGAATTTAATCTTAAAGTCATAGTTAATACATTTTGACCCTGTAAACACAAAGGAAAACATATTCTTCATTCAACCCACAAGAAAAATAGTTTGAATTGAAAAATTGGTGTTTGTTTCCTTCAGGGTGTCTTGCTCTCCAATTTCATGGCAAAACATACTCTATCAAATAGTGCTAATAAATACACTTGTTCTCTCTCTCACATCACATGAATCATTCATCAATGAATCCTACTACTAACAAACCTTCAGCTCCGAATCAATCGCTTCAGCAGCGTAGACATACTAGACAGAGGATGTTGTGTTATCCTAACGATCAAGAAGCTGAAACCTTTCATTCAACGGTGGCTGTTACTATTTCGTTACCGGCTTCTCCTCGTCGTTCTAGTTCTTACCGTTGGTCTTCTTCTCCGGTTGTTTCTCAACCGCTTCCGTTACCTTTACCGGAATCGCCGTTGACCCGACGACCTGATCATCATGCTACGTTACCCTTTTCAAGGTCAAATTCTTCCAGCAATTTTGACACATTGGCTGGAAATGCAAAGATTGATTTGAGAGTGAATATTCCTCCGATTAGTAGCTTGGTGGAAAGTGAGTTCTTTTTCCAATTTTTTTCAACAATCTCACGAATTATGTAGGAGATATTTATTTTTACCTTTCTCGTGTTATTTTCTACAGCCAACAACAGCTCTAGTAAAGATACTAGAAAACACTCTCATGACAATGACTGTGAAGGTGTTACCAACGGGAAGTTGCAATTTGCTGCTAGAAGTACCCCAACAAGCATATTCTCCAGTCCTGTTACTAGTTCCGGCAGATTAAGCAGCGGAAATTTATCCGATCCTGCCATCAATTTTCCTCAAGATTTTAACGACATTTGGAGACCTCCCGCGAAAAATGCTCATAGTTCGCGTAGCTTGGGGAACCACAGTCCTAAATACCATAACGCTGCAGATGCACACCCATTGCCCCTTCCACCTCCACCAAGAGCTTCACCACAGCCACAGCAATCATCCGCGCAACATGACTCAACAGAAATTTCTCATTCAATGAAGAGTCAGTGGCAGAAAGGAAAACTAATTGGACGAGGATCGTTTGGAAGTGTTTATCATGCAACAAACCTGTATGCACACATTTTTCTGTTCGTTGAGTCTAATCTAATTTAAAGTTTCCCCTTTCTGCAGTTACTAATGTGCATTCCTGTTTTTCTAACAGAGAGACTGGAGCCTCATGTGCCTTGAAAGAGGTAGATCTGTTTTCTGGTGATCTGTCTTCTGGTGATCCTAAATCGGCTATCTATATAAAGCAACTCGGCCAGGAAATCAGGACTCTTGGTCAGCTACACCACCCCAACGTCATGCAATATTATGGCAGTGAATTAGTGAGTTGTTTTGTCCCCTTCCTTCCCAAGTATGCTTGAACAGAAATCATTATGACTGAATCATCTTTGTTTTCAGGTTTCTGATCGATTGCTCATATATATGGAATATGTCAATCCTGGATCACTTCAGAAGTTTATGCAAGAAAATAATGGGGCTTTGACAGAATCCGTGGTTCGCAATTTTACTAGGCATATTCTCTCTGGATTGTCGTACTTACATAGCACCGAGACTATCCACATGTAACAACTATGTCTGCTGATAGAACATTTGTTTAGTCTGATTTTTCAGTAATAAAGTCTGATTGCCATTTCTTTATATGGTTCTTTAGGGACATTAAAGTTGCAAACTTGCTAGTTGATCCATCAGGCATTGTCAAGCTTGCGAATTTTGGGGTGTCCAAAACTGTGAGTTTCAATTTCTGTTTTTCTATTCACATTTTAATTATATATGAACATATACAAATTTTCTTCTAGTCATTCAATTTACAAATGTTATTTTTTTTGCCATAGCTGTAATAATTAGATTATCATTGAATCCAGAGATTTTTTGTTTTGTTTTCTTGACTTTTCTGGTCATCTTATTATTTGACCATTGTGCTCCTTTTAGCTGACAGAGAAATCATATGAACTATTGCCGAAAAGCAGTCCCTACTGGATGGCACCAGAGGTATTTTGTTACCCTTATTACGTCGAGTGTTAGATGACATGTCCCATTTTAACATTAACTTGTTTTACTGAAGCTCATGACGGCTGCCTTGATGAAAAAAACCAATTCCGAGGTCACCGCGGCTGTTGATATATGGAGCTTAGGATGCACCATCATTGAAATGCTGACAGGAAAATCCCCATGGAGCGAGCTTTCAGGGGTGAGCATCTTTGCTATGCTTGTTAACCTATTGTAGTCCTGGATTGCAAATACCAGTTCATCTTTAACGGCTTGTTTGTATTCTGTCTATTAGCACCAACTCGTGTTCAAGGTACTGAACAGATCCCCGGACATACCCGAGACATTATCGCCAGAAGGGCAGGATTTCCTTGAGCAGTGTTTCAGAAGGAATCCTGCAGATCGACCATCCGCAGCTGTGCTTCTAACACATGCCTTTGTACAAAATTTGCATGAACAAGATGTTACAGTTCATTCACTAGGCACCCTGCCCAAAGTAAGTGCTAGTTATATTTAAACTCATTGATCATGGACTATTGGCAATCATTTTGAATATATTAATAATCAGACGATGAAACGTTGTCTAATGGTTTCTTTTTGTAGGATGAATCGCGTAAGCATGTCTCAAAAATTGGCCGTGGTGTAGCTCCAGCTTTCTTTCGTGCACGAATTTTTCGCAAAATTCAAAATTTATTTGGGGTAAGGTTTTGGTCATTTGCTGTTAGTACTTCACCTGTGATATCTGGGTACTGAATGGACATCATTCTTAGTTTTTCTGTTTATTACAATGACACTTCCAACTCACGATACTCCTAGTCTTGTCACCTTCTATATTTCACACAAGACCTTCTACAATCCTCTTCATTAGTTGTACATTATAAAATCAAGATACAATCTTCTTCATTAGTTGTACATTATAAAATCAAGAAACTATTATATTATATTGACTAATATTGTGTGTATTATGTTGATGTAGGGAAGTGGAATAAGGAGCAAACAAGCACTTGATAGGACCACTTCCATGTTTTGAAGTACCTTTTCTACCACTACCATAAATAGGAACTTCATGGCTCAATCCACAAAGAAATTTATGCCAACACCAAAAATGTGTCATCCAGCACCAAATTGATCGGTTGTGCGTCCTCAACTCCAGATCAAATTCATGATGTTTTGAATGTTAATGACATGCTATGCTTTTTGAATATTTTTTTGATGTAAAGGTCATATCATACCTTTAGGATACAGATGTTCTCAAAATTTTGAGTGTTATGTTAAATGTATATGGCATGTTTAAGCCTTTAGCTTATGAGTTATTATCATTATATTTGAGATATGTTTTGTTGAATGCAATTTTCTTGATATTTTGGATGTTATGTTAAATGTTATTTTAAATATTATGTTGGATAAATAATGTAATTTAAATGTTATTTTAAATGATATTTTAGATATTTTGGTCATTGTTCTTAATCTTCTTTCTTAAATCCATAAAATTTAATATTTTAAAATTTTATTGATTGCATTTTATTTTTTCCAGTACAAATCCATTTATCATAATGGTACATTTGTCCCTCAATTTAACACCACTGATAATTCCTCTTGTAAAATCAGCATGAGCCCTAATAGATTTGGAATTAGAACTTGCCCTATCAAATTCAATTTCTCATGCTTACACATAAAAAAATTCATCTTATAATATTCTCATTTTCAAAGATGTAAAACAGAGAACAAAACTATGTAAAGGAAAGTACAACTAAAATACATTAACAAAGATGTAACCCTGAAGAAAACAACATTTTATGTTTACTTGATCCTAGAAAAAATAGTAAGTAATATATTAAAGTAAATACACTCATAAACCAAATCTCATAGAGAATGCATCTTGCTGGTAGTAATTGAAAAACTACAAACTTTTGGTAATATACACGCACTTCTAACTAACAGATTAAATCCTCTGAAATTGAAAAATACACTGCTACTTTAGCTGCAACTTATCATTAGGATACTTGAAATTAGCATTGAAGTCAGAACTAAGATGATCAAATTCACATTAAAATTATTTATTATTCCCTTAGTTCAACAATAAGTGGTTCATTTGAAATAAATTAGTGTTCTAAAATAAATGATCCATTTTAATTTTTAATGTATCTTTTTCAATTTTACCTTTTAATTAATATTTACTTTCATCATTCCCAATACATGATAAGGGTACTTTAGTAAAAATATCATTTTCTCTCATTAATTTATTCATTTTTTTTAATCGGTGTGAAAAAGTCAACTGGATCACTCATTATAAAACTGAGGGAATATGTGATAAAACAAGTAAATAATAAAAGTCGCAAGTACCTCGTGAATGAATATCTCTTACATTCCAATATGTGTTGCTTGAAATGGCAGTGTTAATAGATGAACTCTTGTTAAAACCACAATCAATGTTGGAATTAACTCAAAAATTTTGAAAATTCTGAATCAATCTTAATAAACAAGGTTTAATCAATCGATCAAAATTCTTTGTTCTTCATACTTTACTCAAGTGAAACAATTACATTTTGATTGCAAGAATGATTTTGCGCAACAATTGTTAATGGAAGAAAAAGAAAGTTTGAATAAGAAATAAGATTAGGGTTTGGCAAAAATTGAAGAAGAAGATAATTTATGTAGAGTAACTCTTTACTCACAAACTGTGGAAATCTTATTCACTTTGCAACTATAAAATTTTGTGAATTCAAGTTATTACAAGAATAGAGATTACTCCCTTTACTTATAATTGAGTTAATTTGCTCCCTAAGCTAAAGCTCAAAAATTACAAAAGCTCAAAATTTATATTTTTGTCTAAGTAAAAATCATGTGTCAAGCAACCTGCTCTGACACTTCGTCATCTAACACAACTCAACACACACTACAAGTTTCGACACATCCTTGTTTCTGTCGAGCACTACATGCTTCGACACAAGAAATTACATTCTTAACACATCACCTAATTCATTGTTTCTAAACTCTCTATATTCATCATAGACCTTATCTTCTTGAACACTTCGACTTGCACTTTTTTTGTCATTATATTTGCAATCTGCTTCTCAGTTCTGCAGTGTTCCAAGTTCATATTCCCTTCTGCTACCTGTTCACGAAGATAGTGGAACCACATTTCGATGTGCTTGCTTCGTCCATGTGCTATCAAAATTTTCACCAGATTGATAGCTGACATGCTGTCGATCTTCATGGTAATTGCTTCATGACTTGTTAATGTAATCTCTTCGACTAGGTTCACCATCCACGTTGTTTGACATGCACATAGAGAAGCAATTATGTACTCTGCTTCACACGACGACAATGTCACTACTTGTTCCTTTCTTGAACTCCAAGCAACTGGTGCACCACCTAGCATAAACACATAACCAGTTGTGGATTTTCTATCCTTAGCATCACTGCACCAACATAAGTCGGTGTATCCCACTAACTTGCATTCTTTTCCTTCATCAGTTGCAGGGAACAAAATGCCATGGTCGAGAGTTCCTTTCAGATATCTTAGTATCCTCTTTGTTGCGGCTACGTGTGATACATTTGGCTTCTGCATGAATCTACTCGTCATACCCACATTGTATGCTAGATCGGGCTTTGTATGACAAATGTATCTTAATAACCTAATAAGTCTTCTGTACTGGTTGGGCCGACATCATCTTCATTTGGTTCTTTCGGTAGTTGCAATTTGGGCTCAGCTAGAGTCGAAGTTGGGTTGCAATCTTGCATCTCAAATATCTTGAGTATTTTGCCTGCATATATTCTTTGGTGCATCTTCAAACCTCTTCCAATTTGTAGAATTAGATGCCAATGAAATATGAGAGATTTCCCAAGTTTGACATTTCAAACTCCTCACTTAGGTCATGTTTGAAGTCTTCGGTATCCTTCTTGCAAATTCCTGTTATCAATAGGTCATCGACATAGAGACATAGTATAATCAATTCAATATTGCTTCACCTTACATATACTTCATGCTCAGTTGTCACTTCACAAATTTCTTCTCCCTTAGAAAGTTATTTATCTTCTTATTCCAAGCTCTTGGAGCTTGCTTAAGTCCATACAGGACTTTATGTAGCCTGTACACCTTTCTTTCTTCTCACTGTTTCACAAACTCAGCTAGTTATGCAACATAAACTTCTTGCAACATAAACTTCTTGCAAAAACCTGTTATTAATAGGTCATCGACATAGAGACATAGTATAAGCAATTCAATATTGCTTCTCCTTACATATACTCCATGCTCAGTTGTCACTTCACAAATTTCTTCTCCCTTAGAAAGTTATTTATCTTCTTATTCCAAGCTCTTGGAGCTTGCTTAAGTCCATACAGGGCTTTATGTAGCCTGTACACCTTTCTTTCTTCGCATTGTTTCACAAACCCAGCTAGTTATGCAACATAAACTTCTTCATCTAAGGGGCCATTAAAGAATACATATTTCACATTCATCTGACATATGTGCCAATTGTTCATATTTGTTACACCAACAACTAACATGATTGTTTCGATCCTAGCAACAGGTGCAAAAACTTTATCGAAGTCGATTCCTTCTTTCTGAAGAAATCCTTTCGCCACAAGTCTCGCCTTGTGTCGAGTTACTTCACCTTTAGGATTCAAATTCATCTTGTATATCCACTTCACATCAATCGCCTTCTTGCCTTTAGGTAATTCACCAAGTGACCAAGTGTTGTTGACTTCGATGAACTCTAGTTCCTCATTCATTGCTTTCTTCAACTTCAAATATTTCAATGCCTCAGCTTCATTGAGTGGTTTGACATCTGCGTAGAAAGCATAGTGTATCATCTCACCTTCTTCATTGACCACATCATCTGATGTAATCGCATATTCTTGCAACCTTACATGCATGTATCTTGTTCGTTGAGGTCTGCTTGGGCCTACTTCACCTCTGACTTCTTCTTGTTGAACTTGTCTTTCGATTTCACCAACTGGTTCTTCACATAAGATTCTCACTGAATCCTTCTTAACATTATCAGTCCAATCTCATTCCTTAAGCTCATCTATAATCACGTCCCTACTGATCACTACTTGCTTGTTCACTAGGTCGAACAACTTGTATCCTTCAGTTGAATGATATTCTATTAGGATCATTTGACTCGACTTGTCATCAACTTTTCTTCTCAACTGATCTGGCACATGCCTATGTGCTATAGATCTAAACACCTTCAAATGAATTAGGCTAGGCTTGACACCAGACCAATATTCTTCTAGTGTGATTCCTTCTAGCCATTTCGCAGACATCTATTCAAGACGTATGTTGCAATCGACACAACTTCTGCCCATAATTATTTGGTTAGATGCTTGCCTTTCAACATATTTCTCACCATATTCATGATGGTTCTATTCTTTCTTTCTGCAGTTCTATTCTGCTGTTGAGTGTATGGTGGCACCGCCTAATTCACAATCCATTATTTCTCACTTAATGCATTGAAATCTTTCAACACATACTCCCCACCACCATCGGTCCTCATAATCTTTAGCTTTCGACCATAGATTTAAACTTGGCAAATACCTCGATCACTCCATTTTTCTTCTTGATCAGGTAAGTTCACAATTTTCTACTAAAATCATCTATGAAAGTGACAACGTATATTCTAACTTCAATCTAATCCACCTGGATAGGACCACATACATCAGAGTATATGATTTCAAGAATTACCTTCGACTTGCTTCTTGCATTCTTGTTGAAGTTGTTCTTGTGCTGCTTTGCCTGCACACATTCTTCACATACTTTGTTTGGGATGTCGATTTCTGGTAATCCTTAAACCATATTTCTTCTCTTTAAATCTCTGATGTCTTTGAAATTAAGATGGCCAAGTCTATAATGTCATATTCATTCATCTCTACTAGTTGCAGTTGCAAGGCACTTATGCTCCATCACATTAAGAGCCTTCAAGATTAAACTTCCTCCTGAGTCGAGAACTCTCATCATCTTGTCTTTGATCGATACCTTGTAGTTCTTTTTTACCAGTTGCCCTATGCTGAGCAAATTACTCTTCATCCCTGGTATGTACAATACATTAGAAATTACTGACCTCTTGCCATCTTTCCTCATAATCAGAACATTGCCAATACCTTCAGCTGCTAGAGTATTGTCATTCACAAATTTCACCATGTTCTTCATTGAGGGCTTTATGTTGACAAACCAATCTTTCCTACCAGTCATGTGTAATGAGCATCCTGAGTCTAAGTACCATTGATCCTAGAATCTTTCTTCATCTCTTGTTGTGACCGTCAACAACATGTTTTCTTCTTCATGTTTCGCCAGTTTTCCATCAGTTTCTTGCTTCTTCTTCTTTTATGGACAATCACTAGAATAATGACCATACTTCTGACAATTGTAACACTGAATGTGACTTTTGTCAAGTTTTCGACCGCCATCTCTTCCTCTACTTGCAGCACCACCTCTTTTGTTGCCTTGGTTCTAGGGTTTTCTCTGATTTGACTAGTCAAATTATTGTAGCCTCCTCTGCCTTTGTTACAATTATAATTTCATTTTCCTTTATTTTCTTTTGTTGATTGCATCTGCAAAGCCATATCACTCTTTGACTTGCCTGCAGCTCTTTCAGCCATTCTTTGTTCATGAGATTCAAGCGTCTCTTGAAGCTCTTCCTTTATCAATGTTGACAAGTCTTTCAACTATTCTATGGCTACTATCACATGGTCGATTTTTGGATCCAATGACCTCAAGATCTTTGCAACAACTGATCTTGATGTCAACTTTTCTCCACATACTTTGATTTAATTCACCAATTTAGTAACCTTAGTGGAGAAATCATTCATGCTTTCACTTTCTTCCATCTGAAGCAATTGATACGTCCTTTTGTGATTTTGTAACCTCACCTCTTTCACCTCTTCTGCGCCTCTAAACTATTTCTCCAAGATTTCACATGCTTCTTTTGCTGATTCTACATCACTGACCTTTTCGAAGTTGTCTGGATCAACACATTGATGAATTATAAACAGAGATTTATAATCTTTCTTCTTTAATTCTTTGTATGTAGCCTTTTCTTGATTCGACGTGTTTTCTGCAAGCGGTGTTACTCCTTCCTTTATAAGATCCCAAAGATCTTGATAACAGAAAACCACCTTCATCTTCTTGCACCAATTCTCATGATTATTGCTCTTGATAATCAGAAGACTTGTCGGAAAATGCCCGTTTGGATGATTCATCTCCAAGGTGATTTTCTTCCCATGAATCGCTCAGCCAATGCTCTAGATACCTAATGTTTGAGTTAACCCAAAAACTTTAAGAATTTTGAATTAATCTTGATGAACAAGATCTAATCAACCGATTGAAATCTCTTGTTCTTCACTCTTCACTCAAGTGAAACAAAAACACCTTGATTGCAAGAATGATTTTGCGTAGCAATTGTTAATGGAAGAAGAAAGAAAGATTGAATAAGAAAGAAGATTATGGTTTGACAAAAATTGGGGAAAAAGAAGATGATTTCTGCAGAGTAACTATCTGCCCATAAACTGTGAAAATCTTATTCACTTTGCAACTGCAAAATTATGTGAATTCAAGTTATTACAAGAATAGGGGTTACTCCATATATTTATAATTGAGCTAACTTGCTCCCTAATTTAAAACTCAAAAATTACAAAAGCCCAAAATTTCTATTTTGGTCTAAGTCGAAATCCTGTGTCAAGCAACCTGCTTCGACACTTCGACATCTAACATAACTAGATACACACTACAAGTTTCGACACATCCTTGTTTCTGTCGAGCACTACCTGCTTCGACACAAAGAATTACATTCTCAACAACCATTTCATTCAAATTAAAATCACATGCAAACTAGTAAGAAATACATGCCAACCTATTCATGTCCACATATATCAACATTTTCATGACTCTGAGTTTATTTTGTGTATTATAACAATAATAAAAAATAATAGTAATAATTATTATTATTGTACAACCACTTAAAACTCATTGTGTGAGGTATTATGACTCTAGATTTGATATGGTGTTGAGTTTAATGAAGATGATGAAGAATATTTCAAAATCCAAAAAATCAATTTTAGTGACTTTTTTTGTCGGTCAATGTTACATATCATTTGCCACATGTGCAAAAATTAATGTTACATATCATTTGAATGAAAATGATTAATGTGATACATTTAAAAAAATTCATGAACTAAACTATATTTATAAAAATTAAAGGACCAAACTAAACCTCGAGTCAAAGATACATAATAAAAGGTCTATTTAACCTATTATTAAATTAGTCTCTATCGCTATCAAAAATTTATCAAATAAGTTCATAAGTACATTTAATAATTTAGTCACTATATTTGACCACTTACTCTTAAATTAATCCTTAACTTTATTTAAAATATATCAAATAAGTTCATAAACCTATGAGAAACTTCATAAGTACATTTTATTAGAACAAGATTTGGTTATGCTCATTATCTCTAAGTTGTGATAATAACAAAGTAGTATTTGTGTGAGAATAATTTTTGTACTCTAACGTTTGTTTTTCTGAAGGATTAACAAATAGGTTATGACTCTGATAGGGACCACATATAATGAAAATCTGGTTTAAACAAAAGTCGCTTCTGCGCCAAAGAAGCAAGTATGCTTCTGATCTACTCACATTCAGAAAGATTCTAAGAAGACAATATGTTGCTGCTGCAATATTCTCTTGGATTCTGCCTCTGAGTGTGACTCTGAGGTTTTACTTCTGAAGTCGCTATCTTCTGAAGACTAAGTGCTAAAGAATCTGAAGATAAGGTTCTGATGAACGAGTTCTGAAGATTCTGAAGACTTAAGTTTCTAAAGACCAAGGGTTCTGAAGACTAAGTGCTTAAAGTTCTGAAGATAGGGTTCTGGTGAACAAGTTCTGAAGACTCTGAAGACTCAATACTCTGAAGACCCAGTGATCAACTCTTGTATGCACGCTTCAATAATCTCTATTCATAAGTCTCTGATGTGCAGAAGATAAGATCAAAAGTTTACGAGGGAAAATAGTACATAGTACGTATCAACGTTCCATTCCACTAACTTGATTTGGTGGTACAAAGGACAACTTTTATGTACGATTTTCATCCCTGCGTAACGACATTCCTTCAAGCCACCAGCTCATTCAAGGATATTCCTAATGTGCCCTGTAACAATCCATTTAATTATTTAGTCGTTTTGTGATTATTTTGTGTGATTGTTGGACATTGTCTTGGTTAAGGGTAGGTGTTAAAGTGGATATGAGAGTTAGTGGAATGGATTTGATTAACTTAAGTCTTAAGACAACATGGTAATAATAATATGATAGTGAGGCATTTTATTAATGTTAATATTAGTGTAGCAATATTAATATTATTATTATTTTTATTATTATTAATATTGGTATTATTGTAATTATTAACATTATCATTATTATTGGGTTTATTATTGGGACTATTATTGTTATTATTATTATTATTATTATTATTATTATTATTATTATTATTATTATTATTATTATTATTATTAAGATAATTATTAAAATATAATTAGAGGGATTAGTGGAGAGGTTAGCAAAAATCAGTTTTCTACTACGTGAGAGAGAAAGACAAAGAGAGGGAGAGCTAGGGCAAGAAAAACAAGGAATTTCCACCATTTTTTTAAGGATCAAAGCTTGAATTTCAGGTAAGGGGGAGAATGGGGTCAATAATGGTGATTATAACATGAGAGGATAGTGAGGGTGTCTTTCTCTCTTAGGATTGTCTATATACTATTCATTTCTTGGTCTAATTGTTATGTTTGTGTGATTGTTGTTGTTAATTTGTCACTATGTACTAAATGTGTGTATGAATCTGTATCATATGTTGATTTCGAACGGAAAATTCGTGCAAATTTGGTACTGTTGTTGCTGAGTTCTGATATATAACAGATATGGAAATTGGGGTTTTGGGGAGTTAACGAAAAAGGATTTTAATGATAGAAAACATTAAGGAAATGAAGATTTGTTGAAGTATAAGTAGGACTCTAGGATTATACTGCGTTAAAGGCTGTTTTGGATCTAACTTAGGTGTTGGAATGGGTTCCATTGGATGAGAATTTGTGTAAATGCAAAACTGGGATTTTTGGGTATGCTGACTGTATATACACGTATGAAGGACACCCCTAGAGGCCATACACGTATGAGGGACACCCCTAGAGGTCGTACGTGTAAGGTACATGCCTTGTTCCAATGCCAGCATGGCCTTCTGGCCGTGCGCGTATGGTACGCGTAAGGGAAAGTAGGCAATACGCGTCTGGGCATGCCATTACGCGTATGGGCAGCCTTGGAGCATTTTTTAAAAGAAAATAGCCATTCAATCATACGCATAAGGTCTAGGGCGTTACACGTATGAGGCCTGGGCAGATGGGGCCTTACGCATATGATACGCAGGCCTGGGCTGTAGGGAGGAGGCCATATGCATATGGGGTAGGGCCATACGCGTATGGGCAGGGTTGTAGTAAATTTTTCCCGTTTTCGTGATTTCTGTCCCGATTTCACGTACGATGCAATTTCTTTTGAACCGTAAGACAAAGATGGTATAGTTGGACATAGAGGAAACTAATAATGACATTAAATAGAATAAAATGTGAGATTTTATGAGGATGTCTAATTGAGACATGTTGGATGTGTGTGAGCCAAGATTGTTGGGTGTGAACGGTCTTGTATTGTGGTGATAATTCCGGAGAGAATTGCGATGAGCATGTGGCTCGTGTGTGATCATTGAAGATCGTGAAATTATGCTTGAATAATTATTATGTTATACATAATTTGGTATCATGCATTCATTCATGTTATATGTAGATGAGTTAGACGGGAATCCATGATGAGTGCATAGTCTTGTTCGGACTCTATGTGGGAGTCGAGTGGAGATAAGTTGTAGTTTAGAGGAACGTATACAACTTATTCGGATTCTGACGGGAATCAGGTTCTAGGGTGAACCGTATGTGATTGTGATGGTACCATATGCATTGTGTAGTGTCAGTTGAGTCACATTGCATATATATAATTGAATATGGGATGGTTATGCTGAATGATAATGTGGCACTTATATGTGCGTGATAATTGTGTGATTGGTGTGTTAACTACTCTTAGCATGTATTTTTTACCGTGTATTCATTGAATGTAGTTCTCACCTCTTTTCTGTTTGTTGTGTTTGTGCTCCTTTGGGGAGTACAAATGACTAGGTACCTGAGTAGTGCTTTGAGCATTGTGTTGCTATTTGATCGAGTCTTAGGAGTCGCTTTGATACATAACACGGGTAGGGTGGAGATTTTGTGATTTCTTTATGTTATTTGAATTTGTATTTGTTACGTGTGTGGTTTTGACTTAATTGTTGTTGGACCACGTATTACATGGAGAGTTAATGTATTGGAAGTTTACATGTTAAAACGTTTGATTTAATTCTGCTGTTTAACCAAACTACTTATTTTTATTAAATGAATAAAATGTGAAGCGAATATATACTTCACTTTGATGTTGTTTTTGTAATGTGACATCCTACGTGTATTAACTCTGATTTGATTCTGCATTATTTTCATATTTTTTTAACTATTATACGAATGGGTAGTGTTACAATTGGTATCAGGACATGTCGGCCCGTCCGACCAGTGTAGTAGTAGAGTCTGACTATAGAGTATGTATAGTCGTGTGTTTCTTCTAACATGTGTTTCCTTTGATGTTGAGCACTATGGATAGTAGGAATGATGTTATGATTGCTTCTGCATTACAAGCTATTGCGCAGGAGATGCATGGCATCACTTAGAGTGTTAGGGACGCCGAGTTCCGCAATTTGGAAAAGTTCCCGAACAACAAGCCACCTAAGTTTGAGGGTAGACACAAACTAGATGTAGCGCTGAAGTGGCTGAAGGATATTGAGAAAATATTCATAGCCATGGGATGCAATCAAGCCTAGAAGGTGCAATTTGGCACGCACATGCTGGATGGAGAAGCTGAAGACTGGTGGGATAACATCCGTCAAAGGCTAGAAGTTATAGGTGGTCTTATTACTTGGACGGCGTTCAAGAATTAGTTTCTGAAGAAGTATTTTCCAAAATATGTTAGTGGCAAGAAAGAGGTTGAATTCCTGGAATTGAAGCAAGGAAATATGACGGTTGCAGAATATGTGGCTCAATTCGAGGAACTAGTGAAATATTATCCTTATTATAATACTGATGCTCCTATGAGTTTATAGTGTATCAAGTTTAAGAATGAATTGCGTCCCGAGATCAAACAAGTGTCAGATTTACGATGAAGACTACAGGGCTCGGGTTGCTCACTACAAGGCCCTGAGTGACAAAAGGGGTAAGCAAAGACATGAGAGTACACCTTACAGTGCTCCAACTAATAAAGGAAAGCAGAAAGCGGTTGCTGGAAAAAAGACAAGTGGGGGAGGAAATCCTCCCAACCCTATCAAGTGTTTCAGATGTGGTGGCGCGGGTCACCGTGCTAATGAATGTCAGAATGAAGTGAAGAAATGTTTCAAATACGGAAAGCCAAGTCATGTTGTGGCAGATTGTAGGATCAATATATCTACCTGTTACAACTATGGTGAACAAGATCACATCAGCACCCAGTATCAAAAGGCGAAGAAGTCACAGACTGGTGGGAAGATATTTACATTGGTGGGGGCTCAGCCTACCAATGGGGATCATTTGGTCATAGGTACTTGTTACATTCATAACACTCATTTGATTACTATCAGTGATACAGATGCAACTCACTTATTTATTTATGTTAATTGTGTGAAGAAATTATGACTTGTGGCATCTACCTTGAGTAAAGGAATGGTGATTGATACTCCATCTAATGGGTCGATCACTACATCTTTAGTGTGCTTGAATTGTTATGTGTCGATCTTTGGTAAAGATTTTGGAGTGGATTTGATTTTCTTACCACTCAGTGATCTAGATGTTATTTTGGGGATGAATTGGCTAGAGAGCAATTATGTTTACATTGACTATTATCGGAAGAGGTTGCTATTTCTTACTCCAGAGGAGGAAAAGTTGTATAATTTTATATCTACCAAGGAATTGAGAGTCTTGTTGGAGGATGAATCTAAACTGTTTACAGTATTTGCCTCATTGTCTGTTGAGGTCAAAACGTCGATTAATGAGTTACCTGTGGTGAAAGACTGTCTAGAAGTGTTTCTAGAAGATATTTCAGAGTTGCTTCCGCAGCGAGAGGTGGAATTTGCAATTGATATTATTCCTAGTACCAGACCTATATCTATGGCACCATACAGAATGTCTGCGTCAGAATTAGCAGAGTTGAAATCTTAACTCGGAGAATTACTTAATAAGAAGTTTATTAGACTCAGTGCATCGTCGTGGGGTGCTCTAGTGTTGTTAGTTAAAAAGAAGGACAGTAGTACGAGGTTGTGTATTAACTATCATCAACTGAATAAAGTTACCATCAAGAATAAATATCCGCTTCCGAGAATTGATGATCTGATGGATCAACTTATGGGAGCTCGTGTTTTCAGTAAGATTGATTTGAGATTTGGTTATCATCAGATTTTGGGTGAAAGAAGATGATATTCAGAAGACGACTTTCAAGACTCGGTATGGACATTACAAATATGATGTGATGTCGTTCGGAATTTCCAAGTGTCAGGCGTATTTATGGAGTACATGCATCGTATCTTTCATTCTTATTTGGATCAGTTTGTGGTAGTTTTTATTGATGACATTTTGATTTATTCTAAGTCAGAAAGAGATCATGCAAAACATATGAGGATTGCATTGCAAGTGTTGAAAGATAATAAGCTATTTACAAACCTTTCAAAATGTGATTTTTGGATACATGAGGTGAGTTTTCTAGGACACGTTATTTCTGGTCATGGCCTCACAGTGGATCCATCCAAAGTAAGTGATGTACTTCAGTGGGAACCTCCAAAATCAGTGATGAAGATTAGGAGTTTCTTGGGTTTGGCAGGTTATTACTGCATGTTTATCGAAGGGTTTTCTATTTTGTCCCTTCCTATGACTCAATTGACTTAAAAGGGTTAGGCCTTTGTGTGGGATAATTTATGTGAAGAGAGTTTCAGAGAATTGAAGAAGCGATTGACTACAACACCGGTGTTGATTTTACCAAAGCCAAATGAACCTTTTGTGGTGTATTGTAATGCGTCTAAAATGGGATTAGGTGGAGTGCTGATGCAAGATGGTAAGTTTGTGGCTTATGCCTCACGATAATTGAGGTTACATAAGAGGAATTATCCTACTAATGATCTTGAGTTAGCTGCAATGGTTTTTGTGTTAAAAATTTGGAGGCATTATTTGTACGGGTCGAGGTTTGAAGTGTTTAGTGATCATAAAAGTTTAAAATATTTATTTGACCAAAAGGAGATGTATATGAGACAGAGAAGATGGTTGAAATTTTTAAAGGACTACCGCTTTAGATTGAGTTACCACCCCGGTAAAGGTAACATCGTGGCAGATGCTTTGAGTTAAAAGACAATCCATATGTTGACATTAATGATTAGAGAGTTGGATTTAATTGAGAAATTTAGAGACGTGAGCATGGTTTGTGAACTGACTCTTGAGAGTGTGATATTAGGTATGCTGAAGGTTAATAATAAGTTCCTTAGTGATATTAGAGAGAGTCAAAAACTTGATTTGAAGCCGGTGGATTTGATGACCATAGGAGGGTCGGATGCAGAAGGTGACTTTAAAGTGGATGATTTTGGTGTATTGAGATTTAGAGGCCGAATTTGTGTGCCGGATAATTCTGAATTGAGAAAAATGATCTTAAAGGAAAGCCACATGAGTAGCTTGAGTATTCATCCAAGAGCTACGAAGATGTATCCGAATCTTAAGAAATTGTTTTGGTGGTCGGGTATGAAGAATGACATAGTTAGATTTGTGTATGCTTGTTTGACTTGTCAGAATTCAAAAGTGGAACATCAGAAATCTTCCGGCCTAATGCAACCAATGGAAATACCAGAGTGGAAGTGGGATAACATTACGATTGATTTTTTGATTAGGTTGCCAAATACGACAAGAGGCTTTGATGTTATTTGGGTAATTATGGATAGAATGACGAAATCGGCACATTTTATACTGATTAACATTAGTTTTCCTTTGGTAAAGTTAGCAGATATTTATATAAGGATAATAGTGAAGTTGCACGGAGTTCCGTCGAGCATTGCGTTTGACAGAGACCCGAGGTTTACTTTCGGATTTTGGAAGAGCTTACAGGAAGCTTTGGGTTCTAGTTTGAAGTTGAGCTCTGCTTATCATCCGCAGACAAATGGGCAGTCTGAGAGGATCATTCAGTCGATGGAAGACTTGTTGAGAGCTTGTATACTCGAGCAGGGAGGTGCTTGGGATACTCATTTGCTGCTAATTGAATTTACTTACAATAATAGTTACCATTCTTATATCGGGATGACGCCTTTTGAAGCATTGTATGGCAGGAGGTGTGGGATGCCTCTATGTTGGTATGAGTCGGGCGAGAGTATTGTACTCGGACCCGAGATTGTGCAATAGACTACTGAGATGATTCAGATGATTAGAAAGAAGATGAAGGCATCCCAGAGTAGGCAGAAAAGCTATCATGATAATAGGAGAAAATACTTGGAATTTAGTGAGGGCAACCATGTGTTTCTGAGGGTCAATCCTATGACCTGTGTTGATCGTGTGCTAAAATTGAAGAAGTTGGTTCTTGGACCGTATTTGATTTTGCAGCAAGTTGGTATTGTTGCTTATAGAGTGGCGTTCCCACCTGAACTTTCGAATTTGCATGACGTGTTTCATGTGTCGCAACTTCAAAAGTACATTGCTGACCCATCCCATGTACTTTAGAGAAATGAAGTACAAATTCAGGATAATATTATCGTGGAGGTGGTGCCGATAAGGATCGAGGATCGCAAAATAAAGTAGCTTAGGGGAAAAGATATTCCTTTGGTGATAGTAGCTTAGGGAGGAGCTGCGGGAGGAAGTGTAACCTGGGAATTAGAGAGCAAGATGCGAGATTCGTATCCGGAATTGTTCTCATCAGGTACATTTTCAAGGACGAAAATATTTTAAGTGGGAGAGAGTTGTAACACTCCATTCAATTATTTAGTCATTTTGTGATTATTTTCTGTGATTGTTGGGCATTGTCTTGGTCAAGGGTAGGTGTTAAGGTGGATGTGAGAGTTAGTGGAATGGATTTGATTAACTTAAGTCTTAAGACAACATGGTAATAATAAGGTTATAGTGAGGCATTTTATTAATGTTAATATTAATGTAGCAATATTATTATTATTATTATTATTTTATTATTATTATTATTATTATTATTATTATTATTATTATTATTATTATTATTATTATTATTATTATTATTATTGGTACTATTATAATTATTAACATAATAATAATTATTATTGGGATTACTATTGGGACTATTATTATTATTATTATTATTATTATTATTATTATTAAGATAATTATTAAAACATAATTAGATAGATTAGTGGAGAGGTTAGCAAAAATCAATTTTCTGCTACGTGAGAGAGAAAGACAAAGAGAGGGAGATCTAGGGCAAAGAAGAACAAGGAATTTCCACCATTTTTTTTAAGGATCAAAGTTTCAATTTTAAGTAAGGGGGAGAATGAGGTCAATATTGGTGATTATAACATGAGAGGGTAGTGAGGGTGCCTTTTCCTCTTAGGATTTTCTGTATATTATTCGTTTCTTGGTCTGATTGCTATATCTGTGTGATTGTTGTTGTTAATCTGTCACTATGTACTGAATGTGTGTATGAATCTGTATCATATGCTGATTTCAAACAGAAAATTCGTGCAAATTTGGTATTGTTGTTGTTGAGTTTTTATATAGACTAGATATGTAAATTGGGTTTTTTGGGAGTTAACGAAAAAGGATTTTAATGATAGAAACGTTAAGGAAATGAAGAATTATTGAAGTAGAAGTAGGACTCTAGGATTATATTGTGTTAAAGGTTGTTTTGGATCTGATTTAGGTGCTGGAATGGGTTCCACTGGGTGAGAATTCGTGTAAATGCAAAACTAGGATTTTGGGTATGCTGATCGGCCATACGCGTATGAGGGGAGGCCATACGCGTATGAGGAACACCCTCAGAGGCCGTACGCGTAAGGTACGTGCCTTGTTCCAATACCAACGCGACCTTCTGGCCGTACGTGTAAGGGAAATGAGGCAATACGCGTCTGGGTATGCCATTACGCGTATGGGCAGCCTTGGAGCATTTTTGAGAAGAAAATAGCCCTCCGGTCGTACGCGTAAGCTCTAGCGTATTACGCATATGAGGCCTGGGCCGATGGGGCCATACGCGTATGATACATAGGCCTGAGGCGTAGGGAGGAGGCCATACGTGTATGAGCAGGGTTGTAACGAATTTTTCCCGTTTTCGCAATTTTTGTTCTGATTTTGCGTGCGATGTAATTTCTCTTGATCCAGAAGATGAAGATGGTATAATTGGACATATAGGAAACTAATAATGACATTAAATAGAATAAAATTTGGGATTTTATGAGGATGTCTAGTTGAGACGTGTTGGATGTGTGTGAGCCAAGATTGTTGGGTGTGGACGGTCTTGTGCTGTGGTAGTAATTCCAAAGAGAATTACGATGAGCATGTGGCTTGTGTGTGATCATTGAGGATCATGAAATTATGCTTGAGTAATTATTATGTTATGCATAATTTGGTGTCATGCATTCATGTAATGTTATATGAAGATGAGTTAGGTGGGAATCCATGATGGGTGCCTAGTCTTGTCTAGACTCTATGTGGGAGTCGAGTGGAGATAAGTTGTAGTTCAGAGGAACATATACGACTTATCCAGATTCCGATGGAAATCGGTTTCTAGGGTGAACCATATGTGATTGTGATGGTACCACATGCATTGTGTCGTGTCAGTTGGGTCGTATTGCATATATATAATTGAATGTGGGTTAGTTATGCCGAATGATGTGACACTTATATGTGAGTGATAATTATGTGATTGGTGTGTTAACTACTCTTAGCATGTGTTTTTCACCGTGTATTTATTGAATGTAGTTCTCACCCTTTTTCTGTTTGTTGTGTCTGTGCTCCTTTGGGAAGTACAGATAGCCAGGTACCTGAGTAGTGCTTGGAACATTATGTTGCTATTTAATCGAGTCTTATGAGTTGCTCTGATACATAACACGTGCAAGATGGGGATTTCATGATTTCTTTATGTTATTTGACTTTGTATTTGTTACGTATCTGGTTTTGATTTAATTGTTGTTGGACCACGTATTACATGGAGAGTTGATGTATTGGAAGTTTACATGTTAAACCATTTGATTTAATTCCGTTGTTTAACCAAACTACTTATTTTTATGAAATGAACAAAATGTGAAGCGGATAGATACTTCACTTTGATGTTGTTTTTGTAATGTGACACCCTACGTGTATTAACTCTGATTTGATTCCGCATTATTTTCGTATTTTTCAATTATTATACGAATGGATAGAGTAGGGTGTTACATGCCCTCCAACGGATCTTTTACTGGCTTTACAAGGAACTGACCACTTGAAGAAAAATCAACGTATGAGAACAAGAACAGTAGTAAAGAAATACAATACAAAGCAAGAATAATATTCATACTGTCAGAATTTCTTTAAGTAATTTGTGATATTTATAGTGTTTATATCTGCTTGTGTAGAAGCAAATTCATTGTAAACATTTATTTTCTTAATTCCTTAAGGGACCAGTTGGGTCAGAGTCTTTAAGAAGAGACAATTAGTTTGTGTTGTTAGTCACTAACAGTTGCTAGTGCAAATTGTAATCAGTTGATTATAGTGGATTAAGTCCTTGTGTATAAAGCGAAATCACTTTGACGGGTTGATTGGATTAACTTGATAGTTTTCAAGTGAACCAGGATATATCGTGTGTCTTTCTCTCTTGTTAAGTATCTTTGTGGTCTTTATTTGAGTTTCACAAAAAGCTTTCATTTTTTAAAACTCAATTCAAACCCCTATTTCTTGTGTTTTCTCACACCTTCACATTTAACAATTTAATCACTAAACTTATGAGCAATTTCATAAGTACATTTAACAATTTAATCCCTATATTTGACCACTTAATCTTAAATTAGTCCTTATCTTTACTTAAATTATATCAAATAAGTTGATACATATAAAAACAACAACGAGAAATAAATTATCGATTTAATCAGTGTATTTTAACCATGCACTCTCATACTCTCAAGTTACCTAAATTCTACTATCAAATAAGTCCCTATATGTATCATCGAATACCTAAAATAATTAATCTATTTAATCAATGTATTTGACCATTAGTTGCCATATATGTTCCTATTTTACCCAACTTATATCAAATTAGTCCATGATTGTATGAACATCACAAGAACCAAAATTAAAAATTAAAAATGTTTGTTGTTTTGAAAGTAATATATTTAGGTTCATAAATAGTTGAAAACATAAAAAGATGGGAAAATAAAATTAAAAATATTTGCAAAGAAGAATGAAGAAGGTGATTAGAGAATGAGACTAGCACTTAACAATAATGAAAGAGTTTGGTGAAGGAAAAAATGGTGGAGGAAAATTAAGTTATTACTTAAAAAAAATAATGAGTTGTCAATAATGTAACATTCAACATATTATGTATGTATTGTTAATATTTTTAAATCACATAGACTAGCGGAAGGACGTCACTGATAAATATTTGATATAGTCATAAATAATCTGAAACATTAATAAAGTCAATGATTTCTTTGGAAACAACTTATAGAGACAAAGACTAAATCAATGTTGAATTGATAGATTTATAATTTTTGTGATTTATATAAACCTTTTTTTTTTTTATGAATTATGAATATGAATAAGGAATAGTTTTGATTTGTAAAATTGTTGTAGAATTAATAAAATAATTAAAAGCATTTTATGAGAAGCATTTAAAGTTCAGCACATCAAAAAAATTTGATGTTGAGTAAAGAATAATGAGAAGCAAAATAAATGACATTTATCAACAAATAATTTTATGTGCAATAAGACATCAATATAGCTTGATAGAAGAAGACGAAGTAAAGACAATAAACATAATTACTTTTTTATTTAGTTAATTTGATTAAACAATCTACTCTGTTGTAAATAGCAACTATCTGATTCATTATATTTTCAAGAATTGTTACAAAAGATTACAGATGAGTTACAATAAAATAGTCACCTAAATTTCCATGAACAAACCCTATTTTTTACCCAAGTGTTAGAATCAATCTTGATAAAACAAGATGCAATCACTTTTTTAATTGATTCAAGATTCTTGTTCCTCACTTTTCACTCAAGTGATTCAATCACACATTGTCTGTAAGACAATTTTGCCGCACAAAGATTTGAAGAGAGGAGATAATTTTAGAGAGAAAAAAGAGAGAGAACAATTAGATTTTGAAAAAAAACAGAAGAATGTATTGAATTGAATGAAAATTGTATTTCTTTTTTTACAAATATAGGATACCTCACAATCTATAATATAAGAAAGAAAAATGTTCTGAAAAATAGATCTCTGTCTCTGCCCTATCATTTGCCACATCTCTGTTTCAGGGTTATTTCTGATCCATTTTCTATTTTTTTCAACTAACTGCATCATTTAGTTAGAATTCAACCATTAATTACATTATTTCACTCATAGCAACTCTTCCATAATTAGTTTTAAATTGAACAGTTACTTTCATCATTTCCATCACAAATTTTATATTTGTATTAAAATGATAAAAGAGACAATATTTTTTTTTCCCACTTTTGCTGACATTGTCTACTAACTCTCTCTTGTCACTTCAATCTTTACATATTTTCTCTCAATTTCCTCTCTACACTTATTATAAATTCTAATTTTTCTCTATACTTATTTTCTTATGCTGCTATAAAATTAGATTTACATATCTCATATGTCTTCACTTTTTCTTTGTAAGATTTCTTTCAAAGAACACATAACACTAACAAAAAGGTTATTTCAATTTTATTTTCTAATTTATCCATATTTCATATTTAATATTTAAAAGAGTATCAATTTTCTTCTTCTTCAAATATGTTATTCAGAATAAATCCATATTTTATTTCTCATTTTTTTCCACAGCTTTATCCATATGTCACAAATTTGATAAAATATGTTAAATATTCATAAATTCTTATTCTGATTGTTTTTTATAAATAATAAATCATAAATATTTTGTTTTATCTAATCCATAACAAAATTTATAATGTGTTTTCAAAATTACGTTGTATAGAAAAAAATAAGAAATAAAAATATTTAACAAAAAATAAAAGATGACACCAAACTCATTTAAGTATATATATATATGTATATATATATATATATAAATATATATATATATATATATATATATATATATATATATATATATATATATATATATATATATATATATATATATATATATATATATATAATTTAGAATAAAATTTGCAAATGTTGAAAAATAATAATAAGAACAAATTTGAGTTATTTATTCCTTTTTTTTTAATCAAGAGAACATTTTGAGAAGAAATTAATTTATTAAAGTATAACTAAAAAATAAGATAAAAAAATACAAAATTAATTTTAGAAATCAAATTTAAAATATAAAAATAAAAAATAGATTAAAAAATAAAAGAAATAAACACATAGTGTATTAGTTCACTTCATCAGTTACATTAGCTGACTCAATATCTACATAAAACACATAGTATATCAGTTCACCTTCATCATTTGCCACATCATCTAATGTGATCACACATATCTGCAGCCTTGCAGGAACGTGGGCTATACTTGTACTGCAAATTAGATAAAGGTTGTATGTGAAAGATCAAACAAATTACAAGTAACATCACACAATTGACGGTAATATTTATGCATCTTTTAGTATTTGTTTGTCATTTTCATAACACTTTTGCTACGACATCACTAATGATTCATATGTCTCATTTTCAGGCTTGGACCCTCTAACACTTCCCACGCACATCCGATTGGTCATATGTTTTATTCTACATTGAGAATATGCCATGTTCTTCTGCATTCACCCCGTTCAAAGAAAATTAGGCGATAGAGCCATATAAAGTGTATCTTCACCGTATGGTATTAGAGGATATACACTTCTATATGCATGTTGATCACCGTGAGACATGTCCTTTGAACTACATAGTCTTCTATTCTAGATGGTTGACTTGCGATTCACGTCTGATGTATCCTTACCTTTTTGAGCGTGTCATGCAGTAGCTTAGCTACATGCAGTTTATTCCTATAGACCCCTCAGAGTCTGCTCCTCCCGTTATGGCACAGAGAGATATAGGTGTCATGTTTGACGATTACCTTAATCATCGGGTACTAGATGAGAAACGAAGTATCATAACTCCTAACAATCAAAGTGTTGCACACAACTACATCTAGTGGTACTTTATGGTGTCACATCCTTATATGACACAAGATGCTCCAGGAGTTCCACCTAGGCCAGCTCATCAGAATATACTATAGGAGGAACATGCTAGGGCAAATCATGTTGTTGATATGTTGCCTATATGTCGGAGTATCATGGATATTGCACATGCTAATATAGGCAGAAGAGTATTTCCGAAAGGCTCTAAGGCGATGGACAATCTAGATGCCATCATAGAGGAGGCACAAGAGGCAATGCAGTTTAGGAGACAACATAGGAACAAGGGGGGCCCGATTCCGTCATATACAATAATATTTAAATTAATATTTGTATTAAGAACACTAAAATCGTTTGTATTTTATTTTGATTCCAGTGTCTACTCTAGATTTATTCATATATATATATATATATATATATATATATATATATATATATATATATATATATATATATATATATATATATGTTATTTTTATATTATTTGATTAATGTATGATTTAATTTATATAAAATTGAATATGATAATATATCTATAATGCGTCATCAATTAAATCAATACATCTTTATAACAAAGTAAAAAGTTACGATCTAGTGAAAATTCGGAGATGCATCTCCGATTTCTGTCTGGTATGAATTCAGAGATGCATCTTCAGATCGATTTATGTTAAAATGAAGGTGTTTCAACGAGAAATATATGAGCTGTGTATAAAGAGGATCTGAATATATTTTGGGAAACATATGGAGTGAGACTCACTTGAAGCGTGTTTTAGTGTGCTAAATGTGAGTTCGAAAATAGATTTTTAAAATCAAAGAAACATTCTTGAATTTTTTTATGGTATTTTTCCACAACTTAAAATAGGATAAACAATGAGAAAATAAAAAAATATACTGACATTCTATCAAATTAAACTGTAATTTTTAAATTAATAATATAATATGATTTAATTGATGTATTCTTATTGAACCACCATATAAAACTATTTTACGGGATATGCATAACCTTTAAACTCATAAACAATTCCCCGTTTTTCAATTTAAAAAAATAAATAAATTTAACAACAGGAGAAAAGAGAAATTCTGCATTTGTAATAAAACGGGACTAATATACCCACCATTTCCAATTTCACTATACAGTATACACCGTGATCTCCACACTGAGAGAGTCTTCACTTTCCTTTCTTCATTCTTTTTATTTCGTCTTCCCGCGCTCTACCCAAAAATGGGGGCAGAGCCACATCATTCCCGAAGCTTAATCAACAAAATCTACGCTCCAATCGCAAACGAATTCCCCTTTGCAACTCCTCTTCCTTCCCTCCGAACAAACGAACTTCAACTCGTATTCTTCTTTTTTCACTCTCTATCCCCAATTCCCCAATTTCCACTAACTTCCATTTTCACATTTCTAATTACACCTTATTACTAAATTGATGATAGGTGCGGTGCGTTTTACGAATGCTGCAAGGATTTTCGTCTTCCTTATTCTCATGGGATCACACTGAAAACCGTTTTCGTATCAATAGCGGAGTCTACGTCACGCATTTGTCCTTGAAGAGTCTACATTCACTCCTCAATCAGTTTATTCACGCTGCAACGTGTCTTCAACTCGTGGAGATTACTATCAGAAGGATTGAAACTGCTCTGCCGAGACCTCCTCCCACCTTGAAAGCGTTTGTTACTTCTGCTTCAGCGTGGCTTAAGGTTTTTTTGCAATTCCCTTTAAGATCTGTTTTCTATCAAAATTTTCTCTTTTATTGGTTCAAATTGAGTTGAGTTTCGGTGATGCAGCGGTTACGGAATATTGCATTGAAGGAGGAAGTGTCTACAAGCAATGCAGATGGCATATCCACTCCTACTTTGTTAGGATTCAAAAATTCTTTATCAAGGTTTTTTTTTCTCTTCCTTTTAAATCTAGCAGAGTTAGGATTTTATTTGTGTGTATTCTAGTGGGTTTCCATTTATTGTCTCCAAATGTAAAAATTGGGTGCATTTTCTTATGTGTTTTTTGTGTTGTTCTTTACTTATAATGCACTTTTTGTGGTTATAACAAACTATGAGGAAATCATTGGTAGATATGAATATTTAGGTTATTACCAACTCGAAAAGCATCTAAATATAAGAACCTAAGTTTTGTTTTTTTCCCCTTCAAATTATACTTGTCTCCAAAATTAATTTATTTCGGCAATTGCGAGTTTGTGACAGTATCTGATGATCATTTGTTGACTTTTAGTCTTTGCTCGGGAGCGGAGTTCCTATTGTTATTAGTTCATGAGGCCATCCCTGATGTATATTTCGAGTTTGGGGCATCTGTACCTGCAGCAGACTTGGCTGTTCATGTTCTTGACTATCTTCACAAGAAGCTTGAGGAAATGTGTCTTGTACAAGGTGGTGAGGTCGTGAATCTTTTTCGTGCAGCACATTATGGATTTTTACACATTTTTCTTGGTTCATGATGTTGAGTTTTTAAAACCTTATACTGATCACAGGAGGAAGCTTATCTTATGGTGCTTTACATGTATGTGGGAAGCTTGTTGCCATATATCGAGGGTCTTGATTCCTGGCTTTTTGACGGAATACTTGATGATCCTTCTGATGAGGTAATCATTAACGAGTCTCTCAATTGCTAGGGGATGAAGAAGTTATTTTGCAATGTTGTGTTAAAAAGTGTCATATAAATGCCCTTGTTATATTGTTTAACAAAAACATACTTTTTGTGTAAAAAAAAAAACATACTTTCATTTTTTTTTCATTTGGTGCAAAATGTTTTTGCTAAAGATTGTCTTTCTGACCTACTGCATTCTTCTAGTGGTTATGTTGGATTTGTATAGCTTGAAACTCACTTAAGGGAATCATTTGCATGGATATTTTTTAATGTAGATAGCCTAAAATAACTTTTAGGTCATATTGATACTGCAATTTCTTTTGTTTGCAGTTTATACCCATTCTGGTTAAGAGCATATTGGGTTTTAGTTAATCTTTACACAAAATGCATTTTAGCGAACAAACAACTTCCTGTAGCGTGTTCATTATAAAGTTTTTAAAGCATAAAATAAGCTAATCTAGATACACAATAAAATGTTGTATTTATCATGTCATCTATCTCTTCAGATGTTCTTTTTTGCTAATAAAGAAGTCTCAGTTGCCGAGGCTGAGTTCTGGGAGAAGAGTTATCTAATAAAAAAGCTACAACATGGTAAGTTAGATACCGAGTTGTCCTCTACAAATTATGCTGGTGATTCCATGTCAGCATCAAATGCGAAGAAAGAAACAGGCATGAGGGGTTCCATCTCTTTGTCTAGTACAATTAAAGGAATAGGGCAAAGCATTAGAGACTGTCCAGCCTGTCCTTTGTTTATTAAGGAATTAGCTAAGTCAATTGTTTCTGCTGGAAAATCTTTGCAGCTGATGCGCCATGTCTCGAATTCCTTAGCAGTATATAGCAAAGGAAGTAGTTGTAAGTTTGGAAGTACCAAATCATCAAACAATGGTTTCTCTCCTTCTCATAGAGTGGCCGGGCTAACGCTGTCAGAAATTTTTTCCGTATCACTAGCTGGACTTATTGGCCATGGTGACCATGTTTGTAAATTCTTTTGGCAAGATGATTGGCACGAAGCTGTTTCTGTTTCTTCTTTTGTATCTTATTTAAATTTAAATGCGGAAAAATCAGACAATGAAAACTTAACTGCTCCACCATACTCAGAGAAGATTTGGTATAAGTTTTTGATTGATACATTATTTCAAAAAGGATCAGCTGATTTGAAGCCAAAATATGAAGACATAAATAATGGCAATGGAGATTCAGCCGGGGATAAAGTTGTTAAAGACGAATTGTTTCTCTTGAGATCATGCTTAATAAATCCAGTTGTTACCGTTTGTCACAAAACAATTGGAAACAATGAGGATGCCTTGAAAACATTGAATTTATCTCGAAAATTCTGCTTGCCTTCTTTAAATGATGAGGGTTTAAGAAAGGCAATATTTGGTGGAGAAAGTACACCGTTTTCTGATAGTGAAGGAACAGACTATACTTTTGGTTTTCAGTATGATGAATCCAAATACACTCACTCACATGATAATAGAAGGCTGTTAGAAAAGCTGTTTCCTTTTCCCACCATATTGCCTTCAGTTCAGGTATTTCTACTTAGTAACCTGAACAGCTTTTGATGAAGTATGCAGTACATTAGTGTGATAAACAAGTATTTAATTGAAACAGGATGATCTTCCTGTGTCAGAGCTCCTGCCTTTCCAGAGAAACAGCACTCTTCCTTCAAGAGTTCTTCACTGGGTGCAAAATGTTGACCTTAGAACAACTCCACCACCTCTGGTTATTATGCAGTACTGTTTAACTGCCTACATTCAGAAACAGGTGAATAAAGATAAACCGTCTGACAATTCCAGGATTAACACTATGATAATATTATATTTGCTTTATTTTGAATAGAACAGGTAGATTATATTGGAGTGAATATGTTGTTAAAATTGATGAATGAATGGAGGTTGATGGATGAGCTTGCAGTGTTGCGAGCTATATACTTGTTAGGTTCAGGTATTTGCATATTATATTTTGTTGTGTTCTATATGGATGCAGTTGATACACTCTGAGTCACAGTCACACAAAACAACATAAAACAAACACTAGTCACATAAACTTTCCCCTATACTACTCCGTAACAATTTATAAGCAAAAAAGTAATATTTCACACTTATTAAGAAAGTTTAAATTCTTGTGTTTTATGGGAAAGATGTAAAAACAGTTTTGATTGGTTGTTGTTTATGGAAAAAATGAGAGAGAAACCAAATTAAATTAATTTGCATTTAGTTTTACTTTGGAAAAAATGCTTTTTTTAAGAAAAAGATGCTTAAATGAAATAAAGTTGATGTTTTTTGCTTATAATTTGTTACAAGAAAAATGAGTGTTTTTTTGCTTATAAACCGTTACGGAGGGAGTATATTGTTTGATGTGCTATCCCTCGACCATTATTTTTGTTTTGATGCATGATCAGGTTTTAAATCGAATATGTAATAATTACCTTTGTGTTATTCAGTTTTGTTTTCTTGCAAATCAAACGAATCCATAGTATATTGTGCATCATATTTTTTATAATAACATTATGTTGGCCAAGAGACCTATCATATTGGTATCTGTGTTCAGTTTCTTACTTTCTTGCAAATCAAATGGACCCATAATATATTGTACTTCAAAATATTGTGCAACTTTAGGTTGGGTAGGAGGCATATTGGTATACTATCAATATCTTATGTATTGATATTTTTTCTTGTGCAGGTGATTTGCTACAACACTTTTCAACTGTAATTTTTGATAAGTTGGATAGGCGTGAAACATGGGATGATGATTTTGAATTAAACACAATATTACAGGTAGGGTTTCTTGATTTTGCTTGATTGTGTACTTTGGTATACTTTTAGCTGTTATTAGAATTTGGGTAATATTTTTTTTTTGGATAAGCGTGAAACATGGGATGATGGTTTTTAATAATTTTTTTTTTTTGAATCAAACTCTATTGTTTCTTTCTCTTAATATATTTTTTTATATAGAACCCTATAACTTCTATATGGAATCAAGCAGAGCCATCCTCCATGACTTGGATTGTCACTTTTCTGTTGTCTGATGATAGGATCCCAATTTTGTAACATGGGCCCAAAGAGCGATGTAGGAGTGTGGGATGGTATAGGGAAGGCCAAGGTTAGTAGGTTGTCTAGCTTACAGTTTGTTATAAGTAGTGAGAAGGGAATAAAGGGGATTCATGTTAGCTTTCTGGTAGAAAAAGCGTAAAGGGCAGAGAAATCTTTCTCCGAGGAGCCATAGAATCTGGGTCAGTTAGAGTTTCTCTCAATCCTGAATAACATCAATACAGTTTCCTTTTTCAACTTTAATTGTTCTCCGTTCTATCATCCGAGATCTATAAAATCTTATAATCGACTCTATGATTCTGTTTTATCAGTCTTGCACAAATTTTCGCCACTCTTTTTTTCTCAAATTGTTTGTCATGGTTTTTTTTTGCTTATCGTTTCCACAATCTATCTCAAAAACCTTAGAAGTTTTAATCCTTGTTTGAAATTTGTTTGAAAGGAAGTTTGCATCAATGATTATTCCAATGAAGTCTCCTCTTTCATGGTCATACAGTGTCCCAACTAGCTCCTCAAGTTGATGATCTTTCCAACTATCTTGTTGGGTTTTGTTTCCAAAAAGGTCATCTCTTTGACGTCTTCATCCTCCCTGAGTTGCCTTGCCTACAATGTTTTGTGGAGTACATATTATATATCTCTTAGGACTAGTAATTGGTTTCCATATTTCTTTTACACTTCACGATTTGTTTCCTTAGTTAATTAGGATTACGATTTATGAGCCTAGAATTAGCATAAATAAGTTTAGTGCTTATTATTTTATATATATTAAAATAATGATTTATGAGTCTTCTATTAGAATAAATAAGGTTTAGACGTTTAGTGCTAAGTAATTTTGTTGAAGTTGATTTGTGTTGGAGTCCTACATTGCTTAGGTTCCCGGGTGGTTGGATGTATAAATATGTTTGGGCAACCTCATCCTTTGAGCTAGCTTTTGGAATGAGATCCAAACCTATTTAACATGATATCAGAGCCGGGTTAAGGCTGCAATGTGGTAGTTGGACCCAGACCCATGGTAGGTGTGAGGGTGTGTTGAAGTTATGTTTGGACAACTTGATCATTTGAGTTAGCTTTTGGGATGAGCTCCAAACCCATTTAACAAATTTATATAATAAAACAATAATCACAATTCTGAACTTTTTCTGTTTTTCTCTTTCCTCCTTCCTCATCAAAAACCTTATATGGTAAACATGTTAATTGTCTAATTATAGCTTTTACTTCCTCCAGTTTCTGTCATATGATTTTGAGTGGTCATACTTGGTTGTGTTGCTTTATTGAGCATGTTTATGGTTCTTTTATCTTAATAATTTTTCTTTAATGGTCCTAATATTTCTCTATTATAACTGCACACATGTTGCTGTCTACTAGTTTGGGATTTATTGGAGTCCAATAATATTTTGATTCAAAATTTGCCTTGAATTCAAACATTAAACCACACGGAACCATTTCCTTTTGTATTGGTTTGTTCTCCTAGAATTTCTTGTGGCAGCACTCTGGAGTTAAACAAGATAAATCAGTACAAATGAGTTATGTTTTATATTTGGTACATATTAAAAGTGAAACAGAACCCGCTGACAGAGTTGTCCACATTTAGTGTCCGACAATGTCTCGGATAGGATTATTTCCAAAAGAGGAACGTATGAGAAACCAAAAAAAGAAGAAACTGTACTGACCAGTACATAAAACAAATAGTGATGTGATGCATTTGATTTTACAAAAAATGGTAGAACCAAACAAACAAAACAGAACTGGCTGTCCTGTTTCGTTCTAACAATGTGACAAATGCTACCTATATAAAGCCCATTTGTTATTGATATTATTCAAGACATGTTAAATCAATGGAATTTTTGAGGGAGGCTGTGTCTCACAAACCACTATTAAATGTTTTGAAAATAGATTATGGAGATATTAATTGTGGTGACTACCTCCTATAATGGTTTGGCAAAGTGGTAGTGAATAAATGATTGTAATCATGTGCTATGTATGACTATTGTGTTGTATAAACTGAAAGAAACTGGCAATATGATAACTATGGACTCTGTTGTGTGCATGGGTTTATTAGAAACTAGCAATATTATCACTATGGACTCTGTTTTATGCATGGGTTTATTTCATAACTCCTTTGATTTTTAAAGCCATTTTCTATTCATAATCTATCTGTGCATATTAATTACAGGAATCAATCAGAAATTCTGCTGATTGTATGCTGTTAAGTGCTCCGGATTCATTGGTGGTGTCAATCACCAAAGATATTGCTGAGAGTAATGTCAATAACTTCGGGATTAACGGCCTTGATATGCTAAAATTCACATATAAGGTCATTCTTCCGTAAATTTATTATTCTTTCTGTCTAACTCTTCTTCATTAAGAATATTGGTTTCCATAGATAATTTTTTGCGCAAAAATTACTAAAAATTTGGAACTGGCAGGTACCTTGGCCTCTTGAACTCATTGCAAACGCAGAGGCAATTAAGAAGTACAACCAGGTATATGACTTGTTTGTACAATCCTCTATTTTTTTTCTTTCTATCAGATGATGATGTTTTTTCGTTCTCTCTGGTTGGTTCTATTTGCCTATGTTGATCTTCTCCTTTATATATATATATGTTCACATGTATATTAGGTTATGCGGTTTTTGCTGAAGGTCAAGCGTGCAAAGTTTGTTTTAGATAAAGTGCGGAGATGGATGTGGAAGGTGACTCTTTATATTACTCCCGATTTCTCTTCAGTAGAGCATGTCCTCCTTCAGCTACATTTTCCTTAATTCTTGATGCTTAGTCTGACGTTTGAAACTGCAATCACCCTTTGCAGGGTAGGGGGTCTACAACAAATAACAAAAAACGTCATTGGTTAGTGGAGCAGAAACTCCTTCATTTTGTGGATGCTTTTCACCAATATGTGATGGATCGGGTATGTACATTGCTTTAAGATAAGTACAAAAAGTAATTTCTCTAATAGAAGATCTACTAGCAAAGCACAGAACGCTGGGGTATGGTTAATCAGTATTGAAGTCATTATCCATCATAAATGCAAATAATATAGTAGGGAACAGCTATTACTAATACTAACCCTTTTTGCTAGATTTTGGAGGGAGAAGGGCAGAGTATAAATATAGCATTGGTCTACCAATAGAATGGCTAGTTTTTAGGGGAATCTTCACAGTAGTCATACACTCGTACTTATATGGTCCCGCATATTGGCAACGGAACCTAAGTGTTTTACCTGTCACTACAATTTTTATGCAGGTATATCACAGTGCATGGCGTGAACTATGTGAAGGTATGACTGTGGCCAAATCTCTGGATGAGGTCATTGAAGCCCATGAGGCTTACATTTTGTCGATTCAGCGGCAGTGCTTTGTGGTTCCTGATAAACTGGTGATTTGTGGTTTCTCATAATTTGGAATCTTTTGTTCTTGTATCGTGTTTTGACTGTTGTATTTATGACGGAGCAAAGCTTGAGTAGTTTCAAATTTCTTTATTGTGTTCAGGGGGCTTTGATTGCCAGCCGCGTTAATATCATTCTTGGTTTATCTTTAGACTTCTATACCATACAACAGACATTAAAAAGTGGCGGAGCTGTTTCTGCAATCAAGACAAAGTGTGAGATGGAAGTCGATCGAATAGAGAAACAGTTTGATGATTGCATTGCGTTCCTACTTAGGGTATTCTTTTTCAGAATTTATTCTAAATTTCTAATTATGCTGCTACTTTGTGACGCCAGCTCTACTTTATGGTCTGGATGAAAATAATGAATTTTCTTATGGAGATGCTGTGAAATTGAAGGGAAAATGATTAATAATCAATAGCAATCCCCGACTTGAGGAGTTGATAACACAATAATTAGGGGTAGAAAAAGTTTAAGATGAACACTGAGTGAAACCATTGAGAATATCTTATTTACCTAAATTGGCTATTTGAATAATTAGTTTTTAGGGTTTATGAGAAGTTTAGATCTGAATTGTCTACTTTAAAATACTTACATGATTGTGTAATGTTTATCTTGGCTTTTTTCAGGTTTTATCGTTCAAACTAAATGTAGGGCATTTCCCTCACTTGGCTGATTTAGTCACCAGAATTAACTACAACTATTTCTATATGTCTGCTAATGGGAATTAATGACCACTTCTGGCCCTGGAAGTATTACTTCAAGATTGGGGAAAGCCACTGGGTAAAACTGTTCGATTTAAGGTGTCTTGAGATTTATCTCAATATCAGAACAGTTCTATGCCTGCTTTGATATTGTGCAGCATTCTTAGAGAATGTCACACGCGTTTGGCCTTTGAGCTCACCGAAGAGCGAAAAAGATTGAAGGTTGTTTGTTGCCTGTGTCAGTAATTGCAGGACTGCATCTGTTGCAGGATGCATTAGTGCACAGCGTAAGTTGTATAGAGTATTGTCTATTTTTCTCATAGATACAAAATCCTATTCCTTGTATATGATTGTGAAAGCCTATGCTAATTTATTTCCTTCCTTTTTAACTTTTACACAATATTATCTGTGATTGGGCTTCATAATTTTTTAATGACAAATATTAGTAATATGTGTGCAATCAAATTTCCGATCTCCTTAGTAAGAGCTTGATTTTAGCTTCCCTTCAAAAGTAGTTAGAGCTTGATTTTGTGACTTCATGAATCGGAGTTCAAATCTCATATTAGGCAGCTGTGAAATTTTCCTTTTCTATTTATTTTATAATTTTTTTTTCTGGCAACTCATTGTTTATCTGGTACACCTACACTCCTAACAACGTGACACTAAATAATATACAATTTTAAAAAGTTGATAGAATCTTTTTATACTCATGAAAGTCTATGCTTACAAAGGAGAGGTGAGTGTGGTCGAGTAAGCTAGTCTTGTAGTACTTATAAACTTTGGTTTGTAGTTGAACTAGCTATGAATGTGTAGTGCTATTCACACAGATGACCCATAAGCCAGAAGATGCATTACAAACTGTCGATGCTTTTTACTCTTGATGGGCATAATGGTTGGCTGCATGTAAAACAAAACAGGTGGTCCTGCGTAGCATTCACGAGGGCATCCTCAAACATTGATTGAACAAAAACAACTCAATAGAGAAAATGTTGATCACAATTATACACGAGATTGAAGAGAGCAATGAAAAAAATTCCTAATATGTGTATGGCAACGGTGGAATAATTGTTGGCCATCACAATTATGCAAAACTGTAATTAAATCCTAAACTCTTAGACACATGTGAAAGGTAAGAAAAGGTGGTTCTACTAGTCTGTACCGTATTGTTAAGGTTATTCCCTGATGGCTTTGATACAGTAGGCAATCTCCTGAAAAAGTTGTTTTGAAAAGGGCTTCTCGAGAAAAGGGTATTCACTTTACTCTCCAAAGATTCCACTTTTCTCATCTCTTTTTCGCCTTTCCTTTCGTCCTTTTACTGTCCCTCGGGGTTCCCCAATACTCAAATCATTTTAAACAAGACTTTCAACTCCTTCCATTTTTAAGTAAAATTTTAAAATAACAAAATAAATATAAAAATTGAGAAAAGACACTTAAAAAAGGAAGGAGTGTAAGTTCTGTTTCTAAAGAGAGTATAAGTAAAGCATATACTCTCTCTCTTTATCTGCAACTATATATAAGACATCCTTTGTAAACAGAATTTCAGATTGAGAATGTCTCACACCAACAACATCTAATCAACTCACCAAGTGTCTTCCGTTTCTGCATTACATTCAATCTAACCCCAATCCAAACAACACTCTACTAAGAAATTCTTCTGGTTTACTATCTAGCAGGAATCACAATGTCATCATCGTCTTCATCAATGCCAATGTATCCCCAACAACAACAACAACCTCCTCCTTTTGATGAAGTCACACAACAATCCTACAATGGTGCATCACATCATGACTCCATTGGTCCTGTAATTGGAGTTCTTGTAGTGATAATTGTGTTGGGGATAATTGCTGTAATGATTGGAAGACTTTGCTCAGGAAGAAGAATCATGGGTCATGGGCAATATGACATTGAAAGCTGGGCAGAGAGGAAATGTTCTACTTGTATTGATGGAAGAATTAACCTTTCAATACCTACGAGGGTCACCGAATCCAACAACACCTCACTTCCTGCAACGCCCACCAATATTACTCATCAAGAAGAACAATCTTCTTCTCACAACTCACCACCTAACACTTGATTTAGTTTCTTTCCATGACGCGATAGTGTCAATGATGTGTCTGATGTCAGTAACGTTTGTAATGTTCAGCTCCTATGTTATTAGTTTTGAATTTTGTTGTATTTAGTTTTCTAGTTCAATTGAATCATCCTTATGATTATGATTAAAGTTAGTATATTTTGCTGCAGAGGATATTAGTAGTAGTACATTGCTATTGACAATTATTCTGATATAACTTTTGAGAATGTGATTGTTGCAGAATGCCAAAAGAAAGAAACAAAAGAAAATGAGAGTAATAAATTGGTAGTACTTGAAAGAGAGAAAAAATAAAGTATCTTGGAAGTTGGAACCTTGAAGTGTGCAAATACTGTTTGAGGAAAAAAGATGCGTGCTAAAGGAGGGAGGAGCCCACACCTCGTCTATTGTCTTGTGTTCTGTCTAACAATATCTGCTATACTCTCCAATCACAATAATGTTATGTAACAACTTGTCACTCATTCAGTGCTTACTTTTTGTTGCTATGTACTAGTATTAGATCTATAACTGTAGTAGAAGTTAATTACACTATTTAAGTTACTTAGAATGGGTTAATTAATTACACTAGCAGCTTTCTTTAGTTATATTCAAGTTCATTCATTTATAATCGACCGATACGGTGGACTAAGCTTTCGATATAGTGGGTTAAATATTGTCAAAAATTTGAGTGTATGAATGAGAAATATTTGAAATAACATATCATGTGTTTTATATAAGATGAGCAGTTAAAACCGTTTCTATGAGATTAAATGTCTTCTATGACTCGGATCCAATCCAATGGTGGAGGGTGACCTGAAGACTGGAATTATGTATCCACTATTAGAATGAAGTCTCAACTGTTTCGCAGGTAAGAATTTTAAACTATGGGTTCAAATTTAAATATAATACATACTATATTTAAATTTAGATTTATAGATTTAAATAGCCCGCAGAAATGAAACTATATTTGGTGTTTTCTCAAACTTGCAAGAACTTGTGCTAACGGTTTCTAGTAGTTTAGAGGATATATTAATCCATATAAAACATGAAAGAATTGATGCTTAAATTTTCAAATTATAGTGATTTTGAATTAATATTAGTATGATAGAGTTTGTTGCATATATAAATTCAATGAAAATCATGATGCACTTTTTTCTAACGAAATTGCATGTTGAATGCATATAGATTATAGGCGTTTGTATACAAGACAAATTATCTCACATAATTTAAAATTTATCACATTTTAGTTATGGTTAAATAAAAATTTGTAAAATATTTTATCACAATTAAACAGTAGTATGATATATATTTATTTTGTCAACATTGCACCGTTCTTAATATACTCATGACTTTACAAAATTTAAAATAATAATGTATGCAGTAGATAATTGGTATATATGGGTATTGTTGAATATAATTTATATTGTGAAGATTATTATGAATATATATAACTCTTTGATGTGGAGTATGGGTGTGTGTATATATATATATATATATATATATATATATATATATATATATATATATATATATATATATATATATATATATATATATATATATATATATATATATATATATATATATATATATATATATATATATATATATATATATATATATATATATATATATATATATATATATATATATATATATATATATATATATATATATATATATATATATATATATATATATATATATATATATATATATATATATATATATATATATATATATATATATATATATATATAAAACTTGTAACACTGAAGTTTTAATTGATATGACAGAAATAAAGAGAATTATAGTTGTTCTATAGTCATAGAGGTAGGCACCATTGGGCGAAGTGCATTAACAAAGATCAATCATGTTCATTATCTTTTACTTTCGTTTTTCTTTAATCTTCTATAATGGTTGCTGTTCTAAACTGGGCCAGAGGCTAGCCCACTGTTGGGCACGACCCAACCCAGCTCCGCGTCGGATAGGGCCTAATGCAAAGGCCCAATCCATCATCACTAGAGGACACGTTCCTCACGCGTTTTCCCCACAATCTTCACGTGCTCCCCATGCGAGGACACATCATCAGCCAACTACTCGCATCCGAGAGAACATGTTCTCCACCTTCTGAGGTTCACAGGGCAGTTGACCCAAGACGAAGACCACATGCTGGTATTTCATACGCCACGTAGATCCTAGCAGTTATCCGTATTGGACCTATTGATCCAACCTAATGCAGATAATCGTTGGCCCAACACTGGAGGAACATTATAAATACCCTCTTCCATAACAGAGTCAGGTATTCTAAACACACTAGCTTTCTATACTTGCTCACTCTCTCTTTTCTCACTTTGGCATCAGAATGTCTTGCAGGTACACCCCCTCATCTTCTCCACCACAGGGGATTTGGAGCTCACGACGTGTTGCTGGCTGCTAATCCCTTTTTTGATCCGGTAAGATCAGTGGCGCATCTGTGGAAATCTTTTGCTTCCCTGTATTTTGTTCCTCCAAAATTAAAGGACCAAAGCAAACCTTCAACTTCCGCTGATCATGGCTAGCCCACACATTGACGACAACGTCCACGGGTCTGCTTTCACCACCTTCACCAACGGCGACGACCGCGACTGTCCCTGTTGATCGCGACTTTCTATGTCTAATACAACCTAACTGCAAGTGCACAGTCTATCGCGTAGTAATAATAGATATCGATCCCACAGGGACTCATAATCAAACTAGTGTTCTCGGGAGTTACTATGTTTAGCTAGGTAGAATATGTTTAAGGGAATAAGATTGTCACTAAAAGGGAACCAAGAATACTATTTGGCTTATAATTGATTGAATCGATACGTAGTAATTGTGTTCTTCAGGGATTTGATAAGTTACTGGTGTATGAAGTAATTTTCAAAGTTTATTTAAGCAGAAAATGGAGATTTGAAGACTCTCGCCTCATGATGGTTATTGACGCTAATCATAATCCTAAGGGCCAAACGTACACTTTCGTATCCCGTTCGGGGTTAAAATTACTTTTTGGAAATCTCTAAGTTCTAATTCATTTTAAAGTGCTTTCGCTGTTATTAAAATAAATGACTGGTGTTTACTATCTGACCTTACCGCAGCTTTCGCTTGTTGGTTCGTATCTTAATTAATTACCCACTTTCGTGGCAAAACTACTTTTAAATAAGTTCTCGCTTTCGCGACGAAGTTTATTCAGTGAATCAATTTTAAACACTCAGACCATAAATTACTTTTTTGAAAAGAAAGTTTTTCAACCAGTTGTTATCAAATCCCATTCGAATTATTACTACATATCGATTGCCTAAGTTTAGCTAGACATGGATTTAGGAAAGATAAAACATAAATAAAAATAATAAATAATGATTTGCATTATAATAAAACTGAAATCGATTGAAATGAGAAACCTGTAAATATTCCAATTGGCCTTTGGGCAGATCCTCCACAGATGTTGGCAGGATTCTGGTCTTTATGCCAAATTGATCGTACAATAAAATAGAAGTTATAGAAGAATGGAAAATGGAATACAGGAAAGGTAAAGAGAAACAAATAAGAATATCGCTGGAAAATATGCTCTGGAAAGTAAATTCGGCAGCACTTCGTGGTATGAATGCAGCACCCCTTTCTGAAGTCCCTTGCTTCCCTTTTTATAGAAGTGGAATCCCAACGGTTATCACTGAAGATGATGGACCTTGAGGCAAATAATTTAAGGAGTAGTGGTCCACTCTGTGGGAATTGGAACTGATTCTTTGACGTGTAATCTGAGTGGGGCGTTTTTGCCTGCATGACGGTCGTCACAAGGTGTGACGGTCGTCATGAAGCTGTGACGGTCGTCACATCAGCAAAAACAGCTTGCTACGCTTTTCATTGTGTTTTCACTCCTTTTTCGTCCATATTTCATCTGAGATTGCTTCTTTTCTTCATGTTGCCTTGTTTAGACGTGATCGTTGAATACCTGCAAAACATCAGACAAATACACGAAAATAACCCGAAATCGGATCGAAAACGGTTAGACTTTAGTTGAATTATGCATAAAAATATCTATATGATTTCGTGTTATCACCTGTCGAAGAGGGTGACCCGAGGGACGGACGCATCGCCTCTCCCTCCCCTAATGATGTAGCCTACAAAGCTGCCCAACAATTCGATAGTCCAGATGTTTTCCAACCGATGTCTGTGCCGCCCAACGCCGACCTGACCATGGTGGCCTTGTTCAAGGCGATCAACCAAACGAACCTGATGATTTTCCAACAGAACGAACGGATCAGGATACTGGAGAAGGAACGACAACCGTGCTTTCCCTTGCGGAGACATTGACACCTAATTTCTCGTAGCCCGTCCCCATGGCGGCGAGGGGCCTGTCCTCCCTCTCCCACGTGGAGATTTCAACGGGACGAGTCTCAGAGCCTCTCCCCACGACAACCTGGATGTCGTCCGTGACTGAAAAAGCCTTAGCCTGTGGCAGTCTAGAAGCGTGACCGCAGTCCTCCCTGGAAAGAGCGACGCTCCCCGGCTCCCAAAAGAAACAAAGCTGGCGGGCAGACGGAGAAACCGAAGAGTCGACCAAGGAGTTCACCACGCCACGACGAGAGCCCTCGGTACGACCCTTCCCCGTCGCTATCACCAATTTGAAGAAACGAGGACGATCCCTGCGGTCCACTGTCTAGAGCCATCATGGAGACACCCCTCCCCGTTGAGATGAAGAAACCCCTGAGTCTAGCGACCTACGACGATACGACCGACCCGAACGACCATATTGAGAGCATCAATGCGATGCTCGACTACCGCAGCGTCCGGGGAGCCATAAAGTGCAGACTCTTCCCTACGACCCTGAGGAAGGGCACGATGGACATGTACAAGAGCCTCGAACCTGAATCCATCACCTCCTAGAAAGAGCTAAAGACGCAGTTCTTCAGGCACTTTGCCGCCTCTCGATGACATCCGAAGACAGAGGCGTCCCTGAAGGCCATTCTTCAGGGGAAGGACGAGTCTCTCTGGGACTATATAGAGAGATTCAATCGAGAGGCTGTCCAGGTATCCAATACGGACGATATGAAGAGATACCTGATTGAGCGAGGGTTGTGACCACACAGAGATTTCGCCAAGGTGGTTGGTATCGAAACACCCCGCACGCTGGACGAACTTCTCCTCATGGCCCAAACCTACATCCAATACGAGGAGAAAGAGGCCGCTAACAATGCTTGCGACTCGCAGAACCAGGATAGTTCCAAAGTCTCTAGGCACGAAGATTACATAGCTCCCCGACGGGGCGGGGAGAAAAGAAGAGAAGATAGGTCTTGCGGCTCCCGAAAATACAGGGGCCAGCAGGCCGCTTCACCGAGTACACGCTACTCACCGCTCGCCGCGAGCGTATTCTAACTGAGTGTATCAACTCGAAATTCCAAAGAGGTGGGGTACGTTTTCCAAAGTTGACGCCCTCCAAGCTCAACGTCAACAAGTCCAAGCACTGCTGGTTCTACAGGAGCCATAAGCACTTCACGGAAGATTGCATCCATCTTAAGGATGCAATCAAAATCTTGATAAAGGAAGTGCATCTAAAGTAGTACACTAGAAGGAACGAAGCTCCTCGACAGGAAGCCCACGAGGCGAAGAAGGTCGAGGAGGTAACGCCACCCTCCGACGATGTCGGGTTGCAGATTGCCCCGTGCGTCTCCCGATCAGAGGAATTCTACCTCCCATACGAGGGTGACACACCTATGTCTGCTCATAGCACATGGGAGAACTTTCTCGCCACCATGGTCATATTCGGTGGAGTGTTCAACAAGCTCTCTGTGGGGTCAGCAAAAAGGAAGTTTGACAAGTTAATCGACGCAAGCTCGAAGCAGAATTCCACACTTGACAGGTTTGAGGGAAAATCAAACCTGATCACCTTCTACCTCAATGAGCTACCTGGTGGTGCCCCTAACTCCAGCATTCTTCTGCTGAACAGAGCCCATATGGAGAACTTCAATGTCCGCCGCATCCTCGTTGACCAGGGAAGCTCGGTCGAAATAATGAATGCTCACCTGTTCACCATTCTCCAGCTCGACAAGAGGTATCTGACTCCTACGCTGGCTCCGACTTACAGGGCTTCAATGGCACCACCACGAGGCCATGGGGCTATGTGGAGCTGCTCATCACTTTCGGGTCCGAGGAGACGACCAGATGGGTTAAAGTCCGCTTCCTGGTAATAGAGCGCCCCTATCTATACCAATGTATTATGAGAAAACCAACCTTGGCCGAGCTGACTACAGTACCATCCATAGTCCACCTGAAGATGAAGTACTACACAACCAGGGGTCGCGTCGTCACCTTCCATGGGGACATTGAAGCTTCCAGAAGGTGTTTTGAGGCAGACACCAAGGGACTAAACTCAATAAACATCACACCCAAGACCGCCAGCAAGCCATCCAGGGCCGAGGAGCAGAAGTCGTTGCCTCGCGTCAACTCATTCGACCTTGATAGCCGCTTGTGTACCCCATTCCAGATGGCGACTTCGAGCTCATCACTCTCGGCGACGACTTGGATAGGAGCGTAAAGATTGGCATGGGACTCCTCGACTTGACGAGGAAGCAGTTGAAGGCATGCCTCAGGGAGAATGCTGGCCTATTCGTATGGAGTACTGCGGAGATGCCCAAGCTTGACCTCGACGTGGCCTGCCACCAGCTCACCATAGGTCTGGCCCTTAGGGCCATAGTACAATGTAGGTGTAGACAATATCTCGAGAAAGCGGAGGTTGCTGAGTTAGCTGTAAAAGACCTCTTAGAGGAAAATTTTATTTCTAAAGCCCAGTACACAACCAGACTCTCAAATGTTGTACTTGTCAAAAAATCTAATGAAAAATGGCGTATGTGTGTTGATTATACTGATATCAATAGGGTCTGCCCCAAAGATGCATACTCCTTTCATAATATCGACAAATTGGTCGATAATTCTGCATGTTTTAAGCTACTGTCGTTCATGGACGCATACTTGGGGTACAACCAAATCACCATGGCAAAAACGAACAAGAAATACATGGTCTTCATGACCGAGTCGGACAATTATTACTAACGAATAATGAACAAAGTATTTCGAGGTGAGATCTGGGACATGCTCGAGGTCTACATGGACGACATGATTGTGAAATCACAAGAAGAAACCGACCACACTGCTCATCTCAGAAGAGTTTTAGACACGATGATGAGATGCAAGATGAGATTCAACTGGAGAAGTGCACCTTTGGTGTTCGAGTAGGCAAATTTCTCAGCTTCTATTTGACGAACGAGGAATTGAAGCAAACTTCGACAAGTGCAGGGCTTTCTTCGAGTTCCCAATGCTCGAAGAAATCGATCCAATCTCTGAACCGGATGCTCACCTCGCTGTCCCGTTTCGTGGCCAAGTCTGCCCAACACGCACTCTCATTTTTCAAACTTTTGCATAAGGAAGCCACATTCGAAGGGACCGAGGAGTGCGATCAAGAGTTCCTCCACCTCAAATAAGTCTTCTCGCAACCCTCAGTCCTAACGCGACTGGAGAGCAGAGAGACTTTATATTTGTACCTTGCCATCGCAACCGAGGCCGTCAGCGCGACTCACATTCGCGAAACCCCCGAGGGACAAAAAACAATTTACTTCACCAACAAGGCCCCGAGGACAGGTACCAACAAATCGATAAGGTCTCTCTGGCCCTCATCAATGCATCCAGAAGGTTGTGACACTACTTCCTGGCTCACACAATCGTGGTTAGGACAAACCAGCTCGTAAAACAACTACTCGGTCGTTCCGACATGGTGGGTAGGATGCTTAAATGGTCACTCGAGCTCTTTGAGTTTGATGTCCAGTACGAGAGCAGGAAGGCCTTCAAAGCTCAAGTGCTAGATGACTTTGTTGCAAAGATGACCACCTCGATCTCCCTGATCGGTGGAGCCCGCAAGTGGACCATCTATGTCGATGGGGCATCCAACTCGGCAGGAAGTGGAACGGACATCATTCTTGAGAATAAAGAAGGAATCTTGATTGAGGTCACACTCGCTCTATCCTTCCCGACTTCGAACAACCAAGCCGAGTACGAGGCCTTCCTCGTCGGGTTACGCCTAGCCGATGACCTTAGTGCGAAGGAGGTGAAGATATTTACTTACTCCCATCTCGTTGCTTCTCAGATTCGGGGAATACCAGGCCAAAAACGAAAATATCTTCGAGTACCCAGTCCTGGTGTGAGAGAAGATGAAGTCGTTTGACTCCGCGGAGTTAAAGCATGTCCCCCGCGAGCATAACACCCGGGAAGACATTTTGTCAAAGCTCGAGAGCACGAAGAAGAAGGGCGGAAACAAATCCGTCATCTAGGAGGTACTCTCTCGACCAAGCATCGAGAAACCCACCTCGATCGTCGACGTAAATGCCATCGGCGATAACAACTGCTGGATGACCCCAGTGTACATGTACGTCATCACGGGGGAACTGCCTAATGACTCTAAGGAGGCTAGCGTGGTCAGATGCCGAGCTTGCTCTTACGCCTTGATCAAGGACAAGTTGTACAGGCGGGGATTCTCTGTAACACCCCATTTAAATATTTAGTCATTTCGTGATTTTATTTTGTGTGATTATTTTGGTATTAACTTGGTTAAGGATATGTGTGTAAGGGTGGGTGTGAGAGTTTAGTGGAATGAATGAAATGAAATTAAATCTTAGAACAAGATGGTAATAATAATAATATAAATGAGGAGTTATTCCATTATTATTATTAGTAATATTATTAATATTATCATGATTATTAATATTATTAGGATTATTGTTATTATTAAAAATAAGGAATTAAACCATAATTAGAGAAAAATGGGGAAAAGAAAACACATTGTCAGTTACACGTGAAAAGAGAAAGGAGAGAGGAAAGAGGGAGAGCTAGGGCAAGAAGTGATCAAGGAATTCCACCATTGTTAGATGGTTCAAGCTTGGAAACTAAGGTAAGAGGGGAAAATGAGTTCTTTAATGGTGTTCTTAACATGAGGGGGTAGTGAGGGTTCCTTTCCCTCTTAGGATTTTCTGTAAATTCTTCCTTCTTTTTGTCTGATTTCCATGTTTATGTAATGGTTGCTGTGAATTCGCATCTGTATACTGTTCTGATATGAAATTCGTGTAAATTATGTGTTGCGACTGCTGTGTTTTACCATAGAAATCAGATCTAGAAATTATGGGTTTTGGAGGATGACGAAAGTGTAGTTTTAAATTGTGAAAAACTTGAATAAAAAGATAGTTAATGAATTAGAATGATAGCATTAAGATTGAACTAGTATAAATACTGTTTTGGGTCTGAAATAGGAGCTTGAAGGTGCTCCAATGGGTGAAAAATCGCACTGATGCAAAAACTAGTTTTTTTCCTGTGCACACTGGCCATATGCGGATGTAGAGGGCATTACATGTATGGGATACTCTCCCAGGGGAAATATGTGTATGGTACGCACCCCGTCCCCATTTACAACATGGCTTTATGCCGTTCCGCGTAAGGTACGCGTAAGAGGAAGTGGGTCATACGCGTATGTGGTATCCATTACGCGTATGGGAGGTTTTGGAAGGGTTTTCGGAGGGAGATCCCATCTGGTCATACGCGTAAGGCCTGGGCATTATGCATATGGACTTGGGCAACTGAGGGCCTATGTGTAGCATACGCAGGCCTAAGGCTAGAAAATATGGCCATACACCGTATGGGGAAGGGCCATATGCGTATGGGCAAAGCTGTGATGCAATTTTCCCATTTTCGTGATTTCTTTCTCGATTTTGCGTGCGACGCGTTTCCTCTTGGTTCGTAAGCCTAAAATTACATAATTGAACATAGGGGAATCGATAATAATAGTAAATATGGTAAAAATATGTAATTTTGTGTGGTTTTCGTCATGATGTGTGTTGGATGCTTGGGTTGCTAAGATTGTTGTTGTGTGGACAGTCTTGGGCAGCGGTGGTAATTCCAGAGCGAATTAAGGTGAGTATGTGGGTCACGCGTGATCATTATGGATCGTGTATTACACATTGGTGATAATTATATTATGCATAATTTTATGTCATGCATTCATATTGTGTCATGTGAAGATGATCCTAGGTGGAAATCCATGATGGGTGCCTAGTCTCGTTCGAACTCCAACTGGGAGTCGAGTGGAGATAAGTTGTAGTTCAGATGAATGTATACGAATTATTCAGATTCTAATGGGAATCAGGTTCGAAGAGTGAACCGTATGGATTGTGATGGTACCGCATGCATTATGTCGTGTTAGTTGGGTCACATTGCATATGTGTATGATTGAATATGGGGATGCCGAGTGTTGATGTGACATTGTATTTGCGTTGTGAATGTTTGATTTGTGTAAACTATGTGAATTACTACTCCTTAGCATGTGATTTTCACCTTATAATTATTGAATGTAATTCTCACCCTTTTTTGTTGTTGTGTATGTGCTCCTTGGGGAGTATAAATAATCAGGTACCTGCTTAGTTCTTGGAGCACGTGTTGCTTGTGATCGAGTCTTAGGAGTCACTCTGATATGTAACATGAGAATGATAGGGATTTCGTTATTCTTTATGTTTTTTTTTATTTGTTACGTATCTTGTTTTTGTTTAATGAGGTTGAACTACATATTTTTTGGAGTTGATGGAGCCTTAGTGGTGAACTAATGAATGTTCCGCTGTTTAATTAATTTATCTTTATGAGGAAATAAGAAATGAAATGACTTAATTCTTCATGGGATTTTATGTTGATGTGACATCCTACGTGTGTACTCTGATTTCTCCGTAAACTATTTTCGTATATTTACTAATTTAACGTATGAGGAGAGTAGGGTGTTACATTTCCATCCCTCTCCTCAAGTGTGTCGAGGAATCCAAAATCCCTCACATACTCTAGGCCCAAGAGGCTCTGCGAGCAGGGTACTATTGGTCCACCATGCAGCAGGACACGAAGGAGCATGTCAAGAAGTGTGACAAGTGACAACGACACGTGAACATGCACCTGTCCCCGCCCAACGAGATCAAGATGCTCTCTTCCCCCATGGCCTTTCACCTGGTGGGGGATGGATATCCTCGGCCCCTTCACCATAGGGTCCTACCAGAACAAATATTTGATAGTCGGTGTCAACTACTTCACGAAGTGGATAGAGGGTGAAGCCCTTACCAAGATCACAATGCAAAACATACTCTGTTTCTACAAAAGGAACATACTTTCCCGGTTCGGAGTTCCCCAGGCGATCGTAACCGATAACAGGACACAGTTTACTGACAAAAACTTTTAAGACTTTGTTACCAAACTAGACACGAAGAAACATTTCACGTTTGTTCAGCACTTGCAAACAAACGGGCAGGCTGAAGCTGTGAACAAAGTGATCCTGCAAGGCTTAAAGAAAGACTAAGTGAAACCAAAAAGAGGTGGGTCGAAGAGCTACATAGCGTGCTCTGGGCCTACAGGACGACCCCATACTCTACCACCAGGGAGACCCCATTCCGACTAACGTATGGAACCGAGGCAGTTATTTCGATAGAAATAAGAGAACCCTCTAGGAGGACCGAATCTCCCCTCGATGAGGAGATGAACAACGAGGCTCTGAGGGAGGAGCTCGACCTGGTCGAAGAAATCCGGTCAGGGGAATCCCTTTGTGAAGCCTCGATCAAACAAAAGATAATTTTGTAACATGACAACAAAGTCATTAAACATGAATTCCAATTAGGCAGCCTAGTCATACGGAGAAACCAAAAAGACTCGCCCGAGGAAAAACTCGCCGCGAACTGGAAAGGCCCATATCGTATCCGTGCTAAAATAGAAACAGGGCCTACTACCTCAAAAACCTACACAGGGAGGAACTTGCTCGACCATGGAATGCTGAAAAGCTCAAACAATATTATAGTTAAACAATTTCGTCGACACACTTGGTTCGACCACGACGAAGTACATCCCAACAACAAGAGTGTGATAAGGTACAAGCACGACTTCCATACTTGAAACAAAAATACAAGAGTTCGCTCTCGTGTGTGCCAATAACTAAATGAACTAAGCAACTACTTCCTCCTCAGGCTGAGTCTCCCCCTCAGTTTGATCTGATCCGACATTGGACCCAGCTGGAGCGACCATCTGGCCATCAACTACTTGGTGGAAAGGCTCTGTCCCCTCGGTGACAAATTGAAGCCCAAGGTTAAATATTTGGAGCTGCTCCACGACACTATTAAAATACAACTCAAAGGTTCCTAGGAAATCCTGCTCGAGCTCCCAGATCCGGGATACTAAGTCACCCCGTGTTGCCAAGGCCTTCTCCTTAGCGGTTTCGTCCTCGGCGGTCCTGGCAGCAACCTCCAACTTGGTGACCCTGGATCGAAGTCGATCCCTCTCCCCGACGGACTTGTTCATCTCCTCCCGCATTTGATCCATCTCGCGGTAAAGGTTGACCTAGATCTCATACTTCGCCTTGTAGTCAAGGAAGTCATTCTTCACCTGGGTTTTCTCCGTTCCGAGAGTCATGAGCTCCGCCTGCAACTTCTTCAATTCGGTAGAGGGGCAAGTCTCATCCTTGAGGACCAGAGCCATCTTAAAAAACTTCACCATGGCGGGAATGTCCTTGCACAAAGCATTTCTCCTGGTCGCTCTGTCAACACCTATAATTTCTTTGGACTTTGTCACGGGCATGATCAGGGAGTTGTCCATGCTGAAGAACCCCTGATGGAGATGGAAGGGAGGTAACACAAACCTTTCCTCGACAACGCCTTCCAGGAGGTTGGCGGTCCCATACTCATCTGCACACTGCCTCTTGGGCGGATGCTCTTGGGAATACGGGGACTGGCTGCACCGGGGAGAGGAAGAGGAGCCCCCGATATGCTAGTCGGGCTCGGCCATCTGCTGTACCTGGGAGACTCGGTCTTTGGTGACCTTCTTGGATCATTTGTTCTCCGTGAGCTTCATCACGCATTCTTGGAGGCTCGACATCTGGATTGTAACAAAGAAAAGAACAAAGTCAATATAATAGAAAAATAAGTGGACACACAAATTAGAAACACGCTCGCTATCTAAGATCCTCAAGGCATGCCTTTCTGAATCACATTCGAGGAGCGCCTTAGTATTAATCAATCGGGCCTCGAAAGAAATCCCCTCGTTCTCGTAATGAATGAAACTCCTGTCCTTGTTCACCAAGAGCGTAGCCGTGAGGAACTTCTCCTCGATATAAGGCGCGAAGCTTGTTGTGCGGAGTGGTATCATCGACATAAAACTTCGTACCATTCCCATCAAAGGGAGTAAACCTCCTCGACGCAGGATCTTTTCCTAGCCTCGTGGGGAGGAAATCCCCCTGATGTTAACCCTGTGAGGACGCTGAAAGCCTCACGGGGTCCCCGAGACCTTCATCAGAAACTTCATAGTTTCCTAGAATCCACATGAGTTTCCCGACATCTTCATCAAAAACTTTATGATTCCGTCAGGAACTTCATGAGCCCGCCAAAAACTTCATGGACTCTCCAGAGGAATCAACGGAAACTTCATGAGTCCGCCGAAAACTTCATGGACTCCCTGAAGAACTCACCGAAAACTTCATGAGCCTCCCGAAAAATTCATCAGGGACTCAAAGAAATTTCCCGGAAAACTCATAGATTCTAGAAGAAGAGCCTAGAACTTACTTGTATGAAGAAGACTCTGGAGATTACGGCAGAAGAGCAAGGGGGCTGACGATGATAATGATAGCGAATAGAATATAGGAAAACAGAGAAACCTTGAGAGACTTTAAAGAATTCTTGAGCTTGAATGCTGTGAATGTTCAAATGAATCAACCTCACCATATTTATAACCTCTGACGCGGGAAGTGAAGCGTCCCCTAGGCACTTAAGTATCCCTACGCGTAGCTGTCACATGAATTTATTTCTCCTGACACGTGGCTCAAGAAGAAATCATGCATGTCCCTTCAAGCCCTTCGCACGGATCGAGGAAATGGTGTGTCCTCCCTTTCACTTCCGTCAAACCATCCAACATGTCGAGCACAATGACCGACCCTTGTGCTATCGAGAACACTTCCTTGGGAGAAGTTGGAAACAAGCAATGACTATGTATGATGGGCAGGCCTCCACACGAGCAGATTGACCCTGTCATCAACCATAGATAAACCCCACTGTCGAGCACGACTAATGGCTTCTACGTCTAGTTACACACATAACCCTACAAGCTCAGCGCCTCGAGCACAAGCGATGCTCCTCCGGACAAGTCCATGCGCCCCTCCTTGATACAAAAGTTGACTTTTAAGTCATTACTCCAACACTTCGAAGCAACGACTTGGGGGGATCCTGTTCTGGACTGGGCTAGAGGCTGGCCCACGTCGAGCACAACCCAACCCAGCTCCACGTCGGGGAGGGCTCAATACAAAATCCCAATTCACCATCACTGGAGGAAACGTTCCTCACACGTCTTCCCTGCGGTCTCCACGTGCTTCCCACACAAGGACACGTCATCATCCAACTACTCGCGTCCGAGAGAGTAGGTCCTCCACCTTTCTAAGTTCACAGGACAGTTGACCCAAGACAAAGACCACACACTGGTCTTCCACATGTCACGTAGATCTTGGAAGTTATCCGTATTGGGCCTAATGGTCCAACCGAATGCAGATAACCGTTGGCCCAGCGCTGGGGGCACATTATAAATACCCTCTTCTATAAGAGGGTCAGGTATTCTAAACACACTAGCTTTATGTACTTGTTCACTCTCTCTCTCTCTCTTTTATCACTTTGGTATCACAGTGTCTTGCAGGTACACCCCTTCCTCTTTTCCACCACCAACGATTTGGAGCTCACGACGTGTTCCTGGCTACTGATCCCTTTTCTGATCTGGTAAGATCAGTTCCTATGAGTCATGATATCATTTTTAACAATGAACAAAGTGATCCTTCAGTTATAGGATATGTTGATTCAGATTATGCAGGTGATATGGGTGATATGAAGCCTGCAATAGGGTACGTCTTTACTTAGCAAGAGGACTTATTTATTAGACATCATCACTTCAATCTATAGTGGTCATGTCTAAAATTAAAGGAAAGTACATGGCGGAAAGTGAATCTCTTAAAGAAGCCTTACGACTTACAAGATTGGTGAGAGAATTGGATGTTGAGAAAGGTGTGTAAGTAGTAACTGCGCCTAAGAGAGGGGGGGGGGGGGGGTGAATTAGGATCTTGAAATTTTTTTTGCAATATTGTATGATTCCTTGGTTCTTTTTCGGTTATTAGTTAATTACAGAAAGTAAATGCAGGAAAGAAAAAGAGACACAGGAAGATTTATAGTGGTTCCCTTCACACTCCGAAGGTACTCCACCCCTCTTTCGACTCGAAAGAGAATTTGACTATAGTTCAAAATTTTTGTAAAGCCTAATCACATCCAAAGTGATGCTTACTATCTAAACCTATAGGTAATTCCAAGTGTTGAAGAACAATCCTCTTCAATACACTTCACTTGTTTCCAACAATCCTGGACAACAAGGTAATACACAAAAATGTTCTTGAGAAAATATTTGATGGAAAGTTGTTTATCAATCCTCAAGGTTGATCTTCTTCTTGAAATAAATTATACTCAGATAAGATATACAAGTGTTCTTTATGAAAGAAGGCTGTGAGAATGTGAAAATTATTTCAATGGCTTCTTTCAAAAATATGATTTGAGCACTTAATGAAAATTCAAAAGGTTGAAGACAAAGAGTAATTTGATTAATTTGTTTCTTGACGGTTGTTGTGGGGTTTTTAAAAATAAATTTGAAATTAAGATCAATTTATACTAGTGAAAAACCTTTCCAAAAAGGTGTGATCTTGGGACAGTAAAAAATAGCCAGTAAGAAAATATAGAACAATGCAATCCTCCATGAAAAGCTGCTATTTTTGGTTGTTGTTACAGTATTAATCGGTTAACCAAATACGTTAATCGGTTAACACCTTTTCAACGTTAAAAATATTTGAAATTTTCATGTGTTAATCGGTTAACCCCACAAGTTAATCGGTTAACACTGTTATGAAGTTCCAAAATACATAATTTTGAAGTATGTTAATCGGTTAACCCCACAGGTTAATCGGTTAACACTGAAGGTTCTTGTAAAAATAATTAATTTTAAATAGAAAGAGTATTTTAAAAATGTTTTGAAAGTATTAGTGTAAGTGGTGTAGTGAAATGTGATTTTTTAAAGAACACTTGTATAAATTTCCTAAAGTAAAAATGTTATACCGTTCCATGAATCACCATTTTCACTTGTAGCTTGTAGACGAAGCTTTGATCGATAAAGTCGTATGCGATGATACTCTCTTGATCTTTATTGATCTTGCTTGCTTGCTTGCGTCTCTTGCTTTTTGCGAAGACTTTAGAAGAATGATGATTCTGGTTTCATCTTCAATATATACCCTTACGGGTGTACTTCTGGTTTTATCTTCAATATACCCCTATGGGTATATGGTATAAGTATCTTGCGTACCAAGCTTGTATGAGTTATCTTTATCAAAACACAAAGGCATTGAAGCTTGCTTCTACAATCTCCCCCTTTTTGATGATGACAACCGATCCTTTGAAAATTCTGCTTTGATACTTGGTTCCCTTCATTTCTCCCCCTAAGCTAGAAAGCCCCCCTTAAATACAAGAGAGATACAATCCTTCTCCCCCTTAAACATAAGAGAGATACAATATTTCTGCACAGGGAAATGTTAGAGACCAATCCTTCTCCCCCTTTGTCATTAGCAAAAAGGAAGAGGAGCACAAATAGAGAAATTTAAAACAAACATACATAGTAAACACATTTAACCAAAATTTGACCAATTTTTCGCTTCTGATTTTTGAAAAAACACACAGTGTTAATCGGTTAACACACACGAAATTTTAGAAAAATGCTTTAAAACAGAAAGTAAACAGGTTGGAAAACATATATTCTACACACAATAACATATGAAAAGTTTAGATGTCACCTTCATCGAGAATTCCAAGTTCTCGTCGAATCTTGAAGAATGGTTCTTTTGCGAGTGGCTTTATGAAAATGTCGACGAGTTGGTTATGCGTATCCACCAATGACCGATTCTTTCTTTCCATGACACCATTTTGCTGTGGAGTTCTTGGTGAAGAGAAATTGTGTGAAATTCCATGTTCTTCACAAAATTCGTCAAATGCGGCGTTTTGGAATTCTCCACCGTGATCGCTTCTTATGGAGACAATTGTTAATGCATTTTCATTTTGAATTTGTTTTGCAAACTTCTTAAATACTTTAAAAGCATCACTTTTCTGCATTAAAAAGTAAGTCCAACAAAATTTAGAATAATCATCAACAATTACTAAAGCGAAAACATTACCTTCGAAGCTTTTTGTTCTTGATGGACCAAAGAAATCCATATGTAACAATTGTAGTGTCCTTGTTGTGGACACCACATTTTTGGATGTGAAAGTTGATTTGGTTTGTTTTCCTTTTTGACAAGCGTCGCATAACTTATCTTTGATGAATTTGATCTTCGGCAATCCAATAACCAAGTCATGTTTGATCAATTTATTCAAGTGCTCCATATGAATGTGAGCAAACCTCTTATGCCATAACCATGATTCATTTTTGTTTGCCAAGAGACACTTAACATTCAAAGATACGTTATCAAAGGAAATTAAGAAAACATTATTAACTCTTTTACCTTTTAGCATAACTTCATGAGTAACTTCGTTTTCAATCAAACATTCATTTTTAGTGAAGTTGATTTTGAAACCTCGGTCACACAATTGGCTAATGCTAAGTAGACCATGCTTTAGACCTTCCACATATAGGACATCCTTTATGTTTGTTGAAGGCGGTGAACCAACGATGCCTACGCCAAAAATTCTTCCTTTGTTGTTGTCACCATAGGTAACAAATCCTTTGGCCTTAAGCGTTAGATGTGAAAATTTGCTTAGGTCACCCGTCATGTGCCTTGAACATCCACTATCAAGATACCATTCATTTGAAGAGGTATTCAAGTATACCTACAAAAAAGAATTAAGTTTTATTAGGTACCCAAATTGCTTTGGGTCCTTCAAAGTTAGTTCCTTTCTTTACCCATACATAATGGCCTTGAGCAACACTAAAATTTCTAACATAACAAGCATTTGGAGTATGTCCTTTTATACCACAATAGAAACATGTAGGCTCAAAATTGCTTTTATATCTAGGAGGATATGATTTCTTCTTATTGTTTATTTTCTTCTTGACATATTGATGAACCTTTTTATGATTGTCACCTTTTTCAATAGGAACTTGTTCTTTAGCTTTGATAAATATGGTCTTGTTAGAAATTGGTTTAGAAAATTTTGAATAACCAAGACCACTTCTATCATTTGAAAATCTTTGATTCCTAAAAACACTTTCCAATCCAATTTGTCCTTTTTCATATCTTTCTAGGACCCTTTTTAATTGGACTATTTGAAAAGAGAGTGACTCACATTTAATGCATGCAAAATTTTTAATTAATTTTTCCTTTTCATCTTTAAAATCATTTTTCATTTTCTCAATATCTTTTTCCAAAGATGATATTTGTTTCTTTTGAGATGAGATGGTTTTATATATAATTTTGCACTCTCTTAAAAGTTCATCAATTGCTTCTTGAGCATCATCATCAAAAAGAGAGAAATCACTACTAAACTTGTTGTCTTCATCATCGGAATGATGTGATGCCATTAATGCGAGATTTGCGCTTTGATCACTATCGGAGTTCGATGAAGAACTTATTTCGTTGTCGTCCCAAGCAATGTAGGCTTTCTTCTTGAAATACTTCTTTCCTTTGTGATCATGATTCTTTGTGAGTTTAGGACATTCTGGTTTGATGTGGCTTTTCTTTCCATATTCATAGCATGTAATATCTCCATTTGATTTTGATGTTTCTTTTTCCTTATTCTTCGAGAACTTCTTTCTTCTTGTATAACTTAAGTTGTTAATATTATTTTTTGCACCAAAATATTTTCCAAGTTTTTTACAAGGAGAGTAAAGTTTTCATCTTCATCGGAGTTGTCTTTTTTCTCCACTTCTTTGGATTCAGCTTTAAAGGCAATGCTCTTGGATTTCTTTTCTTGAACTTCATGTTTCTCCAATCTTTCGAGTTCCGCTTCATATTCTTGTAGTTTTCCGAATAACGTAGCGGACGTCATTATTGATAGACTTTTCTTCTCGGAAATCGCCGTCACTTTCGGTTGCCATTCTCTTGATAAGGACCTAAGCACTTTAAGATTAAGTTCATTATTGGTTAGTGTCTTACCAAGTGCATGTAAGTGATTTGTCAAATGCACGAATCTTTTCTGCAAGTCTAAGATAGATTCTCCTTGTTTCATTCTGAATAATTCGTATTCTTGACTCAAAGTGTTTAATCTGGATCTTTTGACTTCGGCGGTTCCTTCATGAGTTTCAACAAGAGTGTCTCAAATTTGCTTGGCCGTTGAACATGTTGAGATGCAGAAGAATTCATCCATTCCAAGTGCGCTTTGTAATATATTTATTGCCTTTTTGTCGTAGAGAACTTTCTTCGTGTTGTCATCATCCCATGATCCTTGCAGTTTTGATGAGCCGACTCCGTTGACTTCCGTTACGGGAAGAAAAGGACCATTTTGGACATCATCCCATATTTCACTTCCTTGTGCTTCTAGATGTGCTTTCATTCAGATTTTCCAGAAGTCGAAATATTCGCCACAGAACAGAGGAGGTTTGTTGCTGCTTCCACCGTCTTTGAATACAAGATTGTTATTTGTGGAAGCCATCCGGATCGGATAGGAACAAGTTACCTATAACCTGCTCTGATGCCAATTGTAAGTAGTAACTGCACCTAAGAGGGGGGGGGGGGTTGAATTAGGATCTTTAAAAATTTGATTCAATCTTGTATAGTTCCTTGGTTCTTTTTCGGTTATTAGTTAATGGCAGAAAGTAAATGCAAGAAAGAAAAAGAGACACAGGAAGATTTATAGTGGTTCCCTTTACACTCCGAAGGTACTCCACTCCCCTTTCGAGTCGAAAGAGAATTTCACTATAGTTCAGAATTTTTGTAAAGCCTAATCACATCCAAAGTGATGCTTACTATCTAAACCTATAGGTAATTCCAAGTGTTGAAGAACAATCCTCTTCAATACACTTCACTTGTTTCCAACAATCCTGGACAACAAGGTAATACACAAAAATGTTCTTGAGAAAATATTTGATGGAAAGTTGTTTATTAATCCTCAAGGTTGATCTTCTTCTTGAAATAAATTATACTCAGATAAGATATACAAGTGTTCTTTGTGAAAGAAGGTTGTGAGAGTGTGAAAGTTATTTCAATGGCTTCTTTCAAAAATATGATTTGAACACTTAATGAAAATTCAAAAGGTTGAAGACAAAGAGTAATTTGATTAATTTGTTTCTTGAAGGTTGTTGTGGGGTTTTTTAAAATAATTTTGAAATTAAGATCAATTTATACTGGTGAAAAACCTTTCCAAAAAGGTGTGATCTTGGGACAGTAAAAAATAGCTAGTAAGAAAATAAAGAACAATGCAATCCTCCATGAAAAGCTGCTATTTTTGGTTGTTGTTACAGTGTTAATCGGTTAACCAAATAGGTTAATCGGTTAACACCTTTCCAACGTTAAAAATATTTGAAATTTTCATGTGTTAATCGGTTAACCCCTTAGGTTAGTCGGTTAACACTGTTATGAAGTCCCAAAATACATGATTTTGAAGTATGTTAATCGGTTAACCCTGCAGGTTAATCGGTTAACACTGAAGGTTCTTGTAAAAATAATTAATTTTAAATAGAAAGAGTATTTTAAAAATGTTTTGAAAGTATTAGTGTAAGTGGTGTAGTGAAATGTGATTTTTTAAAGAACACTTGTATAAATTTCCTAAAGTAAAAATGTTATACCGTTCCATGAATCACCATTTTCACTTGTAGCTTGTAGACAAAGTTTTGATCGATAAAGTCGTATGTGATGATACTCTCTTGATCTTTGTTGATCTTGTTTGCTTGCTTGCGTCTCTTGCTTTTTGTGAAGACTTCAAAAGAATGAGGATTCTAGTTTCATCTTCAATATATACCCCTACGACTGTACTTCTGATTTTATCTTCAATATACCCCTACGGGTATATGGTATAAGTATCTTGCGTACGAAGCTTGTATGAGTTGTCTTTATCAAAACACAAAGGCCTTGAAGCTTGCTTCTACAAGGTGAAGTTTTGTTGCATTGTGATAGTCAGAGTGCCATTTATTTGGAAAACAATCACGTGTATTATGCCAAGACCAAGCATATTGGTGCGAGGTTTCACAAGATCAGAGAGTTACTTGCATCAGGACATATATTACTTGAAAATGTTCATACTTCATATAATGCAACTTATATGTTGACCAAGTCAGTCATCAATGACAAGTTTAGACATTACTTGGACTTGTTACATGTTTCTCAGTGTAAAATGGCAGGTGTACCTCCCTAGTTTCCAAGATGAATTATCATGTAAGGAGTTTGATATTCTTTAAGGTGGAGATTGTTGAATATGACTCATATTGTAGAGATTATTATGAGTATTCACTATAATTCATATTATGACGAATATCATAGGTATATATAGCTATTTGTTGTGGGTAACTAGGGATTAAGGTTTAGGTTATATATATATATATGTGTGTGTGTGTGTGTGTGTGTGTGTGTGTGTGTATGTGTGTGTGTGTGTGTGTGTGTATGTGTATGACTTGTAACAGTAAAATCCTAATTCATAAGACATAAATAAAGGGAATTATGATTGCTCTATAGTCGTAGAGGTAGGCATCATTGGCTGAACTATGTTAACAAAGATCGATTATATTCATTATCTTTTACTTTCATTTATCTTTAGTCTTCTATGTTGGTTGATGTTATAATAGTATACCATATTAGAAAATTAATAATATACTAAATTTAAAATATTTATTGAGGCACATGCCTTTATATCGCTAGATTTAGACTCGTTCTCGATTCGGGTAGTAAGGACATTTCAGATTAAAAGTAGGCTTAAATAGTTAATACGTTCCTATAAATTATGGGTTTTTTTTGTCTTCCTTGTATCTTTTTCTATTTTTTTTGGAAATGTATTTAAGTATCGAATTTCATTTGGTTTTCGTCCCTAACGTCAACCTTCCATTACAAAAAAGGAATCATGGCTAACGAGACTTTGTTTTTTCCAAGTTCCAATTGTTGAATCATATTGTGACGTGGATTTTAGAGTTTGATGGTTTTAAAAGAAATAACGAAATCCAAAAAAAAGTGATATTTCAAATTCATCTTCTTTTTCCTCATTCCAAATTGTTCTTGCAATATCTTTTTTTTCCCTCCATTTTTGCACAACGAAACATGTTTACCTCCTCTGTTAGAAACTCCACAGTGTTTCAAATCCCAAAACATGGTTGCAATAGATCAATGAGGATGTTTGTGTCCAATTCCAATGAAAACCCTAAAAGGAGATATTAGAAATATGCAAATTCGGGGATAAGTTTGACTTTAACTTGTTCATTATTCATTGATCATCTGATTATGGTAATGTTCATTATTGATTGCTCATTGTTCATATGATTATGTTAATGTTCATTGTCCAAATTTGTAGACAGTGAGAAATGTAAGCTCTTTATATAGGATGATGAACTTGATGTCCATCATATGCTTACAATATATCAAGTGAACCCAGAATCTCAAGTGCTTGCGATTTCTCAGAGGTTGTGAAGGACTTGACTAGCATTATGGAAAACTTTGAGTGTTGAAAAAAAGAGGAAATAAAGATGAAGTTGGACATTGAAAGGAATAAATCCAAGTTGTTTAAGATTTTGTTGAATGTCTCATGGATATTGTTTCTTTGCATACTTCAAGATGTGTACTTGATATTTGTAAAATAGTTTTGAATGTAATATTTAGAGCCTTATCTTTTTGTGTTTCTTCCCTGTAAGTTTGGAAATTGTTTACTTTCGTCTCTGTAATTTTTAATTAATGAATGAAGTTGAAGATTTTGCAAGAATTACAGAACTGTTAAGTACCTAATGCACAAATTGCATTCAAAGGTCTATACTTAATGCATGTGAAGTGTTTGAATCTAATAATAAAATGTTAGTATGTAATTGGTTGTCGCCCTTGTAAGTTTGTGTGTTTTTTAATTTTATTTTCGTCCTTGTAACTTAACGAATTATCTTAATGAATTAAGATCAAGAATTTGAAAGAATTCCAAAGCATGTTTAGTTAGAAATACAAATTGAACTTGTCTAACCTAACCAAAATGCATTTAACCCAAAAGGCATATGATAATGTCATCCAATATACACGAACTTGTATAATAAAAGGTCTTAAAATGCATTTAATGTTGTCTAAAAATACACCACCAAAAGGTCTCAAAATACATCAAGATGTAATCCTAACTACTTCACTAAGATGCTTAATGTCTACAAAGTCAAAGGTTTTGTTGGATCACTTCCTTCTCCCTTGAGGTTGTGTTTAAGAACTGCAAGAGTTGTAGAAATACTCACATCAGTTACCTCATGTTCAATAGGTGCATACAAAATATAGTCAGGTAGAGAAAGAGATTTATCAGAATCATGTATAGCAACAGTATGAATAAATGCAAGTAGAGCAGTAGGAACAATTTCAGACACAACATCATTCATATTTGGTTGAGGTTGTGTTGCCTCAAATGCTGGATCAAGATCTATAAAAAGCATTTCAAACTCAAGATCAATATCAATTGCTGCTTGTGTTGAATTGCCAGAAATATGTGGTTCTTGGGTTGCCGTTATGCAACAGGTTCTTGCGTTGAAGTACCAGATGCATTTGGTGCTTGTTTTTTCTTTGATTTTCTTTGAAAATACAACAGATAAACTAATACAAGTAGATTAATAACATTAATAAATGATACAAATTATGACCCTGTATACCTTTGTTTTTGAGCTTTAGGGTCAACCATAATACTAGTAGAACTTCTTACATTATGACCAAGTAATACCACATCTTGTGCAATAATAACTTGTCTATGTCCTTCCGTTATTAGGGCCCTCAACTAGTTCTATCCTCCTCAACATCTTTGGACTTCCATGTCCTATTTTATATGTTGGAGGTAGAATTTATTCAATGTTAACTTAGGACCACACGTCATGTCCATTAATAAGACTTACATTAAAACTATAACATGCCATATAAGTATCCTTGGAGTAATAATCATCCACAAATTCTTTAGAGTGTTGGTTCTTAAACCTTAATGCAACTACTACATGTCTATAAGGAGGTCATGCTAATTCCTATGAATTACAAGTACATGTTCTTTTTGAAGTGTCAACAATGAAATTATGCCTGGTATGCACATGTTCAACTTACCATATTGTTTCACCAGACCAGGTTGGAATCCAATTAACTGCATGTAAAATTCCTTATCTAACCTAAGCCTAGGTCTAGGTATTATTCTATGTTTCCATCTATCAACTATTTATCTTAAACCATCATTCCGATGCATCTAGTAATTTATTATCCATTCACACATGATTAAGATTGGTTTATCTATGACAGTGGTGCTACATTGCATGTTACACCAAGGAAGGATTTTTTCACATCTTATACTTTTGGTGATTTTGGAGTGTTGAAGATGAGTAATGATGGTGTATCTAAGGTAATTGGTGTTGGTGATGTTTTCTTTCCAATCAATATGGGAATGCAATTGTTGCTTAGAGGTGTCAAACATGCTCTAGATGTACGCTTTAATTTGATCTTTGTGCATATGCTAGATGATTGTGGTTATGATAATCACTTTGGTTCTGGAAAGTGAAAACTCAACAAAGGTAACTTGGTTGTGGCTAGATGGGAAAAAGCTTTGGTTTCTAGGGACAATGTGAATGCTATCGACATGGAAACATCTTTCTGGCACCGAAGAGTTAGTCATATTAGTGAAAATGGGTTGAATGTTTTAGCCAAAAAGGATGTTCTTTTTGAATTAAAGAATATAAATTTAGAGAATTATTCTCAATCCATGGCAGGTAAACAGACTAGAGTATCTTTCAAGAGACATCCTCCTTCAAGGAAGTCAAAGTTGCTTCAAATGGTACATTCTGATGTTTATGGTCCATTAAAGGTAAAAGCCTTTAACGGTGTACTTTATTTTGTTACCTTTATTGATGATTGCTCCAGGAAACTATGGTTTATGCCTTGAAGACAAAATACCAAGTTTTGGAAAAGTTCAAAGAATTCCATGCTTTAGTTGAGAGGAAGACAATAAAGAAGCTGAAATGTGTTTGTTTAGAAAATGGTGGAGAGTATTGTGGACCATTTGATTCCTATTGCAAGAAGTATGGCATTGCACATGAAAAGACTCCTCCTAAAACTCCTCAATTGAATGGTTTAGCAGAGAGGATGAATCAAACACTAATTGAGAGAGTAAGGTGTATGCTCTCTGAAGCTAAGTTACCTAATCATTATTAGGGCGAGACACTTTATACGACAGTGCATGTTCTTCTCACTCCTACTGTTGCTTTGAACAGTGAAGTTCCAGACAAAATTTGGTTTGGAAAGAATGTTAAGTGTGATCATTTGAGAGTCTTTGGTTGTAAGGCTTTTGTGCATATTCCAAAGGATGAAAGACCTAAGTTGGATGTAAAGTTAAAACAATGTATCTTCATCGACTATGGGCAAGATGAGTTTGGCTACAGGTTGTATGATCCCTTAGGGAAGAAGCTTATTTGAAGCTGTGATGTGGTGTTTATGAAAGACCAAACTATTGAAGACATTGATAAGGTAGAGAAGGCTACACCCAAGCAAGATATCATTTTGTCTAATGTTTATCCAGTTCAGTTAACTAGTCGTAATCTGGATGCTATTGGTGGTGATGATCACAATGGTGAGCCATATGATTATGTTGATGATCAACAACTTGGAAATAAGGTAAATATTCCAACTAAGATGGTGAATGGGAGAGCGATTTGTCACAGGATGAGAATCTTAGTGAAACTCCAGAATCATCTCAAATTCAACCTAGGAGGTCTAACAGGAAGAGACATCCTTCTACAAGGTATAATTCTGATGAGTATGTGACATTGATTGATGAGGGTGAACCCGAGTGTTTTCAAGAGGCCATGGAAAGTGATGAAAATCAAAAGTGGATGGATTTAATGCATGATGAGATGAAATCATTGCATGATAATCACACTTATGATTTAGTGAAGCTTCCTAAAGGTGAAAGGGTTTTGGAAAACAGATGGATTTATAGAGTTAAACATGAGAGCAACTCTGAGTCTCAAAGACATAAAGCCAGATTAGTGGTGAAATGTTTTCGTCAAAGAAAGGGTGTTAATTTTAATTATATTTTCTCATCTAGTGTAAAGATGTCATAAATTAGAATCGTGTTGAGTTTGGATGCTACTCTTGATTTAGAAGTTGAGCAAATGAATGTGAAAACGAATTTCCTTCATGGTGATTTGGAGAAAGAGATCTACATGAAATAACCCGATTTTTTTCAAGTTAAAGATAAAGAAGATCATGTGTGTAGATTGAGAAAGAGTTTATATGGGTTGAAGCATGCTCCAAGGAAGTGGTACAAGAAGTTTGAGTCTATTATGTGTGATCAAGGATACCAAAAGACTACTTCAGATCATTGCGTCTTTGTTAGAAAATTTTCTAACGATGACTTCATAGTCCTGTTGTTTGGCAGTCCAGATTGTAAAAGTGTGTATCACTATCTACTATAGAGGCTGAGTTCATTGCAATTACCGAAGCATGCAAAGAGTTACTATGGTTGAAGAAATTTTTGTAGGAGCTTGATTTTGTTCAAGACAAATATGTGTTATTTGTTGATAGTCAAAGCGCTATTCATTTTGTTAAGAATCCGACTTTTCATAATAGGTTCAAACACATTGATGTGAGATATCATTGGATACGTGATGTTTTGGATGCTAAGGTGTTGAAGTTAGCTAAATTTCATATAGATGATAATGGTTCTGATATGGTGACTAAAGTATTACCAAGAGGAAAATTTGAAGCTTGTTGTGATATCGCCGGTTTAGCAATTTCCTCCGCATAGTTGTGAGGGGGGGGGGGGATTTGTTGAGTTTGGGCTCCCTTCTCATGTGGAGAAAGACCCAAATATTATTAGTCCATTTGTATCACTTATTTAAGTGGGAATGATTAATTTACGATTGAGAGAGATAGAGAAAAAAATAAGGATTTAAAAGAGAGAAAAGATGAGAGAAACTTATTTTCGTTTTTCTGCAACCAGTCTCACTAAATCGAAGATCCCCAATTCGTTAACTGTTGGATCGAGTTCAAATTTGGTGGTCAGGTTCGTATCACATATATCTAACTTTTGACCTTTTAGAATTTCAAAACAACGTCTGATGTGAAAGTTATTTGCTTCGCACTGAAGCTGTAGATTTGGAGAGAAAAAATTCAGCTTTTGATTCTTATTTGTAAGTTAGTTTGCATTGTGATTTGCGGTTGTTAGCACGAGTTTGTGAATCACTTTAAGACTCTCTTGTACTCTTTAATTGATTATAGTGGAATTATTTCTTTAGTTTGGAGGACTTGTGGTTTTTACTCTCATATTGAGGGGTTTTCCACGTTAAAAAACATCGGTGTTCTTTTGTGTCTTTATTTGTTCGATTTTCCGTCTTATATTCATTTTTTATCCTTAAGATTCCTACAAGTTTGGGGGAGTTTTATATCCACTGCGTATTAGTCTATTATTGTGTCTTAATTTTCCATCAATACTAAGATACAAGCTTCATTTCAGAAAGAACACAAATTCAATAGAAAAGCGTTGTGGTTCTTGTTTGTTAAAAACATTTCTAAGAATGCATTTCATTTAATGGAAGAGGAATATGGTCGAATGGACGGATGTGGAACAAATAAATTCAAATATAATACAACCGTTAAGTTTTTATCTAATTAAGTAGAGTTGGTTATATGGATTAATTCCCTCCATAATGATCTATCAAAGATCATATTTTGATCTAAATCATTAATCTCCATATATTTCTTAATAACTTCTCTTATAATTTTTTTAGGTCTTTCTCTATCTCTAACTATTTGACTCCAATTCATCTGATCTACTTTCTTTACCACAAAATCTACAAATCTTTTCTCTACATACCAACCCATCTAAGTCTATTTTTCACTATATTTTCTAATATATGATTTCTAATATGAACAACATAAAAATCATTATTTGCATGTGTAATTTCTAAGAAATTACTCTAGTAAACTCCTTCATTTATATGAAATCCACACTCATTAGATGAAATAAGATTAAAAAAAATGCATCAAAAACCGATTGTTCTAGTTAGAATGATACTTTCACTAAGAACATGTCAACTCTTTCCTTCCCTATACACATTCTTCACAATCAAGTTTATCATGCTCTACTTGTCTAGTTAGAGAGACGATTTTATAAGGTTAAACACACTCTGACTTCGGCGGGAGTTAGTTTTGTTGAGGTCAATTCAGAGTCAATACAACTAAATATTTTTTATTTTTAAGCTTTTTCTTTTTCGTGAGCAACACATATTTGTGAGAGACATATTATATACTTATTTAAAATTTTAAAGTGAAAGGTGTGTGAATTCTCCTATTTATAAATGCTAAAAAAAAATTATTAGAATGGTTAGTGATAAATTTATATTTTGTCATTTTATTATAGTTTTGTTGTCATTTTCATTTTTTTAATATTTATATTTTGTATTGTTGTTTAGAGATAGATTTGAAGAATCATTATTCAATATCTCTTGCTAAGAAAAAGACACAATCATCCCGAAGCATGAAAGTGGAAGCGTGCATATCTTACTAGAATGGTTAAATATAATAAATCCAATTTCACTTCAGTGATTTTGACATCTAATAATTTATATATTTATTTTTAAATATTTTTTACATAAAAAAATACTACTTTCTCAACACTTCTCTATTTTAAAAATATTTTAGTGTAATCTATTGTGAAATTGGTGAAATGTAAGAGTTAAGAGTAGCAGGAAAAGCATGTAGTTTAGTTTAGTGAAAGGATAGGTAGGTACAGAAGAAGAGAATGATGATGAGAATCGCGCATGGAAGAGAAGAAGTGTGAGTGTGTGGGTCCTTGCTAAATTGCATTGCTAAAACAGTCTGCGATTAAAAACAAACCTTGGACCACTCTTGTAACATAGACAGACAAAAGAGGAATCGAATCAAATCAAAACATTTCAATTTCATCGTCAGTACATGCTTGCATCATCACATATTCCATTTCGTAAGAGAGAGAGAGAGAAAAATTACCGCACTCTATTCAAATTATTTCATTTCATTTCTTTTCTTTAAAGAATCTTTTAATATATATATATATATATATATATATATATATATATATATATATATATATATATATATATATATACTTTTATTCTGCCATAAATATTTAACAGATGTTCATGATTCATTATTGAAATGAACCACATTTATAATTTGGTTTAATTTATAATAATCATTTTAATAAAAATTCTTACATGTTAAAATCATTTCAATTTAATTTAAAACTAGTTTATAACCAGTTTAAAATTTTAAACCGATTATATATTTTAAACTTTTTTAAAATTAAATTTTTTAATTTCATAAAAATTTAAATTTTTTTATATTGAAAACAAAATATTCTTTGAAATATTTATTTTTTAAAAAATTATATTTTTAAATTAAATTTTTTTCTTTCAAAAGTACGATTTTTTTTCTAAAAAACTCAACTTTTTCATATTTTCGAAAAAATTCAACATTTTTTCTTCATATTTAAAAAAAAATTCAACTTTTTTTCTTCATATTTTCAAAAAAAAAACTCGGCATTTTCATATTTTTGAAAAAACTCGACTTTTTTACATTTTAAAAAAACTAGACTTTTTAAATATTTTTGAAAAAATTCGACTTTTTCATATTTTCGAAAAAACTCAACTGTTTAATATTTTCAAAAAAACTCGATTTTTTCATATTTCCGAAAAAACTCGACTTTTCCCATATTTCTTAAAAAACTCGAATTTTTCATATTTTCAAAAAATTCAATTTTTTTATTTTTGGAAAAAATTCGACTTTTTAATATTTTCGAAAAAAGCCGATTTTTTTATATTTTCGAAAAAACTCGACTTTTTCATATTTTCGAAAAAAATTCAACTTTTTCATATTTTTGAAAAAATTATAATTTTTTTCATATTTTAAAAAAAACTCGACTTTCTCATATTTCCGTAAAAACTCAATTTTTTTTCATATTTCAGAAAAAAACTCGATTTTTTGTATTTATGAAAAAACACAATTTTTTTCATATTTCTTAAAAAAAATACGACTTTTTGATATTTCCAAAATAACTCGACTTTTTCATATTTTTGAAAAATTCGAGTTTTTCATATTTTCGAAAAAACTCGAGTTTTTCATATTTTCGAAAAACTCGACCTTTTCATATTTCAGAAAAAACTCGACTTTTTTTCATATTTTCAAAAAACTTAATTTTTTCATATTTTCGAAAAAAATTCAATTTTTTCATATTTCTGAAAAAAATTCGATTTTTTCATTTTTTTCGAAAAAACTGACTTTTTTCATATTTCCGAAAAAATTCGATTTTTTCATATTTCTGAAAAAAACTCGAATTTTTTCATATTTCTGAAAAAACTCGAGTTTTTCGTATTTCTGAAAAAACTCGAGTTTTTCGTATTTCCGAAAAAAAAACTCATTTTTTTCATATTTCCAAAAAAAAACTCGATTTTTTTTTTATTTTCGAAAAAACACAATTTTTTTCTTCATATTTTTTAAAAAAACTTGACTTTTTCATATTCCAAAAAAATTCAATTTTTTATATTTTTGAAAAAACTCGATTTTAAAAATTATAAAATATATTATTCTACAATATTGAATACAATATCATATTCATAAATGATATGCCACTGTGTACAACTTTAAACATTAGAAAGAGGACACTAAAATTTGTCAAATTCATAAGTATTTTGAAAAAAAGTATTTTGAAAAAAATTCATATGTACAAAGCATACAATACCATAAAAAACCAACATTTCAACACATGAATATTTTGAAAAAAATTGATTTATTGTATTTCTAAAAAAAATTGATTTTTCGTATTTTTGAAAAAATTGAAATTTTAGACAAAATCGTATTAGTTTTTCTTTTATTTTCAGGAAATAAAAAATATATTTTTTAGGATTTTTTTTATAATTTTCAAAAAAGAAATTTTAGAAATATTTTTTACTTTCAATTAATTTTTTATTTTATTTTATTAAAAACTAATTAATTTATATAATTAAATCAGTTTATAAAAGAAAATTAGTTTTGAATCGATTTTAACCTGTATTTAAATTGTTTTACTTAAATGGTTCAGTTCATTAATTATTTAAATTGTTCCGTTACTTTTATGGTGTAATATAATTCAATTTAAATATACAATTCAGTTAACAATATTTTTTAACACTCCTAATATTATCATATTTAACAAAGAAGGTAACAAAACTTTAATTTATTTTATGTTTACCATATTGTGTTGTAATATTTTGTATTTCATCCGGTAAGGAAATCACATTAAATTAATTAATAAGTTCATTATAAGATGTAGTTATTAATAACTTTACAAATTTTATAAACCATTCTTTTATTTTATTTTTTTGCTTTAAAAAATCTTTACAGAAAAGAAATTGGTGGTTTATGTGGCGGATGAACAACATATGATCTCTCCTTTTATTCTTTCACAATCTCACTTGTATGTTGGATTTGTTCATTCTCCTCGATACATTCAAATTCCCTTTTGGATTAGGATTATGTTGTCTCGGAAATGTTCTAAAAAGAGAAGATGACGAGGCTTGTTGTCGTGCCACTTATGAGTCTCCAATATATTGTTGTGTATGGTCATCGAATCAACTTTAGATGCTAGTTGTATAAAGATTTTATTCGTTAGTTGTATAATGATTTTATTCGTATGCAAGTTTTGATTTTTAAATTTCTCGTTTTGCTTAGTTTGAGCCATGACAAAATTCTCTATCATGATTTCAAGGGTTGACTTCATAGGAGCTTATAAGTTTTTTTCCTTGAAATTCAAATGGATCAACCGCTTGTTGGGAATGATTTGATATAAACTAAGGAGAGTTGTTTTTATAGGAAAAATTGGGATGATATCTCCATCCAGGATTATAGATGCTGATGTAGGAATTTACTTTCTAAACAACATTAATGTAATTAACTATTTCTTGGCTAGGTTCTCCCATTGAAATCACATGGCATACAGTATCATTGTGGCTAACGACTATGCAAATCTCATATGTTTGGCAGAAGGGATTACGTCGCTTACACTCATTTTATCAAATTTTTGGAGTAATGCTTTAACTTTGGAATTAAAGTGGTCTAAGGCATTTACTTTACATTAGCCTCCTTTTCGAGGTATTCACTTAGTGGAGTTAAATTCGTTTTCCCATTGATAATGATTTTGCATCCTATCCTTTTTAAGTGAGTAAGCTTCATTGATATTTTTATTCATAAGTTCCTTGCCGACAGCTACGTCAACTATCATCCTCGTGACATACACAAGACCATTATAAAAGTATGACCTTTCAATCATCTTTCAAGTCCATGATGGGGACCTAACCTTAACATTTCCTTAAATCATTCACATGCTTCGTAGTTATTTAGTTTCTAAGTTGGGATATTTTACTCGGCAAAAGTATCTATCTAGGAAAGCAATATTAAATTGATCCCATGTCGTAATGGAATCAGAAGGTA